>JAJTUV010000012.1:0-712500 GCA_021653895.1 Mastomys natalensis
GAAGAGGCCTGGCAGTCCAGAAAAGGCCCATCTTCTACTGAGGAGCCTGGGGTGGCAATGAAAGGCCTTTGCTCTTCCTTCCAAGTGTCTGACAGGTTCCCCCAGTTTCCCTGGGGTTCATTATAAAAGTGTCAGAGCCTACCAGAAATTTGGTGGCAGCCACACATTATCAAATAAATAAAGAGAACGCTCTTTTTATCCCACCTTTGAAGTTACTCTGAATAGTGTCGCCCTCTGCCAAGTCTCCGTCTCCTGCATAATGAGATACTTTCCAATTAGCATATCACAAATATTCCCGGTCTTATTTTCATCACCGCCCTAATACGTTTTAAATGTTTCCTTTATAGTACACTGGGATTGTCTGCGCTCTATAAGGAAGTGTGAGAAGAAAAGCAATATGTCCGCTCAAGTCCCCAGGTTTTTTTGTTTTTTTTTTTTTTTCTTTTTTACTTTTTCTCCCTTACCCCCTGCCCCGATTCTTAATTCTTTTCTTTCTTTCTTTCAAACTAGCAGGCTGCACGGGATGGTGGGAAGTCACCGGAATGAAAGCCAGAAGTTCTGGATTTGAGTTTTGCCTGTGCCACTAATTAGTTGTGTCATTTCAGGCAAATTGCTTCACCTTTGAGTGCCCCTGGGTCATTTTCTATATAATGACTAGGCCTGGCGGAATGGAAGGTCCCCCACGGCTTCAAGCACCAGATTCTATTTGTGAAGCTCGAAAATTCCTTGTGTCTTTATTCAAACGCTGGAGCAAGTTATTTTTTCCCTGATTGGAAAAACGCAGTGAACTACAACCAAAGCGGTACAGACGTCAGCAAATAGGAATGTGGTTTTAAAGGGACACCAATATTTAATTGCAGAATTATGGACTATCCTTAAACATCCAAAGGCTTCCACAATATCACTATACATACACAGCAACATAGAGTAGTGTTTTTATTGGCTTCAATACATGAACACATAACAAATGAATACACGCATGCGCATACACGAATTCACGCATGCGCATACACTGGAACTTGCAACTTTTGCTGGCATGAATAATCCTGCCTGGGAAGAATATTCAGATGAGGAAAAGGAAGTTCTGGCTAGTGATGGGTTTAGTATATATTTTTAAAAATCAGCTTAATAAAATAATTGGGGTTGTTCCAGTGACACCTGAGTTTCAAGATTTGGCTAGTAATATCATAGTCATAAAAATGGGGAAATCGATTACTGTTTCAACTGTGAGTCCCTGGGGACCAAAGCCAAGCTAGTCATATGGGCCTTGCCATTCAGTTTGCCTAACTGCCTCTGTCTGAAGAAACGGAAGGAAAGGCCTTTGACCCTCCAGAGTGCCACCTCACCCTCCCTTCAGACAACAGTGACAAGACTGCTTCTGCTTTCGGGGACTTCTACCATGTCACATCTTCTGTAAGGGTGGGGGCCGCGGGGATATGAGCATGCAAGCTTGTCTGAGCATGTCTGTCAATGTGTATATGTGTGCGTGCTGGTGTGGGTGCATACGAAGACCAGGGAACAACTTTGGGATTCATTCCTCAGGCACTATTCATATATAATATATATATATATATATATATATATATATGAATATATATATATATATAATAATATATACATATACACACACACATAGAGAGAGAGAATATATATGAATATATTATATATTATATATATATAATATCTTAATATGTAATAATATATATTGAGATAGAGTCCTTTGCTAAACCTAGAGCTCAGCCAGTAGGTAGGCTGCCTCCCTTTCTCAGCCCTGGCTGGCAAGCATGAACACCTCGCTTAGCTTTTTAAACTGTGGCTTCTGTGAACTAAACTCAGGACTCAGGCAACCCTTTGTTACCATCTAAGCTATCCTTCCCTGACCACATCACCTCTTTGGCTCCAGTTCTGGCTTCTCTGGTCTCCTCTGCCCCCCGGGGCCACCCTGCATCCTCTTGAAAGACCATCCAGCCCACTCCCGGGCTTTCTGATCTTTAGCTAACCTTGGTGAATCTGAGCAGCTTGTCGAACTGCACTCCTGGCTCTCTTACCACTTCTCTGGCTCTTGTGTCAGGGAGAGACTGCAGGGAGACACTCGGGTCACGTGGTAGTCCCGGGAGCAAGAGCATCCCTGACTCTGGATCAGAGTGAATCCAGAAGAGTGAGTCACTGAGTAAGAAGCTGTGAGCATTTAGGAGTTCCTCCACATCCCCCACCTTCCTGAACAATCACAGTACCAGGGAAGTGAAGGAGCAAAGACGTAAGGAAGACTGGGGAAGGGCAGCAGCAGTCCTGTATAGGAGGGAGGAGAAGGAGCTGCTTACATTTGGTTTTTATCAGAAGAGAAGCACGAATCATGAAGCTTTATGACTCGCTGGCGCTGCTGTATAGAATACTCTGGAATAGCATACAGGTCAAGAGATCAAATCACCACACAGTCATGAAAAGCCATAACAATTACAGTTACAGAAGCAGACAAACAAAATCTAACAAAAGCAGACTACACATAACACAGGGGACATGGTCACAGTTCCTAAGATTGTATTGTATTAGAATATATAGGTAGGTAGATACCATGGAAAGGTCTAGAAGAATAACTATCAAAGCACCAACGGGATTTTATCTGAACTGTCAACTAGGTCATTTTCCCCCTCCCCATCTCTTTCCTCCTGCCCTTCCATTCTTTCCTGCCCCCTCCTCGTTTTCCTTCCTTCTTTCTTTTTGTTTATCTGCACTTAACAATTTTTTTCCCTACCATGAACATGAACTGCCTGGATAACTTTTAAAAATCTTTCCTGAATAAGTAAATAGCCTATTTATAAATATTAAACAGTGTGGGGATGAGGCAGTGAGAATTTGGCCGCAGGCAGCAGTGATGGGAAGGTAAGAGGCAGGGCTGAGGGTAATTACGGAGGTGGGTGTCTGAGTGAGGACCTGATGGGGAAACCAGAAATCCTTGGCGCTGCCCAGCTTGAGTGCTGGTCACCCTCCACAAATGGAGCTGTGTGTGTGTGTGTGTGTGTTGGTGTGTTGTGTGTGTGTGTAGCCCTGGTCTTGTATTTTGATGCTAATTCCACTTTCCCCTGGAGAGGCTGCAGACAAGGAGTGAATCAGTATACAGGTGACTTTGTGAATCTTCTGCCCACCTTAATTTGTAAAATAAAGGCTAGAGTCAGTGATTGGGCCTGTAGAAGAGGTAGGCAGAACTAGGAATTGGGAGGAGGAAGGAGAGAGAGGAGTTGGCACAAGGGTCATTCTTAGAGTCATGGAGTCCACGGAGCTGATTGGCGGAGGACACGCCAACATCTCGTGGGTCCTGAGCCAGCATTCCGGCTAGCTGTGGCGTTAGTGTGGGAAGTTAGAGGGGGAATATGGCAGCCAGGCCCTGGAGCTAGCCAGACATGTCTGCCACGTTTTCAATACCTCCCACTACAGGGGTGTAATTAACATGGAGGGGTAAGTGCCTGCTTTCTCTTACATCTGGCTTTTTTAGAAGTAGTAACAGATCACCAGAGTGACAGAGAGAGGTGAGGGGCCAAAGGGCTGAAGAGTCAGGTGGGTTAAGCAATCCTCCAGTCTCCAGAGGAGGCCATACTTCACCTAGAGGGCCCCCCTCAGTCTGTGCTGAGATGCTCTCCTGGTCTCCTGTGGGAGGCGGGACCCCCCTCCTTCCCATCATGGTACTCCAGTGTCCTGCATGGGTGGCACTTAGTACTGGTTGAGAACTGAATTATAGAACGGTCTCTGTGAGAGCTGACACAGCAAGAGGAGATGGGTTGTCACCATCTGCGGCATACAACCTGGACGTACGTGAGATTCACTTTGGGAAATAGAGATGTGTGGAAGGAGCTGGACTGCTAACGGCACAGATGCAAATGAGGGAAGCGCAACTTTCCTGAGGCCAGGGATGGGATCCTCAAAACGGAAATAGATGGTAAATGATAGCCACCGTGGAAGACAGGCCGGAGCAGACAGGGCCAAGAACACAGTTGACGATGTCAAGGGTGTCCAGAGGCGGAAGAGAAAAATCTGAGAATAGCCCTCTCTAGCTTGATGCCTAGAAGGTTTAATAAAGCCGAGGTTGTGTGGTGAAGAGATAAGAAGCAGTATAGCTTGAGGAGAAGGTCAGTCAGGGCAAAGGTTGGTCAGTTTCCCAGCACTAGGGCAAGACACCTGAGGCAAACGACTGTAAGGAACAAAGAAACTGACCAGACCTGTGGCTCGTGGTCTCAGGATTTCTATATCACACTCTGTAGGCCCTTGATTGCTCTGGGGCCTTGGTGAAGCAAAACATCATGACAGGAAATGTGTGGTGAAATAGAGTGGCCAGAAACAAACAAACAAAAAAAAAAGGAGCGGGAAGTGACTGGTTCTTATTACCTCTTTAGGGCATGCCCCAATGATCTAACTTCCTCCCCCAATGCTCCACTTCCTAAACATTCTACCACATCCCAGGAGCACTAGGGACTGGTGACCAGGCCTTTAACAAGTAGGCCTTATCCAAAGCATGACAAGCCAGGACTCCAGACAAAGCAGGTAATAACAAGCCACTAACGTGGTATTGAGGTGGCAGCCATGTCTGGCTTGCACTGGGCTACCACTGAAACAGGCAAAACTACTGTGGGAGAACAGCCTCTCTGTTCTCACTATCCTCTGAGCCACACAGTCCAGCTCTAATTACAGTCTCCTCTAATTACACTCTGTGCCACTCCGTGTAACCCCCACCTCCCTCGGGAGAACAGAGCCACTCCTGGACTCCCCATGGAAAATTGTTGATAATATCAGTCTGACGGTTCATTTTCACCATCAACCTGACAAGACTTAGAACCACCACGGAAGCAGTCTTCCGGGTTGGCCTATGAGGGTGTTTCTGGATAGCTTTAATTGAAAAGTGGCTCGTCATGAACATGGGTGGCACCATTCCACAGGCTGGAGTCAGGGCTGAATAACAAACCGAAACAGAGCTAAGCACAGTGTGACCAGTAGGCTGGTGTCACGCTTCTGCTGCCGTGCCTTCCCCCACCATGATGTGCTGTCTCTCCATGAACTATGAACTGAAATCTATCCTTCCTCCCTTAAACTGCTTCATGTTGGGGATTGGTCAGAGCCTCTAGAAAAGTAAAAGATGAGCCTAAAGAAACATCGTAGCTCCATCTTCCATGATTCTTAGGAATACCTCGACCCATAGCAGCTAACTGTAAAGCCACTCCACCATTAACCAGGCAGGAAACAGGGATTGGGGGATATGGATGGCTTTTAGAGAAGGCATCTGCAGAGAGATTGCCAGGCTGCCCTTCAGTTGAGATGAAGAGTAATGCCCCGTGACCAGCCTGTGGGGGACCCCAGGATTTGCATTCAATTTATCTCCAAAGGGTAGATCCCCATATCGAAACTCTCCTGAGCCTTGTCAGGGTGACCCAGTAAAGACCAAGGGTGAACCTCTGAACTGGCAGCTGACTCACCGAAGATGCCCCCAAAGCATCCTTAGGATATGTGTGACAAACTGCAGATCCATGCCACAGCTGCACCAATAGAGGCTAAGAGTGCCATGTGTCCCTGCAAGCAGGACTTGGGATGGAGTGGAAGGGGCAGCAACTGTTCCCTGTTCAACCAGATAAACTGACAGCATTCCTTAGGGTGTACTTCCAATCCTACCTTTCTCAGGTGAATCCCTGCTTGCCCGGAACATATTTTGTAACAGGAGAAGGCAACCATGACCAGCGCTTTCCCACTACACTTCCATGCTTCTGTAGACAGACGTTGTTTTAAAACATATAAACACAATCACTATAAACCTGGCAGAAGATTTTCTCACACTGAGGCAGTTTTAGAATGGATCCTGCACGTGTAACAGCTCCATTTTCTACAAGAATGAACTCGCGGTTCCAAGATACTCTTACTTTAAATTTCCATTTCAGCAAGAAAAAAGTTAACATGCGGAACTTACATGAATACTTCTAGTACACGAGGGTCCATTTAATGCACTGGAGTCATAATTTATTCAATAGGACCCAAGTGTCCAGAGAGGCCCCATATACATCCGCACGATTCCCCTAAAGACTAGCCCATGAACTTGAAGGATCTGCGTTGTGCATTAAGAAACCAGAATGGCTGCCTGAAGCTAGCATACCCTCCCGCAGGAGAAATTTGAATTCACAATGGGGGGGGGGGCACTCCTTTACAGAATCAAACACTTAAACAAATGTGTATGATTCAACCTACAGTTCCACAGGGTGGGACTCCAAGCTGTTATTTCCACCTCTCCTCGTCGGTCACATCCTCTATGCCAGATTACATTGTAAAATCTAAGATGCCAGAAAACATACTGTAGCTAAGCACTTCATGTTTAAACAGTGAGATTCTTGGGTTCAGGGAAGAATGGATATCTTTGGGAACACAGCGTCTGCAGAAGCAAGTCAAACTATGAAGGATCTCGGATGTGCCAAGCAGGACACTGCGTTCACATCCACTTTAAGAAGACACGCCCTGTTTATAAACAATCTTCAGTGTGTGCTGGACGGGAAAGCACGGTGACAGTTAACTAGCTGACTTGTGCAACCTGCCATTAATTGCCCTTTTCAAGTTAAAATGGCTCCATTAATTTTATGTGCCTGTCTCTACAGCAAACTCCTTTCCAAGAAAGTTTCCATTTCTCACCGAGATGTCAAATAATTTATCTAAGAGTCCCATTCACACAGGATTTAACTCTAATTTTATATAAACATCTTAGATAAATGGCCCTCTTTTATTTACTACTTTCAAATATACATTCACTTTTTATTAAGAAAAAAAAAAAAAAGTAAGAAGCCCTCTCCCTTGTCCCTCTCTCCCCACCCCCAGCTGTTGCTGCCAGTAATCTAGTTTTTCCCGGGTGAATTTATAAATTCAGATCTAATATCTCTGAACAAATATAATCCATGACAAACACAGGCAGGCAATCTAAAAGTCTTGCATTTTATATTGTCATCATTAATCTATAGGACTTGACCACACAAAAACTAAGAGTTGGCCCATGTTACATTGATAATCAAACACAGCCACACACACAAAAAAGCATCTAGTTACATTTATGCTGGGTTCATCAAAAGAACTTTCTCTTGAATACTTAATAGAAAATGGACATGCTAAGTGACATATGACAGTTATTCACCAAGTCATTACAAGTAATCCATTTCACAGTGACCTTTCCAAACATTTTCTTCAACAAACACAAGAACACACCAAGAACAAAATGAAATTGGAGAGCAACTTACAAATAATTTTACATGTACTGGGGAATCGTGAAAGCAGGAAGGCCCAGTGTGTAAAAGTTTATAAGCAATGATACACTCCACGTGAGACACAGTAATAATGCCTCCTGATCTTCCAGATTTGAGACAAATAAAACATGAGTGCCACTGTCACCAGCAAGAAAAGAAAGAATTGGGGCGGAGCGGGGGTGAAGTATTGTATTTAAAAGAGTCTCCTCTGTCTTGCAATTCACCCTAGAGTTCAATATACTCACTCTGCGGTCTCAGTCCAAGGGTTTCTGGTTTTTGCAAGCCGTCTGTGAAATCTACAGATGGAAATAATCTAGGGTTTCCTCCAAATCCGAGGATGGCTGCTTTTATTGCTTAGATTTCCATCGGTGCCAAAGACGTCGTTGCAGTCCGGAGTTACTGCACGTTGACTTCAACTGCTGTCAACATTTTATTACTCTCTGCTTTTCGGGTCTTCTCATAGCTAATTGGAACATTCTAGATAGCTGGACTCAGGATGGGTTTCAATCCTGTTTCTTTTCCCCTCCCAGGAAAGGTTCCAGCTTTCCTTACGCAGCCCAGAGATTTCAAAGGTGTTCTTTTCCGGAGTGCATGCAAATAAATCCTAAAGTAATTGGTTTCTACCTTCATCTGGCTTTCTCTCCCAGTGGCTTGGGCAGTGTTACTTTTCCCACACACTCCCTGAGTGGTGAGCAGCTTGTCTGGACAAGTATGATAACACTTGGCCAGGAGATGAAAAACCCACACTGAAGTCATTAAGGACCTGTAGGACAGGGCCCTGAATCCGTTTGGCACAGTCCCCAGGCCCCATCACCCCGACCTGGAAAGCGGAACCATGAAGACAAGTTCATGGGCCTTTCCAGGACCTGGAACCACCTGTGTTTTACAGAACAAAACAGCACTTTAACTCGGTTACCAGACCAAAAGGAAATACCTCATTTTCCTCTCTCACCATAGACCCCCACCAAGAATCACTAAGGAAGGAATGACCAGGGCGATTTACCTGAAATCCTGGTTTTTCAATACCTCTCCCACTACAGGGTGTAATTAACATGGAGGGGTAAGTGCCTCTTTTGACACCTAAACCCCAAATCACAGATTCGAATCATGACAGAGCAAGAGCTTTGGGCTTTCTCCTACTCGTTGCTTACACATTTTAAAGTCCATTAAAATTCTATAAACTTTGAATTAATTTGCTTTTCCTTATTAGAATAAGTCATAAACATTCGATGTCTGAATTCAAGAGACAAAGATGCCATCCTTAAAGAAATATCCCATCCAAGACAAGGGGTAGAAGGGGGGTGTTTGGATTATCTGATGAGGTATTTCTCCTGTTGTTTTTCCCTATGATTCGAGAACAAAGGTGCAGCCATGTTCATCTTTTAACTTTCTATTAAGGAAATTTCACTAAAGAGCACTGTTGAACAGGCTGGGCTGCAGCTCACCGGCAGAGCACTTGCCTAGCCTGTGTGAGTTTTTAGCTTCCATCGCTGGCACTGAGGAGATCACACCAGTGGATAGCTCGTAAATTACTACACACAGAAATCACACATAATAAGCATGATGTTTTCCTTGGAGATGAAGAAGGTAGAAAAAAAATAATTTCAAGAATACTAGGGAAATGCTTATGTTTGGCAGAAACTATGAGAAACCCACCAGAAATTTGAGAGACCTGGAAAAATTACTCATGGGCCATCAGGATGCACTGGAAGAAGGCAGTATCATCATGGGGTACAGCTTCTGCATGGTGGAGCACAGACAGACAAACAGAAGCGCTATGCAGAGACAGCCGTCCTGAGAGCCACTCCACCACTTACTTACACGTCCCCAGGCCAGTGCTGTTAGCTTCAAAAATCACGGCTGCTTCAACAGTCCTTGTCTCTTTGCTGCTTTCGTTTTACTAAATGTAGCCATGGCCGATTTGATATGCTCCTTCTTCACCCTCTAAGAGCTGGTGTTACAGGTAGGGCCGCCACGCTTGGTTCTTTTAATTTTTTTTTTTTTTTTCAGTTTTCCAAATGGGTTTCTCTGTGCAGCCCTGAATGCCCTGAAACTTGCTCTGTAGACCAGGCTGACCTCAAATTCACAGAGATGCCCTCCTGCCCCTCTAACCCTCTGCCCCCTGCCCCCCTGCCCCCCTGCCCCTGCCCCTGCCCCTGCCCCTGCCCCTGCCCCTGCCCCTGCCCTGCCCCTGCCCCTGCCGATACTGGATTAAAGGCATGTGCTACCACCACCAGCTCTATTTTTTAAGATGTATTTTTGTTTTGGGTCATGAATGTACCTATGGATACCATGTGCCTGTCTGGTACCCTCAAAAGCCAAAAGGCAACATCACATTCTCTGGAACAGGAGTTACAGATCACTTTAGAGCCACTCTCTGGGTGCTGGAGACTGAACCCTAGTCATCTCTACAAGATCAATGAGTGTTCTTAGCCACCAACTCATCCATCTCTCTCCAGTCCTAATAAGATCAACCACGTAGGATCAAAACGTACTATCTTATTTTGCAACTCCTATAAACGATCTCTCTCAAACAGTTCCTATAGCTAGCCCCTGAGAAATCGTATCTCATCTTCTCTCTCCTGACACAGACCACAGGGTCATCTGTGATTGGCTCAGTCTGACTCTCAATTCTCAAGACCAACCTATTTCTAGGCTGGAGGCCTTTAACTTGGACCAGTTCTGCTCTGGGATCCTACACCAAGTAGTACTGGCTGTTCTTCATTCCCTAACACCCCAACTTTAATCAAAAGGTTGCCATTCCCTAATTCCAGCCTTCATTCAACCCTCAAATAACAGGGCTTCACCGCTGAGCCTTGTTCCCAAGCTCCTGTTTTTGGTAACTGCCCAGTAAATCTGGCTCCTCCTCGGCCTGGGACTCCGGCCAAATTCCTAACTTGGAATCAAAAGAATCTTCTCCAATCTCCAGCTTACTGTTAGAATCTGCTACCTCCCAACCCCAACCCCCCACCCAACCACAGTTAACTAGCTGTCTAAGGTCTAGAGATGGCCATATCTGCTTGAAGCTGCTGGCCAGCTCTCAATGAAACCTAAACTTCCACCAGGCCAGAACCACAGCAAAAAAGCAACTGCCCCTCAGGATTCCACAGGCTCGGGCTCCTGTTCCAGAATCAGCCGCTGCTGGCTTCAGCTCAGCTTGGCTTGAGTTAACAGTTTTGGTTTTATCCCTACTGTGTGATGCTCCTACTAGGACAAACAACTGTTAGGACAGTCTGTACTTTTCTTTCTTTAAAACAAAATTACTTACAATCTCTCTCTCTCTTCTCTCTCTCTCTCTCTCTCTCTCTCTCTCTCTCTCTCTCTCTCTCTCTCTCTCTCTTTCTCTCTCCTCCTCCTCTGCGTGTGTGTATGTGCATAAGTGTGCGTATGCGATTGTGTGTGTGTGTGATGTAAACTGGGAGCCAGGGTGCCATAGCCTTTGAGTTGAGATCAGAGGATAATTTTGTGGAGTGGGCTCCAAAGATTGAACTTAGGTCCTAACCCTGGCACAGCAAGGACCTTTGCCACGAGCCATTTTGCAGGCCTGAAGCCTGAGTTTTTACATCATTATGTTGAATGTCTGGCTCTTCCCTATCCTCCCCGGGGTTTCTTGGTGCATGCTTCACATAGATTCTCATTTGCATAAGCTGGAATTAATCAAGTAATTAATTGTGTAAGTTTTCTATTATAGCCAACACTAGTCTTGTCAGAGAGAAGACAGAAAGTCACATACCCCTCTAGGAAGATGTCCTTATTGTCAGGCCTGAAACCGGATCACTTGATAACATCCTGTTTTTTAAAAGAAAAGTTTTTAAAACAATCTCTCTCTCTCTCTCTCTCTCTCTCTCTTCTCTCTCTCTCTCTCGTGTGTGTGTGTGTGTGTGTGTGTGTGTGTGTGTGTGTGTGTGTGAATATTGTATGTCAGTGATGAGGAGAACTAGAAGAGAGGGTTGGGTCCTGAGGCAGGAGTTACCATGTGGGTGCTGGGAACGAAACTGTCCTCTGGGAGAGCAGAAATCACTCTTCACCAATGAGTCGTCTCTCCGGCCCCACAACCCTTCCATTTTCTACTCTGTCTGCTCATTTGATCTCTTTCCTCTCTACTCCTTTCTCCACAGCAGCTCCAGGGGAGCCTCTGAGCTTCGTGCACACTTCCTTTCTATACATCACGTTTTCTGAGGCATACATGCACAGTGACAGCAATGAAAATCCAAGTATGAAGTTCCAAACGCCGGTTCCTCCACAGAAACATCTAAGAAATGTCTGTTAGAATCAACTTCATCCGAACTCTGGAACTACTCCGACCTTACAACAACCAGATATGCACACAGGAAGATGGTGAGCAGTCTCAGTGGGCCAGGTTTGTGGAATGCTAACCGCCTCTAGCCCTGTGCCCCTGCGGTTCAACTGCAGTCGTTAAGACGGCATCCTATATCCTATGAGGATCTCTGATACTGTCTTCAAGTAACTGTGGTTGTTTGTTTTAAGCTGTCTAATGGCTCCTTAAAGGACTGGATGCAAAGAGCTTGTGTTTCTTTAGCCTAATTGGCAACACTCCCTGGGTGGAGACAATGACCCAAGAATCATTTGTCTGGAATATTTAAAAGTATGGGCATTAGTTTGTGACATCTGGGGCCGGGATCCAGTACAGATGAATGACAAACAAAGAACCAAGAGAAAAGGCTAGGGAGTGAGACTTCATTGACAAAGACCCAAACTCCCATATACAGGATTTCTGAGACTCTGGAAGCCCACACACATGCTCAAGGCGGGGTATGGGTTCAGGAGGTGAACAGCATCCTAAGGTCTCACTGCTGGGTGAGCTTCAGGCAATGCGCAAGCAGGGACCAAAGGAAAGGCAGACAGTGGAAAAGAACAGCGCTGAAAGTGTAGGCCAGCGCACATCCCCCATTCCCTGAGTTTGTCTTTCTTCCTTCCCTTCCTTCAATCCTTTAGAACTCCCTTCTCTCCACTCATTGTTCTCAGGCACTAAAGAAACCTCTACACCTGGTATATCAAAACTACGGGATGTTTCTTAGGATTTAAATATATATTAATATATATTTAAATTTCAATTGTTTTATATATATAACAATTTCATTTAAGAAAGTAAAACTGATGATTTTACTGCAAAATTAATTTAAAAAAAAAAAACTCTCACCATGGTTTTTCATGTACAAATCACAAAACGCTTAAAGGTGGAAGTGAGTCCCTGACTTTGCTTTCCCAGCCAGTTTCTTTCCAGAAACTTCAACCAGACCCTGGGAACTCCCTGAGACAATTAGATGTCTGGGAAAAATAATTATTCATGATGGTGTCTCTGATTTGATCAATTTGCATCACAGAATACCAGCAAATATAGGTGCCCACATGGAATAGTTTGTTTTTATATTTTTACTTCTCAAGTGTATGCATGTTCATGTGTGTACACATATTTCTGTGGAGGTTGTGTGTGTGTGTGTGTGTGTGTAGGCCAGAGGCTGATGCTGGAATCTTCTTCAATCATTTCCACTTTAGTTTTTGAGACAAGGTCTCTTTCTAACTCTGGAACTCACGGATTCTGCCAGCGTTGCTGGCCGAAGACCCAGGGATGTTCTGACCTCCACTTCCCTAGTGCTGGGATTACAAGTGTGAGAAGACGTGTCCAGTATTTTGAGTAAATGCCAGGATCCAAATTCAGGTCTTGGTGCTTGCATAGCAAGATTTTACTGGGGCATCTATCCCCTCCCACCCCACCCCCCCACATTTAGGGGTTTTGTTGGTTTTTGTTTTTTTTTTTTTAATAATATTGGTTTTAGATTCAAAATTAAGGTGTGAGAATGCTGCATATATATGAGGTTTTAAAAGTTGAAAATTTCGCCTCGCGGTGGTGGTGCGCGCCTTTAATCCCAGCACTTGGGAGGCAGAGGCAGGCGGATTTCTGAGTTCGAGGCCAGCCTGGTCTACAGAGTGAGTTCCAGGACAGCCTGAGCTACACTGAGAAACCCTGTCTCGAAAAACAAAGAAACAAGCAAACAAACAAACAAAAAAGCTGACAATTTCTTCTCAGAACCCTATGCTTATATTCTATAAATGGGATGTACATATCAAGAAGTCAACTCAAGACAATCAAAACAGAGAGCTATGGGTCAATTAAACCTGAAATTATTAGAAAATGCACATATTATATACCAAGAAGCGAATATGAAATAATGAATTACAGAGTTTAAGTTTTTTTTTCTGTTAAAATATTTTCTCTTCTTATCTTTAGAATAAAAACCCAGAGAATAAGGAAAATATAGATGATTTTTACCAATTTCATTTTTAAAAATTAAAATCTGAAGCATTAGAGTTAGTTCCATCTGCTGCTAATTTTGAATACAACAAAATGAGGGCATTTGTTGGGGACTGTCAAAAAGATTCCTGCTAATGTTGCATTCAGCGGTGATGATTTATCTCTACTGTTTTTGTTTAAAGTCTCTCTAAAATTTAAATTTAACAAGTGTGAAAATAACTGACAATTTGTGGTGTGTGTGCTCAAGTGTGCGTGCGGTGTGTGTGTTGTGTGTGTGTGTGTGTGTGTGTGTGTGTGTTTAATTTGGAACAGAAAAAACACTTCAGCACCAAGTACCAAGTTTGGAAACAACTAAAAATTCTCCGTTTTGAAGTAGAACTTCAAATAAAACATTGGGCAATGAGTTTTTTCGGTTTTTTTAAATATTGATGTTTTTACACTTAAGGAAAAGATTATAAACGGGTTTTCCCTTAAATAACCCCCTCTGTAAGGTTACTCAAGGCTACGTATGTGTTTGCTATAAATAGAAGAAAAAGATATATTGATTGTTTTTATCAATTTTATGAGATTCTCAGTAGGCCATAGCAACCAGTAAGACACTCTCTGAACGTCCCTGTATAATATAATGCCTGACATACAGTTGGTACTCTATTAATAAATTATTATATTAATATGTTTGTTAATATGTACTAAATCCCCATCACCTATTTATGATTTATTTTGATTTTATTGTTGTAACAGTTTTTGTTTCTGCGTGACCAACAGTGACTTAGGGAAGAACGGGTTTATTTTGGCTTACAGTCCCAGGGGAAGTCTGTAAGACTGTGGAGAGGCAGAATAGCAAGTACCAGAAGCAGGAGACGCGTGGATGGGAGGACACATCGAGCATGAAGCAAAGAGAAGCAGAACTCGTGGAGGCTATACACTCTCAAAGCCAGCTCCTCGTGACACGCTTCCTCCCGCAGGACTTCACTGCCTATACCCCCACCAATTTATGATTTAGTAACATATATTGTGGTCAAATGGGGATCAAGTGTTCAAAAATAGCCTATGGGGAGGGATATTTCTCATGCAACTGCTGCAGTTAAGTTGGTTTTGTTCTTGTGGTTTTTTGAGACAGCATCTCAAGTGGATTAGGCTAGCCTGGAACTTACTGTGTTCTGCCTCTCTCTTCTGGATCAGTAAGATCACAGATATGCACCACCGTGTCCCACCCCCTCATCATGCCCCGCCCTTCATCAGGCCCCACCCCCATCATGCCCCGCCCTCTCATCAGGCCCCGCCCCTCATCATGCCCCGCCCCCATCTGTTGGTTTTGCAGAAAGAATCATGGTCAAATTATTGTAGTTAGAAGCATTTCCGTTTTGCAATAGAACAAAAACAACTAGTTTCTGTGACTCTGCTCCGAATTTAAATATTTGCTCTGATGCTCTTTTTAAAGTCCCACTGGAGCACACTTTAGTCAGGTGGAGCAGCTCGCCTTGTTGGTGTAGAGACCACCGGAGACCGCCCGAAGCACAATTTTCTTAATGTGTAAGGTCCATTTAGAAAATTGTCAGTTATCTGACTTAATGACAACCTGTTTACCTATGGGAGTGGATTCTGAACAACAGTGCTCTCTCACTCTTGGCTGGTAGAAAGCAGCGGAAGCCAGGTGAGACCTGTTTACACTTAGGAATCCTCTCAGCTCGCAACTCCGCGCTAGGGCATTGGAGGTACAGATATGACTGCAGCCCTTGCACCCCTTCTCAATCTCTGCACACATCCTTTGCAGGTCCCGCCTTAAACATCCCTATATTCACAGGTTCCTACCATCTACAGTCCTATGCCCCTAACCCCAGTGGGCCTCTGTCACCAACTCTCCCTCCCTTCCCGTCAATCTGTTTCCAAGGTTGGTTTGACCATTTAAAGAAAGCAAACTCAAAACTCTTTATTTGGGGTAAATGAAACCCAGTGCGGGAAGAAGGTGAGAGACCTTAAAGTGTGGGTGCACCGCCTCTCGGTGAAGACTTGTCATGCATGCCCAATACCTTGCCCAGGGCGTGACCCCCACCCTCACTACCCTCCTGCTGTGCATGTGCTAGGATGGTCAGGGTGTGTGTGTGTGAGAAAGAGAGAAAAAGGGAGGAGAGGAGAGGAGGGAGGGAGGGAGAGGGAGGGAGGGAGGGAGGGAGACGGACGGAGGACGGAAGGACGGACAGACGAGGACGACAGAGGAAGTGTGTACATGTATACAGCCACCCCACAGTACGCTTAGGTACCATCTCTGTATAAGAATCAAAGACGCAACTGCACTTATGCAGACGTTTTTCTTACTCTTGTTCCCTAAAGAACACAATCTAACAACTGTTTCATTGTATTAGATGGGCAAAAAAAAAAAAATCTAGATATGATGTAAAGTACACAGAAGCATGTTTTATAGGCTGCATGCAAATCCTGTGATGTTTTATATAGGTGATTCGAAATCTGTGGATTTGGAAATCTACAGGGAGGTTTTGGAATCATCTCTACATGGAGATGAAAACAAACACACACACACACACACACACACAAATTGAACTGTACTCCTACAATTAAAAAGGAAGAAAAATGTAGCACACGAATTAATGGCATCCAAATGGTACCTACAGCTCTCTGAGAGAATATCCACCCAACCATCATTTCTATTGCTAATACTGAAGCAGCAAGTGTAACTCTCCGAGGTCAGCATGGTCCTTATCTCTACGGAGCCCACGGTCCTGTGGAGAGGTTAGACTATTAAACAATTAATGCCCTCAATGATAACATATCCTTTACCTGTAAGTTGGCACAAGTGTCGAGCCCTGCACTAGTACATATTCCAGTGCCCGGCTTTCACAGTGGACGATGGGGAAGCCCACATCCAGAAGAGGCAATGACCCACACAGCTTCCTCCACTCTGTCACAAATCCATCCATTCTCAGGAGGTGGAAATAGACAGGTGTGGCAAAGGGTGCCTGAGATCCTGGGGCTCCACACTCCTGGGCTGCAGGCCAGGGCTGAGGCCTTTGGTTCCCTTGGTCCTAAATGTCACTTAACCCTGGAACCCAACAAAGGGAGGGAACAGAAGGGAAGAGAAGGGAAAGCATGTTCCATTAAGCACAGGAATCTCTGCAACTGAAAGGTGGCAAGCTGCGGTCAGAGACGCTTCTGGAGTCTCTCAGCCTCAATCCACACGCAGCCATGTGGACCAGGACAAGGGCTGCCCTGGACCCTTCGGAATTTGCAACAAAAGTTGGCAGGGTGCATACTGACCCTCTGTATGAATCTGGAACTTTCAAGAATAGGGACGCTGCACTCCTGCCTCCCAGCCCAAGAAGACTAGAAGGTGCTTACTCTCCCCTCTGCCAGCCCCTCACCTCACACACACACACACACACACACAACTACAGGAGCCGGCTTTGTCCCGGGGTTCAGATGCCTGTATCCCTGAATCCCCTGGAGATAAATGGATTTGCCAGAAGGAAGTCACTCTATAAATTAATTCCCAAACTCCAAGTGCCACGAGATACAGCCTCGGAATATGACTTCTCTTCATCCCTAGGGAGAGAGTCCTGAGAGACTCATCTTGGGAGAGAACCACAGTGCTTATCCTGAAATTCACCAACACTAGGGAGCGACGATTCATTTCTTGTCTCATTGTTTTTGTTTGCCTAATCAGACAATTTCCCTTCCACTACCTTGTTCAAGATGCTGTTTCAAACTGCATTTCAAAGAAACAAAATTTACATTTTAGACACATTCAGCCAGCACATCAAAGAACGGTCTTGTTTGCTCTTTTAAATTTCCTAGTCACTATCAGCTTGTCCCTAACATCCTAGAGGATTTAGCCCTAGGTGACAGTGACAGAAGGTGACATATTCCTAGGAAAAGGGAAAGGATACATGTAGCTGTCTTCCCAAACTTTCCAAACACTTAAATTAAGAAGGTCGACCAGGGCAGGCACTGGCAGGACACAGGACATAAGACAGGAAACTCTGTCACAGGCCTTGGAGATAAGTTAGACAGCGCTTTTCACCACCCAGAAGGCTGTAGAAAGCAACATGCTGTGACAGTTACACAAGCCTTCAGCCCTCAGCCACAGGCCTGGACTCCGTCTCCGCTGTCGCTGTGTTGTGATATGATCTTGGCCCCCGCTCCCCAACTCAGCGAGCTTCTGCTATTGATCTCTAAAGTGGAGATCACTAACAGCCATGTCTAACAACATGACAGGATAGCTGTGTGTGTGTGTGTGTGTGTGTGTGTGTGTGTGTGTGTGGTGTATGTATATCACTTGGAATATTCCAACTATGTTAGGCATGAGAAGTGAGGAATGAGAGACACCATAGTTTACAGACATTCTTTCGCACAGGTATTTACTGCACAGAATACATTTCTGTGATGTCTGTCTCCTCTTCCATGCTGCCTCTTCAGTTCTTTTCACTTTAAATAATTTTTAGCGGCTGAAGTGTGCAGATATGTAATCACCAGCACTTGCAGAGTCTGGGCAAGGATATGACCAGAGGTTCAGAGTAGCTCTCAATCTTGCCCACATACAGAGAACCCAAATCTACCGCTCCCATCTTGCGTTTGCTTCCACCTGGAAGCTGGGAGTTAACCTCTTGACTTGGCAGAGAATAAACACCCACAGGCCTTGGAAGAGTAAACTTGCGAGAACTCAACCACCCTGGTCTGGGAGGGTTCATTCTGCCTTTGCCCTTCTGGTTAAAATAGAAATAAAGAAATTAGAAGAAAGTTACTAGTGAATACGCACGTCCTCCCAAATTTCACATGGAAACTTCACCCGCCCAAAGGTACTGGTGTTAGGCCCTGGGATATGATTCGATAGGAAGTGAGGGGCAGCACTGAAGATGGAGCCTTGCTCCAGAACAGTCTGGATGAAAAGGATACCCAGATTCTGAGCTCAGAATGGACAACTCAGGAGAAGAACCTATACAACTGTACTATTGTCACTTGCTATACAAAGACAGTAAGCTTCCAAGGGAGAACACCCAACAAAACAAGGCATGCATCTTACTTCACCACAAACGGCCCTTACTGCTCCCTCCTGGCGTCAGCCCAGCCCAGGCCATGCTCTAGCCAGCCATCACTGTGTCGATTCCTCCCTGGTCTGTCTTCTGATCCATTCTCCACCTGCATGCTTCTGCAGCTCTACCCACATAGCCATCATTATAAAATGGACACAGAGGAGGTGTCGCCCACCTTAGAAGCCTTGATGCATCCTCTGGGCCATGAGAAGATGGAAATCCCTTAGGATGTCACGAATCAAACAACGTTCACTGAACGGTGTGTCATGATCCCTCAGAAATCGTGTGGCCCGTTTAATGGGTTGGTGATTAGCAGTCGTGAAGAGAGTGGGTAGGCTATGAAACACTGGAGCAGGGTAAGTGTACGAGTGTGATTTCTACTCCCAGTCTGCAATCCTTACACACATGCGTGCCAGATCACCATGTGGGCCTGTGTGCGGGATTCACATGTAGAGGGTTCTTCTTTTTCTAGACCATGCTAAAGATCGGGCTGAACACTGGTGCAGAAGACATTAAACTGACCCTAACTTCAGTCTACCTCGCAAGCCACTTGGAAGCCACCACCTCCTCTGGCATCTTTTTCTCCTCACACCTGTCCCCTTTGTGGCTCAACTCATTCAGGGTCCCAAACTCAAGCTTTATTTGCCACCCGTCTGAGTCCTTCAATAGTCCTGTTCTGCACCCTCTGGAACCCTGTACTTGCAAGCACATACCAGCCTGCCTTGCCTTTGAGTGCTTATGGGCCAGAGCCCACCCCCACAAACGTCAGCTCTCAGAGGGCAGCACAGACTCTCCCGAAACCATTATAGGTTCAGCCCTTATAACAGCGAGTGCTCAGGAAAGTTTCTTGCATGCATAGATGAATGAATGATGAATGAATGAATGTATGAATGAAAAATGAGTGAACAAACCACTTAAGGTCTGGGAAACAGTAGCAGAGACATTGTGTTCCTAATTTCTTAGACAAAGCCCCTTCTAGGAAGTTCAGCTGTTCCACTTAGCATAGAGAGCAAACTTGGCTTCACATCCCCCCAGGTCAGCTTCTCCTCCTCCTCTTCCTCTTCTTCCTCCTCTTCCTCCTCTTTCTCCTCCTCCTCCTCCTCTTCCTCCTCCTCCTCCTCCTTACCTCTTCCTCCTCCTCTTCTTCACTCAGCCCTAGCAGGGCAGTCCCTTTGCCCATTTCCTCTCTATCACCACAGACAACCCTCCTAATGCAGATCTAGGTCGTGGAAGCCGCTTCCTCCCTTTCCTGCTCCCTGCTTTTGCCCTCCAATTGGAATATACTTCCCTATCCAGTTTCTCACACTGCTCCCTGCCCACCCTGAGGAACCTATAGCCCCACCTGTCAATCACTTCCACTTCAAAGTCCAGTATCCCCAGTCAGCATCCATCCCACCTCCTCAGCCTGCTCAGTTCCCCATGCCTTGGCCCCAGAGAGTAACTCCCCAAGGTAGGCACAAACCTGTGGGCTATCTGAGTGCTGCCCTGCCTCAGGATCTCCCAGGGCAATGCACCAATGCCTGCCCCATTCCCAGACCCCTCTTTTCCAGTGCTAGCATCTGAAAGATGAGAAGGAGATGAGCATAGAGGAAGCTTGACAGGCTCGCCTCTGCCTGCCATCTTCCTCACAATCCGGGACAGGAGGCCAGAGAGAGCGGAGAGAAGAGGAGGCAAGAGATGGAATGGCAGAGATGGCTCCTCCAGTGTGCAAGACTTTCTGTATTTGTTGTTCTTATTTCTTAGGCACCTGTCAATCATAATTCTGTGTGCTCTGACACTTCTTCAACTCAGGCTGCGGCATGAGTGGATGGGTGAAGCCGAGGAATCAAGCATCCACGGTTCTGTGGACTGAGTTTGACAGTCCTTAGAATACACCTACCAGAAGGGAACACGAGGCACTGAGGCAAAAAGTCAAATCCGCCATGGTTTGACTATAAAATCCCCCCTCCCTTAGGCTTGTGTATTTGAGACATTTGGTTCCCAGCTGGTGGAATCTCTTAAGGGTGAAGCTTAAGGCAGAAGTAGGTTGCTGGAGACAAGCTGGATTCAGCCTGGCCAACCCAGCCAACTGCTTTGCCACTAACTCTCACTGTAACAGAGCCACAGCCCCAAGCTACTCCAGATGCCATAACCTGGAACTGTGCCCACCACGACATCCCATGTTCCCTTATGCCGTGAGCCAAAATAAACCCGTCCTCCCAAGAGCCATGAGGGATGTCACCAAGACAACGGCTGCAACGGCTTTGTAATCTTACCCACTGGAATCTGCCCAGTTCGTAACCAAGGTCAGCGGCCTGTAGACCTAGTCTGGATCTTACTGTCTCCGAGCACAGTTTCCCTCGGGGACCGTTTGTATCCAGGATTAACAGACTCTGTGACACAAGGTGAGCCCATTCTGCTGTGCTGTGTCTCGAGAAAGGAAAAGACGTTGTCAGAGAAAATAAAGTGAATTTCAAAAGCCTTTCTCCGAAAGCCAGAGAAACATAACCAGTTCATTTGCAAAAGTACTGCTGCAGAGAAGGTAAAGCAAGAATCACCAAACAGTGGCCTGCAGACCAAACCACACCCAGAAATTACAACCCATTCGCCCATTTTTAGACAACAAGCAAAACTCAGAACAGTAGCT
Organism: Mastomys natalensis; assembly: GCA_021653895.1. Taxonomy (NCBI): domain Eukaryota; kingdom Metazoa; phylum Chordata; class Mammalia; order Rodentia; family Muridae; genus Mastomys; species Mastomys natalensis. The sequence continues at coordinate 21,202 of JAJTUV010000012.1, forward strand.
CACCCTACAGAAAACAGTAGGGAATTCACATTGGAACCCACTGAGTTCTGTGGAAGGCGTCAGGGTCCACTGCACATGGCAGAGCTGGCCAGGGGTGCCTCAGACTGACCCATAAAGCCAAAAATAGTCACTTTACTACCTGGTCATTGTCAATCGCTGTTCTAAAGTCAATTCCCAGGGAGACACATATCTCTGTCTACGGTGTGACAGCACAAGTTGAAAGGGTGGAAACTTTAGTGAAATAAATACAAAAGCCATTTAATCTACCATTTTAATGGTTTGTTTTTTCATCCTAATTTTTTATCATAGATTATGGGTCATACTGGTGTGACTTTGGGAGATAAAATGTTCTGGTATTCTTAGTCCTCTGCCCTTTAAAAAAAAAATGTGCTCTTATCCTCATAGGCTAAGATACTATATAAAATTGTATTTTAAAAACAAAGAAGGGACCAGGCTATAGTGGCTCACGCCTTTAATCCCAGCACTGGGTGGGAGAGGGCAGAGGCAGGTGGATCTCTGAGTTCAAGCCAGCCTGGTCTACAGAGTGAGTTTCAGAACAGCCAGACTACACAGAGAAACCCTGTCTCAAAAAAAAAAAAAAAAAAAAAAAAAAACAAAAAAAAACATAAGGAGGAGGAAGAGGAAGAGGAGGAGAAAAAAGAAGATGAAGAAGTAGTAGTAGCAGTAGTAGTGGTGAAGGAAGAAAGGAGGGAAACACAAAGAAAGATTCTCTCCATCTTTCACCCCCATAAATCTTGACACTCACTGTGACCAATTTCACCTACAAGCAGTGACGACAGCCTCAAGTGTGTATCAGAAACCACTGAAAAGAAGCCATTATGTATTTACAACCACACAGAACAGAACTGGGCTAGTTAGTTTTGTCACCTGGACACAGACTATAGTCATGTGGGAAGAGGGAGCCTCAGGTGAAAAATTATCTCCATTGGACTAGCCTATGGGCATTTTCTTGATTAATGACTGATGGAGGAGGCCCTGGTCCACTGTAGACAATACCACCCCTGACTGATGGAGGAGGGCCTGGTCCACTGTAGACAATACCACCCTTGACTGATGGAGGAGGGCCTGGTCCACTGTAGACAATACCACCCCTGACTGATGGAGGAGGCCTGGTCCACTGTAGACAATACCACCCCTGTCTGATGGAGGAGGGCCTGGTCCACTGTAGATAAAACACCCTGACTGATGGAGGAGGCCTGGTCCACTGTAGAAATACCCACCCCTGACTGATGGAGGAGAGCCTGGTCCACTGTAGACAAATACCACCCCTGACTGATGGAGGAGGGCCTGGTTCCACTGTAGACAATACCCACCCCTGACTGATGGAGGAGGCCTGGTCCACTGTAGACAATGACACCCCTGACTGATGGAGAAGGGCCTGGTCCACTGTAGACATACCACCCTGCTATGGAGAAGGGCCTGTCCACTGTAGAAACAATGACACCCTGTGATGGAGAGGCTGGTCCACTGTAGAAAATACCACCCCTGACTGTGGAGGAGGCCTGGTCCACTGTAGAAATACCACCCTGACTGATGGAGGTAGGCCTGGTCCACTGTAGACAATACCACCTGACTGATGGAGGAGGCCGGTCCACTGTAGACAATGACGACCCGACTGATGGAGAGGGCTTGGTCCCAGTACACCCCTGGGCAGGGAACCTGACTTGTGTAGGAACAAGCTGATCACACCTTGCAAGCGGCACAAACGACTTTCCTTCGGCTCTTTTTGTCTTGCTCTCTCTGCTGATTTCCTGCCATGTCTTCTTCAGTGATTGACTAGACCAGGAACATAAGGCAAACGACCCTTCTCCGAGTTACCTGCCTCATGGTGTTTATCACAGCGATCCAGAACAGACCAGGGTATGACGGAGAACCTTATTAGCCCCATTTGCTGAGCCTCTCTGATGTACAGTTTGCAACAGAATGTAGGAACCACCAACTTGGTACGCCACAAGAAGCCAAGATTTTTTTTTTGTCCTAAAGCAACTCCCTCCATGCCAGTCTAGCCCTGTTTAGACACAGCTTTGTTCCATCTTTATTAAATCTATAAAATTACAAGCAATTTGAGTCGCACCGCTGTTCTACCACTACGTGCCTCTTCGCCAGGCAGTAGCCAGTTCAAAAAGTCAAAAGAAACTGCAAACGGAGGTACAGAGTACCTATAATTTATTTTTATAACTAATGAATCATTAACAGGTACTTCTGGAGGTAATTAAAGGGAAATGGATAGGCCTTGACTCTAAGGTTGGGAGTTTTCATGTTTGCTCTTAACAGTGAAGCAACAGTCTACTCGACTCAATTATCTGAAAAATTAGTCCAGTCATGTCGCAAGGAACTAGAAAGCCGATACAGCCGGGCAGTTCTCATACATGCTCACGGAGGCTAGGTTTTGCTCCACGCCTGCCCGAGGCAGCCAATAACAAAGCCAGATTCCTAAATACTCAAGTCAAGAAAGGCAGTAAGAGCAAAGGAAATGGGGAATTACCTGGGCGCTAGATTTTAATGAATATGTCTCGTAATGAGCACGAAGGGATCAAGTGGCTTCGTTATCCAACTTCTTGAACAGGGATTACATAAGGAAATTAATTACCTAAGCTACATGCTGGCAAGCACACAGCAAAGCAGGCTGAAGGCAAAGCCAGGATTCATTTATTCCCATATAAATGGCTCTTTCAGATTGTAAACCCTTGCAACAAAAACAGTATTACCTTACCGATTACTGTCACTGTCCCAAGAACTGCAAAGTGACCTGGGGCTGCTCTTCACTGGTCATCTCCCTAAGTTCTTAGGACAGCACCATTGCCCCTCACACGAGATGTATTCCCAAATGCCTTTAAGATGTTCTTTGTTTTCCCTGCCTCCTTTTCTAAACACTCAGCGACACTGAGCAACCTGGGGACCAAAACAAGCTTCATTTTAAAAGCAGAAGTAGCCTGGATGTGAGAGGCGAGCAGAGGCCAGCAGACTCCAGACAATTCTGATTATCTAATTACACAAGTTGATATTTCAGATCTAAAAATACAAAACCCCAGAATGCTCCAAAGTCCAAAACCTGTTGAACACTGAAATGAAACCATACATCCAAGACTCCACCCCTGACCTCATAAGAAGCATCGACCTCCAACGGAGGCACACTTAAAATACCATCTAAGATCACCTCCGGGCTACACATATTAGTACAGGAAACATAGATGAATTTCATGTTTAGACTTGGGTTCAGTCCCCAAGATATCTCATTCTATTTATTAAAATATTCCAAAGTCCAGAGACATCCACAACTAAAATCATTTCTGGTTCCTAGCACTTGTGGTAGAGAGAACACTCAATACCAGGAGGAGGATGAAGTCTCAGGATCCACGGCTGTGAGGTCTCTCAGTACACAGTAACCGCATTCCTAAGTATTTACTGTAGTCAGACAAAGCAGAGCAAACTCAATGATGAGGAGAGTATCTGGCCCCTGAGGTAGGCCTATCATACTAAAATTTCCATTGACATTACTTCTTGTGTTTTAATAATTTTCAGTGGAAGTCTGAGAGAGCAGGGAGAACACCTGACCATTTTATATAGTCAACATACAGGAAATGGCCACCCCTCACATGTAGTCCCCCAAATACAACCACACGTAAGTCCTCTGCTTGCTCTCCCTAGAGCTGCAAACGGAGCCTGTGAACTGGGTCTGCCTTTCTTCGCTTGCCCCCTAGTGGGGAGACTAAGCCTGAGGCAGCAGCTCAGAGAAGGGGAAAATAGTCAAGAGAGAGGTGTTCTAGGACAGGGAAACTGGCTCAACAAAAGAGAAAGGAAGATATTTACAACAAAACAAGGTATTTTCCAAATTAGATAGAAATGTTTATTTTAAGTTATGCATGCATTCTCAAAAATATTAGTCTTCATCCATCTGTTGGAACTAATGTACTAGAGGCTCTCAAATTCAGACTTAATTTCTAAAGGAAAGAATCCAGTCCTTTTTTCCAACAGAACAAAGAAAAATTATCTATGTTCTTTTATGGGGTATCCCTTTTTACCCAGTACCCCAACACTGCCTGGCAACTAACACACATGCATATGTTCTCTCTCTCTCTCTCTCTCTCTCTCTCTCTTTCTCTCTCTCTCTCTCTCTCTCTCACACACCATGAAAAGATGTTTGCACACCCAGACTGTGTGTACAGCAAGCCGTCTCTATTCTCACTTGAAGCCATTATTTTTACAAAAAAGAAAACCCTTAGTGTATTCAGGCAAACTAGTTCTGTGCACAATACCACCAAAGGGTGGGTTCTCTAAGCCTGTAGACTCTGCACCTACATTGCTTTTACAAGAGAAGACTTCTTTCTCAGATGTAGCTCATAACAAACAAAACAATCCCAGCATTGCAAACAATTGCGTTAAATCACTAACAAAACTTCGTGTTGTAACGTGGAAATCACAAAAGCCATGACTCTAACTCTAGCCTCAAACTTTAATTGTCCTCTACAGCCCTATAGTGTAGGCTTTCATAAGGTCACAGCTTTCCCAGCTACAGAATTAGAGACTTGAATGGAAAGCTTCCCTCGAGTTCTTGCCCTGGCTTTGGTTATCCTAACAAAAAGTGTGGGCACTACAGCTTGCATTTCCTATGGTCATGGTGTCCTCTAGTGGCTAAAAGGAGATATTACATGTGTAGGTCTTACATTTGCTTTTTTTTACATGAGAGAATGGTACAACCTTTCTGTATGTCAACTTGTCTGACCATGGTAACTAGGCATCTGGTCCAATATCCATCTAGATGCCATTGCGTATATTTTAGATGAGAATAAAGGATCAGAAGACACCCTGGTCCACCAGTTCACAGCCCCGCAACCCATATTATGTCAGCTGCTGCCCATCCACAGTGACTGTCCTCAGTGAGTCAGACATCCAGCTTGACCTGCTCTGTATGTGCCTATGTGTCTGTGAAGGAGAAATACATATGGAGGAGTCAACAGTGAGGGGCAGAGGACAGGCCTACGAAACTCCCAGCAAACAGAATTGAAAAGTTGGATGGAGAGGTTCCCTCAGCTTTTCTGCCCTGTGCTCTGGCACAATTTTAAGAGAACTGCAAGGCCATTTTAATAAGTCAGGATCTCATACATGAGGCCTCAGCTGTGACAACGCTCCTATGAAATAAAGGGGCCACTCATGACAGGTATACTGGGCAACTCACATCCAAGAGGCAGTGACTTCAGTTCAACAAGAGACTGATCATACTTATCAACAAAGACTTATATGTGTGTGGTCATCTAAGTCTGATTTAATATAATAAATAATTTTATTGGTCATCTCTAATCTAATTTAATAAAGCTCAAGACGACCCCAAAGGAGTAATGTAACAAATTACCATACACAAATGTATCCTTCCTGGTCATCAAAAAACACTTTAATAACTTTAATGACCATAAAAACCATATTAAAAGAAAAATGACCCAAAATTTAGTGTGTAGTGTTGTTCATGTAAAAATTTTTATATAAATGTGAAAATGTACTTTCTAATTTAGTTTTAATTTCGTGTGATCGGCAGGATCATAATTTAATTTAATCTCAGGATGTAAAGTAAAATTTTGAACGAAGATACTGACAGGTGTGGTGGCTCAATCCTTTAGCCCCAGCACTATGGAGGCAGATGCATCTAGATCTCTGTGAGTTCAAGGCCAGCCTGGTCTACAGAGTGAGTTCCAGGCCAGCCAAGGCTACACAGTGACTATTGTCCTGTCTCAATCAATGAAAACATTGAACAGATTTTTATATCATTAATAATCTTATGACAGCACTAGTTACAATAGCCACAGGTAGAATTAAGCCAGGTAAAACATTCGCAACAAATTCATAAACAAAGCCTTCTCTAGTCATGCAATGGACTAAATTATTCAGTCACCAAATGAATTGAGTAAAATTCTGAATCTGCTACAACATGGATATAAGATTTATTTTTACGTATATGAGTGGTTTGCCTGCATGTTTGTACACCATGTACATATATGTGCTCTAGATATGTATCTGATACCTATGAAGGCCAGAAAAAGGCATCAGATTTTTTGAAACTAGGGTTATAGGTGTTTGTGAATCACCATGTAGGTACTGGGAACAGAACTTAGGTCCTCTGGAAGAGCAGCAAGTACTCTTAACTACTGAGTCCTCTCTCCAGCCCCCTGAAAATGGTATTCTTAACAAGATATGCTGGATATAGAGAGATAATTATTGCATGATAACACTTATAAAAAGGGACCAAGCGTAGATAAATGTGTAAAGACAGAAAGCAGAACAGAATCCAGAGGAACTGTGGAGAGGGATTTACTACTTAATGAGTACAGAGTTTTTGGGTGATAATGAAAACTGTTTTGTTTCAGAAGGAGTGATGGTGGATGGTCACTGAACTGTGTAAACAAAACAATAAACAGTATACATGTTTGACCACGATTTTAAAAGATGCTTTCCCCCACTCTGTGAGGCAGCCCGCGGAACCCACCTCACTCTCAGCCCTCCCTTCTGCAGCTGAGGAACACAGAGCTTCTGTCAGAGTCAGGACTGCCATCTGCACTCTCGTCTCCATTGTCCACCAGGAGTTGGGAACTCTGGGTAATGTCCTATCCCCAGCACTTGGCACAACATTTGGCACACAGTAAGAACTTAAAAAAAAAAAAAAATTCCTAGGAATAATAATGGAAGGTAGAAAAGATGTCTCACCCAAAGTTTTAACTGAATCTGCTGGGTCAGGCGAGAAGCACAAATCCCAGGTCTATTTACATATCTCCAAGTGAAGTGTTGTAGTTTGAAGTATTATAATTTCTTGTTTATTCTTTTTGTTTTTGTTTGTTTGTTTGTTGGGGCTTTTGTTTGGTTAGTTGGTTGGTTTGATTTGGTTTGGTTGGTTAGTTGGTTGGGTTTTTGTACTTCAAAACAAGGTTTCTCTGTGTAGCCCTGGCTGTCCTGGAACTCACTCTGTAGACTAGGCTGGCCTCGAACTCAGAAATCCACCTGCCTCTGCTCCCAAGTGCTGGGATTAAAAGCGTGTGCCACCGCGCCTGGCAAAGGATTGTAGTTTCACAACAACTAAGACATTCTCTGGAAGTGTGAGAATGTCGCATTGACACTGCTCTCACTTTTTCACACTCACGGGGCTGTCACGGGTGACCCCAGCATAGAGTGAGAGGCATTGACTATGGCGGACATCACTGGTACTCTCCATCATTACAGGGCTATGTGACCAGGTCATGCCAGTGACTGACACCATAACAATTCCCCTAAACAACTTCTCAGCTGTGGTCCTCACAGAAAGTAGACAAGAGCCATGGGCTGAAATATCCTGAGATGACGACGTTTATGTGACAAAGAAATAAGTTGCAATGTGCAAAGCCACTGAGACGCATGGACTGACGGTCTGGACTAGCACAGTCCATCGGTCCAGGACACTGCTGCTGCTGGGAACTCCCATGCTGCCGCCATGTTCGTAAGTCTGAAGAATGGGAGCTGCCATGTGGCTTCAGAACGTAAAGGCATTAAAAGGCATGGACCTTAAAAATGGGCAAAGGAGGACTTCGAGATGGCTCAGCTGATGATGTGTTTGCCTTGCCAGAACAAGAACCCGTGTTCAATCTCCAAAATTCACATTAAAAAGAGGCAAGGGGCCAGGCAGTGGTGGCGCATGCCTTTAATCCCAGCACTTGGGAGGCAGAGGCAGGTGGATTTCTGAGTTCGAGGCCAGCCTGGTCTACAGAGTGAGTTCCAGGACAGCCAGGGCTACAAAGAGAAACCTTGTCTCGAAAAACCAAAAAAAAAAAAAAAAAAAAAAAAAGGCAAGGGGACAGAATGTGTGTGTCTGTGGATGTGTGTGTGCCTGTGTGTGTGTCTGTGTGTGTGCCTGTGTATGTCTCTATGTGTGTGTCTGTGTGTGTGTCTATGTGTGTGTCTGTGTGTGTCTGTGTGTGTGCTGTGTATGTGTTATGTGTGTGTCTGTGTGTGTGTCTGTGTGTATCTATGTGTGTGCCTATGTGTGTCTGTGTGTGTACCTGTGTGTGTCTCTGTGTGTCTGTGTATGTGTGTAAGGCAAGGTGGCACACTTGTACACTAAGCTCTGGAGAGGCAGAGACAGTCAGGCAGATCCCTGGAGCTCACTGCTTGCAGGCTGCCAGCCTGGGTGGGAAACTCTGCCTCGGGGTAGGGGTGGGGGGTAGATGGAACCTGAGGATGACACCTGGGGTTGTGGTTGACCTCTAACCCCAACATGCACCTGCATACACACACATGCATGCACACACATACACAGCAAAAACGATGGGCAAAAGATTAGAATTAACGTTTCTTCAGGGACTATACATCCTATGAGCATACTCAGCATCCTTTGCGGTGAGAAAATGCAAATCAAGACCTCAGGAAGTACTCCTTCACACTGCTGAGATGATTAAAATAAAAGGAAGGACAATAAGAAGTGTCTGTAAGGAAGGGGAAGAATCTGAATCCTTCCCTGGTGCTGGGAGATTATAAAATGGGGCAGCCACTTTGCAAAATCAGTCTAGCCATTCTTCAAATGGTTAAAGTAAGTTACCACATGACCCAGTAATTCCGCTTCTAGAATACACCCTGCAGAAATGCAAACCCAGGTCCACACAGACATGTGCATGAACGTTTGGAACAGCATTACTCACAGGGAACCAACAAGTAGAAACAGCTCGACTCAAAAGTTGCCTGTCTAGGATCCCATATAAGGTCTACAGACGGGCATGGGTAGCCTCGCCCCAGTGGCACATGGGAGGTTGGTGGCAGAGCCAGAACTGCTCATCCAAGGGTTGCGCTGTCTAGTACAATCCTTTGTCTCCAATAACAATGTAAAAAACAATAAGAAGCAAGAGAGAACCAAAAGACAGGAACTGATACATTGAAAACTGGTTGCTAAGCACCATGCCATCATTTAGTTGGTTGGTTGGTTGATTGGTTGGTTGGCTGGCTAGTTGAATGGTTGGTTGGTTAGTTGGATGGTTGGTTTGTGGATTGGTTAGTTGGTTGGTTGGTTGGTTGGTTGGTTGGTTGGATGGTTGGTTTGTAGACTGGTTGGTTGATTGGTTGGTTGGTTTGTGGATTGGTAGGTTGGCTGGCTAGCTGGTTGGTTGGTTGGTTGGTTGGTTGGTTGGTTGGATGGATGGTTGGTTTGTGGATTGCTTAGTTGGTTGGTTGGCTGGTTGGTTGGTTAGTTTGGTCTGTATATGCATGCACATTCATGTGAGTTTGTATGCATGCCACATGGCAATAATGGAGGCCAAAGGACAACCCCAGGAATGAGTCCTCACCTTCTACCTTGTCCAGGACAGCCTTTCTTGTTTACCCTAGCACACACCAGTCTAGTTGGCCCATGAAGATTGTTTCCTACTCCCATCTCATCATTACAGACAAGCTCCACCATGTCCTCCTGCCTTCACACAGATCCGAACCCAGGTCCTCTCACTAACACAGAAACCACTTTAACCACTAAACCATGTCCCCAGCCTAAGCCAAGGATCTTAGACAATTTTTATACTCCTTTTCGTACTCAGCTGGAAAGTTGGAGTTGAAAAAAGAAATCCCTTGCCTTGGGGCCACACTGCGGTCAGGGCAAGAGCTGGAATGAAGGCAGAAATGTTCAGTTCCAAGGCCACAGGCTGTCTCTCCCAAGCTTTGCTGCATCAGAAGGTAAAGCTTAAACGCTCTATACCATAATCTGTGCATCAGAAGATTCCTGGTCAGCCACAGTTCCCAGAGGCCTGCATCTCCCCTGCCTCTGCGAATCTAGAGCATAAAAGAACAATACATTCCTTCCCCCAAGAGCTAAAAGCTTCTCAAGAGAGGTATAGTACCCAACACAGAGTAAAGGCTAAATGTGGTTTAAGGAATGAATAAATACTTGTCTTAGTGTTCTAGGGCGGTGAATAGGCACCATGACCGTGGCAACTCTTCTAATTGGCCACACCTCCTAATCCTTCCAAAAAGCACCACTGCCTAAGCATTGAAATTATGAACCTAAAGAGGCCATTCTTATTCAAACCACCACAACCTCAAGCTGAGATGCAAGGCAAGCAGCAAAGGAATATGACCGTGTTTTCCTTGCTTTGTATTAATGGATAGCAGTGATCACATGCTACCAAATCTGATGACCTGATCAGTCCCAGGATTCCCATGGTGATAGGAGAGAACCACTTTCTGCAAATTGACCTCTGACCTCCACACGCACTTGGTAGTGCATGCATACACACACACAAAATAAATAAACAAACAAATAAATAAATTGTTAGGCCCCATTTTGGCCCTGGTTTGGACCTTGTGGACAAACCCAAGCCTGGCTGGAGTTTGAACCTGTCTTAGTCACTTCCATCCTGGAGTGACTCAACAGGACCTGTTTAGCCCTGCCTCTGCTCAGCTGTTGCTGATGTAGAGTTTTGCAATTGGCCCTATCAGTCACCCCATACCCTCTGTCACCCTTCCCCGCCCCCAATGTCATCTCACCCTTTCCAAAACCCCTCCTCCCCATGCTCCAAGTTTATATAAACAAGAGGTTGTTACATTAAAGTTGATTCCTGTTCGACAAGACTCCCAGCAGGTGTGTTTCTTGGGCCACCACACTCACCATCCCGCTCAGCCCCCGAGAGACCCAGCAAGACCGGGACCTCTCTCTCCTCTCGCCTGGACCTGCCAGCTGTAAGGAGCCGACAATAAATAAATAAAATGCAAAAGGAAATCTTTAAAACAAGATTTATACGTTACAAAGAACCCTGCGCTGTCATGGGTGTGGATCTTGGTGATGATTCTGAAAGTCCTCCATATTCCCAACTGCTAGCTCACACATGGGAAGTTAGGAGTCTGGAGCAGTTTTGGTTCAATCATCTCTCCCAGCTCCATGTTACCCATTTGTGGGACTATCAGAAGCATGTCAACATCTCATCCCAAAGATGTCCAGCTCTCAACTGACCCAGATTGTTGGAGTACAAAGCCACAAACGACATAGTCACAGGGTGACCAAACGACCAACGACTCTCATTGTCTAAAAACATGGGAGGTCCAAGCAGTCCCTATGAAGCATCTCAGGTCTTAGGAAATCAACACAAACTGATACACTATTCTACTGTCATGGTAGACTAAGGCAGGGAAATAAATCCAAGATTGGTAATAGTCTATGTCTCTCCTTGAAGCTAACAACACCCCCATCTCCCAGTTGCTGATTCTCTATTGTGGCAACCTAGAATAATTTTGGCCTGGTGGACCATTGAGTTTGTACTCCTCCAGATGATATAACCTGAGGCCGACTTCTTTATTGTATGGTATTTTGTTTTATTTAAGGACGGGTTGGGAATATCTGACATTTTCTTTGTTATAATATCCCTTCTGTAAACTTCCCATGGAAACATCTTAAGAATAATTTAACAAACCCCACTAGTTTAAAGAGTGTGCTTATAAACAATCCTAGAACATGGGGAAGCAGAGATTGGAAAACCTTTGGGGTTTGATAATCAACTAGCCTAGTCTACTTGGCATTCTGTGTCTCGAATGAGAAATGTCCCCCAGAGGCATATGTATCTGAATACTTGGTCTCCAGTTGGTGGCACTGTTTTTTGGGAGACGATGGAAACCTTCAGGATTACTAGAGAAAGTATGTCCACTAGGAATGAACTTTAAGAGTTTACGGCCTCATCCCACTTCCTGATATCTTCCCTCCACCTAGCTGTATGTGAAGGAAAGATACAAGCCACCAGCTTCCTGTTCCGAGCACACCAGGCTCTACTTGCCTGAGTGGAGCTATCCCTCCGGAAGTGGAAGCCAAAATAAACTCTCTTCCTTAAATTGCTTTTGGTCACGGTATTTTCTCATAACAAAAGAAGAGTAATTAATACAGAAATCATCTGCTCAACACTGGGTGTGGCAGACAGGTTCTTGCTCTCCTAGAGCATGGAGGAGGTGTGGAGGCAGGAGGATCCCTGGGACTTTCCTGTCAAGCAGCTTGAGGCCAGTGAAACATTCTATCTCAAAATGAAAATGTTGGATGGCTCCCGAGGAATGAGATTTGGGCTCTACATACATGCAAATACATGAACACACACACACACACCAGCCTCATCATCACCAAACAGAGTAGCATTCTGAACCCATTCTAAAGGCAAAGCACAAAAGTTTCCAGAAAGCTAGACTTTTAGTCTGGACTGGACTTTTTCTCTTTTGTTTTGAGCTACTGGTATGACCCCCCACTCCCCTTTCTTTTAAGTAGGTTTCCTTATACCAACATGGCCTTGAACTCCAGATGTTTCTGCCTCTAGGGTTTCACAGGTTCTAGAATTACAAGCATGTACCACCATGCCCAGCTTGGATCAAACTATCTCCAGGCAGGTACTAGATATGGGGGAAAAAAATAACTGTAGGTAAATTTAGAAGGATTATTAAAACTTTGTTCAACAATATTAAAATCTGACTGAATCATCTCTGCCCCAGGGGAGAAGTCTGAGGCGAAGCAATATGCTGGATAATCTAAATTCAGTAACAAGTTAGTAAAATATAGCTAGCCAGCTGATTTTCTAGGGTCACCTAAGAGAGGCGCCTGCCATTGCCCAAAGCTCTAAACTGCAGCTGGGGACTGTGGAGGCCTAGCACGTGTACTGGAACATTTTGTATGACCTTTAACTTCACCCTCATTTTAACTGAGGGAAGAACAGGGGGAAAGTTACAAAAAGACAAGTTGCAGAATCTAGTTTTCTGGAATTTTAAAAAGACATAATATCTACTTGGATCAGACACTACTCCTTAGATAATTTTCATCAAGTCCTTAACGAGATGTGATAAGGGTAGGAGGGGGAACCAGCATGGGTGATGATGGTAATATTTAAAGTCGCTGCTCTTAGAAATGTACATGAACTAGGTCCAGGTCTGTGACTCATTTTAGCACAATTGTCTGTATGGCATTCCAGATGCACGGAGAGATAACAACGGTGGACGTGTTACGGATGAGAGAATGAGCACATTTTGGAAAGTGGGCCAAGTGGCCTAAAGCTGTCGTAGTAAAGAAAACGGCAAGAGCCTGTTCCAGGAGACTGAGGTAGGAGGGTCTCAAGTTCAAGGCCTGCCTGTGTAGAAGACTGAGTTGAGGCCAGCCGCAACAATGTTGCAAGGCTCCCCACGCCCACCCCCACCCCAATCACAAAGAAAAGAGAAGAAGAGCCAGCTAGTGGAGAATGGCTCGTAACACTGGGTTTCTCAACCTGTGGGTCGTGACCCCTTGGGGTCTGAACAACTTTCTTTATAAAGGTCACATATCAGGCACCCTGCATATCAGATATTTACATAATGATTCACAACTGTAGCAAGATCACTTATGAAGTAACAACAAAAGTAATTTTAGAGATGGGGATCACCACAGCATGGGAACGGCACTCAAGGGTCACAGCATTAGGAAGGTTGAGAACCCCTGTCCTAACATGCACAAACCACAAGTTCAGTCCTCAGATGCAAAAAAAAAAATTAAAAAAAAAACAAGAACAGGCAGGAAGACTAACCCAACACATCTGAGTGGACTGATTTGAGTCACAGAAAAGCACAGAAACAGGATTACATGTTTTTTTTTTTTAATTTTATAGACTTTTTAATGAATTCATAGATTAATTCTTTACTGTCTCACAAAATTCTGACAGCTAACAAAGTACATGTAGGCTTTTCCTTCCCCCTATAATTAAGTCTGATAGTCACAAAACATTTCCATATCTCCAAATTTTCCACCAGGGTTTTTAACCGCTAATCCCCCCCCCCGGGACTATTCTGTGTCTCTTCAGGAACTCTCTAAGCAACCTGTTTCCTGGCAGGAGCTGCGATGGGCCAATCCTGGGGAGGAAAGGCTCCAAGTTCAAGGCCAAATTAGGGGCAGAGCGAGGAAAGAAAGAGAGGGTGGGGCCTCTTTCCTGCCAAACTTTTTCCTACATGCATGCAATTTTCGGTGGGTGTGATTTTTGACAGGACAACCTTTTAAACTTCAGTATCCTGCCTTTCAAAATCTCTCCTCTCTCCCGGAGCCCTCCCACCCCCCACCGCACTGCCTACCCTCAGCAGGGAGGAGAAAAAAGAGCCAGCTCCCAACTCCAGTCCTAAAGGTGAGCCTAGAGCCCAGACAGCTCTTGACGGAGATATGATCAAGCTTCCCCAGACAATACTCTAGACCTTAAGAAGAGGGTGTAACCCTGAAGTACAGAAAGACCTCATTGCACGCCACTAACGGCATTAGTGTCTAAAAATGTTGACCCGCCTGTTTCCACCTTTAAAAGCAAACTGCAAAAGGCTCATATTCAGTCGCCCTTACTATTGTGAGTTACCCAGATGAACTGACGGTGAATCAAATAACATGAGAACCATAATAGATTTCTTATTCTTGGAGGAGGGCCCCTAAATTGTTGCTTTTTCTGTTGAGAGTGAAGAACATGACTAATTGATTTTCAAAGAGCCACTAGAGATGATAAAGGATATATTTTCCACCTCAACTGACCTCAACGCACACACATACCCTGCATGACGCCCAGGTAGCCTCATCTAAACCCTATCTAAGCGTGACTGGTGGTAGGCCAGTCTTTTCCACACCAGGAAAGCAGAACAGGCACGGAAAGCTGGTCCCTGCTCAGAGCACAAGGACCCGCCTTTCCAGACACATGTCAGTGCTGGCCCCAGAGCCTCTATGGATATTGTCTTGTCTACAAAGGAAAAAGACTTAACTGTATCAACACAAGGTCCTGGGGATTCAGAAAACAGCAATCCACTGTTGTTATCTTATGTGCAATACAGACAACTGTGCTAAAACGAGTCTCCTAGCATCTGCGAGACGTGAAACCTGAGTTTTACAAAATGGACTTTTTTCTGTTATACCTAAATAAAACATCCAAAGGATCATGAGAAGAAAGAAATCACAAACACTTGCTGTAGGAATTGTCTCCCAAGACCAATTCAAAACCTCAGTGGCCTGCTGTCACTTTAAGATGGACTTTCCCTAGTAACTGCGGCCACTCACCAGATTCCCAAGTCTCCCATGGGACACCGCCAGCAACAGTCTTTCACAATAGCATGAATAGCCTTTGTCTTTCCCTAACAGAACTTCAGGCGTTCTCTGGGTTCTGACACTTTAAAAGCCACCCTGGTCTCTACGAGTCTCAAATTGTGATTCTATTCTGTGTATGATTCCCAAATCAACCTTTAGCTTAGAGATCATCACATATATTTAAGTGATATTGACTTTTAATTATGGTTAAAACAACAAAATTAAATCTTTTAATTAAATTACAGTTTGAGTGTGAAATTGCAGCTGGCTGGTTTTCTATGATATGCAAAGAAAACAGCTTTGGAGAAAAAAAAAAAAGCAAACAAGAAAGCACTGGCTGCCCCCAGATCCTTCACTGGGACAGAAATGAGGTTAGTTCTCAGAAGGTGGAAACAGTAAAAGCCACTGAAAGTGCCACACTTAGTGTGGCGCCAGCAACACTATGTAGCCATATGTAGTGAATATGGGTAGTGGCAGTGGCTAATCTGACTTCAATCCTTGACAATTTGCACAAGCTGGTTAAACGCGCATAGTAGGTGCTCAATGGTTGCTCGTTCTTCTTCATGTCTCTTTGAGGGTATGTTTCTAACACAAACAGAAGATCTGGTTC
Source organism: Mastomys natalensis (assembly GCA_021653895.1). NCBI lineage: Eukaryota > Metazoa > Chordata > Mammalia > Rodentia > Muridae > Mastomys > Mastomys natalensis. The sequence goes on from JAJTUV010000012.1 coordinate 36,864, forward strand.
TAAAATCCATTTACAGTTAGGATCAGTTGGGTGCCTTTGATCCCAACTAACAAGGTCCCCAAATCAAGCTGGCTTAAAATTAAAGAGAATTTGATATTGGCTCATATAACCACAAAAATTCCTAAAGTAGGACTAAAATCAGCAGACATTTGTCCCATTGGCTCAGAAAATATGATTCGCACCTGGCTGTTGTATGATTTTTGTTGGTTTGAAATAGACATTGTTTCTCTGTGTCATCCTGGCCATCCTGGAACTCGATTTTAGACTAGGCTGGCTTTGAACTCGGAGATCTGCCTGCCTCATCCTCTCAGGTGCTGGAATTAAAGGTATGTACCTCCATGCCTACATCCTATGAAATTTTAAATGTTTTATGTACTGTACTTTATTTTATGCTATGATCACAAAATATCTGAAGCTGGATAATTTATAAAGAAAAGATGTTTACTTAGCTTATAGTTTTGGAGGTAGAAAGTTCAAGCATCATAGATTGGGCTCTGTCAAAAGCCCCATGGCTGAATCCCTCATGGTAGACAGCATCATGGCAGTATACAAATAGACAAACAGAAAGACAGATGATAGAGAGAGAGAGACAGACAGACAGACAGACAGATAGATTGATAGATGATAGATACACACATATTAGACAGATATAGGGATGAATGATGATATAGAGATAGACAGAGAAGAGGAAGAGATCATGTGCTAAGAAAGGAAGCTAGGGAGTGTATATACTTTGTATATACTTGGACAGGGAGTGGCACTATTAGGAGGTGTGGCTTTGTTGGAGTGGGTGTGGCCTTGTTGGAGTGGTGTGGCATCGTTAGAGTAGGTGTGTCACTATAGGTGTGGGCTTTAATACTGTAGTCCTAATTGCCTGGAAGTGAGTATTCTGCTAGCAGCCTTCAGATGAAGATGTAGAACTCTCAGCTCCTGCACCATGTCTACTTGGACGCTGCCATGTTCCCACCTTGATGATAATGGACTAAACCTCTGAACTGTAAGTCAGCCCCAATTAAATGTTGTCCTTATAAGAGTTGCCTTGGTCATGGTGTCTCTTCACAGCAGTAAAACCCTAAGACAGAGTGCTAGGGTCTCATGGGAGCAGTCATGATCTTTCCCAAGAGCACACCCTGAAATGACCTAACACAAGGAAGAATCTTAGATCCACCACTTTCTCTCTTTAACTGACAGACAATAATTGTACATATTTGTAGATGACAGCATAATAACTCAATATATATAGTGTTATATGTAAATTATATAAAATATGTAAAATATATGTAAATATATATTTATAAATATATAAAATGCTAATATGTGGTAGAAACTTTAGTAAATGGGACCCACATTTTTTAAAATGCAATCCTGTTATTTACAGCAAAATGGGTGGAATTGGTAGGTGCCATCATATCAAGTAAAAGAAGACAAAGGGAAGACTGTTTCCCCCACATGTGAATGCCAAAGAAACTGACCTCAAGTGTAGAACATTGATCCCCGAAGGTTGGAAAGCATGGAGAAGGAGGACTGGAGAAAGGTTGGAGAATGGGTGTCAAGATGTGAGCAGAGGAGGAATAAGGTCCAGTTCTGTAGCACAGCAGAGTCAATATGGTTTACAGTGTCCAAGACCTACTCACAAAGGCATCAGGAGATGGAAAAGCAGTTTGCCTTGACCAGGACGACCAAGGATCTAACGCACGAACTTCCGGGAAGTTCACCTTCTCCAAACCTCAGCCATCCTGTCACTCAGGACCATAGAGAAATCTGCCACTAGACTCAAGCAGATGGGTGTTAAGTAACCACCTTGCTTACTGGTGCTCTCCAGGAACACACAAACACATCAAACACACCGGTGGGCTCTGAAGCTACAACACTGAGAAGCACAAGAGACAAAGCATTGAGCTGAAAGCTTTGGCTGAAAAGAGCTGAAACTTCCTTTTCCCGAGCTCTCCAACCTCTTGCTGCTACGTACAACACACAATCATGCCACCATCTTAAAGACTGTTGAACAGAGATTCGAGTCTTTAGTTTTTTTAAAAAAAAAAATCAAAGTATGTTGGAAGACAGGTTTTAGAGTTTAACAGACTCGGTATCTCAAAGACAACGTAGTCAACTCCTGACTTGGTTTTGATAGAAGTTTATAATGAGCACGAGAAATTATTTGGACAGGATTCAAATTTAATTTCTGTCACCAAAGAGAAAAATGAATACAGACCTAATAGAGGGTTACCACATCTATGGGCAGGACAAGAGTAAAAGTTCAGTTTTTATAAAATCTCTCATTTCTTAATTCTCGCTGGCAAGGTGACTCCGGAGACTTTCAGTCAGCCTCATAAATGCCCTGAGAAAACAGCAGAGTAAGCAATCTGCTGCTCTAATCCTCTGGCTGCCACCAAAGCCAAGCTCTCCTTCTCACGCCTGTTAGAGCTTAAATGAACTTGATGGGATTCATGTGTGCAGTAGCAGATTGGGTTCCAGGGTGTTGTGTATTGTGCATGTGTGTGCATGTGTGTATGTGTGTGTGTCTGTATGTGTGTACATATGTGTGCCGCGCATGTGTATGTGTGTGCATGTGTATGTTTGTGCATGTGTGTGTGCACATGTGTGTATGTGTGTGCATGTGTGTATGTGTGTGCATGTGTGTGTGCACATGTGTGTAGTGTGTGCACGTGTGTGTATGTGCTGTGTGTGCATGTGTGTAGCACTTATGCATGTGTCTGCATGTGTGCGTGCCTGTATGTGACTGTGTGTGTACATGTTAGTGTGTAATTGTGTTGCGTGTGCTGTGCATATATTGTGTGCGTGTGTATGTGTGTGCATGTGTATGTGAGTGTGTGTGCATGTATGTGTATGCATGTGTGTGCATGTGTGTGTGCATCGTATGCATGTGGTGTGTGTGTGAGATCTACCCAGGATTTGCTGTCTAGTTTTAAAAGGTATATTTTTTATTTTTGTATATTTTATATACATAATATATTTTATAATATATATATAATTCATTAAGCTCAACACAAGTCCCAGTACTCTATACTGAAACTTGCAAGCAAGATCCCCCCACAAACAGAGTGTATGATCTTAAAGCAAGCAGAAATATCTCACTAAACTTCATTTTTCCCGTCACTAAGTGGCTGCTCAGTAAGTTTTCAGTGTGTAAAGCCAGACTGAATAATAAACACACATATCAAAAACCTGAGATCTCAAGGCTGGAAAAATGGATCAGTAGTTCAGAGTGTACGCTGATCTTCCACAGGACACAGTTAGGTTCCCTGTACCCACCTCAGGCAGCTCACTGCTCCCTGTGACTCAAGGTCCAGGGAAACCGACACCCTCTTCTGATGTCCATGCACCAGGTACTCATGTGGTACACATACATGCAGGCAGGCAAACACTCATAAAGTATAAATAAATAAGTGGCATAGAACAACACCCTGAGGCCTGTCAGCCATCGGGTTGTCTCCAATGCATAGCTCACCCTACCGTCTTCATTCCTTTTAGGCAAAGAAATGGTCATCGTTGCCCAACAAAGCACACCCTCAAGTCTCTATGAACTTTCGTTTAAAGGAGCAAGTCAACATGGTAACGATCCAGATGTCATTCAAAGAAGCACCGAGTGGAAGGGGTGGAGACAATAAGAGAAAGTGAGAAAGAAGACTCACATGACAGAGCTCAGCATGAAGGCACTCAGCCACGCCACACCCCAGCCGCTGGCTTCTCCCTAAGGCTGCTTCTTCCTCCTTCTGAATCTCCGTCAGTACTTTTATCTTACATCAATCACCCAAACAACATAACTTTAGAGATAAAAGGAGCCAAGAGAGTGTGTTTTTCTGAGTCCAATCAATCACCATGAGCAGATGACAGCCCCTGGAAATTATCTCTTGCCACCCTCTAACTGTGTCTTGCAAAACAGACAGATGAAAAAAAAAAAATTTAAATGGAATACAACAACACACAGAACCTCCAGGCACGCTGCTTTAAAAACCATTACTATGGGCTGGAGTGAGGGCTCCTTGGTTAAGAGTGCACACTGTTCTTCATAAGATATGAGTTAGGTTGGCAGCACTCACATCAAGTAGCTCACAACTGCCTGTAGCTCCTGCTCAAAGGGATCCAGTGAGCTCTCCTGGCCTCCACAGGCACCTGCATCCATGTGTCATTCGCTCACACAGACAGACATACACACTTGCACATAAATAAAAGTAAGAAGAAATCTTTCGGGGTCTGTTTGTTTGTTTCTGAGACAGCATCTCACTATGTAGCCCTGGCTGTCCTATGTATTCCAGGCTGGCCTCAACTCACAGAGATCCACCTGTCTATTACCAAAGTTTTGGGATGAACCCCTAACCCTGGCTCAAGAAAAAAAAAAAATGTTTTAAAAACCGTTATTAAAACTGAGCCATTTTTGCTTGATTACTAATTTGAACAAATAACTACCAAAAAAATGTTTAAACACTGAATAGTTCATATTAAAAGAAATTTATATTAAAGACGATACTTTTAAGTGTAATGATAGAAAGAACTTTAAGTAAAAAGTTACAAGGTATTTATGATTTTAAAAAAGATACATGAGATCCACTTCTACATAAACAATGGAGACAAAGGAATAGGAGGCAGTGCCTAGGACAAAGAGAGCCCATATGCTATCCTGGAAGGTGAGGAGGTAGAAGCTCAGTATGTCCTATGTCCGTTTGTCCTGGTTAGTTTTGCTGTCAACTTGGTACTCCTTGGAAGAGGACCCTCATTTGAAGAGTTGCCTATATCAGACGGCCTGTAAGTATATCTGTGGGAGCATCTTCTTGGTGTAGGAGGGTCTAGCCCACTGTGGGCAGTGCCATTCCTTAGGCAGGTGAGCCTGGGATGAATAAGGAAGGGAGCTGAACGTGAGTCTGGAAGCAAACTAATGAGCAGTGTTCCTCCATAATCTATACTTCAGTTTCTGCCTCCAGCTCCCTGCCTTGAGCTCCTGTACTGGCTTTCATGGGGGGCAACTTTCTGTAAACTGAAAGAAACCCTTGCCTCCCTGTGATGGTTTGGATAAGCTAGGCCTAGGGAGTGGCACTATTAGGCATGGCCTTGTTGGAGATAGGTGTGTCACTGTGGGTGTGGCTTTAAGACCTTCACCCTAGCTGCCTAGAAGCCAGTATTTGCTAGCAGCCTTCAGATGAAGATGTGAACTCTCAGCTCCTCCTGCACCATGCCTGCCTGGATGCTGCCATGTCCTGCCTTGATGATAATGGACTGAACCTCTGAACATGTAAGCCAGCCCCAATTGAATGTTGTCCTTATTAAGAGTTGTCTTGGTCATGTGTTGTCACAGCAGTAAAACCCTAACTAAGACACTCCCCAAGTTGGTCGTTTTATCACAGCAATGACAGGCAAACCAGAACAATGCTCACAGTGATATTTTTTTATAACAATACACTATTTTTAGCTTTAATTTAAAATAGATTTTTTTTTTATTATAATCCAAGTACAGGTTGCAGCAGGCTCTCCGCAACGGAATGCTAGATGTGATGAGTAGGAACGAGGTGAGGCTTCCTTTACTTTTTGCCTCAGTTTCCTCTTCTGTTGCTGATCCTGGTACCTGTGTCAGCTTTGCTGAAAGGGTCAGATGATTCATGTCATCTGTAATCCTGGCTTATCTGAAGCCACTCTCTTTCTTGCTAGCATCCCAGCATCTCCACTGTGCTTGTTGAAAACTTACTACTAAGAATGCAGAGGAAAGAGAGCATCCTTTCTTCTGCGAGGATCTTTTAGTCCTGTTGCAGTAGACATTATTTGGGGAGTTCTACCCCATCTTAGATCGTTTAGTCCCCAATTAAAAGACATGACATCGTTATATTTATAATAAGCCTTAAAGCATTAGAGCTGGGTAGATATCGACCCTCTATGCTAGTCCGTCTACTTCCCTGTCAGTAAGCTCGAAATAACACTTGCCATGTTCTGCCTGGGCGACTCCTACGCCAGCAGGCCGGCCTTGTGACCATGAACTCATGATCCACCTACACCATGGTGCCATCTTTCCTCTTCTCCCTCTCCTCAGACCCCAAGCCCGGAACTGAAGCTCCGAAGCTCTGTCTCCCTCTCTTCTTCCCAGTTACCAGCTATAGGCATCTTTATTAACCGATAGTTTTCAATTAAGGAGCAAGGTTTGCATCGCAAAAGCTGGCATATGGGAGAATCCACTCCTCTTGAGGTAACTAGACCCTAGAATACAGAATTTAACATTAAAATACATAGCAAACCTCAACAGGGTCTAACAGTGAATTACAAACAGGAAGGAGAAAAATAAAGTCGAGTTACCCGAATACTGAATGGCTGAGAGACTGTCGGTGTTTAGTTCAGTCAAAGCCTTACTTTTACCGTCTTCTACTGTCTGAGTTACTGCCATTCTTGGTCTCAGAGAAACTTCCAGAACAGCTGTTCCAAACCAGTAGGTCTCAACCTCTATCTCCAAAACTATTTAGATGATGATTCCTAACAGTAGCAAAATCACAGTCATGAAGTAGCAACAAAATAACTTCATTGTTGGGGTTCAGCACAGCATGAAGAACTGTACTGAGGGGTCGCAGCCTTAGGAAGGTTGGGAATCGCTGATCTAGCTCAAAGCTTTGCTCAGGAGCCAACAGCTTTCTGCTGCTTGTTGTATCCAGCCCAACGGCCTCTGCCTACTTTCCTCCCAACTGCCTTGTATTCTTATCCTACCTACTAAACCTGACGGAAGCAACCGCTGGAGCTACACAGCAAAAGCCCTGTGGGGAGGCAGGACCAGGAAGGAGATAGCCATGCCCAACCGGTGCTCCCGAAATACAGAGCTTCTTATACACACTGATAAAACGTAAGCAGCTGCCTAGAATCAGCTCCCTGCAAAAGCTGCACCTGGACTCGAGGTTAGCCCTCCGTTCTGGAGCCCACTGTGAGAACACTTGACTATCCAGGGTGCTAGGAAGTGGGGTGATCCGAATGGTGCCCTGAGAGATGGATGATCCAATTTTAGGGGCAGGGACCAACTGGAAAAGGCAGGTCATTAGGGTCTCCTTGTCCCTTTAGGAGATATTGGGCACCTCACCTTCCTTTCTTCCCTTACTTCCTGGGCTCTGTGAGAGAAGCATCTTTGCCCCACATATGTCCCATTGTGATGTCACATCTGACCGCAGGGCTAAAACAACGTCCATGAGCAGAAGTCTTTCAAACAGTTGAACTCTTCTTTTCTCCTTACAAGATGCCTATCTCAGGTACTTTATCAGAGGCCGAAAGCCAGCTTAGCCCTTAGTCCCCTCTGCAGCTCATTTTGATGTTTAACCGCTTGCTATAGCCTACTGTTACCTGCCCTCCCAGGTGAAACCATGGGCACTGAGGAGCTAGGACCAGAAGCATAGCATCGTCTGGATCCCCCATGGTGCCTAGAAGCTGTATAGTATGCAATATGCACTCCGGTGTTCTATTATCCCAAACACTCTGGAATTCATAAAAATGCACACTTTCTTTGCTTTCGTCTGGTTTCCTGCGTGGCAAATAATATAAACTTTAACTTGTTATTTTGCCAAAAAGAAACACCCCACCCACCCTGCTCCCACTCCCAGGAATCACAATGCTGTTTTGTGGTCGTTTGTTTAAAATTTATCGTGCTGACTAGCTGTTCCGTCCCACTCTTTCCGCTGCGCCTTTTCCAATCAGATGTGACTGAAGTTTACTTGAGGAGCCAAGGTCTGTGTACTAGGAAAGTAAAATAGTATCCAATGGAAGTAGAAAGTAGATAAAGATAATTTGTTTTGAAATATAGGGGATGGGCTGGGGATGTAGCTTGGTTGAAAAGATTGCCGGCCTTGAATGTGCAAAGCCCTAGGTTTGACTTCTAGCACCATGTAAACTGGCCACCTAAAATCCCAGCACTGGGGAGGTAGAGGCAGGAGGAGGACCAGGAATTGATTGCATCCTTGTCTTAAAGCATCTATAGTCAAGAAGTATGGATGGGAAGGGCCAAGGAAAAGCCCAGGAGGTTCTGGAAGTCACTGGAATCCAAAAGCCTGTTCCTTGGATAAGCCAGCATCTGTGTGCCAAGTGGACTGGGGAGGGGAAATACCGCCAGGTGTTGCTGTCTCTGCTCTAAGACTCTAGGCATGCTTTCCTGTCTCCTCTTGTGGCCACATCTGGTGACTCAACACATCCATTTCTTTGCCTCTTTTCCTTTCGCTGTGGTGAAAGCAACTTAAGAGATAAAGGGATTGGTTCTGGATCCCAGTTCCAAGGTCCACCATCATGGAGAGGACATGTAGGTAGCAGACATCTAAAGGAGCTGGTTACATTGCGTCCACAATCAGGAAACAGGGATGTGTACACGCTGTGATGGTTTGAATACACTTGGCCCAGGGAGTGGCAATATTAGGAGGCCTTGTTGGAGTAGGTATGTTACTGTGGGCATGGGCTTTAAGATCCTCATCCTAGCTGACTGGAAGTCAGTATTTTCCTAGCAGCCTCCAGATGAAGATGTAGAAGCCTCAGCTCTTCCTGCACCATGCCTGCCTGGATGCTGTCATGTGCCTGCCTTGATGATAATGGACTGAATCTCTGAACCTGTAAGCCAGCCCCTGTGGGAAAAACTCGAGTGGGGGGTGAGGGGGAGTCCCCAGGGCTTCCCGCCGGCAGGTTCCCACATACTCGAGAAGGTCTAGGGTTCCAGAGGCTGGAAGATTGTTGGTAGCAGGCCCCAGAAGATACGTGGACTGGGTTTCCAAAGAGAAGTTTATTGTCCATGGTGTGATAGTTGGATCTGGATGTGCGTGCGCCCCCCAGAAAAGCCAGGGGAGCTGGTTTAAATAGGGAGGAAGAGGAGAGGAAATAACTTAATTAGCTATGCCTGCGCCCCCCCCTTTAGATAACTCATTAATATGTAAATCTCTCGAGGCAGAGGCACGCCCTCTACCTGTGTCTTACCTGACTGATAGTGCAGGTTAAATGGAGATTAGACTGTGTGTCAGGGCCCTGGGTTCTGTGGGCATGGCCAGACACCTGCAGTCTCGGGGTTCCAGGCCCATGCCAACCCAAAAACCAAAATGACCTTCCACAGCCCGACAAGCCCCAATGAAATGTTGTCCTATAAGAGTTGCCTTGGTCACGGTGCTTGTTCACAGCAGTAAACCCTGACTAAGATACACACCTGGGCTCAGCTCCCTTTCACCATTTATACAGTGCAGGATCCCAGCCAGGGAATGGTGCTGCTCACAATAGACAGGTCCCCCCACCTCAGTCAATGTACTCAAGATGATCCCCCACAGGCATGCACAGCAAAACTGACAACACTAACCTTCACAGTGCACCCGGCAGGAAAACACAGAGCAGAATTCCATGTGCTCTGGTTTTCCAATTCTTGAACACTAAAGCACACGGCAGGATGAGGGAAAGAAAGTTGTCCATCACACAGTCTGCCTTGGATCAGCCACTTCCGAATAGCCATAGGTGACAGTCTATAAAAGGCAGGCCGCCATTGACGGATCTTTGTAGTTACCTTTTCCTTCCAAGAGGGAAACCTGACTAAGGTTTGACCTACACTGTTGAAGGTTGTCAGGGGTAAGAGAGAGAAAGGGTTGTATAAGGGGGCACTTATGACACCCCCTAAGGAAGGCAAAGCTAAGGCCTGGGAAGACAGTGGCTGTTCTACATATAAATGGACTCATTCAGAATTTAGCACTGCAGTTACAAAGTAAACGGTGGCTTTTAAAGGCTCATTCTCAAGCAACAGGGATAGCACAGACTGCTTCCAGGTTCACAGTTTATGGGGGTTGACTTTCCATGACCAAGCAGTAGACAAAGTCCAAAGCTGTACTTCTGTGCTGCAGACCCACTAACTGAACCCCGGGGCAAAGCTCAGACTGTAACCCAGCAGTGTGAAGGGCAAGATACTTTGCTTCAAAGTGGAGAGTGGAGACTACCTGGGTTATAAGGGGTCCCATCCTTCCTTCCAGGCAGGGCACAGACAGTGGAGAGGGAGAGGGAATCACCAGGGCTCAGTCACAATGACATGAACATCAGAGAACACAGAAGGAATGACATTGAGTTTGTGAGCTTCACAGAAGGTGTTACCCATTCACTTAGGGTCATGCGTTAACATGTCCAACAGAGAGTAAGAAGGACATTGAGGTTTTCTGCAAAGAATACTGGGGCTGGCCACGCTCTAGGCATGAATAATATCGGCAATAATGCTTTCGTCGTACTTTATGGAAGGTCTACCTGCTCGCACAGGTTTTTGCCGATTAAAGCACAGGAGGAAACGAAGCCATTATCTGCATTCCGTGACGAGCCATACAGTTCCTTGCAGGCATCCAGCCAAGGGAGGGTACCAAGCAAGCCTCTGGGTACAATTCAAGGGCAAAATAAAGTCATTAAACTACATTGGATTAGCAGCAGGGAAAGAGGGCCAGGAATGAATGAACGGGACCGTGACCGGGAGAAAAAAAAAAAATCAAACTTGAACTTCAGTGTTTTATTTTCCATTTGCAGTTACCTTGGGCGTCTCAAACACCACCCAGGGAATCCGCTGACTCAGTCTCAGCAGCCAGCCTATGGTATTCAGTCAGCATACTTTAAAACTAAGCAGGAAAATGTCAATCCTTTACAAGATACACACCCTAGCAATATTCAGTGACCATACTCTGTCCTGCATATACAAACAGACCAAAAATAAACAAAACGCAAGGCAACCTGCTTTGCGTTTGCAGAAGCCAAAGCTTTGGAAGGCCAGAGGGGGAAATGGCTACATTTGCAATCTGTATTTCTCTGAAGCAGGGCACGCAGTGGCATGTCCAAGCCTGCAGAGATGGCAGAGAGTGCCCATGTCCACAATGAGAGCTCCTGACGGGGCACCCAGCTTTATCGGTAAGAGAAGTTGAGGCAGGTGTCACAGAGGGGAAGCCACAGCTGGTGACACCTGGACTCTCTCCTCAGAAGTCAAAAAAACAAATTACTGAGGCATGGAAGGGAGGTCGTGACTCCTCGCTACATAGGACCCTCATAATAGGACCCCTCGGTATAAAACAGAGAGGTATACATGCAAGCAGGTTTTCAGGCCAGCAGACACAGAACATCTCTGTCACAAAATAAAAACTATTCCTGGCCCTGGCAGATGCTCAGCTGATAAAGACTGGGTGAGCACTACCAAGCCTGCCCACCTGAGTTCAATTCCTAAGACCCACATGGTAGAAAGAGAGACTGGCAAGCTGTCCTCTCACCTCCACACAGATGCTACGAGTACCTGTCCATAGGCGTTAATTAAATAATTAGTAAGGCAATTAAAAACTAAATAATCTGAAAAATGGTAACCACCTGGATTTGAGATTTCTTAAAACATTGAAACAAGGTCACATGTCAAATAAGCAAGGAAAAAAAAAAAAAGAACTGCTTTAAACATTACTGTCTGATGGTTTTCTTTAGCGTGGTGATAGAGGCTAGGTGTCTTGAAATGTTTAGGGGTCTAGATCAGGTTCGTTTTCTCTGCCAGTCTGGGTAGTGGTGGCTCACTTAGGAGGCAGAGGCAGGGGGATCTTTAAGTTCAAGGCCAGTCTGGTCTACAGAATGAGTTCCAGGACAGCCAGTGCTACACAGAGAAACTACATCTTGAAAAAATAAATTAATAATAATAAATAATAATAAAAACTAAAAGGCAGGACAAATCTGAAGCACAACAGGTGGCAGTGGAGAACTGCCAAGTGCCACAGACAGACTCAGCAGGTAAAGAAAGGAGTTTCCTGGGGGCGTGCAGACACACATGCAGCAGACACACACATGCACCAGACACACACATGCAGCAGACACATGCAGCAGACACACGCATGTACCAGACACACAAAGAAAAAGACCCTTTGCAGCAAAACTTAGGTTTAAGAAACCAAAAAATCCAGTCTCTTCTAGAGAGCTGTGGGTTTTAAAGCTCCTGAAGAATTCTCCTGCCCTGGTTTCGGGTTGGCCAGCTTGAAGAAAGCTAGGGTGGGTGGATGGCCCAGAGCAACATACTCAACATTTTTATTCTAAAACTATTTTTAAAACGTTTGCTGTGGTATATGATTGTTTTGTGGACACCACTTGCATGCCTGGTGCCCGCAGACAAGCAGAGGGTGTCAGATCCTCGGAACTGGAGTTACAGATGGTACCAAGCTGCTATGTAGGTACTGGGAACTGAACCCAGGTCCTGGCAAGCGCAGCCATTGATATTAGCTACTGAGCCATCTCTCCAGCCCTGTTAGCATTTAAAAGAAAATGTAGTGTGAAAAAATATTTTTATTGTTGACATGTTGTGGGAGATATTTAGAAAACAGCGGCACCCGATGCGCTATGTTCCCCACTAGCCTAGGCCTGAGGCCACAAGTGACGGCAGCGGCATACCGCTTGACTCAGGACGCCCCCTCAGGCAGCCAGAGACACCGGCCCTGCCACTCACGAGATGCCAACATAGGAGATGGCTCTGCCAATCTTCCACGATGTTTCCACAAGGCTGAGCTGAGCCCAGACCATCCCACCAACCAAGCAGTACCCAGTAGAAATGAGACTCTAATGCTTAAAGATTAATCAAAGGCTTTATATGTTTGATAATGATCAATAACAAGATGCCCACATCATTAGAGGTGTTTCCCAATTAACTAACTTAGATATAAGTTGTTACCCAGGACTGCTCTTGGTCCAAACATGGTTCTCCATCCTCCTACATCTCTGTTTCTCTCAGCTCCTCCTCCTCCTTCTCCTCTTCCTCTCCTTACTCCTCCCACCTTAGCTCCTCACAACTTGACAGGAAAATATGCCACTACATTGACACATGTATTTTCTCTTAAAGTATCATCATTTTGATAAATTGTTTGTGACACTTGTATGTTTGAAACCTCAAGAAAAAGTAACCAAGGCCAGGAGACCTCAAAGAGCCATTAAGGCCTCAACCACACTGCCATACTAAATCCCAAGTAGTAAAGTAAATGGTTTTCCTTGCTTGGCTTGCTGGCTTCAGATGTTTTTTTCCCCCCATGCAAAACACCTCTGGAAGAGAAGGTAGTAGTGTCATGTGTCATGTTCTTAGAAGAGACTATTCTGGATTGTTTACCTTGTCATTGGGGGTTGAAAGCTTAGTAGATGTGAATGACTTAACCTAGAATCAGCATTCATGACATTTGCAGTAACCTATACCTGGACTGTCGGAACAAAATTACAGTTTGTCATAACTAACACCAAAAGTGCTAACTACTCCACAGCAACAACAAATCAACCTCTAGGTGGAAGCTGGCCCTTGTCTTATCAGTTAATCCAACAAGGCGGGTCAGGGACCTGGCAAGGAACCACTGCAATGGAGGGCCATTTCACCTTAAGGCACTGTGCTTTTCCTTCCAAGAATTCTCACCTCCACCCCTTCCACTCCCCTACTCCCCCACCCCTCCACCCCCCCCACCTGCCACCTCCCCATAGTGTAGTCCTTACCAGCTGAGCTGCCATGAGATCCTGCTGGATCTGCCCGTCTTCCTAAGGCCTGACTCAGAAAGACATAACTCTTTCTTCTCTCCCATCTTTTACTTTTGGATGCTGGCTAGAGATTTTAATGTGCTTTTAAACTCCCTAATTAACACTTTGGGCTTCCTTGCTCCGTTTCTGAAGTTCCCCTTCCCAGTAAGGGCGGGCGGGCGTGTGGATACCTGCCACCAAGGGGCTGACCTCCAAGCAGCTTAGTCCCAAGCAGTGCAGCTTAAGTGCACCAGGCAGCTGGAGAGCTCACAGCCTGCCTGCTCTGGAGTTCTCTTTTTAAACTCTTATAAAGTGTTCTCATGCTTCTGTTTGGGTCTGCTCTTTGTCCTCCGTCTTCCATGTGTGCCCGTTCTTAAGTTATTCAGATCCCCAAAGACAGAACCCTATTTCTCGGGTAATATTTGATGTCTCTACCGGGGCTCCTCAGGACTTCTGATAACCCTTTTCTGCCTTTAAATTATTTGTCAATGAAAATAAAGCTGTTTGTGCGCGCTCTCTCGCTCTCGCTCTCTCTCTTTCTCTCTCTCTCTCTCTCTCTCACACACACACATACATACACACACACACACACACACACACACACACACACTCACACAGAGTTTACATCAATTTGCTTAGCCAATATTCAGCACTATCATTTAGAATTTCTTCTTTGTGTAAAAGAGTCAGGTTTGTTTTGTTTTGATTTTGTTTTGTTGCATGTGTGTGGTGTTTTGGCTTTTTTGTTTTGCATGCATGTACATATATGTTTGAACGTGTGGAGGTTCACGTGTATTCCGGTGCGTATGCACTTGTGTGCAGGCCAGAGATTAACAATGGGTGTCTTCCTCACTGTCCACTATTTAGATAGGGTCTCTCACTAAACCCAGAGCTGGACAATTCACCTAGTCAAGGTAGCCACCTTGTCATGAGGACCCCGTCTCTGCCTCTCCTCCATCAGAATTACAGATGGGCTGCCATAGCTGCCCAGCTTTTTATGTGGGTACAGGAGATGTTGGCTCCTCCTAATGGCATGACAAATGTTTTATCCATAGAGTCTTCTCCTGGAACCCCTCATGAAACTATCTTAGTAAGGACATATTAATCTTTTTAACTAACAAATAATGCAATATGAAATCTTCACAGATTGTGTAGAGTTCCGGTAATGTGTCTTAATTTCATTTGAATTCATATATAGAAGAAAAGTGAATTTTCAGAAAAAATAAGCACTATTTTTTAATATGTTGTTTTAAAAGTTGTTTTAGGTTTTTGTTGTTTGTTTGTTACTTTTGGCAGTGTATGAGGTTCTTGAGGCTGGCTTGTTGAACAAGCATATCACCACTAAACAATCTCCATAGTTAATAAGTTTCTATAAGATAAACAGCAGCATGGTTCGGGGTTTTTTTCCACATTTTTTGGAGGGAATATATGTTATGGCACATATGTGGGTCAGCAAACAACTCCTAAGTGCCAGCTCTCTCGCTCTACCCTGTGGGTTCCAGAGATCAATCTCAAGTCACGGCTTAATGTGTAAGCAGCCTTAACCCGAGCCATCTCAGAGCCCATTGGTGAACTTTTCAAAATATATACGGCATTCATGCGTCTATTACAATATATACTGGAGAGACAGTTCACATGTAGCATAAACCTTGTGAAATTGCTGAAAAGTTCAGATGCTTGTCTGCTCAGAGCTAGAAGATACTGGATACTGTTGGGTACTGGAGACCAATGACACTCTAGGCATCCAGTCAATTCAGAAAAAAAAATTGATCGTATGTCTGAAGATGTATAATAGAAGTATGTTTCTGAACATTTGCTTTACAAATTATGCAAATTTTACATCTTCTGTCTTCTCCCTGCAGATAGAAATTTTTCGTTATCCTTTTTATTCTGCTGAAGGCTCCGAGTTTTTACTCCCCATCAGGGTGACACAAAGCGGCAACCTACAGTGTCAAAAGCACGCCGACTGAAAAAGATCCTGTGTTCGCTCCCACAATGCATGTCATTTGGCTCAGCAGCAGCACAAGGACCGTGATGTCCTGTAACATTGTATCATTTCACACCCTTTCCTCTCAATCATGAGAAAAACACCTTCCTCAACCACAACAAAAATGTTGTGCAACCACAATGCAAAGGCACGCTTGCCAACGGGATAAAGAACCTAGCCTCTCAGGCTTCCCTTAACTACCTAATATTTTTGATTAAGACATGATTCCAACACTATTTAACTTACCAATCTATATCCCAAGTCTTACTGTCTAAAGCTATATTATAACACAGGTAGATTTAAGATATGCTGGTCATAGTAACAGTTTGAGTCTCTTTAGGATTTAATTCCATTTTCTCCACCTATGGACCTTCTTGTGGATTGTTTTTTTTTTTTAAAGCAGCATAGTGAGATGGCTCAGCTGGCAAAGGCACTTGCTGCCAAGTCTGACAACTTGATTCAGTCCCTGGGGCTCACATGGTAGAGGGAGAAAACAGATCCCCATAAGTGGTCCTCTGACCTCCACATGTACACCATGGTGTAGCACATGTATGTACACACATGCACACACACACACACACACACACACAGAGAGAGAGAGAGAGAGAGAGAGGAGAGAGAGAGAGAGAGAGAGAGAGAAATACACACCATCACATATAAATAAGTGTATTTTTTAACTTTAAAAAAATTCTTTTAAAATAACATAGTATGCCCCAAAAGAGCTCTTAAAATCTTTTATTTAACTGTTTCTTTGTTCTTATACCAAAAGTGACATCATTCCTTGATGAAGAAATTCTGAAAAGTGGAGACAAAAAAACAAAACAAAACAAACAAAAAAAAACCTCGCCTTTATTTCTAATACCTATATCCAAGCATGATCAGTACTTGTGATGGTGATACTCTGTGTTTATCTACTAAAAACATCAATTGGCTGCTCAAAAAATCTCAGTGCTGGTCATAGACTGGCGATGGAGCCAGCCTCTGCATCTTTATAAGGTGACCCTAATTCAGAGGAGGTCACGAAGTACTTACTTATTTATGCAGTCATTCCTGTATTTAAAGCTCTCACGTGAGCCTGAGATAGACAAATTCATGAGCCACCGGTCTCAGGCCTAGGGTCCCAGTCACAGCACTTAACATGACGGTACAAGGTTACCCTCTAGCTTGGGGACTTCACCTCAGAAAAGACGCCTGGAGGTGGCCCAAAGCACAGAAACTACTGCAGTTGTGTGGTAGTGTTGTTAGTTTTCCCAATTAACTCTTATGCACCTGAATTAAGTTCATCTCTGATTAGATCTGCTAGCAACTAGTAAATGCAACTCAAGGAAAATCATAGGTCATAAGTATCTCTCAATATTGTAGTTTCATAACGTTTTTGAGACAGGATCTCCAGATATAGCCCAGAGTGCCCTTGAACTCGCTACGTTGCCCAGGCTAAGTTCTGCCTCACAGTCCTCCAGCCTCTGTCTCCAGGGTCCTTGATTATGGGTATGTATCATCACACTGAGCCTCAAATACATTTTCAATAACTACTAAGTATTCTACCCAACATATAGAAACAGAATGCTCCTAACTACTTTCTAATCATGGCATTTAGAGTACACACAAGTATTTTTTTCCATATAAGTTGTATATGGAAAGACCTACACAAAGGCC
Organism: Mastomys natalensis; assembly: GCA_021653895.1. Lineage (NCBI taxonomy): Eukaryota > Metazoa > Chordata > Mammalia > Rodentia > Muridae > Mastomys > Mastomys natalensis. The sequence goes on from JAJTUV010000012.1 coordinate 53,974, forward strand.
TTTATAGGATCCATTATCTGGTCCCAGAGATAAAACATGAGACTGTTAGGGTGGCTTTTTGATACACACTGCTAAAATGCTTTCAGGAAAAAAAAAAAAGTAGTTTACACTATCACCGCCAGTGCATTAAGGAGTCAGACTTATGTCATCTTTACCCACATTCAACATGTTCCCTGTCTAAAAATCATAGTCTGGAGCTGCTGCCAGCGTCGGCTTAGTATTAACAGTACTTTCAAGGACATCTATGAAGAGCTGAAACGTGCATTAGCACAGAAAACTGGATTGATTGGAAAATATAAACCAAAGTTTGCAATCTCTCCCTTCAAAACGATCACAGTCTGAAGGGAAAAGCACGTTCAAAATCACCTGTTAACATGAGCAAGCAGAATACACTGTGATATAGACAAGCAGAATAAAAATACAATTATCGACCTATTAATGGGAATCTCTTAAACTTTATGACTGGAGAAGCCAGTGTCTTAACTGGAATGTCTAGATGATCTCTCTCAGCATAAGGGTAGAGTCAGCACAAAGACTCTCGACTTGAAAATATGAAGTATGTTTACAGTTTTACAAGGAGCTAACTGCATTGGCCAGAATCCACACTGCCGGCATCAGCCCTTGTGAGAAGAATGTGAACATTCTCTCTCCTGACACAGTCAGACTGGAAACCCTTCCTTGAAAACAAAAGCACTTTTAGTGTATCGGTCACACTCTTGACCTGTGGTTGGCCAGGGTAGATTCACGTTCTGACAGAGGAGCTGACCCGAGAACGTGACGGTTCATATTCAACTGTTCTCAAAAGCAACTACAACTCCACTCTACTGGCTGGAAACTGATCTTCCGCTATTAAACTTTCAGACATGTTAACTAACAGAAGGAAGAAAATTTGTTTTGCTATACTTAACATTTTGTTGTTGTTGTTGTTTTAATCCAAAATCCTTCCAATGGACATTTTAAAAGGTATCACGCACAAATGTGATTTTGTGAAGCAATCTGAGTATGTAAGTTTATTCATACTGCATGTAAGTTTGCCAGCTAAACCTGCTTCTAAATTCTCATTATGAATGGAATTACACAGAGCTGGACCTTAAGAGAGCCAGCTATTTCCTTTTGGCCACACCCCTGAAAACAAAGGAACTCACACTGTTTTAGGAATCTTGGTGTTTTCTGAGTTTTTCGTTTCACCCAGAAAAACTTATTTATAACATAATTATTTATCTCAGTGAGATATGGCTCTGATCCTTTGGTTTTGGTTTGATTTTGTTGAGACAAGGCCTCTTCACATAGGTCTGGCTGGCTGTCCTGAAACTATGTACACTATGTAGACCAGGATGGCCTTTGGCCCTCAGAGATCTTCCAGCCTCTGCCTCCAGAGCGCTGGGATTAAAGGCGTGCTCCACCTGTGCCAGGCTAGTCACACCAAGCCTGGCTCTTTCATTCATTTTAAACCTGGAAAATAAACAGAGAAGGAGTTTATCAACTGAAGATTTCAGGGAGAGGGTGTGTAATTAATCGGTTGTCTATCGGTGGGTTAATCTCATCACTAGCTGCATGGCTATATCTCCATGGCACTCTCTAAGCTGAAGATTCTCCTGTCCTGGGACATAGCTTTCCTGCCTTCATTTCCTTCTTGATTTGGAATCAGTAGAAATGTCTATGGTGACTGCTACATGTAGGCAATGGACGAGTTCAAATAAGAAAGATAAAAACTTGCCAACCACAAGAACAGCACACGCCACCCTGGACCTCAGGTCAGAACCAAGAAGCTGGAGTTACACCAACCAAAGGTCTCTAGAATTCCTGGAGGATTCTTGTGGCTTTGAAACCAGTGTGAGCCAGAAATAAGGCCGGCGTCCTCCTTACCCTCCAGCATGTGACCCCTGCAACTAAGATACTCAAACAACGGATAGCTTATACAGTATAAACTGGCAAAACAAACAAAAACAATTCTCATCTCCAAATAGCATTCAATGTGACCTCTCTCTATCAAATGGCTGCCTCTGTTCGTGTGCCCTCCGTTGCCCTGATGCTGTTTTTCTGGGCTTAGCCAAACTTTACTCAATCTCTTGAACTGTTTCTTAGGCCCAGCTATGCATTTCCTCATATAATTCAGTTTTCTACAGAGACTGATGCTAAGTTAGTTTAGCACAATCCTCACCCTTGACAGCTGATCGAATTCTCTTCCTCCACCATGCCCAAGTGAATCCAACCACCCTAATGTGTGTTCAGCGAGAACTCTGCTACAGGGATCTGGCCAGAGCCCCAGTCATCCCTCTATTTCCTTAAGTAAGTTTCCATCCTTTCCCTTCCACTCTGATCCTCAGTTACAAATCTGCCATTTCTCAGGCTGAATACAGAGGTGAGTCTGTTGCAGGGATTGTTCAGATCAGAACCTGTGTTCTGTTAACCCTAACAAGCCGGGCTCAGGCACTCGACCTCAATAAGCCAGTTACAAAGGTAAAGTCAATCTGGGCACAGTAGCTAATCCTATACATGCCGTTAACCTCGGCCCAGGAGGCAGAGGCAGATGGATTTTGTGAGTTTGAGGCCAGGTTGGTCTACACGATGAGTTCTAGGTCAGCCAACACTACACAGTGAGGCAGAGAGAGAGAGAGAGAGAGAGAGAGAAAAATGGCCACATCACAATGGAAAGAGGAAATCCAGGGACACTATCTTCAAAGTCCTAATAGGTGGTTGAAGTTTAAATAGACGACCAAGAGGTATGCCTAACAAATCTGTTCCAGTCGAGGTCCTACCATCACTCTCTCTGCTCCAGGCTCCTGCTACTGAGCTGGCACGTTGTCAGAACTGTGTAAAATTCCTCCTCTCCTGGCCACGGAAGTTCAGTCTTTTTCTTCTCCCAAAGTGGTAGATACTTCTAGAGAAATTCCAGTTTCTTGGAGTCCATTGTTTTAGTAGTCTGACTGGAATTTACAAGTTCAGCCCCTCCCCTCAACCACAGACAGGATACCATAGCTATGGCCCCTATACCTACTGCAACGGTCCTCAATAAAATCTTCCTTCCCACATTTAAACAAGTGTCACTGAATACTCGCCTCTTTATTATCAAGCCGGAGCATGATATTAAAAATCTCTAGTCCAGGGATGGGCGGTGGTGGTGGCTCGTGCCTTTAATCCCAGTGCTCACACCCACAGCTGCACTTCCCCTGAAGTTGCCAGGCAGCAGCTATTGGGGATCCCTTTCCCACCTCACTTCCTTACAATCCCCACAGAGCTCAGTATCCCAGGAACAATCATTTACAAATCAAGGCTGTAGTCGTGTAAGAGCAAAAGGGAAAGAAATCAAGGATGGCATTATGCCCACTGGCTGGGTGGGCTTCTGCTATTCAGTTCAGTGTGAAGATTTATGAAACGCTGATTTCTATTCTCCCATGAAAAAATCTCACGTTTTTGGAGACTAAATTGCTCAGGGGTGGGGTGATATTTGGTGGCAAGTGTTTGCATTGCATCCCGGAATGGTGACGAGCTTGGATCCCGTGTAAACTGATATAACAGCCAGAGGGCATGGAGATTGTGCTTGTAAAACCGGTGACATCAAGAGGTCAGGCAGATCTCTGAGCTCATGGGTCAACTAGCTGACCTATGTGGAGGCTCCAGGTCAGTTAAGAAAACAAGTACTAAAAAACAAAACAAAAGATGGAAAGTACCTGAAGTACCTCACACCGAGTTGTTATGACCTAACAGGTACCATGACAACGTATTGAAACACAGGTTAGTACTTTTACAAACCAGAAGAAAAAGTAGTTTAGTACGTTTTAAATGTATTGGAGAAAAATAGTTAAAATGTTTTATCAAAATGGTGAATGAAAGTCCATGTTCTTGAGAAAAGATTGAAATGTTCTGTTTTACATTCTTTTGATATAAAGTATATTCATACCATCTGATAATATAAAATGTCAAAATTATATAAAGGTAAATCTATATATGCATTTAATCGAAAATGTCAAATATAGCGGGTGTATATAGCGTTTAATTTTGGCACAATATGTCAGACCGAGGTTTAATAAAGATAATAAAGTATTTTAGAAAATTACTTGTACCCACACTTATAATAAAATATACAAAAAAAACATCAATTTAATAGAATTACACTTATTATTAAAAATTATTAATAGAACTAAATACTCAATAAATAATTTTTTTCCAGGTTTCTTAGACATTGTGGTGTTGATAGTTGCCTATAGATTCATATGTCTGAATGCTTGGCCCACAACCGAGAAAGTGGCATTTGTTAGGGGTGTGGCTTGTTGTGTGGAGTAGGTGTGGCCTTATGGAGGAAGGGTGTCACTGTGAGGATAGGGTTTGAAATCTTCTATACTCAGACTGCTTAGTGTGAAATAGAGTCTTCTCTGGGCTGCCTGTGGAAGATAGTGCACTCCTGGCTGCCTTAGTTCGATCAAGATGTAGATAGAACTCTTAGCTCTTCCGCACCATGTATGTCTGCATGCTGCCATGCTTCCTGTCATGGCAATACTGGACTGAACCTCTGAACCTGTAGCCAGACCCAATTAAATGTTGTCATTTATAAGAGTTGCCTTTGTCATGGTGTCTCGTCACAGCAATAAAACTCTAAGACATGCATACAAACCTGATTTTTATTCAGGATATGAGTAAATTTGGGAACTAAATACACACATAATAAGTCATCTATCTCTGAAGGTTCTTCATCTGCAAATTAGACCAAAAGCAGATTTGAAATATTTTTTTTAAGAAAGGTATATCCACATTGGACATGTAGAGACAATGTTTTTCTTGACTGTATTCCCTAAACAATACACTTATACTGTGTGACTTTATTACAAGCAATCTAGCCATGATCAAAACACATGGGTGATGTGTGTAGTTTACTATCCCACTCAGTTGTTGACACAAGGAACTTGGTCTCAGTGGGTGTCCACATTCACAGAGGATTCTGGAACCACTCGCCTGTCGGTATGGATGGAGACATGACTATTGCTGTGTGAGATTTCTAAACTTTGATGCCAACAGTTAAGACTTTATATTTTTCTCACACTTAATTTTGGCTTCTCCTCTGCAATTAGGAAACACTACAGAGTCAACACTGACTCTGCAAAGTAGAATAACCAATGACAACAGGTTTTTTTTTTGAAACATCAACTTCTAAGGATGAGGTAAGAAAAACTAATCTAGGATAATTACTAGGTCAAAGAGGGAATCAAAATAGTAGTTATCCACCTAACAGAACAATGGGAAGTGTGTGTGTCAGAGCTTATGGGAGCTAATCAAAACTGTACTTAAAGGTAACTTTTAACTTTAAAGACCCTACCTTTTATAATTATACAATCTGTATGTGCTGAAGAAATCATGAGACAGAGAAGATGGTTCACACTTGCTGCTCTTGCAGAAGACCCAAGTTCAGTTCCCAGCACCCATGCCAGGCTGCTCACAACTGCCTGTAACTCCATCTCTAAGGGATCAACGCCCTCTTCTGGGCTCTATGGGCATTACACTCACATGCACACACCTACACATAGAGATACACATAAATAAATTCTTAAGATGGTATTTCTTTCATAGAACCTGTAATCTGTCAGTTGTTAACTTTTACTTATGCTGTTGTGTTCATCTGTGCTGTAAATCAATTCCCTTTTTTAACTGAGAGAAATTATTTCACATCTAAAAGTTTTATTGCACTACTTTATACAAAAATAAAAAATAAAAACATTAAACTAGAAACACCCACATTGGATAGCTCAGGACGGCTTCTAGTTCAAGCCTCTGGTGATCTGATGCTCTCTTCTAGCTTCAGGAAGTACATGCAAACAATAACAAAAATTTTTTAAAGCAAACCCATTATCAATGTCTCTTTAAAGTTTAGATGAGACAAGGTGTACAAAGTACCTGCAGCATAGGAAACATTAGCAAGAGTCCATCTTTCTCCCTCTCACACTTTATTCCACTTTCCAGTAGGGTCTCAAGCACTTAATAAAATGAAGACGGAAATGGTGTAAAAGCCTATCTTGTAGAATATTCCTTTTTCCATGGAAAAGGAAATATAGAGATAAAATTTAAAATAAAATAATACAAGGGTAGCCGAGATTATCTGGGAGCAGACACAGTTGCTAAGATCCACTTTCATGTTCCCATATTCGCATTGCACAGTTAACTATTAAAGACTTTTCCTTAAGCCAAGATGTTTTAATAAATTAATAACCAGGCTCTGGTGAAAGGAAATCAACCTAGACAAATTAGACCGTGAGACTCTGCTCACAGAAGTCTCCGCTATCAACAAAAGTTACTCAAGTCTCCCACAGTTCCATATTAACTCTAAAGTTGGTAGGCTTTCCAAGTTTATCCAGACCAAAGGAAAAAGAGGAGGGGGTGGGGGATGGGGTGGGGAGGAGTCACCATCAGAACCTGCAAGACAGTAAGCTTCCTTAGAGAAAGAGCCAAGAATCTGGATGAATACTGCCCTTAGGGTACAACCTAGGATCAATGTTACTGTAACCGATCAGAATGTCTCTGTGTATATATGTTGTGTGGACATGTGTACGTGTGTGCGTGTATGTGTGTGCAAGTGTATGTTGAAGTCAGAGGACAACCTGAGATGCCATTCCTCCTACTTTATTTCTGGGACCCAAGGCTCATCAATCTGCTCGACTGACACGGAGATACTGTCCTGGCTCTGCCACCTAGGAGCTGGTGTTACAAGCACATGCCATCACCATGTCCAGCTTTTGACATGAACGCTGGGAACCAAACTTGGCCATGCACTAAACACGAAGTCCTGCAGCCTATTCCATGAGGATACCAAGAGATGAACGGGTTAGCTCCCTTAGCCTTCCTCGTTGCCTTGGTGATAAGAAGCACTTGGTTAGAAAGGCTGTGAAACTGGAAAGGGCCTCCCTGACTCATGACTTCCAACCTGAAGTCCTCCTGCAAGATCACATAGCTAGGCACAGTTCTAGGGCCAGCTGGTGTCCCCTGCTCCCTCCTCCTCTCCATCATCCTCACCCTTACGTTTGTCAGAGGCCTACCTAAGCTCTCTCACCACCTCCACCCCCCCCCAACCCTACATTTAGGAGCAGAGAATACAAAGTATTTGCTTCCACAGTACTCAGGCACTTTTTCCATACGCCTCTTAAGTCAGTGGCTCTCAACCTTTCTAATGCTACAACCCTTTAATATTGCGGTGACCCCCCAAACCGTAAAGTAATCTCATTGCTATTTCGTAACTGTAATTTTGCTGCTGTTATGAGCCGTAATGTAATGCTGATATTCAGGATATCTGATGTGCAACCTCAAAGGGGTCGTGACCTACGGGTTGAGAACCACTTCCTTAAATTAACTTAATAATGACCAATAAATTCTTCTCTCCATACATTTTCTTTCCCAATTCAAAAGAAGCTCACAAGGAGACAAACGCATGCTAGAGATAGTGAGTAAACAACGGAATAATAATCAGTGAGCAATAAGCACTGGAATGTACAAGACTTCACAGAGCCTCTCGCTGATTCGAGGACGGCCGGTTAGCTCAGAAGTTCACTTTAAATCTTTGCTCATATAGAAACAGACGCACCTTTGCTTAAAGGGTTTTTTTTTATGACTGACTGGACGTCGATGAACCCTTAATTGCATCCTTGTTCCATATTTAGACTAAATCCTGAGGTTTTAATGTGACAGGTAAACATCTTCAAGAAATAAGATCATATCTGAAATTCTTTAGGATTTTTCTACAAATCTAATCCAACACACTGTACTTGAAGATTCCTATCCCCTCAGTGCGAAGTATAATCCCGCATGCCTCCACTGGGCTAGCCTGGGCCAACCCCTCTGGCTTTCTCTTCTGTTCCTCAAGTACTTCAGGCTAACTTTCATGTGTAACCCTGTCACTATTGCTACTGCCTACCTGCCTCATCATCCCAACGTCCCCCAAAATGAGGCGCTAGAGCAGAGAGACCCTCCGCACATGCGCCTTAGCATCTAGCTGCCTGGGGCCAGTTTCTAGCTGCCTTTATTCTTATCTCAGTGACTGGGGATATGGCTCAGTGGCAGAACACTAACCAAATATGCACAAGGTCCAGAGTTCAATTATCAGCACAGCAAAAACCAAAACCAAATGTGTATTTTTTTTTCTTTAAATTTCTGAATGTCTGTTGGCTCACTAGACTAGAACTGTTAAGTCTGATTCATTCTCTACCCACTCAGAAAGAGCAGAGGAAGTATGTGTCCCAGTTGCTAGATAAATCAAAGAAGTTTTTCTCACACCTTATTTATTTACTTTTATTTTATGTGTATTTTGCCTGCATTAATCTGTGTGATGGCGTCGGATCCCCTTGCACAGATGTGAGTTGCCACGTGGGTGCTGGGAATTGAACCTGGATCCTCTGAAAGAGCAGTCACTGCTCTTAACTAACCATTGAGCCCACCGAATCAAAGACGTTTAAAGGAACTAATTCGATTAATTAAGCAAATTTAAGTTACTCTAATGTACTTGAGCTATGAGTAGCTTCTATTTGGTTTTTAAGTGTGCAAGTGTTTTTTGGAGGATGCACCTTGTTATCGTGAATTTATCTACTTAATGTGCATTGGTATTTTGCCTGCATGTATGTCTGTGGAAGGTGTCAGATCCTCTGCAACCGGAGTTACAGACAGTTGTGAACTGCCCTGTGGGTGCTGGGAATTGAACCAAGTCCTCTGGGAGAGTAGCCAGTGCTCTTAACCACTCGGCCACCTCTCCAGTCCAGGGTATGAAACGTTTTAAAAACACATTTGTTAGGCTGGAACTCCTGCTCATCCCCAGTCCAAGTTGGGAAACCCTGGCTGCTCTCCTTCCCCAAACCCCGCCCGATTGGAGAAAACTCCAGGCTAACACGTATCACTCCTTGTCTCAAGGTTTCTGGCAACCCACCCAAGCGTGCCCTCCCAGGGGCTCAGTTTTTGGCCATGTATGGACACCATCCCAGCTCCTAGCTGGCACAACATCATTCCTCGCCTAAGCTCTGGAACCTTCTTTAGCCTGGATGCATGACTTCACTGACCTCCACCTGCCAGATCAGTGAACTTGCTGGAAAGCTGCCTCCAAATAAACCTGCCTTTATCCATTTTTAATCTGGTCTAATCTGGCCTATAGCTGTGTCACCAAGAGAGAAAAAAAAAATGCCCATCAATTTTGTCTTGGTAATTTACTTCTTTAAGAAGCTTCTTTAAGAAAGCAACTCTTGGGGCTGGAGAGATGACTGGTGGTTAACAGCACTGACTGCTCTTCTAGAGGTCCTGAGTTCAATCCCCAACAACCACTTGGTGGCTCACAGCCATCTGTAATGGGATCCAACGTCCTCTTCAGGTGTGTCTGAAGACAGCTAGTGTACTCACATACATAAAATATATGTCTTTAAAAAAAAAAAAAGGAGCAACTCTTTAGCTGCCAGCCCTTGAATGAAGAAACAAAATGGTGAATAATTCAAGGCCACTGTCAACTCTGTAGCAGAGCTAAGGCTAGCCTGGGCTGCATAAGATGCAGTCTTGTAAAAGAAGGGAAAGAAGGAGGGAGGAAAGAAAAATCTTCCTGAGATCATCAAATTTTTCCAAATGAAATAATACCTGCATATTCTAAACATTTTTTAAATGCAAAGAACTAGCCTCGACTACACTCTAAAATATATATTTAGGTCATAAAAGTATACTTGATCACAACTATTTGAATATCTAAGAACCAACTGGAGCAGTGTAAGAAGTCCCTGCAGAGGACAGAGACAGGACAGTAACCCAGCATCCCTGGGATCTGGAGTTAGAGGAACCCATGAGCGCTAACAGGTGGGAAAACCCAGGAGCCCAGCGCAAAGGAACAGAAGCCCAAGTGTGGCTGCACACAATGCTGCAACAGTCTAGGGCTAAGACAGACAGATCTCTAGACTCAGACAGATGACATCCTTTTGAGGGCAATGGCTGTGGACAGCAGTGTACCATAAGAGAAATGCTCTAATATGGGACCCTTTGTCCCCATGACTGCAGATAATAATAGATTTGTACCTGTTATGCCCTCCAGCCCATCTGTCACCTTCTCTGACTCTAGAAACTTTATTAAAAGTTTCTACATACATCAAATGGTATCACTCCTTCTCTCGGCATGAAAGCCCTGCTCCCAGTTGCTTCAAACCCTTCACACATGGCCCTTGCTTATCTTTCCCACACCTTACAACACCCTCCACTGCAAGACCATCTACTTCCAAACAGGGCTTGGATTTTGCAGCCCCTGCACCTGAACTCCTGTAAGCCCCAACTCCCAGCCTGCTGCTCTGAAGCCTTCCTGGGCCAGCACACCCCCCACCCACCCACACAAAGCCTGGCTCCTCTCACCCCAGGAAACCTATTCTTGCCTGCTTACAAATCTAATGTAACTTCTAGCTCATTCAAAACACACAAGAGCCAGGGAAGCACCTAGACTGTTCAGTGCCTCCAGTCGGAACCCCAGCCCCGAAACCGCATGCCTTATCAGCCCTTGTATCTTCAGGAAGTGACAAGAGATCAGGACTGGAAAACCCCAGTAAACATGTACGGGACTTAATGTGATGTGTTTTACAGGACAATTTGAAAACACGTTATGCATGTTTGAAATTCTCAGTCAGTTAAAAATAATTACTAGTTTCTTAAATATACATATAAGTCTCTTTTTGGGAGGTCCTAGAGATAAAAAAAATGACCTTTGATTCAATTTGCATACCATAGGATATTTCTAAGAATACTCAGGTAGATTATTTCTAAGTGGTGGATTTGACTATGCCAAATTGAAACTACATGTCCTTTGAATTATTTAATTCCCTCCTTTTTGGTTGATCCTGTAATCACCACTTGGGTCTCCAACCCTCACAGGAAAACGTTACAGCTGGTGAGAACGGTATACTTTGGGGATTACAGACACTGAAACGCTTGCATTTTCCAATGCAGAGGTTCCCCACTTCCCAGTAAACTATGAAATAAAATATGAACTCATGGACTAGCCCCAACTGTCGTGGAGCAGAGCTAGACAGAAGCTTCTAGGTACCGTCTATGCAGCCTCTCCTCCGGGATGGCATAGGGCGCTCGTCCAGGAGGTATACATCTGAGACTGGCAACAAAGCCTTCCTTCTTATTTTTCACTGGGAGAATCTGAGAGAACAAGTTCATTACAAGTTCACTGTCCCTGGTGGGAATCTAAGGAACCATCTAGAAAATGATCCCTTGTGTGAAAGTCATTATGTACTACGAGAATAATAAACCGTGAGCTAATGATTGGCTGTCAGTTATTTCAGAGCCCTGCCTGCTTCATGCTCAGCAAGTAGGAACAGAATGCTCCCTGCAGTGCTCACTGGTGTCTCTGGTTCTGTGGCTGACCCCCGTGAAGTCACTAAGATCCCAAAAGAGAATGAAGGTATCTGACAACAGGCTTAAGTGCAAACCAGAAGACCAGCTGGAAGACACTACAACGTATGTATTAGCATTAAAATATAAACCAAAACAACCAGATTACTGACGTAGCAAAGGCAGTGTTAGCTTCCTGCTCTTGTATGTCGATTAAGTAAGTCTCAGGATATTCCTAAAATGTCAATCACACTTTTCAAAATAAAGTTGCACAGCTTAAGGTGTGGTTCTTTTCTCTTTCTTTGCATTTTGATTTGTCAACAGTAGTAACATTGTGGTTCAGAAGGTTGTGAGCCAGTCCCCAGGAGCTCCAAGAAATGAGAAGGTCTGCACAGACATTGACATTCCGGTAGAGAATTTTATAGTGCATCGTAATCTCTCAAACGACCCATCATTATAACCACCATTAAGGGAGGAGAAAGTGAAGCACTAGCAGACATCTTGACCCCCCTAGGGGGTTCAAAAGGCAGTTGCCACCTGCATATCAGCAGGTACACCCCCCCCCTCCCCAACTCTAGCTCTTTTATCTGACGCCTCCTGTTTTAAGAAGAAGCCTCTTCCTCCAACCCATGACCCTAAGTTAAGGGTTGAGCTCAATCCTGCAGTAGTCAGAGCAGACAGCCATCAGGAGGTCAACCTGTGACAGGCAATATTCATAATTATGGCAATAATCAAGCAACTTCAGTAATGGATTTGGAACCTTTCAAAGTTGTCAAAATGCTTCTCTTTGGTGAATATGACAGATCACCAATTCCTATCTGTTTATAAGTACTCATAAAATTTTTTTTAAAAATGAACAACCAAAATGTTTTCAAATGAAACTATGTTGCTTATCCTTAGATCCCATAGCCAAATTGTAATGGTGGGGTGAAAGGGCTCCAGATGAAACAAGTACAGAGGCCATTGTCAAACTTGGAGTTTTTACGAGAGGTACATTCGACTATAAAGTACATAGATGAATGAAAACACCAAATCAAAACACAAAAGCAACCTGGAGTCTAGTTTCAACGGAAACTAACAAAATACTATAGAAAGGTCCTGAAGGTACGTGCACAAACTTAAGGACGACGATTCTCCAAACGTTCAAGTACTGCACTGTAAAAGAAATGAAGGCAGACTAACCCTCAGAGGCGTTCATCTCGGGCCCCTTTAGTAAAGCAGGCAGCTTAATTACAGGGGCTGAACCAGGGGGTTGCGGCAGGGGGGTGGTAAGGCTGGAGGAGGATCAAGATCGATCTTTGAGACGCAGCAAGAAGCAAGCTTTCACTAGATGTTTGTCTGCTTGAGTCAAAGGAACTTTCACAAAAACAAATCTCTGCTAGAAAAAAAAAAAAAAAAGTAAAAGAAAAGACAAAACTCAGCAAAATAAAAATGCTATCTATTTACCATCCGCATAGAAAACACATTAGTAGGTAAAAGCTAACCCTTCAGGGGAGGCCCAGGGACCACAGAGGGCCGCTTTACCGGCTTTTACAGTTTGAACTTTTGACCTCCTCCCAAAATGTCATAAAAGAATGTTTAAGCCCTGGAAACTAGAAAGAATGCTTTCTTCATCGAATCATTTCATAAAACATTGCTATGTGCTGTATTTGCCCTTGGCCACAGGGCCGGCGATCCAAAACTAAAGTTTTCTAAGCGCGAGGTTGCCCTGGATTAAGAAAAACATATTAAGTAGAATTGCAATAAAAAACACAAGTCAATGCAACACTGAGTTTCGGTCACGAAAACCCCTCTCCAGCTATTCTGCTCAGTATTTTCTTTTCTCCTTAGCCACCAAAAGATCAAACGTTTATCCTAGCTCCTCTCTGTTGTCTTTTTTTTTTTTCTCCACCTTCAATCACACAATACTGTTTGGAAGTTGCACCACAAGTTTAAAAAAAAAAAAAAATGTACCTTTTGTCTTGTACGGAAATGAGGGAGAGAGAACAGCGCCAACCCACCTGAGCCGAGCGACGCGCCCCACGAGGTCGCCACCCTGGAAAAGGATGTCGCAGGGACCGAGGCGCAGCTGAAGGGCCGGCCTCGCAGACCTGGTACCACCGGAATCCCGATTCCCCGCGCCTTCCCTCGGCCTGGCCCGCACTCTCCAGGCCCGCGAGGCGTGGAAAAGCTGACACCCGTAGCCGCGACCGGTGCACACCCCAGAGCTGCCGCGCCGCCTACCTGGCCAGCTCCAGGCGCCGCCCCGCGGGGCGCGCCACCGACGCCTCCAGGAGGCTCCCCTGGCCGCCCCTGACGCGCGTGGTGAAAGACGCAGTCCACGTTCCAAGTGTCCAAAAGTTCCCCGATTGCAACTCCCAAAGCACCGCGGACCCCTCCCGACAAGAGGCGCGCGAGGATTCTGGGACCCCAGGAATTTGGCCTAAGCGCAGCCTCAGCGTCCCCGGGAGCCACGGAGACACGGCAGGGACCCCGCAGCCCGACGGGGCGGCAGCACTCACCCAGGCAGCGATCTGGAAGCCAGAGGGGGGTCGCAGAGCCCTGCGCGTCCAGCCTTCCCGCAGCGCCTCAAGATGCTCCTCCTTGCCCTGGATCAGCAAGACCTGCTCGTCGATCCAGCCTAGAAAAAAGTCTCGGCCACCGCGGCTGTGACCTTCTTGTTCCAGAAGTGTTGCATGTTCTCCGCTTTGAAATCTGCGAAGATCTCGTATCCGATGTGGTGTCGGGCGAGCTGCCGGGGTTGGGTGGGAACCGGGGGCGAGGGCTGAACCGTCCTGGGCTTCTCCTCTGAGGGGCTGTCGGCCGGGCCCAGGACGATGGCCAGAGAGTGTGGCGCGATCTGCAAAAACTTCTCCATCTTACCAGGCATCCGCCGCGCGGACTGCACTCACCGGTGCCGCGGCTGCGGGCTGCTGGAGGGAACCGGCACCGGACAGTGGCTGTGGGGCGAGCAGGGAGAGTCAAGAGTCTTGCTTGAGGTTGGGGGTACGCACCCTTCCCCGCCCTCCGTGCCCCGCGGGAGCCGGGTAGTCCCGAGGCACAGCCCGCGGGAGGGCGCAGCAGGTCACCGCGCGGTAGTGCCGGAAAGGGACCCCGAGAGCCCGCTGCCCCTGAGGTCCCGCGCCAGTTACTCGCAGCCCCGGGCCACCCTCCGGGCACCGCTCATTTTCCAGCCGTGGCACCCTAGCCTCCCTTGGCACCCGGCAGCACCAGCGGGGCGGAGAGCCGGAGGAAGGGTGCCGAGGGGGCGGGCAGTTCGCCGCGGTCCGGGGAATTCCCTTGGCTGGACCCGGCCAGAAGAATTCCAAGAAGGCCGGTACCGGAGACCGTGAAGGTGGCGACAGTAGCTGGGAGAGTTGAGTTTAAGCGCCCAGCTCCCGGCAGATCCGGAGGGGGGAAGGGGACGCGCGGCGCCACTGAGAAGGCACGGATTCCGGAGCTGCGAAATGTCGCTCCGCCCCACGCTCCGCCCCCGCCCCCAACCTCCCACCTCCCCTCAGAAACAAGTGGTTTCGCTGGCTGGTTAATGTACCCTTAGAAGTAGCTTTTTTAAAAACCTAGTCAAGCACGAAAAATTGTCATCAGTCCCTCCTCTCAAGTCCAGTGGACCCTCTTCAGTCTCCAGCCTGTACGCGAGCCTGTCCTGGAAGAAACCCAGCAATTTCCTGAAGTTAGCTATGCAGCAGGGACAGCATTATTACGCCTTTTGAAAAACTTTCACCTTGTTTCTATGCAAAGTTCTGATTTGCAGTCCTATCTAAAGAGACGATTGCCATAAGAAGCATTAGGGTGTAGTTAGGTGTGCCAGGTCACCAGGAACACTTGTTAAAACCCAGATCGTGGTCCCGAGTGACTGCTTGAGTCTGATGCCTAGAACCCACACGGTGGGAGAAAAGAACTGACTTTCGAAATTTGTTCTCTGAGAGGCATGAACACACACACACACATACACACACACACACGGGTTGTTTTTTTTTTTTTTTTAATAGATAATTGGGCACCACTCCTAGGTTCTAACTCAAGATCGAGTTAGTGTGGAGAGATGAATCTTACTTGTTTAAAATTTTTTTAAAAATCACATGTACTTATTTTGTGCGGATGTGCACGCAAGTGAAAGTCAGGCGGAATCAAAAGACAGCTTATGCTCTCCATACAGGTCTGGAAAACTGAACTCAGGAGACCAGGCTGGGCAGCAAGCACCCTTACCCACTGAGCCATCACAATGCCTCTTTATTCCTAGATTCTAAGCAATGTGTAGGCACTGCTGTGGCTGGATAAGGACCATCCTCTTTTTTTTTTTTTTTTTTACTTTTTCTTTCTATTTATTTATTTATTTATTTATTTATTTGAATTATTTTATTTTTTTAATTTATTTAGTTCTTTAAATCACATCATAATTTGCTTATTTACACAGGGGTTATAAACACAAAAAGGCAGGATGTGGGGAAGGGAATGGCACCGGAGCATAGGTGTTCAGGGGGAGTACAGATACCTTTCAGAACAGGGTATCAGCTGGGTATAGGTTCAGGGGACAGGTCATTATGACTCTGCCTATGATTCACTTGTCCTTATCTAAGTTGGTACTGTCCACCGAGGCTGCCTATTTATAAGACCTATGACTACTTGGGCTGGTAAATTTCCACAGAAGCCACCTGTTTACAATAGCTTATAACCTGCTGTTTCAGTGTTTTTCCACAGAGACCCAAGACTTGGTGTTAGCATGTATGTATGTCAGGACTATTGCTGACTTTAGGCCTATGGCTGATTTTAGGCCTTTAGTGTATATGTAGGGCTGCTCCTGACATCTCCTCCCTTCTCTAAGTATAGAAGGGCCTTGGCGATTCTATTCTTGTGAAGGCAGGGATAGAGGCCTGACCTCCAATAATTGAAGGGGACCTTGTAATGGCTCAGGTCCTCCTGTCGTTGTCCAATGAGGCATGAGGGCCATACCCATCCTGATGTCTTTTTCCTGGATACTTTCCGGGATACTTTTGACATCAACCCCTATGCAGTCAGGCTTGTCCCTCAGGGAACCCAGATAGATATTTTAAACTTTTATTTATATTCCCTTGCAGTGCTTAGCCTTGCAACCTAAGCAAGAATTCAGATCACCAGACAGAGAGGGTTCTGGGTAGCCCCTCTCTGCTTGGTCTAGGGGTGGAAGTCCCCTCTTTTAGGTTGGGTGGAGATGGGTTTGAGGAACACCCTGCATAAAGTAACAACCTCATCTTGAGTCTCGTGGTCCTCCATAGCTAACTTATGATAATGTATCTGAATAGGTTTTGCTACCAAATTATCTATCTGTTGTATCACAAAGTTAGTCAGTCTATTTAAGGCCCGGGACTAAAAGAAATCAGCAGAGATAACCCAGTTAATGGTCCCAAGATGGGAGGAAGTGGGGTTGACAACCATAGAGAAGTTGAAAATCAGTCCTTATACCAGCTCTCATATTCCTCTTTCTCTTTCTCTCTCTGTCATTTCTCTGGGTCTTCTCTGACCTTTTTCATGTTCTCTTAACCATCCCTGTCTTGTCTATGTAAGGGCAACATTCTTCTTTAAGGGCTGTACACAGTCAAGAGCTGTACACAATCTTTTCTATTGTAGAAGAATAAATCAAGTCCAATAAAGTCCTTTGCAGTTTTTGGAGATCAATTCAGACACCGAAACGAGGGATTTCTTCAGATTAGTGATGTCAGTCTCTAGCTGTTTGGTCAGGACCATCCTCTTTAAAAACACTGACTTAGAAAAAAATACTCAGATGATCGGGGGTGGGGCAACTAAGCTGTTCTCTGATGGTTTCCAAGAATTTAAAATCGCAAAAGTCACACATTTTAGTCTAACGGAAGGACGACCTTGGAAACCTCACTAAACGTTGGTTTCCCACGTGTGTGGGAGTTGTGTCCTGCCCTACTGCCTTCCTGAGAAAAGACTACAGTAAGGGGGTAGATCTGACTGTGTTGGCATTCAGTGTGGTTCACAGTATCCAGGTGCTCCATCACAGACGCCATCCATCCAGGGACCGAAGCTGGAGCGCCACATTCTCCCCTAGGAGTTTCCCAGGCGTCCACTGCCTGGTGAGACCTGTTATTTTCTTGCCTGAATGGTAATGGTCTTCTCTAAGCCTCAATTTACTATACTCTTCACTCTGTTCTCTGGGCC
Organism: Mastomys natalensis; assembly: GCA_021653895.1. NCBI lineage: Eukaryota > Metazoa > Chordata > Mammalia > Rodentia > Muridae > Mastomys > Mastomys natalensis. The sequence goes on from JAJTUV010000012.1 coordinate 71,458, forward strand.
TGGGTCTGGGTAATGGCAACTGGAAAACAAAAGACAGAAGGCACACTTGTGACTCTATTTTTGCTTTACATTTCTGCCTTTATTATTTCTTGCATAGTTTCAAAAAAGCTGCAAGAATTGTACAAAAAAAAAATCTTCAACCAGATTCCAAAATCATTAAAATTCTATTATCTCTACATATACCCAACTTCTTTTCCTAAACTTTTCAAAATCTCTCTACTATTGCTATTTTATTCTTTGTGATTGACAAGTAGCTTCTTAAGAATTATTTTTAATCATGTATAAGTGTGAGTATAGGTATGTGGGTATGTACACATAAGTGTAAGTCCCCACAGAGATCAGAAAAATTGTTTCGGATTCCCTGGACCTTGAGTTAACAGACAGCTATGAGTTGTCTAATCTAAATTCTGGGAATCAAACTCTGGGCCTTTGCAAGAGCATCTCAAATCTCTGCACCCCCTGAAGGATCTTTAAAAAAAAAAAAATCTACTTTCTGGATGGTGGTGGTGCACACCTTTAATCCCAGCGCTTGAGAGAACCAGGCAAGTGGATCTCTGTAAGTCTGAGGCAAGCCTGGTTTATAAATCAAGTTCTAGCCAAGGCTATACAAAGAAACCCTGTCTGGAAAAAGCAATAATAAAAGAAAGATCAACCTATTCTATGTGTGTGAGTACTAGTCTGCATGTCTGAATTGTCTGCCTGTCTGTATGTCTGCATGTCTACACATCAGATGAATGCCTAGTAACACAGAAACTAATAAAAAAAAATGTCAGATCCCCTGCAACTAGAGATATACATGGCAGTGAGCATGTGAAAGCTGAGAACTGAACTCAGGTCCTCTGCAAGAGCAGCAAGCACTGACCACTGAGCCACCTCTCCAGCTCCTCAAGATGAATCTTTTTGAAAGACCCTTTGAGACTGTGTAATATCATGTTGTTGCACCTCAACACATAACTCAGACTATTGATTCCGGCTTGGTTATGACGATGCTTGCTAAGGCCTGGTATTGTAGGTTTATGCCAACATTCTAATGCTTTGCTTCCCTTTCTCCTTTGTTCAGTCTGCAGCCATAGGGACTGTACATTCTTACTTTACTCAGCAGATTATAAGACTTAACTCTCATAATGTATAGCTCATGCTCGGCACAAAGCCAGACCATAGAATCCTCTAAAACTGGCTGGCTCCAAGGCCCTTCTATTGAGCCTCTCGTTCCCTGAGTACTTCCTCACTTTCTGACATTTCCAGGATCTTTTTGCTCCAACCAAGGGACCAGCCGCTTTTCCATGTAGTGCTGCTTCTTTTAACGTAGAATGATATTCAGGAACTAACATCTTGCTACCAAATGCACTCACTGCTATTGAGATGACATTTGTCTTTGACTTAGTCTGCCTCTCAAGATACTGAATTCCCTGCTTCATGCTGTGATGCCCTCGTTTATTCATTGGGGACGGGTGCCTCTGTTCATTTAACCAAATAGTTGGTGTGGAGTGGAGCCTAAGACCGATGCGGGATCTAAAACAGGCCATCTTTCTGAAATAAGGAACTGATACAAGAAGAGGGGGGTGATGAGGTAAAGTGCCTGACACCTGCTGGGGATGCAGCAGAACACCCATCCCCCACCCTCTGTAACCTTACAGGGATGGACATAATTACTCCCACTATTGCCATGCACATAGTGACTGCTTCTCCCAGAGCCTGGAATATGACTGTATCACAATCCTCAGCTCTTCCCCTCCTCTGAACAAAATAATCTACTACCAAATGCAAGGTTCCAATTCTGAACATTATCACATCTTGCTTTGCTTTAAAAGTCTATTATCATAGGAAAGAAGAATCTTAAAGGTCCCCTGGACACATTTTCCTCTGGCAACTGACTCTCTTCCAGAACTTTCTTAAATGACTGCTGTTCACACTGGACCATCCCGAGACCAGTCTTTCCACCTGAGCACTTCTAAACTACTATGCTAGGGGAAGACACCATACGTCTGTGTAAGGTCTCCATCAGGGCTTCTCTCTGCCCTGATCCTTGGTCATGAGACCCCTTAGACTCTACCCATCAGCAGCTGAGAATCTTTTGGGCCTTTCTAAATCTTAGAGTTCCCAGGTGCCAAAGCAAAGCAAGTTCTGTGATTTTGTCCTTTGTCCTACTTTGCTATCTATTGCTGTGATAAAGACCAGGACCCAAAGCAACTTGGGGAGACAAGAGTTTATTTTCTCTGGTAGTCCAACATGAAAGGAAGCCAGAGCAGGAAGTCAGGACGGGAAGCTGGAGGCAGGAACTGAGGCAGAGACCATGAAGGAGTGCTGCATACTGCCTTGCTGTCCGTTCTTGTTTGCTTTTCCATACAACCTAAGAATACCTGCCCTTGGTGGTATCCTCCCATATTAATCACGAATTAGGAATTGCCTGAGGGTCAATCTGAAGGAAGAATTTCCCCAATTAAGATTCTTCTTCTTAAATGTCCCTGACTTTGGCCAAGTTCATATATATATCACACATACCTAACCACCATTGACTTCTCAACCCAGAGTCACTGTTGATCACTTGGACAGTGTGCCCAGGCTTGGACACTCGCCACAGAAAGTTTATTTTCTTTTTGTTGTTGTTGCTGTTGTTCATTGGTGGGTTATTTTTTTTTTTTTAAGGAGGAGATTTTGTTTTGTTTCAGGCCTGCTAGTCTCGAATTCACAGGGATCTCCCTGCGTCTGATTCTCAAGTACTGGGATTAAAGTCCTATGCCACTGTGTTTCTTTTCCATGAGTGGTTTTTGAGCAAAAATATTCCAACCCCTGTTGTAAGTGCAATGTGTGCTTTTCCCTGGGAAAGTAAATACTACTTTCAATGCATGCTGCCTTCCTGGTCTCAACCAGATATTTCCTTTTGGAACACCATTTCAAATACCTCCTTTCCAAATGTAGGCTGGTATGAATTTGGGTGACTAAATGACCTGTTTGAATGATTATCCCAGAGCAGCAACAAAACAGCCATTTTCTAGACTGCTTGAAGAACCATGCTTTAAAACAGATGATTCCTAAAAACAGAGTTCGCTCTTCGAAAAACAAATAAGAGTTTCTACATCCTGCAATTCCTATCAAGGCCCTGAGGTCTGCAAGCCATGTTTGAGTCGGGACTGGCACTCACTCAACCTTGCCCTCACCTGGCTCCAAGTCTTCAGAGAGGAATTCTCTCTTCCAAAACATTCTCTTCTACATCTTAATCCAGATTTCATTAATAGACTTTCTTCAGTAACAATTCCTATGATATAGTAAAATTTATTCCAGCATTTAAGGGTATGTAAAGGTCTTTCATTCTTGTAACCATCTTTTCGAGGAAGCTACTGACCATTCTTGTTACTGTTAGGGAGCCTGAGACACACAGGATGTAAGTCATTGGTCTGAATTGCACAGCAATGAGGCTATAAAGCTAGAATCTAAACCTACAGTCTTGTTTCATGCCACACCATACAGTCACTTTAGCTGGCCAACTACTGGCAGGCGCTCTCCACAAAGACTCCTCAGTGGTGCCATGTTTGAAATCTGTATTAGTTATCTGTTGTTATGCAACACATTACCTTCAACCTTTTGAGCTTAAACAGATATTTATCATCTCTCACTGTTGATTGGTCAGGAATCCAGGCCTGGCCTGCCTGAATGTGTTGGCTCACCCCTCTCGGGAGGTTGGATTTAACCCAGGGCTGTGGTCTCATGTGAGGACTCACTTGGGTACGGGTTCATCTCCAGGCCACTCACATAGTTGTTAGCAAAGCCTCCGGCTCCTGACCCTCTGGAAGTTCTCTCTGTTCCTGGTAGCGTGAACTGTATTGTAATATTCAGCTCTTCCCCTCTGCTGAACAGAATAATCTACTACTAGATGTGTGGATTCCGATTCTGAACATCATCACATCTTGCTTTGCTTTAAATGTCTATTATCATAGGAAAGAAGGGATCTTAAAGGTCCCCTGGACACATTTTCCTTCTGGCAACTTATTCCCTTCCAGAACTTTCTTCAATGATTACTGTTCACACTGGGCCATCCCGAGATCAATCTTTTCCAAAAAAGAACTTACTAAATCCCAGCCCATACTCAAGAGAACTAAATGAGAGTATTAATACCAAAAGGTAGAGGCCATGGGGGTTTTTATAAAACGTGTAACACTTAGAAACTGCCTATGGCATTCATAATGAACTATGAAGTGTTTCCACTACCCAGACAGCTTGCGATGTAGTCATAAATTAGAAGAGCCTTCTAAAAAGAATTAGAAACCCACAAATAAATCCCTGAATATTCATAGGAAATTCTCATGCTGATTTGCTGGAAAACATTCTGGAAGAAGACAAAGGAAATCCTGGAAAGCCTAATCCCATAATCCCTAGAGCCATCACAAAGCCTTGGAGAGAGCTTTTACCTCCTTGTTCTCAAGTCTGAAGTTCAAGGTCTGAGATAACAGGACGTGGTGAATGAAATTGTCATCCTGTAATCCACTGCAGTCTTGCTGGAAAAAGAAGGCCTCACTGAAGTCAACCCTTCTCCAAGCATATCAGTTTCTTCTTGTTCAATAGTACTAGAACAGAAACCCAAAGTATCATCTCTCAAGGAGGCACGGTCCAGCCAAGTGCCTTCAGTTTGGAGTTTATGGTGCAGGCTGATGGTGTTTTCTAAAGGTGTTATCTCCTGTTTGCAGGCATTTCTGTGATAAAAACTCGCACCTCCATCTAGAGGTTCAGTCTATCTCTTCGCTCCCTTCACTCTTTAGCCAACAGCACAGAGCTGATGGCACACTGTCCCAGATGTGGGCACAGGCCTCCCACGGTGATTCCATGGCTCCCAATCGTCCTCCCTTAGAAGGCAGTCACCATGTAACAAGCAACCAGTATGAGACTACCATGTGAGGACCCTCAAACCAGCCTCAAGGAGCTTGTGTTTAGACAGGGTCACTGGCTGTCCATGGCTGTCCTTGCTATGTTAGGCAAGGCACTAAATTCCTGAGTGTAGAAGACATGCCAGCCCCAGCAGACACCTGGTATAGAATTGTGCCCTAGACTGAGAGCCCCCCATTGAGCTTTCCCAAAATCCTCCAGATAACCCACCCTGGCTAAAGCCTTAATATTGGAGTAGCAGAGCTAAGCTATCCCCTCTGTGTCTTGCCTAAATTCCTTTTCTACAAAGTCATGATCATAATATGTGGTGGCCATTATATATCACAAAGTTTATGGTGACTGGTTCCATAGAAATATATCACCAAAGCCTGGGGAGATAGCTCAGTCAGTAAAATGTTGTCAAATATAAGGCTCTGAGTTTGGATCCCTAGAACCCATATAAAAAACCTGGGTGTATTGATGTACACCCAATCATGGTAATATGAGAGACAGAGACAGGAAGAACCAGGCCAGCTAACATGGTGAAATTCTAACCAATGGAAGACACTGTGTCAAACAAGAGGCAGAAAGCACCTGAAGAACAATACCCAAGGCTGTCCTCTGATGACACATGCCCTACAAATGCTGACACCAGCACTCACCCACCTACACACTCACACACAAAGAATTCAACCCATGGAACACTTCTGCCTTGGCAATATGTAAATGCCTCATGTAGAGCTATAACTTATGCAAACCTGGACAGGAAATAATATTTCAGTGATCCATTAGTTATGGCATTAATGAAAAGTTCATTTTTTTTTTCATAAAAAAAAGATGGTGTATGATATTTCTTTTATAATGTGACTGTTTAAATCTGAACATCTAAGTCTATGATTCCAAGTGCCATTTGAGTCTGCATCAAAACCAATGTTGTTCAAACAAACCACTCACTAAAATCTTACCATACATAGTAGATGTCTTAGTCACTGATCTATTACCGTAAAAAGACACTGTGGTCAAGGCAACTCTTATAAAAGAAAGTATTCACCTGAGGACTTGCTTACAGTTTTGGAGGGTTAGTTCATTTAACATCATGGTGTGGAGTGTGGTATCAGGCGGTTAGGCATGGTGCTGGAGAAGTAGCTGAGCGTTCACCTCTGATCCACAAGTTACAGGCTGATTATGGTGATTTGAATAGGTTTGGCCCCCATGGGCTCATGTGTCTGAACGTTTAGTCCATGGAAAGTGGCACTATTAGGAGGTTGGCCTTGTTGGAGTGGGTGTGGCCTTTATTGGAGTGGGTGGGCGTTGTTGGAGTGGGTGTGGTCTTGTTGGGTGGGTGTGGCTTTGTTGGAGTGGGTGTGGCCTTGTTAGAAGAAGTGTGACACTGTGTAAGTGGACTTTGAGGTTTCCTTCTATGCTCAGGCTCCACCCAGCAAGGATGATAGTCTCCTTCTGGCTGCCTTCAGATCAAGATGGAGAATGTTCAGCAACTTCTCCAGCACCATGCCTGCCTGTATGTTGACATGCTTCTCACCTCGATGATAATGGACTAAACCTCTAAAATTAAAAGTCAGAGTTGCTATGGCCATGGTGTTTCTTCACAGCCATGGAAATCCTAAGACACTTACAGACTCTGGGCATGGTGTGGGTTTTTGAAACTTCAAAGCCCATCCCTAGTAACATACTTCCTCTCACAGGTCACACCTCCTAATCCTTCCCAAGCAGTTCCACTAACTGAGAACCAAGCATTCAAACATATGAGTGTATGGGGGCCATCCTCATTCAAATCACCACAATAGGAGTCTGACATTTCCACCACATTCTTATCCTAGAGTGACCATTGATCTAAATACCAGTCTTCCAAAGCTTCCTTTCAAGGCTAATCCATCTTTGATTGTATCTGATCACTTACACAATATTTGGATGTTTATTTCACGCTTACTGTCCTGTTCTCAGCGACTGCCATGAAAGCAGCCCATGTGCTATTGATTCCTCAAGTTAACACTTATCTCAGACGAGTTCTTATTAGAGCAGTTGATGATGTTACGGTGTATCCTATGCGTCTGGAGCCGTGCTAAGTGTGTTCTGTTTTCGTCCACATACTTCACCTAATGATACATGGTATTAGCCTAACTTTACAGAGGAGGACACCATACCCAAAGGACTTATGCAATGTGTGTCAGGTCTCAGTCGTGAAAGCACCATACCAGGATGCAAATCCAGGCAGTTTTCAGAGAGTTAGGGGCTCATGATGATAGCCACACTGTTTGTGAATTGCTTTCTTTGAGGACATCGGCTCTATATTAGGGTCAAGATTACTCTTGACACTAACTGCAAAAATTAATCCCACAATTCTCTCTCTCTCTCAAATCCTACCAATGATACAATCTCCCTCAATCCTGTATAATCCTGTATAGGTTATTTAAACAGATTTTTAGATTCATTTAATTTATTTATGTATGGGAATTTGTGTCAGCTTACACGAATGTGCACTGCAGGCATGTGGCGGTCAGAAGAGGGAGTCATAGCTTCTAGAACCATAGCTTTAGATGGCTTTTAACCTCCATTTGGATGCCAGAAACTCAACCTGGATGCTCTGTAAAGGCAACAGGTGCTTCAAATCGCTGATCTCTCCAGACGAATGTTTTCAATAGGGAGTCGTTTTTGTTTGCCTGACACATTTCATCAACTTGTCTCAAAGTGATGCTGGTGCTAGTCTATTCTGACTCCTCACCTCTTTTTTTCCTCAGGCTAATGAATCTCAAGTCGGTGGCTCTATGGGTAAAGTGCTTTCTGCATAAGCGTAAGGCTCTGAGTTTATTCCACAGAGCCCACATAAGAGCGACGTGCCGTGACACATGTCCGTAGCCTCCACACTGGGGCCCAGAGACAGGCAGATTCCAGGGGCTTGATGATCAGCCAGCGTAACTGAGATGGTGATCCTCAGGTTTAGCCTGACACACTATCTCAGAAAATAAGATGGAGATATGAGCAAGGGAAGACATATGACAACAAATTCTGTCCTCCGCACAGGTAAGGACAGCTGCACAGACATGTGCATGCATGTGTGTATACCACTGTATGCACATGTGAGAATAAAAAATTAAAAACATCTTGAGACATAGAACAAAAAATTCATGGTCAGCAAAGACCACCAACAACTTGTTAAAATTAGCCATAATAATAATAATTTTGAGCCTCTTCAGGGAGAGTGACCAAAAACGAAAAAAAGAAACAAGGACGCAAAGGCATACAAGTCTAAACAAGCAAATGAGTAATGGGTCATCTGGTACTCTTGAGTCCGAGGATTCATGGTCAAAAATAACTAGTCTACGCAAATTGCTGATGTTTAAAATATCCAATCATGTGTAACCGTGCCAAATCTTCCTGCTCTTCCCACCCCTACCTATAAAAGTTCCAAACTTTCTGGGGTCTTCGTCGAATCCTCTGTCTCCTGCGTGAGACACGTTTCGAACCGAGGGCCCCTTGCTATTAAACTACCTTTTGCTAATTGCATCAAGACCGGTCTCTCGTGAGTCATTGGGTGGTGAGCACTTATTCCCGGATCAGAGTGAGGGACTCCCCCTTGTGAGGTCCTTTCACACACACATGCACATACACACATGCACAGACATGACAGGAAAGGACAGCTGCACAAACATGTGCAAGCATGTGCATACACACTGTATGCACACACGCAGCACACATGCACATACACACAGGCACGCACACATCCAGGGTCTTTTTAGGACATAATTTAATGTTGTCTTGTATTGGTTGTAGAGGCATCTTGAGACGCTCTGAACAATGAATGCCTCAACATTGGCTTAATTCCTTTCTATTATGAAAGGCTTTCTATTATGTAACATATCATCTGAGACAATCGTTTTTTTTTAAAGAAATAAAGTTGACTTTGTCTAATGATTTCAGAGTTTTCAGTCCATTCTCAAGTAGACTAACTGCCTTGGGGCCTAACAGAGAAGTTGTTAGACCTTAAGGTGTCTGGGAGACAGAGACAGAAAAATTAGAGACCAGAGGCCCTTTTTGAGTCAACGCCAATGATGTCACTTCTTTCCACTTGGGCCTACACCTCAGAAGCTTTGCCACTCCCCACTAGCATGGTAGACTAGGGCCCTTTCCTAGTTAGTCTTTGCTGTAACTTGACGCTGCTAGAGTCATGTGAACACCCTCAACTGAGGGATTGCCCAGGTCAGATTGTGTAAGATCATGTCTATGAGGAAATGTTCCATTAATTCCATAATGATGATGTAGGATAGTCCAGCCCGTTATAGGCAGCAGCATCCCCAGGCAGATGAGCCCGGGTTCTATAGCAAAGCTAGCAGAAAGAGAGAGCCACAGACAGAGGGCAATCCAGAGAGAAGGCAGAAAGCAGCTTTCCTCCGTGTTCTCTGCTTCAGTTCTTGCTAGATCTCCTGCCCTGACTTCTTTAATGATAGATTATAACCTGGAAGTAAAAGACCAAAGAACCTCTTTCCTCCTCCTCCTTACCTCCATCCCCAACACAGTTGTTTTGGCTTAGAATGTCTTATTATAGCAACAGAAATTAACCAGAACAGGACCAAATGCTTCCCATGGGCCTTTAAAGATTCTTACCAGGCTGTAGCAACCTCTGCTGCCTTCTCCAGGCTGTGACTCTTGTCTACCCAGCTTCCCATGGTGCTGGCCCAGACGCTGCTACACAAGGTTCACCCCAGGCTACATCAATCTCCAAAGGGCAGTGTGCCAACTGTATTTCTCTTTGACTTATTTTTTTATTACTGGTTTGCTCTCATTCAGTCCCTGTACCTTTATGTCTTAGTTAGGATTGGTATTCCTGCAAGAAACATCATGATCAAGAAGCAAGTGGGAGAGAAAAGGTTTATTCAGCTTATACTTTCACATTGCTGTTCATCACCAAAGGAAGTCAGGACTGAAACTCAAGCAGGGCGGGAAATAGGAACTGATGCAGAAGCCATGGAGGGATGTTACTTACTGGCTTGCTTCCCCTGGCTTGCTCAGCTTGCTTTCTTACAGAACCCAAGACTACCAGCCCAGGGAAAGCACCACCCACAGTATGGTGGGCCCTCCCTCCTTGATCACTAATTGAGAAAATGCCTTACAGCTGGATCTCCATGGAGGCATTTCCTCAAGGGAGGCTCCTTTCTCTGTGATAACTCCAGCTTGTGTCAAGTTGACACACAAAACCAGCCAGTACACTTTGCATAACAATAACTGAGAGAAGAAAGCACCTAGGGTAACACCTTTTCCCCTGAAGTTATTTCACTCTCCCCTGCACTGTAAGCCCAATTCATGCTTCAGACTTTCATTTCAATAACACTGCTGCCATCCCAAACCAACCAGGAAGGTGCTTGGCATCACTACCGTCAGCATCGCTAGTTTGTCAAGAGATAACTCTTGACGTGACAAGAAGCTAGTTAATCTCACTGCCATTTATAAACAATCACAAGGTAGACAACTAATATCTTCTAAACTATGTGGTGTGTACTAGACACTTGTGGAATAAATATGCCCTGTCTCTTATCTGCAGATCACTTAAGGAGAAGTCTTATAATTTGTAAGGTAAGGCTGACAAATACTCCTTCAAGATGAAACCCAGTCTTACTGCTGCCATGGTAGAAGTGTGTATATACTGTGGAAGGAAGAGAGAAGAAAGAGGGAGAGAAAAGAAAGATGTAGTCAGTTAAAATGGAGCCCTGAGAATTAAGAGAGAGGGGGCTTCACACAGTGGGGGCACTGGGTTGACCTGGGGTGGTAAACGGTTGTTGCTTCTTGTCTTAGTTAGTTACTTAGTTTTACTACTATGAACAGACACCATGACCAAGGCAATCTTATAAGACAATATTTAATTGGGGCTGGCTTACAGGTTCAGAGGTTCAGTCCATTATCATCAAGGCAGGAACATGGCAGCATCAAGGCAGCCATGGAGCAGGAGGAGCTTAGAGTTCTACATATTCATCCAAGGCTGCTAGCAGAAACTGGTCTCCAGGCAGCTAGGATGAGGGACTTAGAGCCCACACCTACAATGCCCCATGCCCACTCCAAAAAGGCCACACCTACTCCAACAGGGCCACACCTTCTAATAGTGCCACTCCCTGGGCCGAGCATATACAAACCATCACACATCTAAAGTCCCTGGACTTGCTGTGAGATGACCCACAAAGGACTATGAGCCCCCACTGGGTTTCCATCACCGGAAAGTTATTGAGGCTGTCACATTGGGGATTGGTGCTTTTTAAATAGGGGCAGATGCTAAACTCCTCCCACTGACATTCTGCTTTTTGTTCTTGTGCACATACTGGTTGGCTTCCTTAAGGAATAAACAAAGGAATAAGGTACACCCACTGTGGTGGGACACGCAGTGCGTCATTGGTAGTCCAGCAGGACTATGTCCCTTCTAGGCTATTCAGGGAGGGAGGACTGCCCAGCTACTACTACAATCCATTCTACGCTGCCATCTTCTTCCAAGCTAGGTAGATGGCTGTGAATGGTACCTTAGTGCTACTTTGTGTGGAATAGTTGATAGAAACGACAGAGCCATCTGGTAGACCAAGCACAACTTTCATAGATTTTCTTTTGCTCACTGTGACAACAGCAGTTCACTTAGCTGTTCTGCTTTTTAATGCAGTTGCCAAGTCCTATCCTTGATTATATTTCCCTCCAAAACCAAAGTAAACCCTGGATGTCCGAGATCTCCAACAGGGAAAATTATAGTCTGCCATCTTGCCCACAACATATATTCCCCAGTAAAGGAGCCCTCCCTCCTCTGAGTTCCCTGCACATGGCAGATTGCCAAGAGAAAAGAAAGGGCCTAAAGAAAACTCTACGGTTAATCAGATAACTGGTATCGGAAACATGCAGATATCAAAACATCCCAGAGGAAGAAACATAGTCATTCATGAAAGAACAGGGTCTCATTCATGATGATTTATTAGAAAATACAATTTTTGAAGCATTGCATTGGATTTCAATTATAGAAAAAGCCAGAATCTCGTATGCTGTTTTACACAAGTGCTCTACCACTAACCTTGCCCTAGACCCAACTCTCATGAGGCTTTAGATCTCAGATTTACATGTGACTGACAACATATACTTGGACTTTCCTGAAAATTGAGATAAAGTCATTAACTTCTAAATATTTATCACATTTATTCTAGATGGAAAACCAAGTACGTCCAATTTAAAAATCAAAGTATTTGGGGCTAAAGAGATGGCTCAAAGGTTAAAGGTACTTGCTGCTCCTAAAGAGGACCCCAGTTGGCTCCCAGCATCTTCATGAGATGGGCTCACAATTGCCTCTAATTCCAAGGATCCAACACCTTGACTCTCCTCCATGGGCACAGGGCATACATGTAGTGCACACAATATACTTGTAGGCATTCACACATTTACATAAAATAAAAATAAATAAATCATTTTTCAAAATGAAAGTAGTTTAATGTCTAACTTATTCATATTGCTTTTATGCTATCCTTCCAAGCTGATTCTAAATGGGTTTTGACATCGACTTAAGCACAGAGAGTAAGGGGAGGGAGACATACAACAGGCTAACAGTGCATCCTCTAGTCAGTGTGAGCTTCCTAGAGCCCCCCTTCTGTGTGCCACTAATGGGAATGTCTTAATAATCCAAGAATGAAAAATGAGGACAAGGGGCTGGAGAGACGGCTCAGAGGTTTAGAGTTCAGACTATTCTGTCAGAGGACAGAATTCGAGTTCGTTTCTGGGCACTCATGTTGGATGGCTAACAACTGCCTGTTACTCCAGCTCCAGGACCTGACATCCTGGCTTCTGTAAGCACCTGAACTCATGCACATATATACACACAGAGAAAGTAAAATCTAGGACCGAGAAAGAAAAATAGGACAAAAGGCAGATTTTAGGTTTATTATATATTTATTTATTTATTTGGATATTATATTTACATTTCAGATATTATCCCCTTATCCTGTCCCCTCCCCCTGCCCAGGAACCCCATCCCATCCCCCCTCCTCTTGCTTCTATGAGAATTTGCCCCACCTACCCCCCCCACTCCCACCTCCCCACTCTTGAATTCCCTCACACTCGGTGTCCACCCTTATGAGACTAAGGATCTCCTCTCCCACCTATGCCCGACAGGGCCTTCCTCCCCTATATATACAGCTGGAGTCATGGGTCCCTTCCTATGTGCTCCCAGGCTGGTGGTTTAGACCCTGGGGCTCTGGTTGGTTGGTATTGTTGCTCTCCTCATGGGGCCACAAACCCTTTCAGCTCTTCAGTCTTCTCTCTAACTCCTCCATTGGGAACCCTTGATCAGATCAATGGTTAGCTGTGAGCATCTGCCTCTGAATATGTCAGACTCTGGCAGACCTCTAAGGAGACAGCTATATCAGGCTCTTGTCAGCATGCACTTCCTGACATCCACATCAGCGGCTACCTTTGGTGACTGCACATGGGATGGATACCCAGGTGGAATGGTCTCCAGATGGCCCCTCCTTCAGTTTCTGTTCCACACTTTGTCTCAATATTTGCTCCCTTGAGTATTTTGTTACTCCATCTAAGAAGGACCGAAGCACCCACACTTGATCTTCCTTCTTCATGAGCTTCATGTGGTCTGTGAGTTGAATCTTGGTTGTTTAAGCTTTTGGGCTAATATCCTGTATGCAGCAAAATTCTGGGTCCTGTTTCTCTATCCAGTCTGATAGTCTATGTCTTTTTATTGGAGAATTAAGTCCATTGATATTAAGAGATATTAAGGAAAAATGATTGCTGCTTCCTGTTATTTTGTTATTAGAGATGGAATTATGTTTGTGTAACTATCTTCTTTTGGGGTTGTTGGAAGATTACTTCCATGCTTTGTCTAGGTTATAGTTTCCCTCCTTGTGTTGGAGTTTTTCCATCAATTATCCTTTGATGAATTTGTGGGAAGATATTGTGGAAATTTGGTTTTGTCATGGAATATCTTGGTTTCTCGATCAATAGATGATTGAGAGTTTTGCTGGTATAGTATCTGGTGCATTTGTTTTCTCTTAGGGTTGTATGATATCATCCAGATCTTCTGGCTTTTATGAGTCTTGGGAGAACTCTAGTGTAATTTTATAGGTCTGCCTTATATGTTCTTGACCTTTCACTACTGCTTTTAGAATTTTTTCTTTGTTTTGTACATTTGATGTTTGATTATTGTGTGAGGAGGTATCTTTTTCAGTCTAGTCTATTTGGAGTTCTGTAAGCTTCTGATTTCATGGACTTCTCTTCTTTAGGTTAGGAAAATTTTCCTCTATAATTTGTTGAAGATATTTACTGACCCTTTAGTTGGGAATCTTACTCTCATCTTACCTATTATCCTTAGGTTTGGCTTCTCATTGTGTTCCTAGATTTCCTAGTATTTGGGTAGGAGTTTTTTTATTTGCATTTTCTTTGACAATTGTGTCAATGTTTCCATGTATCTCTGCATTGAGATTCTCTCTTTCTATTCTTGTTATTCTTGGTTTGCTTCTGTCTAGATCCTGATTGCTTTTGAGTTTTCTTCTTTTATGTTCCTGGATCTTCTCATGTTCTCTCTTCATTCTTGATCTGTGGTCTTTGTCTAAGCTCCTGTTTTCTAGGTTTTCTCTCAGGTAGTCTCCCTTTGAGATTTCTTATTTTTTCTACTTCCATTTTTAGATCCTGGATGGTTTTGTTTAATTCCTTCACCTGTTGGTTGTGTTTTCCTTGCAATTCTTTAAGGGATTTTGTGTTTCCTTTTTAAGGCTTCTACTGTTTACTGTGTTCTCCTGAACTTCTTTAAGGAATTATTTATGTCCTTTTTAAAGTCCTCTATCATCATCATGAGAAGTGATTTTAATTCTGAATCCTGCTTTTCCAGTGTGATGGGGTGTCCAGGGCTTGCTATGGTGGGGGGACTGCGTTCTGATAATGCCAAGTAACTTTGGTTTCTGTTGCTTATGTTCTTGCACTTGCCTTTCGCCATCTGGTTAACTCTAGTGCTACCTGCACTCACTGTCTCTGACTGGAGCCTGTCTTTCCAGTTATCTTGCTTGTGTCAGAACTCCTCAGGGTCCAGATGTCTCTGTGGTCACTGTGGGTCCTGAGCTCCTGCTGCTATGAGTGCAGTGGCTCCTCTAGGATGTCTCAGGATATGGTGTCTTCACTGGAGCAGACCAGCTAGAAGTCTGCCCCAGCCACAAGGACCAAGCAAGGTGCGGAAGGGGAGTGGTATCCCGCAGGGGTGGGGTTTGAGTGTCTGGTGGGTCCTGAGCACCCCTGGCTCCCAGTTGTAACTCTGGGGCGTAGGGTAGTGGGAGAGGGTTCTTACCCACTGCTCTGAGTGCAGTGGCTCCTCTAGGATGTCTCAGGATATGGTGTCTTCACTGGAGCAGACCAGCTAGGTATCTGCCCCAGCCACAAGGACCAAGCGAGGGACTATTTATTTATTTTTAAAGAAAATGAATGGCCTGCAAGTGAGATTAGTCCGTTTCTGAGGGAGGTGTTGCAAATCTTGGCATCTTCCCAGCTTGCTACAGCCACTTCATTCTATTTATACCAACTTAAAGATTTTCAAAATCTTTCTTTTTTTATTCACTTTCTTCTTGGATTGTTTCTTTTTGCATTTTGAGCATATTATCTTTTTCCATATTGATCAGATTCTACACAGTTTACAAGTAATTTCTTACTTTTCCTCTCACCTTTTTTCTCTTTTCTTTCCTTCTTCTTCTTCCTCTTCTTATTCTCCTTCTCCTTGTTTTTTTTTTTTTTTGACAAAATCCAATATATCTACTTTGATTTCTTGTAGATTGTCCTTTTGAGTGGAAACTTTAGAATTTGTCTACTGAATGTCATATGATTTTTTTTCTAAAGGTTTTCCACCTTATATTTATAACCATCCTGTTTTGGGGTGCATTTAGAATTTCTTTTGTTGACCTGTGGAGAGTCACTTTGTCACAATAACTGTCTTTCTTCATTGGACACATTCACATTTTGTCAAAATTAGTCAGATATACACCGAGGACTTATTTCTGGCTTTTCTATTCCATTGATCTACATGCTTATTCTTTAGTGGATACCATAGTATCTTGATTCCTGTACCTTTATAGTAAGCTGCAAGTTCTGTAATTTGAGGCTTCTATCTTCATCTTTGAAATTTATGCCATTGGATCAATTGTATGCCAGGTGTTTTCATCTGCCTTGATTTTTGTTCTGCTTTGTTCCTAGGGAAGATGGCTCTTTCATAAGGTTTTCTTTTTCATGTTGCAGATCCTGCAAATGCTGCTGGGTGTTGCTCCAGTCTGTCCTCCAACCACTGAAGTAGAGGCCCACTGACCACTGACATTGGATGTACAAGTGCCTAATAAACACAGAGCCAGTATGATCTCGGCTTCAACTGAGTCCAGAGGTGTAAGGCCCAGAGTCTCCTATATATGTCCTGACACAGGATCCCTGGCAGTCAAAGCATTCAAAACATACATTTCCAATGGTGACTGGAGGTACAGTATGGATTGGGACTTCAATTCTCTCACACACTGAATTCTTTTCGGTTTGTATGGTGTCTTAGGGTTCTATTGCTGTGAAGAGACACTGTAACCATGGCAACTCTTCTAGAGGACAACATTTAATTGGGGCTGTCTTGCAGTTTTAGAGGTTTAGTCCATTATTATCTTGGTAGGAAGCTTAGCAGCATGTAGGCAGACATGGTGCTGGAGAAGGAGCTGAGAGTTCTACATCTAGATTGGCAGGGAGCAGGAAGAGACAGTGAGCCACTAGGCCTGAGACGTCAAAGCCTGTTCCAATGACACACTTCTTCCAACAAGACCATGCCTACTCCAACAAGGCCACATCTCCTAATGGTGCCAATTCCTATGGGCCTATTGGGGTGGGGGACATCTTTATTCAAGCCACCACATATAGATTGGAAGCAAATATAGAGTAGCCAACCAGTCTTTGTAGTTTTGTCCTCTATTAAAAAACAAAAAACAAACAAACAAGCAAAAACCCAACAACAAAAAAACAAGTCCCACAAAGCCTGGTACATAGCTTGGTTATGAACATCAGCACGGCAAGACCACAGTTATGTGATAGTAAAATGAGTAGCTAGTAACTCTCATAGGACTCTCATTAGTCCTGCCAACCTTTCTGTTTGGTTGAGGCTGCAGATAGGTAGCTGCTGTGGGAAGACTTCTACTCGATCCTTTCTCTTGTCAGAATGCCTCAGATGATGACAGATTGAATGAATGATTCTGATGGTATGCACCTTTTCCTCAATGGTGTGCAGTCCTGTCCTGGTATATGCAAATTGAGAGTCGACTCTTGTGTCATCATTCAACTTGCCTCTACAGACCCATCGCCTCCCCCTTTTCTGTGCTCAGAGCAGGGTTGAGACAAAGTCGGAAAATGTCAGACTCGAGATGAGCTGCCTGCACCACCTGCACCACCTGCACCACCTGCACTGCATGCACCACCCACACTGCATGCATCATCCACACTGCCTGCACCATCTGCACCCACCTGCACTGCATGCACCACCCACACTGCCTGCACCACCCACACTGCCTGCACCATCTGCACCCACCTGCACCACCTGCCTGCATGCACCACCCACACTGCATGCATCATCCACACTGCCTGCACCATCTGCACCCACCTGCACTGCATGCACCACCCACACTGCCTGCACCACCCACACTGCCTGCACCATCTGCACCCACCTGCGCCACCTGCGCTGCATGCACCACCCACACTGCATGCATCATCCACACTGCCTGCACCCATCTGCACCCACCTGCACTGCATGCACCACCCATACTGCCTGCACCATCCACACTGCCTGCACTGCATGTACCACCCACCTGCATGCACCATCCACCACTGCCTGCACTGCATGCACCACCCACACTGCATGCACCACCCACACTGCATGCACCACCCCACACTGCATGCACCCCACCCACACTGCACATGCATCATCCACACTGCATGCACCACCCACACCTGCACCACCTGCACCACCTGCACCACCTGCACCACCTGCACCCCTGCACCACCTGCACCACCTGCACCACCTGACCACCTGACCACCTGACCACCTGACCACCTGCACCACCTGCACCTGCACCACCTGCACCACCTGCACCACCTGTACCACCTGCACCACCTGCACCACCTGTACCACCTGACCACCTGCACCACCTGCACCACCTGACCACCTGCACCACCTGTACCACCTGCACCACCTGCACCACCTGCACCACCTGTACCACCTGCCACGTACCACCTGTACCACCTGCACCAGACCTGTACCACCTGTACCACCTGCACCACCTGTACCACCTGTACCACCCTGCACCACCTGCACTGCCAACTTAGTTGGCTCCACTTGCTTCCTCCTTGGGCCACTGCAGCATAGCCAACTTGCTGCTCAGACACAGCCTTCCCTACCAGACACTTAAGCTCCACCCAGGCCTGGCCTCAAGGCATGGTTTATTTTGAGAATCTTAAACAAACTTGAAAGTAATTAGGTAGCACTTTATGTCTAAAACTGTATTTCCACCAGAATTAAAGCATGTGGCTGGTAAAGACAACATGTTTTATAGGAAACAAATAAAATGTGCATTTTGACCTTCCATTCTGACAACAGAGCACATTAGCTCTTTTTTAAAATAGTCTCATCTTAATAAGCACTCAAAATTCAATATATGTGCTGAGCTGGTGGGATACCCCATAATCCCAGCACTCAGGACTCAGAGCAAGAAACATAGCAAGTCTCAAGCAACCTAGATTATATAGGGATTCAAGGCCATCGTAAGATATATTCAGAGCTCTGTTTCAGAAGACAAAGTGGGAAGGACAGAGGAGGGACCCTAGAACTGGTCGGGTACTGTAGTAGAAGGAGTTACCTATCAGACACCTGTACTTCCAGGAACAACTGGGAAAGCTAGGTAAAATATAAACATGTCTGCTGGAAGATGTCACACAGTTGCAAAAGAAGGAACAAGAGAAAGGGTAATAAAATTCAAAAAAAGCAGGGATTGGAACTTCATTTTTTTTTTTTTTTTTTGGTTTTTTTTTTTTAGGTTTTCGAGACAGGGTTTCCCTGGCTGTCCTGGAACTCACTCTGCAGATCAGGCTGGCCTCGAACTCAGAAATCTGCCTGCCTCTGCCTCCAAGTGCTGGGATTAAAGGGTGTAGCACATCAACCCCGGCAGGATGGAACTTCTGCTTTCGCTTTTCTGCGTGGTATGTGGGAGGGATTAATCCTGCGCACCATCAGCAAAGGGCTGGCGATCCAGCTTTTGCCTGAGGAGAGAGCTGCTTCTAACCAACGCAGAACAAGCAGTTTTTACATAGCTGGAGCGACACCGTGGAAGGACCTCATCCACAGATGGTTTTCTCTTGGAGACAGGTACACAAGAAGGAAGAATGGGAGCCCCCACTGAGGGGCGGAACAAAGCTAGGGTCAGCCTCATAGAAATGAGAAAAGAACTCAACACACATCAGTCCTCAGTGGAAGAATGATGACCCCCCCCCCCAAAGCAAAGTAAACTACACCAAGAAGGGAGCCCAGGATACAACCTTGTTCTCTCACTGAACAAAAGTAATCAACTAACAGTTTAGCTGCTTAGCAGGGAAATAACAAACATCCTCTGGTGGAAGATAGCATCATCTGGGGCTCTCTAACATCTAGTAAACAGATGGTTAAGAACTTATAAGGGATCAGAACTGGAGATATGGCTCAGCAGTTATGAACTGGCAATTCTTCCAGAAGAACTGAGTTCAGTTCCCAGCACCTATGCTGGACAGCTCATCCATAACTCCAGCTCTGAGGAGTCCAAGGCCTCTTTCCTCTGCTGGTGCTCATGCTCTTAGATGCACAGTCAACCTACAATGATTACCTGTGACATCTTTCAAGTGGCCTAAAACTGTTTCCAGTCAAAATGACAGCACTAATTCAACAATTCTGACCTCTGTGTGTGAGCTGAATGATGATACTCCAAAGACATCCACATCCTGATTAGTGCAGCCTCTGACCGTGTCATAGTACATGGAAAGGGGGGATGTCATTAAGATTACTAATCAGTTGATTTGTTGCAGTAAATATTATTTGGGGGTTTCTACCCCATCTTAGATCATTTAGTTTCCAAATAAAAGACACAAAACATTTGTATTTATAATGAGCCTTAAGGGATTACAGCTGGGCCAATATCAACCCTCTATGGTAATTTGTCTGCTTCCCTGTCAGTTATACTGAGATATCACTTGCCATGTTCCACCTGGGCAGCTCCTACTCCAGATGGCCAGCCCTCATGGCCGTGCGCACACAATCCACCTACCCCTTTTCCTTCTTCCTCCTCCCTCTCCTCCTGGACTCTGCCTCAGACCCCAAGCCCAAGAACCAAAGCCCCACCTACCTCTCTTCTGCCCAGCTAACAGGCTATAGGCATCTTTATTCAACCAATAGTTTTAAATTAAGGAGCAAGATTTGCCCAACAATAGATGGCATGCATGAGAATTCTTGCAACTAGACCCTGGGGTCCAGAATTTAGCGTTACAATACACAGCAGCAGAGCAAACTCACACTGGTTAAGTACATTTTCCAGGCTTGTCTGAATAGACCCAAAATAATATCCTGTCTTCCCACTAAAAGCAGAAGAATGGTGGCGAAAGAGGAAGTTGGAAGAGGGTTTGATAGATCTGCTGGGTGTGGTGGCACACATCCTTAATCCCAGCGGAGGTAAGGGGATAACTGAGTACAAAGTCAGCCTGGTCTAACTAGTGAGTTTGAAGACAGGCAAGACTGCATGGTGAGACACTGTCTCAAAAGAAAAACAAATCCAATGGACTGTTGCAACCTAAACCTATGAAACTCATGTCCAAGAACTAAAGAAAATCTAAAGGTGGAATCTAAAGGTGGCTCCAGAGACAGCCAGTAAAGACAGAGAATGTTTGTCTTATGACTGAGAATTGGGGTATCTGGTGAACATGGAGACTAACATTGTGAAACAAAACCAGGGTGTCCAGCCCAGGGCCAGGGGATACTTTTGAATGTTCCAAGGCAAAGGTCCAAGGAATCAAATGATTCTAAATTAATAGATAGGCTATTATTCAAAATAGAAAGATTTTATGAATATACACTATATATACACATATATGAATATATAATATATAAATATACACACACATATGCTATAGGTATCAGGACTGTATTGCTCAGAGATAAAAAGGTTTGCCGCTTGATAGAGAAAATTGGAAAAATTGGAAAGCTCACAGATAAATGCTTTGACCAACAACCAACTATTCATAATAAAAACACCTACAAAATAGAGCCAGTAAAAAGCAGTCCTTTGAAGGACTGGTGCTGGCACAGCTGGGTATGTGTGGTATACACTCTAAACTGATCCTAACCTACAGGTCAGTGTCAAAAACTTTCATATTCTTAAAAGAATGATTAAGGTGGGCCTTCCTAACCTTAGACATGTTGCTGCAGACACGTGCAAGAGGAGAAAAGAGGGAAAAAAGAATGAAGTTCTAAAACTTCTCAATTCAGAGACTTTCAAGCCGTTTGCACATGCCTGTGGTCCCAGCACTAACCAGGCTGACACAGGAAGATCCTGGATCCCAAGGCTGTAAAAATACAACCAGAAACCATAACTAACTAGGGGACATATATTCAAATTACAAACATGACACGGAACTTATAGCCACAATATATAAAGAACTCCCAAAAGTCAATGATTCAAGCACAACTAACCCATAAGACAAATCAAAATTAAAATGACAGCAAAAATACATTTGTAAAACTCATGTTAACAGTTGTTGGGCTCGTCTGAAGCCTATTGCTGTTTAGACACGCCCGGTGGTTCTCCTTTTAGGCTGCATTGTCACTAGCAGGTGTGGACAAGGTGTTAGGTTCACACACAGAACTGACTCCTGAGCAGTGGGTGACAGACAGCTTGAGGTTACGCAGGGAGAGCAGAGGAAATGTAGACCATCTAGAAGGTTCTAATTATGCTCACACAGACTGTGTTATGCCCACTGCAAAACATTCAGGGTTATCATTTAGCCACCTTTCCTCTAATCATCACCCATCTGAAGGGATCAACTCTAAACTGTAACAGCTGACAACAAATTTACTTCCAGTCACTGTCTTGGAGCCTCTTCTAAAGCAGTGTGGACCTGTTGCCTCCCAAATTCAGGTATTGGAACCTGAGGGCCAATGTGGTGGTATGGAGAGGTGGGATTAGATGTCCTTATGCAAGGGCTTGTGGGAATTCATCCCTTTACCCTCTATCCCTTCTGCCAGACAAGGGCACAATGTCCCTCCCCTCCAGAGGATTCAGTGTTTAAAGCATTAGCGTGGAAACAGAGATCAGACAGACCTTCATCAGTGAACCCGACAGAGCCTTGACCTTGGACTTCTCAGCCTTCAAAACTCTAATAAAGCCGGGCAGTGGTAACACACGCCTTTAATCCCAGCTCTTGAGAAGCAGAGGCAGGTGGATCTCTGTGAGTTTAAGGCTAGTCTAGTCTACAGATGAGTTTCAGGACAGCCAGGGCTAGACAAAGAAACCCTGTCTTGTTTTGGGTTGTTTTGTTTTGTGTGTGTGGTTTTGTTTTTGCTTTTGTTTTCTGTTGTTGTTTTGTTTTGTTTTGTTTTTGAGACAGAATTTCTTTGTATAGCACTGGCTGTCCTGGAACTCTGTAGAGCATGCTGTCCTTAAACGCACAAAGATTCTCTTGCTTCAGTCTCCCAAGTGCTGGGATTAGTGTATGCCACCACCTCTGGGTTATAATTCAGTATTTTTATGGCCCCAAACCTTGGCATATAAATGACTGTAGACAGTTTCCTGCTGTTTAACTAGTTGGTTTTAGTTATTACTACACAATACAAGTTGGGGAAGGGATTATGACTGAGCAATTCTGCAAAAGTGTGGGTTCAATATATGGTCTGACTAGTCTAAGCACTGTATTTCCAAGAAGGAGGAATGCCTTTCTGTGTAACACATTAATTAAGAGTGAGGTGTCCTTTCATAATATTCAGCTTGGTGGCCCAAGGAGCTAACTGACTCCCACTTAGATTTGATGAGTCAAACTCAAATTATTAAAGTGTCCCTGCAGGCCATGTCTGTTTCTCAGATCTGCCCTTTTGTAGTATCCTGGCTACAGACAGCCATTTGGGAGTCTCTTGTTCTTCCAGCCCTCCCATTTAAGGAATCACCCTATACAAAGGCAGGCAGATTTATCTGACCTAAGAGGAAAGCCAAGGAAACCTACAAACGACATGTGTTGTGGGCGACTTGATCAGAGACTGGAACCACTGAGGCTGTAGGAGGACTGCCTACCTGGAGTTCTGCCATCTTTCCTCCCATCCCCCTCTTTCCAACTTTCCACTGAGGAGCTACCCTGCCAAGGACTGTACCAGTCAGCTCTCCTGCCTTCTTCCAGCTGGATCTGGATGAAGGAGTCGTTAGAAGCCAGTAGGAGAGAGAGAGAAACAATGGGGTATTTACTCTCATGCTTTTCCTGGTTATGCCAGCACTTGGCAGTTGTGGTGCTCCTTTGCCTGAGAGAGTGGCCTGTTTAGGGACCTTTCTATGATGGCTGCTCTTGCTGGGGGGGGGGGGGGGGGAGGGAGGTTATCACTCACTTTTCTCTCTCCTTCAGGCCAGCAAGTGACAAAGGAGAGTCTGCTGTTTCCATCTTCCTGTCTCTTGGCCTTGACCACACCTTTTAAAATATATACACCCTGAATATTCTTCTGTCACCCCTTTTCTGGGTGCCATCTGTTGCCTGCCAAGCCAAAAGCAACAAACAGTGATGGCAATCAGCCAGTGGAGTCAGCAGCGTGGGTAAAGCACTTAATCTGTCCTTTCATCCTGATCTGTGCTTTTAGAACATTTAAAATGTAATTAAACACACTACACTCATGGTCTCCAAAATTAAAAAAAAAAAAAAAAAGAGTAAAATTAAATAAATACATTATGCATAATGAAACATGTCCTACTTTTTATTTTGTTGCTCTAATAAAATATCCTGACCAAAAAAAGCAAACTGAGGAGGAAAAGCATTTATTTCAGCTCACAATGCCAGGCTGCAGTTCAGCGTCGAGGGAAGTCAGGGTCAGAGTTTAAAGCTGGTAAATCATCCATGTCCACAGTCAAGGACAGAGCTTCAGTTTCTGTCCTGCACTGTGTCTCCATATTTGCTCCCTTGAGTATTTTGTTACTCCTTCTGAGAAGGACTGAACGCCCCCCCCCCACTTGGTCTTCTTCTTCATGAGCTTTATGGTCTGTGAGTTGAATCTTGGGTGTTTCAAGCTTCTGGGCTAAAATCCAATATCAGTGAGTGAATACCATGTGTGTTCTTTTGTGATTGGGTTACTTCACTCAGGATGATATTTTCTAGTTCCATCCATTTACATAAGAATTTACCAAATTCATTGTTTTTAATAGCTGAATAATATTCCATTGTATAAATGTACCACCTTTTTGTATCCATTCCTCTGTTGAAGGGCATCTGGGTCCTTTCCAGCTTCTGGCTATTATAAATAAAGCTGCTATGAACATAGTGGAGCATATGTCCTTGTTATATGTTAGAGCATCTTCTGGGTATACAGTCACCAAAGGTAAACGTTGATGTGGATGTCAGGAGTTACATGCTGACAGGAGCCTGATATAGCTGTCTCCTTAGAGGTCTGCAAGAGTCTGACATATTCAGAGGCAGATTCTCACAGCTAACCATTAAACTGATCATGGGGTTCCCAATAGAGGAGTTAGAGTGAAGACTGAAGGAGTTGAAAGGATTCGTGACCCATGAGGAAAACAACAATACCAACTAACCAGAGCCCCCAGGGTCTAAACCACCAGCCTGAGAGCGCTTAGGGAGGGATCCATGGCTCAGCTATATATGCAAGGGAGCTATATATAAGTGGGAGAAGAGATCCTTGGTCCCATGAGGGTTGGACAACATGGGGGTTGGAATTCGAGGGTGGGGAGGTGAGGTGCAGATGGGTGGTGTAGGTGGGGGGACACCCCATAGAAGCAGGAGGAGGGGGATGGGATAGGGAGTTCCTGGGAGGGAGGGGGGAAAACGGGGTAAGGGGAGAACATCTGAAATGTAAATAAAATTTCCAATAAAAAAAAAAAAAGAAAACTTCCTAGTCCAGAAAAAAAAAAAAAAAAAAAAAGAACAGAGATTTAGAACATATGAGACCCACAGACCCAGAATTAAAAAAAAAAAAAAAAAGATGATGAAGTGCCCTCTCAATCATGTGGAAGTGAGTACCGCCATTTTGGAATTTTGGAATAAGAGAGCAGTAAGAGTTAAAGAAGACAGAGAAGCATCCATAATGAAGAGAGACATTTGCTGGCTGCCGGGATGGGATCTGAGAGTTGGTACCTCGAAAAGTTCGTGTGCTGAAATCGTAGATGCTAGTGTGACATTTAAAGACATATTAGAAGATGGTTGTCCATGAGCTGGAGAAAAGATCCTCACCAGACACTGATCTACCATAAACCAACCTTGGACTCCCGGTGTCCAAAACTGAAAAGTCCTAGCTTTTATAGACATGCAGCCTCTGGAATCCCATTCTAGAAACTCAACACAGATTGCTCACAGTGTGGAAAGAGCAAGGTGATTTTCATGAAGGAGAAACAATAAATAGGAATGCTGCCTGCTGATTCCCAGATGAGATGAGCTCATGGAGTTGGAGAGCAAGCAACAGATGCTATGCCTTTACAATCTGTACATCCACCCATCCACCCACCCGCACCTGGCAGTTTATAGACCTTAGCTAATGTGGTCCGAAATGTAACGCAAGCCAGGAATTACACTTGGAGCTATACTACAGAAGGTCTTGGAAGGCAGGTAGAAGATTCTAGAATCCATAAATGCTTCATCAACTGGAATTGAATGATGCTGTGTGACTACAAATGATCTTTGGGGAAAGTTAGTCTACAAGATTCTCACAAAAGAGAAGGGGAAAACATCACCGTAAAAAGCACCCACCTATGAAGAGTCCTCTGCTGAATTAAGCACCAGTAGAAAGGGGTAGGGAGTCTGCTCTACACAATGAACACAACAGTTGCATGGCAGTCCCGGTACATCCTGACAAGAGTCTCAGAGATCCTCAAGCCAGCCTTCTCCCACAGGCAGGAGTGCAAACAAACTGTCTGTGCTCAGAAAATTACCAAAGTGTTCACCTAGTATGATGCTCCTTTGGAAAAAGCAACTGATTATTTTAAATGGAAAAATCCTCACTTGTTACAGAAATACCATGCTGTTTCGGATCAGATATTGGAAGCATTGACTATATTATATTTGCCCTCTTCATTGTACTTTTCATAAGTACAATGAAATGATTGACGCATGTTCAACCTCCATAACCTCTCCAGAGTGATTCTAAGATAGTATAAGACTCTTCTGGCTTGGGTGTCTGGTGACACACCTCTCCAGGTGCTAGAAGTCCTTGCCAGCATCTCTTTCCCCAAGAGATCCAAACATGACCTCTGGGAGTCTCCTCATTATATTTACATTACCCAGACACCCTCTAACGCAAGGCACTTGTCACTCCGAGACCTAGTCATCAGTCCCTAACTTGACAAAGTTACTCAAGGCTCCTTCAAAACCTGCATGATGAAAGAACAGACGTGGCAGAGATCCGTGCACAGTAAACAGTTTCACCCGAGGCAGGCCAGCTCACCTGCTTACGAATTCCAAAACATAAAACTGCTTTATTGTTGGTTTCGATGTGTCTAACCAAGTATTCAGGCCGCAGTACAAGAAAGAAACAACTTTCGGACCTCTGAGTTCAGCTAACTGCTATCTTGAAGCCATGGCAAGTCTGGCCCTTGCTAATTGAACGTAAAGACATTTATACCATGCATTTGACTCTGCAGATTTTGGAGTCCTACCTTGTGCTCAGCTGGAAACCAGTCTGGGCTTCTTTCTAGTTCTCGAAACAGTAGAATTCCACCCACAAGTTTCTCATTCAGCCTTTAGCTGAGGTCGTATCTAGGATTTTGTGGAGGTAGCAGGCTCAAGCGAATATTTGCAAATGAATAAAAGAGTGTCCTGAACAGGCTATGTCCAAAACAAATGAATACATTGTGTCTTCCCACAATGTCAGAAAGTATTGAATAGCAATAAATTCACAAGGTGCGTCAGCTTTGTTGGCAATAATTTGCCAAATAGTCTTGATACCCCTGGCCAAAGCAAACATAGTTTCTTTTATTCCAATCTTAATTAGTAATTAATGTTAGCTAATTATATACAAATCACACATTACACATCACACAGACAAAGTAACATAATGACTGTCAGAAGCCAAAGAGGCTACAGTAAAGTTCAAGAAGTTTTAAAGAACTCTGGGGATCAGAGAAGATGATAGATATGCAAAGAGTCTCCTGGGGTCTCCTGGAGGCTCTGCTATGGGATCCAAGTTGAGCTTCAAAGTGTGATGGAGCCACCGAAGACAAGGGCAAGACGGATTGAGTCTAGTCAAAGAAACAGGCAGACAGATAGGCATCAGGATCAGATGGATGTACGCGTAGAGAAACAGCAATTTGAACCACCATATTTACAGGGACCAACCAACCATCACAGCTGAGTTCCCCTGTAGCAGAGAGTTCTCTGACCGCCAGTCTCTTGACATAAAACATTCAGTGGTCACATGACAGGTCATGGTCATTGTCATGAGTGTCAGGTGTCTCTTTAATGGAATCCAGATGAAGGAGTTGCACCTTTTCCTTAGCCTGGTGCATCCAATAAGTTCCCAGGCCTGGCTTTCTTGAGAAGACGTTAGTACTGCCATGAGCTCTTGAGCTCACTTCATCCTGCTGAATGTATAGGGTGGCACCTTTTATGAGCCAGGGATAGATCACTTATCAGCCTGTACCATTGAGTGGTGCTGTTCAGAAACTGCCGTGTGAGCAGCCATCCTCCAGTCTCCAAATGAAGCCAAAAGCTGCTTGTAAAGTAGAGTCTCTCATGGCCAAACGCCATCAGAAAGACGGCCATTTTAAACAATATGGAGTAACTTTGGGTGGAGCACAGGCTGATCTCAAGGGTGCCTCTACCTAGGCCTCCCTGCAATTATCTATATGAGCATCAACTTACCATGAATTTGCCCTGCCTGCTATTAACCTTTAGTCTACACTGGTCATGTCAGAGATAGTTCTCCTTCAATCTACTTGCTGTTTTTCAAGTTTGGGTACATGGAGCATGGGACATGGGTAGCTGGAATTTGTCACACTGAGAAGCCTGAACTTGTCCTTTGTGCAAAAAGAAGAAATGACTATATCTAAATGGATGAGTAACCCTTGACTAACCCTAGGAAGACATTAGTTAGAACTTTTGGAAACACGGAAACTGGTGTACGGCTCCGTGCTAGAGTCTTTGCCTCACACGCATTAGTAGGCTCTAGGTTTGATCTACATAGCTGATCTTGAAAGAGGCCTGCTCAGGCTAAGCATGAAGTTCACTACCTATGGCTGCCTAGGCAGCCGTGGGGTTAGGTCCGGTTTCTTTTCCCATCCCTGACACATCCCTCCACCTGTTCTATTGCTCCGCCTTCCAGGCTGACTGTGGCACAGAGCTCAATAAACTCTTTGTTTGAAAAACTCTGTATACTCCATCTTCAGCCCTGGGCCATTAGCTCTGCAAATATCCCCTTGGGCTGTCATCCAACACACTCAAGTCTGTCTCAAGGACGTTGAAGTCTGTTTCCTCTTGCCCTTAGCCCTCACCAAACACTGTCACTTGCCTCTCCTCTTAGAAAATAAACTCCAAACAAATAAATACAAAACAAAACCAAATCCTGGGACATTTGATTCCGTGTGGGTTTAAACCTTGGTCACAACTAGCAGAAATGCAAATCCTTCGAAGTTCATGTTTTCTGGTCACTCAATCAATATTAGTTACCGCATGTTGACTAGTAACAGGAATGAGTGTTAGTGCTGAGGCTTCATAAAAGCTATCAGGACAGGATTTCAGTCGTGGAGAAGACTGTGGTCTGAGAGAAAACAATAAGCAAGCCAGAAATTACAGCCCAGAGTGAAAAGTGCAACTGCAGGAGGAAGATCTCCATGGAGTGGAGTATACAGGCTGGGGGTGGGGTGGAGTATACAGGCTGGAGGTGGGGTGGAGTATACAGGCTGGAGGTGGGGTGGAGTATACAGGCTGGGGAGGGGTGGAGTATACAGGCTGGAGGTGGGGTGGAGTATACAGGCTGAGGGTGGGGTGGAGTATACAGGCTGGGGTGGGGTGGAGTATACAGGCTGGGGGAGGGGTGGAGTATACAGGCTGGGGTGGGGTGGAGTATACAGGCTGGGGGAGGGGTGGAGTATACAGGCTGGGGGCAGAAGGGGTGGAGTATACAGGCTGGGGGTGGGTTTGGGTGCCTGTTGGAAAGATAGGAAGAAAGAATATTCCAGAAAGAGAACAGTAGCACAGATTCCCACAGCAGAGGAAGCTGGTCAGAACTCAGACCAAGAACCAGACACTTCCCTGCATGGAGAGAATGGTGAGCCCAGCTGCTGGGACAATGCTTCATGTCCTTGTAGCAAGTGCTGGCTCTTCCTTACAAGTCAAAATGAACATGAGAAAAACAACACCCATGCTTGGGACCTCAGCTCCTAACACTATGCCTTCTGATGACACCATTCCCTGGGAGGCCTCTCCTTCTGGGCCATTGTCCCCTCTCCTGAACTGTAGGTGGGAGACTGAACTAATATGCATTAAGTCAAAGCAACCTGAGCACTAAGCAGTGCGATGAAGATGTCAGGAGTGCATCTCCCAAAGAGAAGAGAAGACTCACTATGCAGTGCACACGACAACCCGAGATCCTGCAAATCTTGGGACTAGACCATCTACTCTGGCCTTGTGACTTGGAGCAAATTTTAATCTTCTTTCACTGGATCTTGTCACTTTCCTTTGTTAAACACTGGATCATGACCATACACATACATGTACACACATGCAAATACACACACATACATATACACACACATACACGCAGGTACATGTTGATACACCTGTGGATATATGGTCCAAATGTGTGCACATGGTTAATATAAATGACAGGTAACTGTGGGATCCACACTCTGTGTCTATGTGTGTGTCTGTGTGTCTGTCTGCCTGTCTGTCTGTCTGCGTCTATGTGTGTGGTTTCTTCTGAGATGGTCTCACTTTGCAGCTCTAGCTGGTGCTAAACTTGCAGCAATCCTCCTGACTCTATCTGACTTCAGTCCTGGCACTACAGGCCTAAGTACCACACCCAGCTGTTCTCCTTAATTAACACAACTTTATACCCTTCATTGTGATATTTTAATGCAGGTATAAGATGGACTTGCACTTTAATTTAAATTTTGTGAGTGGTTAAAATATTCATGATAAACCTAGTAAATAATATTCCATCCTCTAGCCACTCCTGAATCTGTGGTCTGTCTTCTTGTTTAGGCTGCTTTTGGGGTTCTGTGCAATTTCATGCCATCTCTTCCCCTCCTGGAAAAGTGCACTCAGGACTGACTGATTGTTCACGAGCTCAGCTCCTTGGCTTTGCATGTAGCCTCTTCCTGCCTCTTGTCTCTCACTGTGACATAAAGGTTCTGCATCAGTGCACTTCAAGAAGAGTAAATAAGTGAGGGATGGAAGGCTTGGGATGTCTCAGGGCCACACAAAGTGAGCCATGGAAGTGGTCTCAGGGCCACACAAAGTGAGCCACGGAAGTGGTCTCAGGGCCACACAAAGTGAGCCATGGAAGTGGTCTCAGGGCCACACAAAGTGAGCCATGGAAGTTGTTCTGGCAATAGCTAGTTTAGTTAGCAAAGTGCTTTAAGTCACAGATCTCAAACTGATCCCAAGTTAACTGGCTGTTGCTCTCTGGAGCTCTGAATACTCTTGTGAAACTTGGCCTCAGTACCAGGGCTGCAAGTTAAGCACATGGGTTCCTAGCCATTCCTGGTGCACAGTGATGCTGGGCCGGGTGACTCCAGGGCTCAAGAGAGAGATGAGGCGCCATAAGTTTGTGAATAAACTGAGTTGTTCCCCTGCTCTTCCTCCCCTCTTTTCCACTCTATCCTTTCGAGTCCATTGTTTCTACCTAGATTAGATCCTGACATTCCAAAGGGAGAAACACTACTGGGCTCTGCTGCCATAGGAGCTTAAGGGAAGGAGCTGGGCTGGGGACATGGGTGAGATTTGGTCTGTGGCTGTGTATTATGCTGAGTTCCATACTGGAAGATCTAGGCCTACAATTCTCACAAGCCTTTGTTGTGCAAACCTTGTTCCTTGATTTAAAACTATTGGTTAAATAGAATTGGCAACAACCAGTTAATGGAGGGATTAGAGGTAGGTGGTTTTTGAGTTACTGGGTTGGGGGTGGAGATGAGAAGGAGAAGAATGTGAGGAGAGGAGGAAGCAGCCACGAGGAGAGATGGACCATGAGCACGTGGGCAGGAGAAGCAGCAAGTATCTGGGGTACACCAATGGGGAGGCAGCCTGGCCAGCAGTTAGAAAAGCAGATTAGGGGTGACCCCCCCCAATAATTGTCAAAGTCAAGTAAAATAGCCATAGTCTGAGTCTCATTTGTTTGTAAGCTAGTCGAGGATAAGCTTAAAATATTTTACTACAGGTCATGGCTCTGTGGGTAAAGGGCTTGCTGTGCAAACATCAGGAGGTGAGCTTGGTCCCCAGCACTCACATAAAAGCAGGCATAGTGACACATGCCTATAATCCCAACACGGAGGAAGCAAACACAGGCAGCTAATTAGCCCGCCTGGCCAAAAGGCAAGCTGAAGACTCAGAGAGACCCTGTCTAGTTAAACACAGTGGAGCAAGGCAGAAGAAGAAGCTACTCAAAGTTGTGTTCTGTCCTCTGCACATGCGCACACTGGCAAGCTCAACACACATGCACGCGCACGTGTACGTGAGCACATACACACACACACACACACACACAAACGAAAGAAGGGTAGGTGCATACTCTAAAATCAAGAAGCATTAAAAAAAATTGCTTTGCTGTTGAAATAAAGCAAATTGTTTGCCTCTTTCTCATTGTCTAAGTGAAATCAGCTATGGTTTAAGATGTATCTTTCTGTTCAAAATACTTTTCACCTGTGTATCTTTGGAGAAAAATCATTGCATACACATATTTCAGTTTAAGACTATAGATACTCTCCTTTCGGAAGTGGCCGCTCCCTTGCTCTCAAATGTGAGGAAACCCTCCTGTTCCTACTGTGATCCGGTTTCAAAGAGCGAGTGGGAAGGAAATCCAGGGCTCGCTCATGAAGCAGCAGCCAGGGCCAAAAGCTGTAGGGCAGGCGGAGCAGCTTTCCTCAGAGTCTTGTCCTTCCTTCTGTCTTCTGTGGGTTGGACATTAAATAAATGTAAATACATGTCAACAAAGGGCTTTTTCATTCTGGGACTTGCAAACACGCAGGCTTTGGGTCTGAAGACTTGAATCTCTCCTTCTTCCCAGTGGCTGACTAAACTTCTGGAATTTGCTTAATAATCCTATGGAATGACTTTCTTCACAGAAAATCTAAACATGAGCCCCGTCTGTCCTCCTTCAGAGGGTGACCCTTCTTTCTTCCTCTCTGCGCCCATGCCCCGACTTGTCTGGAGTATGTGATTAGCAGGAGACCAGAGCAAAGCTCCTTGCAGGGGCTCTGACTGTCTTTCAAAGACTTGACAAGAGCATTTGAAAGAAGCATCTGAAAGAAGCTCTTTCGGAATTAACAATCACAAAGAGCTATGTACAGAACCCACCTCGCTCTGAGGGCCGAAGGCAGTAATCAGCACAGAACAAATTAACAAGGTGCCAGGCAAACGGTCAGCAGTCAGCAGTAACAGCGAACATGTAATTTATGAACCAAAGAGTTTTATATCTAGTTAGGAAAGAGCGCTATCAAAACACACAATTGTCAGGCATGGAAGCACATGCCTGTTAAGTCCAGCTCTTAGGGAATAGAGGCAGAAGGATTAAAGTTCAAAGCCCCCCTTAGCTATATAGAGAGATTGGGCTATGTGAGACCATGTCAAAAGTGGAAAGAAGAGAGAGAGAGAGAGAGAGAGAGAGAGAGAGAGAGGGAGGGAGGGAGGGAGGGAGGGAGGGAGGGAGGAAGGAAGGAAGGAAGGAAGGAAGAAGGAAGGAAGGAAGAGGGGATGGGGAAGGAGGGAGGGAGAAAGAAGAGAAACAAAAAGGAAGGAAGAAAAAGGAATGAATGAATAGATTAGATAGATAGATAGATAGATAGATAGATAGATAGATAGATAGCACCGTTAGAGATGGGAGTGACTGTACAGTCAATTAAGCGGAACATGTCCTTACCTCATGGGGCCTGGTGCACAATGGCTGCAGGCAGCCATCTTCTTGGTAGTGTATGGAACCTGTTGCTTTTGGAGACAGATTATTTCTGGTAGATACTCATAGCTCTTTATTTCCTGCTCTACCCAATCTAGGCTCCAGACAGGTGTTCTGGTGCCCTTGGGAAGGCTTGGAGCATGGTGGTCATATTTCACACTGGCCAAGCTGCAGACAAGCACACACACATGACTGTGGCCCATCATAAAGGCAACTGGGAGTTCTCTGGCCACCAGGAGATCCACATCACAGAGAAGTAGGGTTTCAACAAGTTTAATACAGATGAGTTAGAAGACTGGAAGCTGAGAATCTGCGGTCCCTGATGGCCTCAGGTCGCACACATCCCCAGTGTCTTAGTTAGGGTTTTACTGCTGTGAACAGACACCATGACCAAGGCAAGTCTTCTAAAGAACAGCATTTAACTGGGGCTGGCTTACAGGTTCAGAGGTTCCAGTCCATTATCAAGGTGGGAACATGGCAGCATCCAAGCAGGCATGGTGCAGGAGGAGCTAGAGTTCAACATCTTCATCTGAAGGCTGCTAGCAAACACTGACTTCCAGGCAGCTAGGATGAGGTCTTAAAGCCACACCCACAGTGACACATCTACTCCAACAGGCCACACTTCCTAATAGTGCCACTCGCTGAGCAGAGCATATACAAACCATCATACCCAGCTATGGGCCACTGGACAAGTGGTGAGCCCTGCACTCCTGAGGGCTTTCATTATGCTGAATCTCACATTCCGCCATGTTTGAAATAAATCTCACATCTAGTCTAGGAGAGAAAAAAAAGACCAAATGGGCAAGGGCAATAAACAATCCAAATTTCTTCTCCCACCTGAAGAGAGGGCTCAGTTTGAGTGTGAGGGAGACTTTATGCAGAATGAATAAGTAGCAGTTAATGTCAAGGACTTTGACTGCCACTGGCCTCTGTCCAGAGCCTGGCTCCTCCATCTCCTGGGACCTAGGACAAATACATAATCTGTTTCTGCCTTAATTTCTTCATCTGTAAAATGGGAGTATTCCAGGTATATATCTCACAAGGCTGCTATGAGGAATGACAATTGTTCGTTTCTTTAGTTGTTATTGTTTGGTTCCTGTATGCCACGTGACTGCTATGAGACGGAGAAACATTCTTTGCTGTTCCGGTGACTTCGTACTCCGCAGCCTGGTGAACCTGGAGCTGCATCTCCATGCTGTCTTTCCCATATGTTACAGGGTTAGACATGAGAATTATACATGTTTGGAAGAGAAAGGCAAAGATTCAGCCATACCTGTATGCTCCCAGACCAGTGTAGGTTTGAGGCAGCATGCCAGTTCATGCTGTCACTGACCCTCTGGTCTAGCTGCCAGAATGGTGCTTCCTCAGTTCTCCTCAGAGTTCTTCTATTAGTATTGCTGTGTTTGGGGCCAGGGGGATGTCCACACAGTTGCTATGGTGACCTGTGATGTCAGGGTTAGAGGCAGTGGGATATCTGTCAGACATAGATTCCAGTTTGTTCTCACTTCTCTCAGTCTGTCTATGTTGACCCAATTCATATTTCCTGTTCCTTCCCCTCCTGGTCTAGGCCACCTATAGATATGTCACTGTCAGATGGAGACGCACCAGCCTTGCATAGACTCCTCTAGAAGCTCTCACAGAGGGGCAAAGGCTGCTGTCTGAAGTGAACCCCTATTTATTCTATATCTCTTGCAGCTGCTCTAATGGATCCTTGATCTTTATAGAAGTCAGGACCGGAAGTAGTTCTAGAAGATATGTTGTCTGAACCATTTTTAGGCTGTGTGAAATTAGCCCTCTGATCTGATTTTACCGGCAGTAATGACCTTATTTCCACTAACAGAGAAGAAAGCATGAGAGGTGACAGTTAACTTCCAACGTCAGCTTGACTGAATTTAGAATCACTCCGGAGAAACATTTTTGGGTATGCCTTTGAGGGCATTTGCGGAGAGCTGTAACTGATGAGGGAAGACCCACCCTGAACATGGCCAGCACCATTCTGAACCGAATGGAAAGAAGCAATGAGTGGGGCACAGCATTCATCTCTCTGCTTCCAGGCTGCAGACCAATAGGACGGACCAACTTCCTTGACCTCCTGCTGCCGTGCCTTCACCGCATGATGGACAGTACCCTCAAGCCAGGAGCCAAGATAAACACTTCTCCCTTTAACTTGCTCCTGGTAAGATATCTGGTCACAGCAATGAGGAAAAAAAAATAACCAATATGGATGTAGAAGAGAAAAGTATCTTCAACATCCCTCTTTACATCTGTCAGCATGTCTATAGAAAATAAGAATATGACTGAGTAAGTCTGTATCACAGAACGCACACAAATATATAGATAGGCAAACCAACTGTTTCTGTGGTTGCTTCTGGGTATGTTTCCAGTCCTTGGGAAAGGGCACAATGAGCTCAGAGCTTTTTAGGCCTGGCTAAAGGACCAGAAATCATCTATAGCCCCCTCAAGACACTTCCCCCACCACTTTTTTTTTAATTAGTGACAGAGCTAATATTTCTAAAAAAAAAACCAAGCCAGAAGTCCAATCCAAATAAACTCCAAAATCTCTTTTGGTAAAAGTTAGGGGCATTGGCTAGAAAATGGGCCCCCAAATTTGGCAAAAATACATATACGTGTCTTCGATGCAGCTGGAGACCTTCAGTCCCAAATTCT
Source organism: Mastomys natalensis (assembly GCA_021653895.1). Taxonomy (NCBI): domain Eukaryota; kingdom Metazoa; phylum Chordata; class Mammalia; order Rodentia; family Muridae; genus Mastomys; species Mastomys natalensis. The sequence continues at coordinate 107,333 of JAJTUV010000012.1, forward strand.
ATCAAATGACCTTTTTGGTTTGCTTGTGTTTGTTTTGTTTTGAGACAGAGTTTCTCTGTATAGCCCTGGTTGTCATAGAACTCACAGACCAGGTCAAACGGAGACCCACCTACCTCTGCCTCCCCAGTACTGGGATTAAAGGCTCTCGGCACCACAGTCTTGTCGAAGGATCTTTAAAAAAACTCCTAGTTCTTTCTCTCCTGTCTAACACTTGTCAACAGTGTGTCTGACAATCTTCCACTAGTCTCTTCCAGGGCCTTTGGCCATTAGCCACCTTACAGAGCTGAATATCCTCCTCAGTGTCAAACATGTACCCGCCCTTATTTCTCATTGACAGACTCAAACCATTACCAGCATAAATATGACCCATGAGGTAGCAATATGTAACAGAAGACCCATAAGATGGTATTAATTAATTCCAATGAGAGAGAAGAGAATGTATGAAAATCCAGTAGGGTGTTGGATCTATGTGTTAAGAATATACTGTTGGCTGCATTAACTTACATATATAATTATTATAATATGTATTATGTAACAGATTCAGAGATTCATGCTTTGTTGTGTGTACTCAAATAGCCAGTGGTTTTTGTATTTTCTTTAAAAAAAAAAAAGTATTTATTTATTTTATGTATATAAGTACTTTGTAGCTGTCCCCAGAACACACCACAAGATGATATCAGATCTCATTACAGATGATTGTGAGCCACCATGTGTTTGCTGGGAATTGAACTCAAGACTTCTGGAAGAGCAGTCAGTGCACTTAACCATAAGTGCTCAGAGTCATATCTCCAGCCCATTAGATTTTGTTTTTTAAAAACTTGCCTATTTTAGTCTGTTTGAGTCTCTGACTGTATGTATGTATGTATATATGTATGTATGTATGTATGCATGTATGTATGTGTGTGTATGTATGTATGTGTGTATGTATGTATGTGTGTATGTATGTATGTGTGTATGTATGTATGTGTGTATGTATGTATGTATGTGTGTATGTATGTATGTGTGTATGTATGTATGTATATATGTATGTATGTATGTGTGTATGTATGTATGTATATATGTATGTATGTATATATGTATGTATGTATGTGTGTGTGTGTATGTATGTATGTGTGTATGTATGTGTGTGTGTATGTATGTATGTTACTACATGTGTTCCCGGTACCCAGGGAGATCAGAAAAGGGCACTGGATCTCCAGAAACTGGAATCGCTTAATATGATGTGTTGGGAACTGAATAGTCCTCTGTAAGAGCAACAAGTGCTTTTAGCAACTGAGCGGGCTCTCCAGCCCCTCTCTTAGCTTTCTTATTTGGTTGAGCAAATCTGAACCCAAAGAGACTACATTCAAACTTTACTCAGCAAGGAGAGCGCTTGTCATACAAAATGAACAGAAACAGAAAATGGAAATCCTAGTTTCAAATATGCTCAGTCTTTAAGAATTATCGGAAGCCTGGGATAGTGATTCATGCCTTTTGTCCCAGTACTTGGAAGGCAGAAGCCAGCAGATCTCTGTTGAGTTTGAAGCCAGCCTGTTGGAGCTCCAGAATGGCCAGAGCTACACGGTGGGAGCCTGTCTCAGAGGAAAAACATGTGAAAATAAATTGGTTCTTTTCTGACCTGTAACTAAAAATTTTACCCTTTGTGAAGCTGGTCTCACTTTTCATTGTGAGTATGAAAATCACAGCCGTGCACACCATTAGCTCAAATATTCTCTCCTCATAACGTCTGCACACTGAGGTTAATATTAATGAGAGTGTCTAGCTGACTCACTTAGCCATCCAAGCACAAAGTCCCCCCTCCCCTTGCAATTATTCTCTCTCCTTTGGAATTCATCCACTGGGCTTAAGTGAGCACATCGCTCTCCCCAGCAATTCCATGCCAACCACGCCCCCTGTGAACTTGCAACTTTGCTGCTTATGACGCTAGGTATGGAAATTCGGACTCCCTTTGCATGTTAGTTTTATTGACAGCAGCAGACCCCAGGAGCCAACACAAGACAAGGAAGAACAATGTGCTGGCCCTAGGGTTTTCTCTGTCCCTGTCTCCAGAAATGCTCAGCCAAACCTTTGTGAACTAACGTCACCATGGCCGCCTGAATGCTTCTAAAGAAGGATTAGTCCTTGGATACTCTTCCAATTCTTCAACTGAGTTTCTGTGTTTTAAAAAACTTAAAAACATATTTTCTACCCCAGAATTTCTTATATAAAAATGTTAAAAGTTGGGGCATTGAATAAAATTTATGTTTCAACTAAATAATTAATATATTTTTGATTCCAGTGTATTCCAACTTTTTGTAAGGGATGCTGTTGCTGAGTATTTGCTTATGACTTCTCTAAAATTCAATTTTAGCTTTTATCTGTTTTTAAACACATTACACATATTCCTGTGTATCATAAATTCTCAAGCGTAAATCATTGAGTTTTACCGAAATCCATGCCCCTACAGGGTAGAGTTTTGGATCAATAGTGAAGCCATGTGAGACACTGGTTCTATGAGATTGAATGAAGTGGGGACATTATAGCTGTCTTTGTGAAGGTATATTTCATGATGTTTGCTCAATGATTTCTCAGTAGGTGGCCCACTTGTTGAACAGCCCATGACTGTCCATCCAAAGGCCTACACAACTCAAGCCACAGGCTGATTTTCAATCATTCTTAGCACCCTGAAAGGAAGCCATATTGCTATTTCATTACAACACAGCTCCTTCATTCTGTTGTCCTGGATTATAATTAACTCATTTTCCTCCTTTACCTTCTCTTTTTTTGGACATTCATGTACAAGGCATTATGCACTATGCGGTATTCCATGCCTGGCTTCATCTGTTTAGCAAAGTTTCCAGACTGTATCATGTACTGGTGAGTTCTAAACCTTCCTTGGAATCTGGTGAGTTGATATGGAATAAGTCCATTTCACCTCACCAAAAATCAGAGGAATTCTTCCCTAACAGACTCAGATCTAGCCTGAACTTTTGCCTCTCTTGACTCCCTTGACTTTCAAGGTTTGTTCATTCTAGGTTTGGAGGATTGAGATCAGAACAAACCTTCTAGGATTAGGACTGAGGCAGCTGATGAAGTCCTCTGAGGCAGAGTGGAAGAGATGGAAAAATATATGGAGTTCCAAAGTTATGACCTGAAATAAGTAGGCCTTCTATTTTCTCTCTGGGCTGGTTAGTTTTTATTGTCAGCTTGACACAACCTTGAGTCAAATGAGAAGAGGGAACTTCGACTGAGGAATTGGCTAGAGCAGATTGTGGTCATATCTAAGGGACTCAGTAGATCTGGAAGGGTCCAGCCCACTGTGGGTGGCACCATCCCTACCCAAGTGAACCTGGGCAATATAAGAAAGCTAACTGAAGACTACTGAGCCAGTGAGTGAGCGAGAGAACCAGCTAGCAAGCAATGTTCCTCATGGTTTCTTTTTTAAGCCTCTGCCTTAAAATCCTGCCCTGAGTTCCTTCAGTGAGGGAAGTGTGAGCCAAATAAACCCTTTCCTCCCAGATCACTTTTGGTCAGAGTACACAGCAACAGGAAGCAAACTAGAACATCTTTTCTGCCTTCTAGTCCTTTTGTTTGTTTGCTGTTTGTTTGTAGTTCCAATTTATCTTGGTTGTCACCCAATTTTCCCTTCTTGAAACATTACATGCGATTCCACAACAATGTGCGCTTGATTTCACTCCAGCTGCTACCTCTGACCCCAGAAGGTCCTAGCTTAGGCTGCCCAGGAGCGCCTGCTTTCTCAACAACCATCCTCATTCCCACGCTCCTGGTGTCACTCCTCTCCACAACAGAGAAATCCCGAACCCACAGTCCTGACAATTCATAACACTCATGACCACATCGCAACACCTGAGTCTCGGTTATCACTGCTCACAGATTTTTTTTTCCCCGTAGATTATGGAGGAGGGAACATTAAATGGTTCAGCCGAATCACCCCGCTCCCTCCACTCCTTGTACAGCTCCTTTTTGCCTTCCTCAGAATTCTAGAACTTTACCCTTTTAGTTACATCCCACAACTTTGCTGCTGAGAAGCAGACTTCCCGCAGGAGGGATCTGAGCAGTTAGCGCACCACCCCCCTCTGCCTTGCGTGACAGGATGCTGCGTGCATGCCTGACAGAATCCAGGACACCGTCCCTCACCCTCTACTTGTTAAATATGTATTTTGAACTTGATGTAGCTTTCAGCTTAAGCTTTCGGCACAGCTGTGGCGAGCATCAAGAACTGCCCCAGAGGGCCTTCCGCTCACACTTCCTCTCCCACAGAGAAACCTGCTCTAACCCACAGAACATGCTCAGCTGGCGGAGGGAATTTTTATCACACAGAAAGAAGAAAAGTCCTAAGAGCCACCTTTCCCCCATCAGCCCTAGAAGAGAGGTCAACTCAAATGAAGTGCTCATCAAACACACGTCTGAGGTGCCAAGCTAGGCTAACTTGTTCCAAAAGTTGAGTTTCTTGAAGCTTTTTATTTCGGGTATTCAATCAACTTCAAATTCCAAATATTTATGGTTCCTGACAGCAGGCTGTCTACTTTACAACATGGCTGCCCTGGGGCAGCTTTCTTGTCTGTCTGAAGTCTAGAGCCAGGATGACAGATGGGACTCCTTTTGTGCTGTGGAACAGTAAGCCATATTCCCCATCTAAGGTGGCCAGAACAGCAATGGCCTCCAGAAAGGAGCTGCTGGCCCAGGTGTGGTCGCCCACACCTGTAATCCTAGCATTAGGAAACAAGAGGCACGAGAATGACAAATTGAAAAGTCAGGTCGGGCTACACAGAGAGTCTGTTTAAAATATTTTCTAAGAAAACAAAAGAGAGAAGACCAAGAATGAGCACGATCCCACTCTCCAGACCTCTCTCCTGGGGGTTTGAACCCTTGACCAATTTAAAGAGGAAACATTAGCTCTGTACAAATTAGGTTTTGCTCATGCTGAAAACTGCAAACCAGAACAAGATGAAGTGTTTGTTGTATGGTAAAAACTAAAACTAAGAAACATGTGAAAAATGAGAAATACAGAGCTAGTAAAATGGCTTAGGGGGTGATTACACTGGCTGCCAAGCCTGACAGTCTGAATTCCATCTCCAGAACCCACATGGTGGAAGAAGAGAGAACCAACTCTGACCTCTACCTATACACTCGCCATGTGGACAATCTTCTCTCCACCAACACACATAGACACACGTGCACACAGACGCTCGCACGCGCGCAAACACACACACACACAGAGGGTGGGGAGGGAGGAAGGGGGGGAGAGAAATTTAACTGTGTTGGTGGTCAGGATGAGGAGCCGAGTAGGGGTAGGAATATACTCCAGTATTCTATCAACATTTGTTAGCTAATCCATACATATAATTATTGCTAAATTTCATTTCCCTCAAGAGGCCTTTTGTGAAGCACAACCAACAGTTGTCTTAACAACCTATGCATTCACCTTCAAATGCTGGCCACACCCATAGGAAGCAAGGCTCTAGGAAACTAGCAGCTGAAGTCAATGTACTGAAGGCATTCTTGAAAATGTACAGGACTTTATAAACTATAAAATGCTAATTACGGGGAAGGAGGGGAAACTGCATCTCAGAATGTAATATATATGAGAAGAATAAATAAAGGAAAGTACTAATAAAGATATAATTATAAGACTCTAAAGAGCCTTATAAGCAAACAGTAAGCTCTGAGAGCAAACATTCCTGCGGACAATAGGGCTCTCTAAGCCCTTCTGGTATAATGCTGTCTTGGGTTTCAGCTCACGGAACCAAAGCAATCGGATACTTTCCGCTGTGGACTGGTCACTGAGTTGGTCTCAGGATGGAGCGAAGCTTTGCTATGGAGCAGTTGGGGGACCTTCCCAAGCACGTCTGCTACACATCCTCTGTGTATCTCAGCATGTGTAAGTCGCTGTTCAACGCTGTTCCCAGGTGTAGCAGAATGGTTTCCTGCTGCTGCTACATTGTTTGCAGTGGAGCTGATGGGGGAGGAGGTAATGTGGGAGGAGCGAAGAGGGGAAGGACAGGAAGAGGAGAAGGAAGAGGAGGAGCGGGGAGACAAACGTGAGACGAGCAGGAGAGAAGATGGCTGGAGATGTCCGCGTGTCTTTAGCAGTCTCAGGTAGTTATTTATATCTAGGTTAGTTAACTGGGTTAACAATTATAATTGTGTTGGCGTCTTGTTAATTGAGCATTACCAAATATATGTACCAATTGGATGGCCATTAAGTATTAAGAGTCTTCATTCTACAGGGCACCGCGGGATGGCAGGTATTATCTGGGCTCAGCAAACATTGTAGACATCGTGGTGGATTGATCTAACCACCACGATGGCATCTCGTGGGTGCCAGGGCCGGTGATTCTGGCTGGCCCGAGCCTGGGTCTGAGGCAAGCAGCGGCGAACCCGATGCTCTTGGCCTCAGGCTTTGTCTAGTTGGGAACATGGAGGCTGTTTAAGAACAAGCCAGACCAGGTGTCGCCGTTTTAAATATTACCCTCAACACCCAGGGAGACGTGAACATCCGTCTGCGCATGCCAGATAAGGAACCAATGACAACCAAAGCACTGATCTAGGCAACATCCATCCAGCTTGTGAACCTAGGTACTTTACTGAGGTTACTTAATAGACGAGCAGTAGCTTACAGGAGCAGAGAAGACTCAAAGACAGCAACATCACCACAGCCCACCATAGCATGAGTGACTTTCCATCAACTGGAAACCCAGAACTCACTATACATCCTATGGGCAGCTCAGGTTGGAGGGTGCTCCGTCCCAGTGGTTCAGTTGGCCTGAGCCTCTTCCAGGCAGTTTAGCTGGTCTCTGCTTCATCCAGGAAGTTTGGTAGGTCTCTCATCTAAGCAGTTGTTTGTCTGAGGTTGTCCCTCAGCAGTCCTTATGGGTTATATGTGCTTGGGAAAGATGGGACTAATGTGTAGCTCACCACCATTCCTGCATGATAGAATACCTCATCTCCCTTAGAAACCCCTGTAGCTTCACCTGCCTTTTAACATGCTGCTTCTTCAAATGCTTGCCTCCAAGACGATGGATGCAGATGAATGCTACATAACAGGACGTCTATGTGTGCACACAGAGACGCAGCCCCACACATGTATGTGTGTATACATGTCCCCCTTTCCTGCCCTTTCCTAAAACAAACCTCTCTTCTTTTCTATAGTCATTGAAGATTCTACAATCCTCTACTGGGCTAATCAGTATCTGGATTGGCTTTGACGGAACCTAGGACAGAGCAGTGTCTTTAGAGATGGAATGTTCCGGAGCTTCAATTCAGCTGGAGAGAAAGAGCTCCAACAAAGATCTGGAGCAGAAAGGAAGTATCCAGTAGCAGGAGGGATCACGTGGAAGGTACAGAGGCAGAATTGTCATTTTGGCAGCACTGGGCCTAAAGGTGTGAAGTTGGATTTAATGACAAAGTGGCTATAAACACACTTCATGTAAACAGCATCTGCCAGCCTTTTCCTTGGAAGACGTGATGGCGGGACACAGTGTGGTCAGCGCAGAGTCTTCACTTTGATGCCTAGGAAAATCTCAATTTACACATTTGGCTCTCCTCCTCACTGAGAGTTTAAACTTGTGATTTCCCCCTTTGTTGAATCTTGGCAGAAAGGGGCCAGAGGTTAACGCACTTGGGAATCTGAGCCTCAGTAACACAAGGGCTGTCCCTTCCATGATCCCTTGAGCTTCTACACATTATCAGACAGAAACAGTCACGTCCCTCACATCTGCAGTTCACCTCCAGCAGCCGTGTATGTAGGGATTAGGAGAACAGAGAAAGGGTCTCCTAAGACGCTGAAATTAGGGTATTAATAAAGCCACACTTGGCTAAGAGACAGAAAACCATGTAGACCAGTGATTCTCAACCTTCCTAATGCTGCAACCCCTTAATACAGTCCCTCATGTTGTGGTGACCCCCCCAACCATAAAATTATTTTTTGTTGCTACTTCATAGCTGTAGTTTTGCTACTGTTATGAATCACAGTGTAAATATCTGATATGTGACCCCCCAGGGGGTCGTGGCCACAGGTTGAGAACCACTGAGGTAGACAGCCGTAAAGACCACACTTCCCAAAGCCAAAGAGCAGTTAGACGCTGTTGAGGGAAGGTCCTTCCCTAGTGTATCAGATAGAGTATGGTCCAGCACAAAAGCATAGACTCCTAGTCTCCAGACCTGTGGTCAAATGATCTTCTTTGGTTATAGCCACCCGGTTTGTGGTTCTTAGGGTTGACATTCCTTGGAAACCAATACAAGGTCATGTTCTGCCTGTTTCGTTCCATTAATCCAGGCAGTTGCTTTTGAAATAGATTTTGTTTGTTGAATGGTTATCTTGTGTTAAACACCGTTCTTCATGGGTCAATTCACTTAATCCTTACGATAACCCTCTACGGTGGGTATTGTTACCGGATGAGGAAAAGTTCCTGTGTTTTGAAGCTCCTTTGTCACAGATGGAGTCAAAATGATGATGCAGAAAAAGAAAAATGTTCACATTCACTCCGCTGGTGAATGTTGGGATAAGAAACCAGACCTAGCAAACTGACTTTAGAATTATATCCCTTCCTATATGGGGACACACTGGAGCCTAAAGATCTCTCAAGGTGTTCCCAGGGAACAGATGATCCTGATAATTTTCTTATCTTCTTGGGGATTATTCAAGTCAAAGGTCAGCACAACAACAATGAATTATGTGGCTCCTCGATGATTCTCTGGGTTGTAATGCTTGTCTTTCATTCAACAGTTCCCCAAGACAGTCCTGATCACTGGCATGTTGAAAGAGCTATTTCCTGCAACATTCTTCCTAATTCCGGCATTTTAAGAGTTGCATTTGGGGGCTAAAAGATGGTTCCCTGGTTAACAATGTACTTTTCTTGCAGAGGGCTTCCATTCGAGTCGCACGTGCATTGAACAGCTCACACAACATGGGGCAACATGTCACCACAACTCTAGGGGATCCAATGCACTATCCCTTCCACACTCATGGGCACATACCCCACACAGAGTTACAAACACATACACATAAATAAAAAAGTAAAATGCATCTTCAACATAAATAATACATCTTAAAACCGTAGCTTATCCTTCTTGTCACATCTCACATACGGTATCATGGTTAAAGGCACGTGCAGTTACGTTCAGAATTCCATGAAACAGGGAGCAAAAACGGAAACGGATAGAGCTTCCAGGAGATTTGAGGAATTTGTAGGTATACTTGGAGTTTTTACACTCCAGCTCCAGCAATAGAGAGAACTATTAGGCAGGCAGAAATATTCCAGGAAGAATCCAGAAGAATTTGAATAGCAGCAGCAGCATCCGCTGGGTCTACAAGGCACGCCTAGAACACTGTACCAGTGATAAACTATGTAATCTTTTCAGCAAGTGAAAAGAGTAGGGAATGTTCATCAAGACAGTCATGTATCTTGACATAAGCCTCCATGGCTCAAAGGAACACACAAACGACGTTCCTGGTCTATAACAGAATTGAGCTAAACAAGAAATTCAGGCTTTGTATTTTAAATGCTTGGGACCAAAAGTGCTTCAAATTTCATTTTTTTTTTTTTCAGTTGGGAGTGTTTGCCTTTGCATAATGAAATCTTTTTGGTGTAAGATCCAAGTCTATACATGAAATAGCTCATGTTACATTTATATAAACACAGCCTGACACCGATGTTATATATTAATAATATTATGTGTTAAACAGTTTTACAGTGTGGAGTTTTTCATTTTAGCACTGTGTCAGTGTTCAAAAAAGTTCAGAAATTGGAGACCTTTCGGTGTTTCAGTGGTTTAACCTTCTACAGAAAGATAGCTGGGAAATCCCCCTATAGCTGGAAATTAAACATTGCACTAGTCTTTCTATAAGAACCATGCAAGTCAGTGTTATTATCCTCTTCCTTTTACAATGGAGAAAGGGAGGCAAGGAGAAAATAAAGAAGTCCTGACAACTAAGAGGTTAGCCAAGAGCTGACCTCAGAGACTGGATCCGGAATTAAACTCAACTGCCCACAGGACACACTGGGATACGTCAGTTATCCAGACCCACCATGTCTTAATTACTTATCTAGTGTTATGCTAAAATACTGTGACCAAATCAGCTTATAAAAGAAAGCATTGAACTCAGGAGTCACAGCTCCAGGGGATAGAGTTCATGGCCATCCTGGTGGGGAATCAGGTGCTTGCAGGTGGGCATGGCAGCCGCACAGTGGCTGAGAGCTCACATTTTGATCCACAGTTCTTGCAGGAAACAGAAACAGAGTGTGTTGAGAATCCATGGAACCCGTCGGAAACCTCAAAGCCCAGCCCCAGTGACACACCTCCAAACAAGGCCACACCTCCTAATCCTTCTCAAACAGCTCCACCAGCTAGGGACCAAGTGCGCAAACATATGAACCAATGGGGGCCCGTTCTCGGTCAAGCCGTCAGACCAGACTTCCACTCATTTATATTCCTGAGCTTCATTGTGGATAACATAGGACAACTTTTCATTGTTATATAATTCTAAGCTGACAGATTGTCTTTTCCTTTTTGTATGCATTTTTAAAGAGGTTTTTTTTTTTTCCCTGTTATTTTCTTGTTTCTCATAGCTAACGTACCTTTCTCTTGGTTGTTTTATAATTTGTTTTGGTAGTTTTCCAGTGCTTTGCTTAATAGTGTTTTTTCTTTTTTATTAATTAATTAATTTACTTTACACCCTTACTGAAGCTTCCCCTCCCTCCTTTCCTCCTAGTCCCTCCATCTCACCTCCTCTTGGCTCCCCACATCCCTCTCTCCCTTTTTCCTCAGACAAGGGGAGCCCTCCCGAGGATATCAACCTGCTTTGGCATATCAAATTGCAGCAGGACTAAGCGTATCTTCTCCTTTTGAACCTAGTCAAGGCAGCCCAGTTAGGGGAAAGGATCCAAAGTCAGGTAACAGAGTCAAAGACAGACCCTGTTCCAGTGGTTAGGTGTCCTGAGTGAAGACCAAGTTGTATATCCGACACACACACACACACACACACACACACACACACACACGGCCTAGGTCTAGCTCCTGCATGCTCTCTGGGTGGTGGTGCAGTCTCTGTGAGCCCCTGTGAGTCCAGGATAGTATTTTTCTTTGCATTTATCCTTGTTGAGACTTTGTAATCTTCTTTAAGTGGTTCAACTGAAATAGGTTTTGGAGTTCTTATTTCAAATTTGGAGGTCATGGATGTCATCATCCTCTTAAAATTTACGGCCTACTACACACACTCTGTCTCCTCCTGTTCTGGGACTAACTACACATCAGTCTGTCAGACACTGCCCACAGCCACTGAGGGATTTTTGTTGTTGTTGTTATTGTTATTGTTGTTGTTTGAGTGGGGCCAAATGGAGCCCAGGCTGGCCTTGAACTTACTACATGCCTGATTATTAACCTTAAACTCTTGATCTTCCTGCCTTTACTAGGATTGCAGAAATCTACTTCCACACCCAGAAAAGCTCTGTTTCTTTTTTTTTTTAATCTTTTCTTCTGTATGTATTTTAGTCTGATTTCTCTCCATTTGTCTTCAGTTTCACTGGACTTTCTACAGAGGTAAGGTATCTTAAAATTTATGATTAGTATCAATTCCAGAATATCTATTTTTTTAATATTTAGAATTTATTTTATTTTATTATATATTTGAATACACTGTCATTATCTTCAGAAGGCATTGGATCCTCTTATAGATGGTTGTAAGCCACCATGTAGTTACAGAGAATTGAATTCAGGACCTCTGGAAGAGCAGTCAGTGTTCTTAACCACTGAACTATCTCTCCAGCCCCAGAATATCTATTTTTAAGCTCTCACAGAAGAACTAAAATTTAGCTTCTTACACATTTCCATGCCCTTTTTACCTGAAAATTTTTACAGGTCCCAAGATAAACAGATATATAAATCAAACATTTACTGAAAATACATCACACAGAAATTCATTTTAACACAATTTTCTGATATATATATGTGTGTATATGTATATTATTCATACAAATTTATTCTTTATTATTTATAGACAGGTATAGTTGTATATACCTTTAATCCCAGCATTGTGGAGGCAGAGGCAGATAGATCTCTGTGATCTATCTAGCTTAGTCTACATGGCAAGTTCCAGGGCAGAGAGATTCTATCTTTAAAATAGAGAAAAAGAAAGAAAGAAGGAAAGAAAGAAAGAAAGAAAGACAAAAGAAAGAGAAAGCAAAAACTATTTGTATGTATTTGTATTTAAAAGATTTACTTCATTTGCATGTGTATCTATATTTGTGCACATTTGTATACAGGTGCCCATGGAGACGAGAAGTGGTCACTGGATTGTAACATGTAGTTTCTACTACCCTGCCTTAAACTCTGGGTAGACGGCACTACCAGCCCCACCCAGGTTCCCTTGGATGAAAAACACACACACATTAGCTTATTTTTAATAGGCTTTTAGCTCAATGGCTGGACTCTTCTAAGCCTTCCTTGGCTAGTGTGCCCTTCTTTTCACTCCCAGCCCAACACCTCTAAATCTGCCCTCAACTTAATTGCCTGGTTACCTTCTCCGGCCCAGCACTCTAAATCTACCTCAACTTAGTTGCCTTTCTAATTGTACTTGCTACCCCAGGCCCAGCTGGGGAAGCAGCCAATGGCCACTCCACCTGAGATCTCATGTAGCTGGTGGTTCTCTCTCCCTCTGAGGCAAGGTGAATCTTTTTTCCTCCTCCTGCAGCTTGTTGCCTGCGGGAACCTGGAAGTTCCGCCTCTTCTGCCCAGCCATTGGCTGCTCAACACTTTTATTGATTAAGCAAGAACCAATTGGAGAACAGAACCTTCAACATTCATTCCTGATCAGAGCATCAGAACCACCCCCTACACTGGATCACTGGAAACTGGAGTTACTAATGGTTGTGAATCACTTGATATGGTGCTAGGAGTTTTGATTTTTACACACATTCCCATCAGTCATTGGCTACCGGAGTTGGAATTAGACATAGATTCTTCCCTACTTTTAGTCTGTGGTACCAACTTTCTTAGGAAGAGCAGACTTTGGAGTCAAAGACCTCAGGCAGTCTGAAGTCCTGCAGGATGCGTGACAGTGAACAGACAGGACGTCATAGGGCAGACGCTTTCATCAGGTCACACTCGTTTACACTGAGAATGAGTTCAGATACACATCTGATAAAATGCCAGGTTCACATAAATATTAGTCTTTAGTGAAATATAAATCACAGAATGTGGAGTCAATCCAGCGTAGCTTACTTATAACCCCTTCCAGCTATTTTGTAATCCTGAAAAAAAAATTACTAAATTTCTGAGTTCCCTTCATTTATAAGAAGGTGCAAAGTGTAAGACTGATGAGAATATAAACAAGATTGTGCCAGGCACAAGTCAAATTGACTCAAAAATTGACTTTACATCTCTTCTTCTGGCTTTAAGCCAAAACAATAAATTATGGAATTTCAAACATCAGTGAACAGGAAGGAATTTGTGTAGAGGGCAGAGAAAAGGGAAAGATGACTTCCTGGCATCCTAACCTAGATGGCCACTCTTCCCTCTTCTCTCTAGTTGAGTCCTCAAAAATGTCAGGTGACATTGACCTGAAGAACAATACTAGAGACAGAGGTCATTCCAGTGCAAGGATAATGAAGCAACTCAACCACGTATCAGGATATTTAATTCATACGATGCTGAAAATCTAAACATTGCCTTCAAAGCAGGGTGCTGGGGGGAGGGGCATACCTTTAATCCCAGCAGAGACAGGCAGATCTCTGTGAGTCTGAGGCCAGCCTCATCTACAGAGTGTGTTCCAGAACAGCCAGGACTACACAGAGAAACCCTATCTTGAAAAAGAAAATCTAAACATTGTCTTGTTTTACCAACTAATTAGTTCAAAGAAAACATTTTCTTACAAATGAATTTATATTTTCATATTGATCACTAGATCTTAATTAGAAAGCGATTCAAACTTTAGCTTTACCTTTGTCACTTACCGACTACAAGTGGGCAAAGCATCTTATTCTTGTTGGTCTGTGTTTTCTGTTCCACTTCATAAGACGATCAAGTGAAAACTACATAAAGTACAAATTGCTATTACAGTCACTATGGTTGCCTGCACAACATCTGTACAAGATCAAGTCGACCCAAATCCCAGCACAGTGGGAAAGACGATGTCTGGGCCTCACCCTTACTAAGGAGCTACTGGCAGCTTATAGTTGCTGGGGGAGGGAGAATCACTCTTTTTTAAGGACGTGGCCACCAGTAGATTCTCCAGGCTCCTGTAGATGGCCCCATACTAAACACATATGGGTAGCGCTAACTGCACTTACTGGGCTATCAAAAACATGAAGTTGAAGAGAGAGCTTGTTGAAGGGAATATGGACAAGAAGGCACTGAAAGGAGAACTGAGAGTAGTTGTAATCAATTTCACTGTATACTTGTGTGAACTTCTCAAAAATAAGGAAAAACTATAAATACGGAAATGTTAATATCAATGACATTAGAAAATATTTCTGCGGACTTTCAATCCTGGCAGGATCATTATAAAGCTTTGCAAATATCTCCAGAAATAAGATTACAATATTTATATAATTCTCAATGCTTTCCATTCAAGCAAGTAACTAAGTTTTCCCCATGGACCCCAAGATAATTTTGAGTAGAGTCACAATTGTCCAAAACCTTTGTGAGCTAACAGCTGGGTGAGGAACCCAGGGAAAGAAGAACAGGGAAGGGAGAGGGGAGGAGGAGGGAAAGAAGTTGGAGAAGGGGGGTAGGAGGGAAGAGGAGAGTGGGAGAAGGGAGGATGGGGAGGAAGTGAGAGGAGGGTAGGGGGAGAGGGGAAGAGAGATCGTGTATGGCACAGAGAGCCGTACTATGGTGATAGATCAGCTCTCGGAACCAAAGCAAACCTTGGCTACTGGTGTTTTCAAGTCTTGTGGTATAAATCCTCCTGTGCTCTTTTGTTTTGCTTCATTGGGTTTTGTTGTTGTTGTTTGTTTGTTTGAGTCTGTTTTTTGTCAGCTTGGCACAAAGGGTCATCTGGGAAATGGATACTTCAACTGAGAAACCGCCTCCACCAAATTGGTGTATAAGCTGAACTTCATAGTAAACCCTTTCCTCCTTAATGTTTTGGATCCTGTACAGACTTTATCACCGCAATAGAAAGTGAACTGGGCCACTTACCAGCACAAGCGCTGCCATTGGCCACTGATTGGTAAGAACTGCAGGTTGGTAAGTTCTATGTACCAAAGTTAACCAAGAGCTTTAGAAACAAAGCTGCTGAAAACCTTACATAACAGACTTTGCCTTCAAAAGCTAGCCCTCAGACTGACAAGATGGTTCAGCAGTTAGAACATGGTTGCTCTTTCAGAAGACTTCCTGTTGAATTCTCAGGACCAACATGATGGCTCACAACCATATGTAACTCAAGTTCTAGGGGACCAAATTGTAGCAGGATACTTATTCTCCTACGTTGTATTCGCAGTAGAGCTCGGTGATTAGGCAGTAGAAAAGGAGGTAGAACTGGGAGAGAAAGAGAGGAAGGGGAGGCGAGAAAAGGGGAAGGGGATGGGAGAAAGAGAGAAAGGGGGGAGAAGGAGGAGGCTAGCAGTCATGGAGACCCACGGATGGGTTGAAAGCTGTCCTGGGTAGCAACTTCTATCAAAAGGTTAGATATTGGGTAACAACTCTAATTGTGTGGGCATCTTGTTATTTGAGCATTTCTAAATATATAAATCCTTTAGATAATCATTAAGCTTTAAGAGTCTTCATTCTACCAGGTACTGCAACGATGGCAGATATTGTCTGGGGTTCAGCCGAGCTTTATGAATGCAGCATGGGGGATTTGCAGAGCCATCCCCATGCTGACATCTCATGGGTGTCAGGACCTGCACATCTAGCTAGCTGGAGTCCCGGTCAGAGCCGAGGAGCAGTGGGAACATGGCGGCTGCCTGGGAACAAACCAGTCTGGGCGCTGTTTTCATGGCCATGGACACTGTATTCATGTAGTGGTACATTCAAATACATTCAGGGTAAACACTCATACACATAAAATAGAAATAAAACAACCTTTAAATTTAAACATGCCATTGTGATGAAGACAGGAAATGAGAATCAGCAAGGCAGCTTAGGGCAGAGACCTCAAAAACAGCACTTTTAAGAATGGCCTTTGATTCTCAGGCCAGGAATTCGAGAAAGAGAGCTCTGCTTTCTTATCCTAAGACAGCACCCTTGAATTTGAGTCTCAGCACCAGGAATAAGCAAAACTTACGTCAATAGAAGTTCTACTTAGGGGCTGGAGAGATGGCTCAGCGGTTCAGAGCACTTGCTGCAGATCTTGAGAACCAGAAGTTTGTATCCTTGCATCCCCACAACAAGACAGCTATCCTGCACATTTCATCAATCTGAGCTTTGAAGAGGGTAAGACAGAAGGATCATTGGTTTCCAGCCTAGCCACAAAAATGTGACTCTCAAATTCATGATAAGACTGACTCAAAGGGACAGGAAGAGACACTGGCTATAGTCTCTGACCTCAACTCCCCACCCCTGCTAACACTGTGTACATACACACATACACACACTCACACAAACACACCAAACAAAATAAATACAGTCTTGAAGTTCCAGTTAGAATCAAAAGCCAATGTCAGATATTTGTTTCACTCAAGAGGATGCACAGATAACAAGTAGGTACAGTGGAGAGATGCATGACCCCTTTATCTGTCACACATCAAGACCATGATGAACTGTCCCAGCATACCCATGTTCCAT
The DNA here is from genome assembly GCA_021653895.1 of Mastomys natalensis. Classification (NCBI taxonomy): domain Eukaryota; kingdom Metazoa; phylum Chordata; class Mammalia; order Rodentia; family Muridae; genus Mastomys; species Mastomys natalensis. The sequence goes on from JAJTUV010000012.1 coordinate 124,061, forward strand.
TTGGAATAGGCCTAGCTGGGAACAACCTAGATGGATGTGTGCATAACTGGTGAGTGCAGTGTACTCTCATCAATGCAAAGGAAGAAATCACTAATGTAGGTGATGAGTCTCCTATGTAAAACATGGCCGTCCCTCTGAATTTACACAATGTCCTGATCTACTCATATATCTTGACATGATGAAACTCTAGAAATGGAGCACAGTTAGGAGCACTGTAGGCACCGGGAGGTAGCTATGGTTACGAAAGGGCAGCGTGAGGTGTCTGTAGGGAAGAGGTTCTATGGCATCTGGATTGTGGTGATGGATAGATAAAATAACCTGGGTGATACAAATGCCCAGAACTAAGTACACACAAGTACGCGTGCACATGGAACCTTGGTGAATGCTGGTTAAGGCTGCCGGACTGTACCAATGTCAATATTTTGTGGTGATCTAATTGTAGAGGAACTCTAATATTTTCTACGAATGCACGTGAATTCTTATTTTTCTCAAAATTAAAACATGATTTAAAAAAAGACACTGTTTGGGGCTAATCTTTAAAACTCAATAGCCGGCTTGAGGAAGAATTCCCTGATGATGAGGGAGATGATAACGAGGGTGGTACCAAAGTCCAGCAAAGGCTTGAGAGCTGAGACCTTGTCAGGATGACGCTATACAACCTATTAAGCAATATACACTGTATCACTGATAGTAAGTTGGTACTCAAATACATTTTCCAACTAACAAGGTTTCTGTTATGATTCTCGTGTTTCAGAGGAGAAAAGGGGAATCTATAGCGTTTAAATAGCACCCAAAGCTCAAACGACAGACAATAGGAAAGTCAGGGTCAGCTCACCACAGCTCTATGGGACTAGGAACTACATTAGCCTCCCAAAGTGCTGATGATGGATGTTACTACCACAGCCAATATGGAGAGTCTCTGTTTTAGCTGTATTCGCTCCAGCTGCCGAGCATCGCTCCGCGCTGAGGGCTTCCTGACAGTTCTTATTTCAGTGTGTATTTATAGTGGTGCCTCATCAGCTCTCCTCCCGTGCCTATTGTTCTCAGAACACCACCCCGGAGAATATTATTAGTATCACCAAATGTGAAGGGAGGAACAGTAGTCACATGTGCTCAGAAAATCTACCAAGGACCAAGGCATTTTAAAAGCATGTTGGGGATACTGAGAAACTCTAGCGGCTTCTGGGATTACACTTGGGACTCTTGCCTACGTGTTAATATTATTTTTATTCCCATCGTATTCATTAGTTACAGGATATTATTCCATGTAAATGGTCACATAAAAATCCACAAATGTGCCACTTTAGCCTTAAGGAGAGTTTAGAATAATTCTCAGTTGTGAACGACACAGAGCACATAAAAATCCACAAATGGCTCCTGTGAGCCCAAGAGAGTGTTAGAAATAATCATTCGGCTGTTTGTGAAGCAGCAAATAAACCATGGGCGGAGACATGTGATGGTGAGCTTGTAGCATGGTAGCTTCAGCCTGAAAACAGCAAACAAAAGTGCAAGAACCAGCCAGCAAACTACTAACAGTCAACTTTTGTAAAGAATAAAAGCCATGAAATACATAATACACAAATAAATGTGCTTACTCTAAAAAAGAAGAAAGAAGAAGAGGAGGAGGAAGAGGAAGAAGAGGGAAACTTTCTGACATGCCCAAAGTTTTTATCATTTAGTAATTGTTTTGATTACCTTTGGTGTTTTTTTTCTTTTTCCAAATTTTCTACTATACCTACACATGGCTTTTAGAAATAACATAATAAAAATGAGAAAATAATGGTCCAGGTCAAAACCTCTCATAAGGGGGCTGGAAAGATGGCTGCTTAGTGGTTAAGAGCACTGGTTGTTCTTACAAAGGACCCAGGTTCTATTCCCAGCATCTACGTGGCAGCTCACAGCTCCTAAATCTGAAGCTCTACTCTGACCTCCGTGGGAACCAGGTACACATGTGGGGATGTGAAAGCAAAACATTCATATAACAAAAACAACTAAGAACATTTTAGGGGGCTGGAGGGATAGCTCAGTGGTTAAAGACACTGGCTGCTCTTCCAGAGGGTCTAAGTTTGATTACAAGAACCTACATGGTAGCTGGTAAGCAAATCTCTGCTTTCCATGGGCCCAGTGATGCTCATGAGGCAGAGACAGACATACAGGCAAGCAAAAATGCTAATACAGATTTTTTAAAAAGAGAGAGAGGGGAGGAGGGGAGGAAAGGAAGGTGGGAGATGGGGAGGGAGAGAACTTTTACAAGTTTTTAAATTGAGAAAAGAATTCAAGGTATTCTGGAATAAGCCTTTCCTATCCCAGGTCTGAAAACCAAAAACAATGTCAAAGCAAGTAAACACGTATTGAGAGCCGGGCGTGGTGGCGCACGCCTTTAATCCCAGCACTTGGAGGCAGAGGCAGGCGGATTTCTGAGTTCAAGGCCAGCCTGGTCTACAGAGTGAGTACCAGGACAGCCAGGGCTTACACGAGAAACCCTGTCTCGAAAAAAAAAAAAAAAAAGATAAATAAAGATGAGAGAGAGTGGCACAATAGACTAAAAAAAGGAAAAAAAACACTGTATTGAGAGAATGATCCCAGACAGTACAGCAGAGGGTGGGGGAAGGAGAGCAAATATTTGCACATCTCTGATGTTCAAAGCACAGCTAACTCCTTGTATTTCTTTTGTTTTTAAATTATTTTTTGAGATTTTAATGATTTCATCACTTCCCTCTTCCTCTTTCCCCTCCACCTCCGAAATCCTCCTCCTCACTTTGAAACCTATCACCTCTTTTCATTAAACTTTACATGTGTGCTCGTGTGTGTGTGTGTGTGGTGTGTGTGTGTGTGTGTGTGTTTCTGAATACAACCTGCTCACTCTGTACAATGTTACGTCATGGATATGTCTTTATGGCTGAGCATTTGTTATGAGATAACCAATTGGTGTGCTCTTCCCTGGTGTAGACTTGTTTCTCCAGCTCTCCACACTGATGTGAGCGTCTCGGCCTCATGAGCTCTAGGCAGCCATGTTGGTGAGACATCACACGTGTAGCTTCTGACATTCCTACGAAACACAATCTCACAGCAAACCCCCTGTTCCTCTGGCTCTTACAGTTTCTCTGCAGTGGTCCCTCCTCTGCAATGGTCCCTAAGCCTTAACACAAGAGCTGTTCTGAACAAGCATTAATGGGCACTGGGCTCCACAACTGTTGGCATTCCTTCTAGGCTCCGCCCCACAGTTACCTGGCAACAGCCAGGTGTGCCTGACTCACTATAAAAGGGCTGCTTGCCCCCTCCTCGCTCTCTTGCTCTCTTCTCCTTTTGCTCTTGCACCTTACCCTCTTCCCCCTCTCTCCCCATTACCCTCCCCCCTCCAAGTGCTCATGGCTGGCCTCTCTCTCCCCTCCCCTCTCTTCCCCATTCTATTCTATACTATACTTATACTGTCCTGTGGCTGGTACCTCAGGGGGAAGGGATGCCTCAGCATGGGCCCGCAGAGGCACCCTCTTCCCCCACGCCATACCACACCACCACCAAACATATTCCTTCCTTTTCTCCATCTTTTTTATAAATCACAACAACAACTCTGCATCTTGGTGACTGTGGTTTTGTGTCGTGGTCTCCATCTGCTGCAGAGATGTTTCCTTGATGAAAGGTGAGGACTACACTTTACTGGGGCATAAGGACAAATATAGAGAATGTTGTTAGGGATTGTGCTAATTTAGTAAAGTGGCAGCTGTAGGTCCTCCTCCAAGATCCATGACTTTGCTGGCTGCGGGTCTCCCCACTCTCATGGCTCATCAGTCAATTCAGTTCGCGAAGGCAGTGGGAGCGGAGACGTCAAATGGGTTTTGGACGCTCTGTGAGTACACTCAGTGAATGACCACACGGGGCATCTGTCAGTAGGCACATCAACTTTACTTAGGGTGACTGAAGTCTTATTGTAGAAACATCCGGGATGGGCAAAGGTCATTGGCTGGAGGGTTAGGGTACCTGGAATGCCTCATTAGCATGAGGAAGCATTTCTGGAATCTCAGGGGATGGCTGAACAGGTTTTGTCAGGAGAAAGAAAACTGATCCTATAAACTAATTGAGGCTACCTGACATTCCTCAGGTAGAGGCGACTGTGGGGAGCTTAGAATACCCCAGACAAGGTCAGAGCAGGAGAAACTCTTTTAACAAAGGCAATCTTAGGCTAGAGAGATGGCTCAGGGGTTAAGAGCACTGAGTGTTCTTCTAGAGTCCAGAGTTCAATTCCCAACAACCACATGGTGGCTCACAACCAGCTTAACAAGGATCTAATACCCTGTTCTGATGTGTCTGAAGACAGCTATAGTTTACTCACATAAATAAAATAAATAAATCTTTTTTAAAGTGGGGGTGTCCTCCCATTACAAGCTGAACCTCTCAGTAGGCTATCTGGTCAATGGTAGACTTTGATTTTAATTAACAGTTTTCCCACAACTAGCTCTGTAGTTGTCTAGGTTTCCGTTCCCAGCATGGCTTCCCTCTTGTTGAGCAGTCCAATGAGAGAGCTATTGGTTATTGTCTAGGTATGCATGCACCCTTGGGGTTATCTGGCCATGCTGATTGTTGTTATGGTGCCTAAGCATCACAGATGGGCAGAACTCTCTTACTTCCCTCTTTTGGGAGGTCCCATGGTATCTTCTAGTACCATGACATTTAGACTTCAGGAAGGAGGCTTGCAGTTCCAGCACAGTGGCCCCTAGGCCCTGTGTCTAAAGTGCATGGTGTTTTCAATAGGGACTCACTTTCTGTGTTTGTTAGGGTTTTGTTGCTGTGAAGAAATACCATGACCATGGAAACTCTTTAAAAGGGAAACTAATTGGGGATGGCTTACAAGTTTAGGGCTTCAGTCCATTGTCATCATGGAGGCAAGCATGGCAGCATGCAGGCAGACACAGCGCTGGAGAAGGAGCTGAGAGTTCTGCATCTGGATCTGCAGGCAGCAGGAAGAGAGAAAACACTGGGCCTGGGGTGAGCATTTGAAACCTCAAAGCCCAACCCCAGTGATAGATTTCAACAAGGCCACACCTCCTAATAGTGCCACTCCCAGTGGGTCTATGGGCCATTTTCATTCAAAATACCACACCCTCCATCTCTGGAAGGCAACCAAGAACAAACTGTAATAGTCTATGTTTGACGAGTCTCTCTTGGACATCCCTGACCAACAACTCAAAAGAGGGCTTCGCTGCCTGGTGTTGGAGTTTCTGGTAAATGGTCTTTGGCTCTTGGAAGAAGCAATATTATCAGTTAAGATGGAGAATTTTCATTTAAATTACATGTGCATATTTATATGCAAACATTTAAATTATATACGCATATTTATATATCAACTTGTGTATTGTAGGTGCTTTAGATAATAAGATTCCTTGTAACTTTTTAAAGATTCCTATTATTTTATCTTCCTACCCCCTTCTTTTGTATGTCTCTCTCCCCCTCCCCAACTACAGCCCCCTTCCCCTTTTCTTAAAAGGGTCCAAGTGGAGAAGAAAGAAAGAATTTACCATGTCCCTCCAGCTGCTGATGGAAGATGGACTCAGGTCCTGGGCTCTTTCTTTGTTTAAGATTTATTTATTGTATTGTTTTATGTGTATGGGTGTTTTGTATGCACATGTGTATGTACACCACAAGTGCCCAGTGCCCTTAAAGATCAGAAGAGGGCATCATATTCCCTGAGACTGGAGTTACAGATGGTCATTAGCCATTATGTGGATGCTGGGAATCAAACCTGGGTCCTTTGTAAAATTAACAAGAGCTTTTAACTGCTGAGCTAATTCCCAGCTCAAGAGGTCCTACATGTTAGCATTCTGTTAAACTCCACCTCCACAGTTACCTAGCAACAGCTAGGTATACTCCTCCCCAAAGCTACCTGGGAACTGCCAGGTAGCCCTGCCCACTATTATAAGAGGGGCTGTCTGGCCCCTCCTCTCTCTCTTGCTCTCTCTCTTGCTCTCTTGCTCTCTTGCTCTCTTGCTCTCTTCCTCTCTTGCTCTCTTGCTCTCTTGCTCTCTTGCTCTCTTGCTCTCTTCCTCTCTTCTCTCTTGCTCTCTTGCTCTCTTGCTCTCTTGCTCTCTTCCTCTCTTGCTCTCTTGCTCTCTTGCTCTTGCTCTCTTGCTCTCTTGCCCCTTGACCCCCTTGCTGCAGGTTCCCCTCTCCCCTTTCCCTTCCCCTCCCCCCTCCACGTGGTCATGGCTGGCCACCACCTCACCTCTCTCAGCTCTCCCCTCTGCCCTAAATAAACTTTTCCTCCTGGAACCCTCTGCCGCCGCCGTTTTCTTTTTTTAAACAAACTACATTCCTCAGTTACTTTCTCAGTGGGGTTCTTCAGGGAGATATGAGGAAGCTGATTTCCAAACAGTATTGCCAATGTCTCCTTGCCACCTTCAAGCTTGGCTTCAGGAGCATGGCCAGCAAGGTGGGTCCCTGAGGTTTCCAGGAGTCCCTCACTGCCCAACAGACTGTCAATGTTGTATGGCGTGCCGAGCATCAATAATGCCACAGCACCATGACAACCCAATGGAATGTGAGCAGAGAGAACCTCTTAGGGTTTGAGACAGTGTTGGCATCATTGAGCCCAACGTGTCACTTTCCAGCTGAAACCAAGCCACCTCCTCGGACATTCATCCCAGCCTTCTGTGTAGTTTTCACTGAGAAAATTTACATACGCTTTGTTTGTGGAAGAGAAAATGAATGCGTGGAACCTTGTGGGAAGCTTTTACTGAGACATAGGAATTATAACCTGGACTTGATGATGTACACAGCTGTGGCTCAAATGCAGTGGATCTGACTTTTGTCCAGCCAGGACCCTCACCAATTCAAAGAGTCAGTGTGATGTGTTTTGTGTGCGCGTGCACTTGTGCGTGCAGCTGGCCACTCAGCTGACTGTTTCTCACATCAACAGAGGAAATGAGACAGGCTCCAAAGGCATAAAATATAATCCTCACATGGAGGATTCTGAAGATGCCAGCAAAGGGGGAGTGTGATGATTTGTATATGCTTGGCCCAGGGTGTGGCACCATTAGAAGGTGTGGCCTTGTTGGAGTAGGTGTATCATTGTGGGCATGGGTTTTAAAACTCAGGTCCTAGTTGCCTAGAACCCAGTCTTCTAGCAGCCTTCAGATGAAGATGTAGAACTCTCAGCTCCTCCTGCACCATGCTTGTGTGGACGCCGCCAAGCTCCAACGTTGATGATAAGGGACTGAACCTCTGAACTTGTAAGCCAGCCCCAATTAAAGGTTGTCCTTATAAGAGTTGCCTTGGTCATATTGTCTGTTTATAGCAGTAAACCCTAACTAAGACAGGGAACAAAGGAAAAAAAGTGAGTTTTCATGGTTCACGACTATTGACCACCACCCATGGGCTTCAGAGTTTGGGCACCGTGACTCAGTTCCTACTGTGGTTGATGAAAATGCTGAAGAGGTTTTTAAGAAGCAGAACATCACCTGAGCTACATTTCCTCCTCTTTAAATGATCCTCCCAGGACACGCCCTTCTATTCAAAGATGGGCAGGACACAGCTTGGTGACAGGAGGATTGCTGCAAAGGGAAGTAGAATTAGTCAGCTTGTGGGGTCTGAGTTATATAGGAGCGTGTCTGTCTGCCTGAGAAGACGTCTGCTCATGTCTGAACAGAAATCACTGGTATCTTTAAGGCACATTATGTATGCCACAGACTCAAATTCACACATGGCTGCCAATAGAATAAAGGGTGCACTTGAATCCTTTGTGCTTTGCTTCCTGCTCTAAACAGCCTCCGGAAGGGTGGTGGATGGTTCAGTCAGCCAAATGCTTGCTTTACAAGCACAAGGACTCATACAAATGTCAGCTGTGGAGGCTCACCCTCAGAAAGTGAATCTCCGAGAGTTCAAGGCCAGTCTGGTCTACATAGAAAGTTCCAGGTCAGCCAGGACTTCTATAGACCTATCTTAAAAACAAAATAAAAAGCACACCCTTTCTCATTTCTAAGTATGCTTTCTTTAACGCTTTAAGTTTCCCCAACATCTCAGGCTTCCCTCCTCTTTCTCTTCATGTGGTTGCTTGCATGCTGTAGGTCTGTCCTCCCTGGCAGCTTAAATGAAGAGCTTTTTCCTTCTCTCTTCCATTCTCCTCTAGATTCAGTTTTGTTTTCCTTTTAAATCTAATAAAAATTGTCCTTGAATTTTCATTCAAAGTCAATGTGATGTGTTGTAATGTGGTGCGATGTGTTGTGTGTGTGTGCATGTGGTGTGTGTGTTTTGTTCGAATGTAGCTGGCCTCTCAGCTTACTATTTCTCAGTCAACAGAGGAGATGTTGAGACGGGTTCCAAAGGCATGAAGTAGAATTCTTAAACTCTTTTGTCAGTAAGACTAAAAATTCCAAGAGGAGACCCTGACTTCCTGTGTTATCTGGTGACCATGGAGGACCTCAAATTTACACACTGATATACTGTGCTGCAGATACAGGAATTTGGGTGACCTTCATAGTCACCAGTGTGGAGGAGGCCAGGTCCATTCACTAGCACCTCATAGCCAGGAGAGAGACACAGAAGGGATGTAGTTCCAATAACCACCTCGATGGCACTCCCACAAGGGCTGACCTCTTAGGGTTCAAGCATTTCAGAGGACTTTCTAAATCCAAATCATAGCCACCTCTTAAGGCAGCTTGGCAAACCCCCTGTAGGACATTTTGCAGTGTCGCCTCAGAAATGCAAGAGTCTCTAGTGCTTGCAGCAGTGTGTGTGAAGGGCACATTTAAGTAGGTTGCCATACCAGCTTGCATGTGAAAGCAGTTTTGGCAGCTTCCTTATGCGTGGACGGCTTTCCCGAGGGGTCCAGGATATTCCCTCGGGATGCTATTTCACTCCACCTCCTTCCTGGTGTCCTCCCACTCTCTGAGTTCAGGCTTGGGCTTTGCAGGTTTGACTTGTGTCTAGAGAGACAGTGAACTCCCGTGATACACAGCGGGAAACCCATTCACTTGGTCTGCTTCCGTTTCTGCAGTAACCCCCTGGCCCCCAACACACAAGTACAAGAAAACCTTCTTGGCCTGTCACAGCTGGGGTTCCATTTTTACACAGAAAAGCTCATTGTCCTAAACTCACCCAGCTAGTCTGACCACTTTGGAAATTTCATTATGCACCATTGAACTTGGAACCGGTCACTCCACACCGACCTGTGTCCTGCTAGGGAGACTCATTGTTTGTCATTTGTGTATGAAAGTGTGACATAGCAAACCTCTGGGGGGGAACCCCTCGACTACTCTAGTTTAATTTTCAATGAATGGAAAGGGAAGCAGCATTAAAATGCTCTTCCCAACTCCCACACTTGGGCAAAGGGGACTGGAACTACAGTATGCACCAGAGAAGTAATTATAAAATTAAAATCCTAAAAATAAAACTGCAGGTAACAGCCTGCATGTGTTTAGGGCTCGTGTGTGTGTGTGTGTGTGTATGTGTGTGTGTGTGTGTGTGTGTGACAAGCTCCATTCCTGGGAGATGAATGTGAAATGCTTTTACATGCAACCTCCCCACAGAGCCAGGAAGCCCTGTGCCCATTTCTCAAGATTGTACTTGGAACAGCGCAGACTAATGTTGACTGTAAGTGTGCAATTAATAAAGGTTTGTGTTACGCTGTCTCGAAAAAAAACCAAGAAAAAAAAATAAAGGTTTGTGTTTGTAGCTGTCTTGATTCTCCCTCTAGAGCTGGAGATTCCTTGTAAACTTGACTTTTCAAAGAGGAAGGAATTGAAGAGAGTGGCAGCTCACGCTCAAAACACCGGAAAGCCGCCACAACCAGTCCAAGCTGCTTGTCTGCCAGCCTGCCGCTTACAATATTATTTCACAGAATAAAAGATTTCTTAGAGGAAGGAGTGTGTATAACAGAAGCTGAAGTACCTCCCTCTTTCTTCTTTGAGACAGTGTCTCACTGTCTAGCCTTGGCTGGCCTGGAGCTCACAATGTAGACCAGGCCAGCCTTTATTCCCTCCCAATCAGTGGAATTAAAGTCGTGTATCCCCATACCCAGCTTGAAGCTTTTGAAGCTTTTAATAGTTCTGGAGATCACATGAGCACTGATATTCTCTCTCTCTCTCTCTCTCTCTCTCTCTCTCTCTCTCCCCCTCCCTCAATGACAGAACAATTGTCTCTCATAGGAAATGTACTATATTTAGTAACTGAGGAGAAAAAAGTTTCTATATAGAATTCTAGTTGAGCTTAAGAAAATGTTTTCATTTGGGGTACAGGGTCTCATGTAGCCCAGGCTGGCTTTGGACTGGCTGTGTAGACAAGGATGACTTTAAACATACTATCACCCTGCCTCCACTACCCAAGTGCTAGGATTACAGAGGTCACTAACCGGTTACCTTAGACTTACAAACTTCGAACTTTCTCTCCCAGTCTACTGGAAATACTGGATAAAGAAACCTGTAATATTAACACCCTGGAGAAGCAACCAGCCAAATTTACAATGTTGAGTGTTCTACAAGTGACTCCATTTCTTCTTAGGATAGAAGGAGAGTTGGCCCACTGGATGATCAAGCCAACCATGAGGACTACAAAGGACTAAATCAGGTGGCGTGTCAGGCCATCCATAGCTAAACTAAACTCAATGTGATCTTGACTTACCAAAGTTAGCGGTAAAAACACCATTTTGTCAATCAGGAATAAAAAACTACATGTATTAGACTATTTCAAAGAATTACTGATTTATTAGATATAATAATACATGATTATATTGAAATATTTATAAGTGAAGTGATTTAATAAGGATATGGGTGAGATAAATGGCAACCAACACATTAATGGTGGAAACTGACTGCAAGAGAACTTACACCACATCAAAATAAAAATGATGGCAGTCTGAAGGAGAGAAATATTGTGAATGTAGTCTGGCCATCCAATGGTCTTAAATGCCTCTCACATTGTCACCTGTGGCTCATGCCTGCCTCTAATCCCAGCACGAGGCAGGTGGAGGAAGGTCTGGAAGCTGTGTAGCAAGTTCCAGGCCAGTCTAAACTACAACGTTGATGTGTTTTATAAAAAGATAAAGAGAGAAGGAATATGTTCTATGGGTGTGTGGTGAATGAAGTATGGGGGAAGGGGATTTCTCAGTGGGCCCATGCCAAGGCATCCCTTCTCCCTGAGGGACCAGCCACACGACAGTATAGCATAGAATAGAGATTATTCAGGGCATGGGAGGGGAGTTAAGAGGGCAGTAGAGGCAGAGGAAAGCAGAGAGAGAGAGTAGAGAAGTAGAGGTCGGCCATGAGGACGTGGAGAGGGGGAGGAACGGAATGGGGGGGGCGGAGACCAAAGGAGCAAGCACTCAAGAACGGAACAAGAGAGAGAGGAGGGGGGCAAGCAGCCCCTTTTATAGTGGGTCAGCCTACCTGGCTGTTGCAGGTAACGGTGTGGTGGAGTTTAGACAGAATGCTAACAATCGTGAGTCCTGGTCTCAAAAACACACCACACCACAAGCTATCTGATTAAAAAATCATCAGAAAACAAACAAACAAACAAACAAAACCTCCAAGCAGTTACGGCGACTCCTCTCCTACCCTGAGCTTAATCCATTCATCACCTAAACAGTGGGTTTCTTGGCTCCCCACCCCCTCTTAGGGATGGTGAGTGGATTCAGTCCTTTCGTCTATTCAATGGTCATCCAAGATCAGATATTTTTTCAAAACACAAGCTCATTTCTTTCTTCAAGCTAGACAAATCATGACTCAAACCCAGAAGGAAAGCCTTGCCCTTCAGCTGTGGTGCTGGGGGACGTGGTGGGAGGGTGGGTGCAGGTGGGGGTGGGGACCACAAAGGCCGCCAGAGCCCTGGGATTTAGGTGAATTTCAGCTTCCCAGCCCAACTGGCTTATCAGGGAACTGGAATCTCTGGGGGGAGGAAACCCGGCTTTCAGCAACAGCGGAGCGGCCTGCACTGGAAGCCCCTGTAGGCCTCGGGGCTGCCAGGCATGGATGCCTGCACTCCTTCTCATCACCGGGACGTTCTTCCTTGCTCTGTTTACTTTACACATCGTTATATGTGCTCCAAACCCATGTTACCATCTGTCCAAGGATGATGGAGAGGCATTCTCCCCCACCCCCGTCTCCCTCTTGCTTAGGCCCCCACTCACTCAGTGTTAGCATTCTGTCTAAACGCCACCCCACAGATACCTGGCAACAGCCAGGTAGGCCTGGCCCACTATAAAAGGGGCTGCTTGCCTCCTCCTCTCTATCTTACTGTCTCATACTCTTGCTCTCTTGGTCCCTCGTCCCCTTGCTCCCTCTCCCTTTCGCTTCCCTCCTCTCTCCCTCTCCCTCTGCCTCTCTCTGCCTCTACTACCCTCTTAACTCCCCTTCCTATGCCCTGAATAAATCTTATTCTATACTATACTGGTGTGTGGCTGGTCCCTCTGCTCACTCCAACCCCCTTGCTCCGCCCCCCCCCCCCTTCATTCCCAGCTCTTGCTCCCTCCGGCCCAAAGTACACTGCAGCTGTCTTCAGACACCCGTATGAGGGGCATCAGATCCCATTAGAGATGGTTGTGAGCCATCACGTGGTTGGCGAGAATCGAACCCAGGACCTCTGGAAGAGCAGTCGGTACTCTTTTTTTTTTGTTTTGTTTTTGTTTTTTGTTTTTTTCGAGACAGGGTTTCTCTATGTAGCCCTGGCTGTCCTGGAACTCACGCTGTAGACCAGGCTGGCCTCGAACTCAGAAATCCGCCTGCCTCTGCCTCCCAAGTGCTGGGATTAAAGGCGTGCGCCACCACCGACCAGCACAGTCGGTACTCTTAATCACTGCGCCATCTGTCCAGCCCACATCTTCCATATGTTACAATCTCCTTCTAACTAGTTTTTTTTGGTCTTGTTTTCATTTGTTGGGTTTTGTATTTTGTTTTTTAGACAAGGTCTCACTGTATATGTAGCCCCACCTGTCTGGAGAGGCCTGTGTAGACCAGGCTGACCTCAAACTTTCAGTTATCCTCCTGCCTCTGCTTCCCAAGTTACTGGCAAGAGAGGCACCATACCTAATTTTTGGTTTTGTTTTTGGAAATACTTTAAAGCAACACCAGCTATCCCATTGGCTTGTCAGTCCTGTTCTCACGCTGGACTGGCGTTCTTTCTTTCGGCCCACTGGTCTTCAAGAACGGAGCCTCCTCTATGGCTTAAGAACCAGCACAGAAAGTGGCTCAGAAGAAGCCAACAGAGGACACTTCAAAGCACAATTAGGAGTAACGAATTTTACTACCACAGTCTTAAGGCCAGTTCTCAACTCATAGAATGCATAGCCCTTAGTCATCAGATGCATATTTAACATAAAACAATGTAGGATTGAGCAGGAGGCTGAAGCAAGAGTCACTGTGGGCTTACCTCCAGCCTCAACTTTAAGGTTAGTTCCAAGACAGCCAGAGCCACAGGTGAGACCCTATCTCACAAAACCATATACCATACTGAGTGTCTTAGTTAGGGTTTTACCACTGTGAACAGACACCATGACCAAGGCAACTCTTATAAGGACAACATTTAATTGGGGGCTGGCTTACAGGTTCAGAAATTCAGTCTATTATCATCAAGGTGGAAACATGGCAGCATCCTGGTAGGCATGATCTAGGAAGAGCTGAGAGTTCTACATTTTCATCTGAAGGCTGCTAGAATGCTGGTTTCCAGACAGCTAGGATGAGGGTCTTAAGCTCATGCCCACAGCAACACACCTACTCCAAGGCCACACCTACTCCAACAAGTACTAATAGTGCTACTCCCTGGGCTAAGCCTATAGAATCCATCACACTAAGTAGTGCAGCTATTCTAAGGCTGAGAGAGAGAGAAGTACACTCTACTTGGCACACTTTTAGGGCTCAGTCAGTATTAGCAATTATCACTTGGGCAAGATACACAACTTTAGTAATATTTTTATCCGAGTTTTTTATTCATTTTTGTGTACACGGCTGTTCTGCTTGCATTTATGTATGAAGCCAGAAGAGGGCATCATATCCCTAAAACAGGAATTACAGATGGCTGTGAGCTGCCATGTGTGGTGGGATCCCAACAAGGTCCAGTGGAAGAGCAGCCAGTGCTTCTAACCACTGGGCCATCTGTCCAGTCCAACTGTAGGAAGTCTTGTCTAGCCTATCCAGGCCCAGGCTGTTTTCAGTTCTTGTTTGTCAAGCATACTGAAACATCTGGGCAAGGGTGTGCTCTAAACTCAGGGCCCCAGCCTCAAGGTTGCTCTAAGTTCCAAATTCTTCCAGTGACTGAGACAAGAAAACTCAAGGGATTGCTCAGGGTTAGTTTGCATGGTACACAGATCCTGAAATGCGAGACATACTTGGTACCTGTGAGTGGATCTTTCCCTCTGGTAAAATGTGTTTCAGAAAACAAGTAAAATGCTACTTCAGAATATTGTGACAAGAAGGTGGAATTTTTTTTTCTTATGATCCTCCTGCCCAGGGCTGTGGTTTTCAGTAGGCAGCTATGCACAATGATGGAGAGGACCCAGCCTCACAGGAGGGAGCACAGGACACAAATAAACTGATGGACAAGGTATAAAGCCTACATTTGCATTTGTTTGACAGTCTCCACCCATGGAGTAACTGTTTCTTTAAGACTACTGTTGTGTTTTATTAAAAGCCAGGATATGTTTGACAGAGCTCTGTATAGTGAGGTGGGAGGGGTGCCTTGGCGGGCCCATGCTGAGGCATCCCTTCCCCGAGGTACCAGCCATACAATGGTCTAGTATAGAATAGAGTTTATTTGGGGGCATGGGAAGGGGAGTTGAGAAGGGAGTAGAGTCAGAGAGAGAGGGGAGAGAGGACATACACAGAGGAAGGGAGGGGGGGGGGGAGGGGGAGGGGGAGGGGAGGGGAGGGAGAGGGAGAGGGAGGGGAGAGGGAGAGGGAGAGGGAGAGGGAGAGGGAGAGGGAGAGGGAGAGGGAGAGGGAGAGGGAAGAGAGGGGAAAGAGGCTGGCTAAGAGGGAAGAGAAGGGGCAGAGAGTCAGGGGAGAGCAGAAGGGGCTCAGAGAGCATAAGAAAAGGGGCAGAGAGATAGAGGAGCTGCTAAGAAGGAAGAAGAGGGAAAGGGTCAGGAGAGAGAAGGGGCCCAAGAGGTCATAGAAAAGGGCGTGAGATAGAGGAGGTGCCAACATCCCCATTCTATAGCAACCAGCCTATGTGGGTGTTTTCATGGTAACTGTTGGGGCAGGAGCCTAGAAGGAATTGCCAAACAATTACAGTCATTACAATTTAATTAAATAATAAAACCCATCACTAAGCAGTTTTCAAAGTAAGAATTGGACTGTTTGGTGCTTTTTTCTGGGTTTTGAGGTCAAGAGAGGAAGCTATAGAAAGGTATTGCTGGGAGCAGGTATGGACTAGTTTTATGTCAACTTGGGAGGAGAGAACTTCAAGTGAGAGAATGCCTCCATAATACAGGCAAGCCTACAGATCATTTTCTTAATTAGTGATGTGCAAAGGCCCAGCCCACTGTATTGGGGCCACTCCTGGGCTGGTGGTCCCCAGTTCTACCAGAAAGCAGGCTGAGTAAGCCAGGAGGAGCAAGCCAGTAAGCAGTACCCCTCCATGGCCTCTGCATCAGCTTCTGCCTCCAGGTTCCTGCCCTGCTTGAGTTCCTGCTGATAAGTTATATTCCACCAGTGAAATGAGCCAATTCAAGCAGAATTAACACACACGAAGATTTATTGAGAAACCGTTCTCCAGCCAGTTCATTGGTCCCAAGGAGGGGGTCAGTGAAGTCACCATAGGGAGGGAGACAGAAGGCAGGGATAAGAGAAAGAGAGAAAGCATGTATGCAGATGGGAGAGTCTAAGACATTTGCTTTTTATAGGGAAGAGCTGTGGAGAGGGGAAGCCCTGGGCAGAGGGCCGGGTATGCCTTCTAACAGGTAGGGCCTGAGGGTTGCTGGGAGAGGAGGGAGGCTGGAGGCCAGGTATATACCAGACTTTGGTATGTAAAATATGCACCTCAGCTGTTTGTTCTAGGTCTGAATCTCAACACCTGCCTTGGCTTCCCCAACTAGACTTAGGATGTGTAAGCCTAATAAAACCTTACCTCGTCCCACGTTTGCCTTCAGTCATGGTGTTTCATTAGAGCAACAGAAGCCCTGTGACAGACTGGATGGACTCACCCATTTAAAGGGTTTACCTTCCATCTGCCAGGGGATGGGGAGTCCTCACAGGAAGGAATTCTAGGTAATGATAATGTGGGCTGTGAAGAAGGAACTAAACTAAAACAAAAACAATCTTCCCTTCAAATAACCAACATTTAAAAAACCTCAACACAGTAGTCACGCTCCTTAAAAATGCTTTAATTCAGTGGTTTTCGACCTTCCTAATGCTGCGGGCCCCTTAATACAGTCCCTCATGTTGTGGTGACCCCCAACCATGAAATTATTTTTGTTGCTACTTCATAACTATAATTTTGCTACTGTTCGTGAATTCTAATGCAAATATCTGTTTTCCAATGGTCTTAGGTGACCCCATGTGGAAGGGTCATTTGACCCTTGAAGGGGTCGTGACCCACAGGTGGAAAAACCACTGCTCTAAGAATTTGAGGCCAAAGAGCCCAGGATGGTGTAGATAATCACAGTTGAGGATTCAAAGTTGAGGGTGTGGCTCTAAAGGAGCCACATGGTAACATCTGGATCTCGGGCTGGTGCTCACAGCATCGTCTGGGAGTCATACTATAATACAATCTCCTAATACATACTGTCCTGGTTAAAAACCACCATGCACAGTGCATGCCGGTAAACAGCAATGGCAGGTAGTGAACATAATACCGTACAAAGACAAGAAGGCAGACATTCTCCCAAGGGGCAGAGGTCCCAGGTGACATGATGAGGGAGGGGAGGAAAGACAGACCCTGGTGAAATGACAGCCCTTACAAACATTAAGCCAGATTTGACTTTTTTAACCCAAGATATGTCATAATCTTATATATTATTTTCAACAAAGATTATTCGGTTTCAAAACAGGCCAATAGAATGTATTCACAGTAGAATTTACAATATGGGAGATTTCTTGGCCACAGGTAATAAAATTCTTATCACCGGCTATATGGAAAATTTAAAAACAGACTTGTTTATTTGGTAAAGCAGACGAAGTTAATGCAGTTAAGATGCCACGCTAACATTCAGACTATGTTGAAGTGCACGCCAGTGATTGATTGGTACGAGCACAAATCTTACACTTGAAAATGTCAGTGTTAGCCGGGCGGTGGTGGCGCACGCCTTTAATCCCAGCACTTGGGAGGCAGAGGCAGGCGGATTTCTGAGTTCGAGGCCAGCCTAGTCTACAGAGTGAGTTCCAGGACAGCCAGGGCTACACAGAGAAACCCTGTCTCGAAAAACTAAAAAAACAAAAAAACAAAAAAAAAAAAGAAAAAAGAAAAAAAGAAACTGTCAGTGTCAATGCATGGGACTTTATGGTTAGTGCATTATGTCCAAGTATCATAGTGTCCAGAGGGACCTTAGAGACCTTCAGGTGGAAGTTTTCAAATTTCCAGTTACATCTTACCAGAGACCACGGGATCAACTTGGCAGGTTAGAATGAAGAATCAAAACAAACACTGGCATACAAAACGGGGCCAATAAAGAGGGTAGGTATTTCATGAACCATGTTTGTGGTTTATATTAAGTATGTGTGATTATATACATGTATGTTTTTACTTCCATATCACATTATGTACAATGTATATGACAAATGCACATAACCGTCCTCCAGGAAAGCAGGCGGGTAATCTAGATAAGAGTCGACCTTGGCTTTGGCAGGGCCAAGCTGTCCTCAGCTGTTAACTGATTCCTCAGAGCCTCAAGGAACAGGTCCTATCGGCTTCTCTTTGGGAAAACTCAATACACTGAGGGAGGCAGTCACCAGCCAGCCAGCCACACAGAGGAGAGCCTAGGCCACTCCAGAGCCAGACTCCGATGGCCTCTCCCTGAAAACCCATGACCCAGAACTCATGCCCTTACAGCCCTGCACTACCCGAGCAGGTCCTGGAACACGGAGACACCTTCCTGTGCGCTCCAGTTACCTGGCAAAGTGTTCTTGGTAAAGGCTGTTTCATACACCAAGATCCAACCACATAAAAGACATCTAACCACATAAAAGAAATCAAGGGTATTACAAGCAGATGTGAAAGAGAACATATTTTATTTACATCACTATTTCCTCTTTACAATATGCCAGCAGTCTGCATAATACAAATTTCCATGAAAATGTAGTTTTAAATTAAGATATTTTACAAAGAAAATGTTCACCATATGATCTGTTTCCATTTACATGAACATGAAGGGTGTTCTATATAGCACTTAGGAAGTTCTGTAACGGAACTGAAGACTCTTAATGCTTCATTCTCCCAGACTTACTGTAGTAACTACGATTATAATCAGGTCCTTTCAGGAAGCAAACAAAGCATGTATGGATTGTAGCTTGAAACTTTCTGACGGTAAATAAAACACACCTTTCAACTGCTCCAATGAGCCCCCTCCCCTAGAGGTCTGTCCCTCAGTCAGACACACCTGTGCTGCTTGCTGTGTATGCAGCAGCACACAGGGGACTTATGGGGTGGGTCACTTGCAGCAGACCCAGGTGAGTGGCGTCTCCTGTCAGCCACACTTGGTTGGGTATCTGTGTCTACGGATGCTGTACATCGAACACACTGCACTAACCAAGAAAGGACTTCTCACAGCAACGATGACCTGACACCCTTTCACATCACACTGACACATTTCAGACTTTTATTAGTGAAACTAGAGATGATTTCCTCAATATTTTAACCATGAGTTCCTCTGAATAGTGGTATTATGTCCATTAAAAAATAGGCAAGATTAACTTTTCACCATGATCAATGCAACAGTCACAGTAGCCTCCCTTTTGCCTCCTCTGTAATAACACCACGAGCTGGTCCTGGACATCATGCAGCAGCGATGGAGGTATCTTCCAAGAGTCGACCCTGTGGCTTTACAACAGGAAAAGCAAGATGGATTACAAAACAGTCATCAGAAGGGCTCTATGATTGAAAGCATTTTGGAAAGTATTTTACAAAACTGAAATAGTACTTCCACTGCAGGCCCACTTGAGTCGGCACCTCACTCCTAGCCCTGTGCTCCCATGCTCCCACAGATCCTCGTAGCCACCGTGTAAAATGGGAGCTATTTCCAATGCCTGCCAACCATGAAAGCTCAGGGTCGCCCTGTGTCTCAAGACCTGAGCTGACACAAAGCTCCTTTGGGCATTCAGGATCCTCTAACCCAAATTTGGGGAAAATGTGACTTAGAATGAACTTCCAAAGTATCCATCCATCCATCCATCCATCATCCACCACCCACCCACCCACCCACCCACCCACCCACCCACCTGTATAGCTGAAAGATAAAAGCAAATACTTTACCCTTTCTATGCTGACAATAAAACGTAGAATGCCACAGCACAACAGTCAATGCTAAGAACAAATGAAGACATCACAGAGCTGAGGATCAGGGTCTGACCCCAGATGTGAAGGGAAAAGCAGGGCCCGGCAGCATGTGCTTGTGCCCCTGGCAATGATAATAAGGCAGAGACAAGCAGATCCTGGGGGCACTGGACAGTCAACACGGCTTACTGACAAGTCCAGGTCAGTGACATATCCTATCTCAAAAAGCAAGATGGACAGCACCTGACAAGCAATATAAGGCTGACCTTTGACCTCCACACAGATGTTCATATGCACGTGTATACATACATGCAGACACACTCACACAGCATTACAACTGCTTTGTTTTATAGTGTTGAGGATGAATGTATTTAAGCTGTAAAATTCCTAACAGGTTAGCAACATGTTACAGAATCATCTAATGGGTAAAAGTTTTTTGTTTTTTTTTTTTTAAGACAGGTTAAAACTCTGTGTAACTCCGGGCTGCCTGGAACTCCTTGTAGACTAAATTTGCCCAAACTACAAAAATCCACCCTGCCTCTGCCTCCCAGTGCTGGAACTAAAGTTGTGCATCACCACCGCCGGCTTGTAGGTTTTGAATGTTTTAACAGCAGATACAAAGCATTTACTGTGCGAACCTGAAATCTCGAATATGAAACTAGAATATGCCAAATCAAAAACAGCTGTTTGCTATTCTGGACAGTGGCAAGCACAGTCTCTAAAGGACTTTGCAATGTTCACCATATTGTGGGAGCCTGGAAGTGTAATTTGACAAAGGCAATAGCTGTGCATCTAGTGCACCTTGATAGAATTTGATGTCATGTCTAATTGCAAACATATGTTGTGGTTTGGGTGTCAAACATGCGCCAAGAATGGAGTCAGGTAAGGAGAATTCTGAGGAATTCTGAGAGTTACAAGGAAACTTCAAGAAAACTAGACAATAGTCCTATGACCACAGTTTCTTCAAAAACATGAATTGTTCTTGGAATGTGCTTTTGGGCCCCTCCCAGGTATAGCGACAGGAGTGAGTTTACCTCAGATTAGTGATCCCAACTATTATTTGTTTATATGCTGCTGTGTTTGCGGTGACTCTTTTTTTTTTTTTTAATTATTTATTTACTATGTACACAGCATTCTGCCTACATGTATTCCTGCACACCAGAAGAGGGCACCAGATCTTATTACAGATGGTTGTGAGCCACAGTGTGGTTGCTGGGAATTGAACTCAGGACCTCTGAAAGAGCAGCCAGTGCTCTTAAGCTCTGAACCATCTCTCCAGCCTGAGTGATTCTTCTTAATTTCAGAGTATAAACTGTCTGATGCTCTGAATAAAGTCAGGTACTGCATGATACTTCAGTCGGCCTCATTCTTAGCCCCACCCTTCCAGGTGCCACCGCCTTTAGACTGGGGGGCATACGATATTCACATTTACAGTGGGAACTGAACACTGAAGACTAGGCTCCTACCCCTGACTTTTATTCTTATTTGTTTAGTATTGATGAAGGTGGCTTTTTTAAGAACACAAGGGCAGCTCCACTTACTTACTCATATATTCACATTGCACAATTACCTAAATATAAGTAAAGTAGCGACCACCTCTGCTTTAGAATAGCTCTGCTCAATAGCTGACTAATCATATTTAGCTGAATTAGTGTGGCTAATTCAGACACTAAGAATGCAATGTATTTCAAGACGTATACTCTGTGGAAGAGCAGGGTGTCCAGCAGATGCCTGAGTGCCAAGGAGTCTGGTGCTCACTCTCACTGCAGCGAAGGTAACAAGGTGGTCGTGGCATTTGGAAAAAGATGTGCTAACTGCATTTAAACTTATGCTTATTATCTGGAACCTTTCCTGAATTTAAACAACCGCTACCAAAAGAGGTTTACTACGAGCAATCAAAGACGGAGGCGGCCTTGCGAGGGTTAGGTTTGGTAGATAAAGGAGCGAAGGGGAGAAGTGATGAGCACACGCCTCCCTCCCCAGAACAGTCACTGCCAGTGTCTGCAGCCACATCAGACAGGAAACGGCAAGGTGGCTGCCTTTAAATGAGACCAGTAAGAACAATTACAAATCTAACAGGGAGAGCGGGCTCCTGTTACTTTCGGTGCTGGGGATCAAGCCCTGGCTCTCAGGAATACAACATCCTCAGCAGTGTCCTTTTATAATCTGCAAGTACAGTAAGGGATAGGAGCCTGGAGTGTGAGTAAACCGTCCACTAAGGGAAGCAATGTTGTATATGAAGTCTACAACTAGACAAGAGCGAGCGGGGAGTGTGCAGACATTAGTATAGACATAATCGCCATTACCAATTTTTGACAAAGAAAAGATCCCTACCCCTTAAGTTAGACACAGGAAGGTGTGTAAGAGCAGCAGTCCTCCCAACAGGAGGCATGCACTTCTTTCCCTTTCACACAAAGGAGCTACAGAGGAAATCCACACCTCGGAGGGAGCCCAGATGGGGGTGCCTGGGATGTACTCTTTCCTTAGATGCTGTCTCAGAAGTGAGTGCTGAGCTAAATTAAATACTAGTCCAGTACTTTGCTCACACACACACACACACACACACACACACACACACACACACACGGCAATCAAGGCAGACATTGAAACAAGTGACTGTTTAAAACTGACATGTTAATTCAGAATACAATTTCTGGCCATTTTTCAGAAGGAATCTAAATCCAGTATTAAAGAGGTAAGAACTAGTAAAGTTTAAGGCTACTTAGAGAGTTAATCCATCTGATAAAAAACAGTTCTGAACTACAACTGAAAACACACTTCACTATGTCACTAAGGGAAACCAAGTTCAAGGACACTGCAAAGACAAGTCACTAACTACCTAAGGCATCTTGTGGGTCGAGACCATGGAAACACATGTATGGCCAATGGTTTTAAGAACTAAGACATGACTCAGTAGCAAAATTGCAGTTATGAAGTAGCAACAAAAATGAATGTATGGTTGGGGGTTCCTAAGAACCAGCAATATGTGTTTTCTGATGGTCATACCCACAGCTTGTGAGCACTGATCTACAGAGATGACAGTCCTGGAATTAGATTCTATAAGATAGTACCACAGAAATCAACAGAGTTCTCCAGTGTATACAATAAAATGCAAATGCAGCCTCCACTGTCACGGCGGAGCTTCTGCCTGCTTTCAGACAGCGAGTCTCACAGCCAGGGAGAGCCTAAGCCTTACCTTCACAAAAATGCTGGTCGGTATAAACCGTCTGAGCAGCTGGTTGGTGAAGTTGGGAAACCTAAGCAAGCTGATGTTGAGCGACGGTAGCTGCTGGTACCCAGCCATCAGAGGGTGAAAGTTATACAGCATTTCCTGCTTGGTGCCGGGTAGAATACGCAATCGGATCTAGTGATAAAAATCCAGAGGGAAACAGTCACAGGCACGCAGTCCCCTGCATGAACACACATCTTACATCGTTACCCTCAATCATCTATGAAGGACAGATCCTTCTGGTGAAGGCATTTGCTCTCTCCTAACCCACCTTCTAAAACATACGGACGGGCACAGAGGAAACGCACCGATGACACGGGCGCCATCGCTCAGTTTCTGTCCAATCTGAAGGGCGGCACGTGCCTTCTTAAGAACTCTGTCAGGTTACCACTTTGTCCTACACCAGGTATATTACAATCTTCAAAAGACATTATATAATAATTTACCAAAAAACCTCCTGTATGTCTTTATAGGCATTTTTCATCAAAATAAAAACTATAAGATTTTGGTTATTCTCTTAGGGATTTAATACTATACATTAAGGTAAACAACTTCAGGGGGAAAAGGGTGTTGGAAATCTTTACTAATACTTGAGGGCTCCGCATGCTGCCCAGCCTGACGACCTGAGTTCAGTCTCCAGGTCCCACATGATGGAAGGAGAGAACCGTCTCCCACACATGTCCTCTGACCTCCATAGCTGCCCTGATGCAAATGTACAGGTCACTCTCAACACACAGTAAATACGTAAAAAAAAAAAAAAAAAAAATTAAACTTCAGAAAAATATACATTGTAAAGTTTTGGCAAGACAATTCCCAGAAACAGCTTGCTAGTTTATGAATGAGAAACGCGTCTGTATGCGCACACACGTCCGGGACAACAGCACAGGTTTGTGATGTACTAAAGCTGAGGTATGTATAAATTTATAATGGTATACAGCAATACTGCATAATTCATGTATAATTCTACTGTGTATCTAACAACAAACTCAGAATTCTGAATATGTGTAGCAAACTGGTTGGTTTGTCAGGGTAGGACTGGTGTTAGACACATTTGTCCTATAATTAAAACTGTCCTTATTCATAAAAGGCATTTCCTGACAAATGTGAGGTGTCTGTTAGCATTCTGACTCTCCTTGGGAACTGTTTTTTGACTGGGTTTTACATTTTAAAAATAGATAAACTTTTCCATCTGATTTGACTGAATAAGGAAGAAAGGTTGAATAGCCAAAAAAAAAAGTTCTTGAACATAGAGAAAAGTAACTTCTATGCAAGATCAAACCTTGTACAAGTCTGCAGGCTCTAACCTCAGTGTGGCTGTGCTCCAGGCCACAGGCCAAGACACAGGTAAATAAAGAAGAGGTTACGGTTCTCAGGAATCCTAAGGTGTCATTATAATACAGTCACCAGTGAACCATGCTTTATAAGGAGTAAGAACCCATCTGTGTGATCTCAAAGATGTGAAACAGTAACACACCTCTGCAGGAAGTTAAACTTCATCTTTAAAAAGGCTTAAAAATTTACCACTATCAAAACCCAAACCCCAGCTGTCCACTTCCTGGTCCCACTCCTGTGGTCACACATGCAGCACCAGAAAGAGGACCTGTACCTACCTGTTTGAGGCCTGAGAACATGAAGGCATCACTGGGCTCCACAGAAATTTCCACATCTTGAACCAAGTCAGTCTTATTCTGTAAGTGATACCTGACGGGTAACGACTCTCTGACACGTCCAAACGAGGGCAGGTCTACAGAGAAGAGCATGGGTCCCTTGGTGAAGTGGAAGCCAGTTCATCACACAGGCTTATATTAGACAGACACAGTGGTTCACAAGTTACGGCTTTGCATATGAGATCCTTTCATTGGGAAAGGATGCTGACAGGACAGGCTGAGAAGGAATTATGTCTGAAAGTGACTGCACAGCACAGAATCAAGAGTCAGCTGCCACAAACTGCTACAAATAACTTTACAAATCTGTAAACATCTCCCAAAATACCAATCACAGTTCCTAAACTAGAATAAGGAAACATTGTATTTTAGTGAAACTACATAAAATTTCTACTCGTCTACTTGTTCAGATTTTTCAGTAGAGTTCTGCAGACTTATTTTTCCTGACATATAAAAATGGAATGTTCTGTAAGTCTGTGACCATCCTTGCAGAGGCTATGCTAATGTGGTCCGTGCTGTTCGTCACATGCAGCTCTGTGGTCACACGCAGCTCTGCTCAAGCAAGCACTGCAGGAGGTGGCATGGTAGGAGGCGGGCACTGTATGCTATTTTTAAAATCATACAGACATGCTGGGGGCTGATAATGAAATGTTTCTCTTAATAGAATTATTCAATGAAGAGAGGAGAAATGAGCCAGGCATGTGGCGGTGCACACCTGTAAGCCATGCACTTAGAAGGGAGAGGTAGAATGAACAGTGGGAGTTTAAGGCCAGCCTTGGCTATACAGTGAGTCTGAGGCTAACCTGAACTACATGTCACCCTACCTTAAAAAGACCAGAGAGAGAGAGAGAGAGAGAGAGACAGAGACAGAGACAAAGAGAGAGAGGGAGAGAGAGAGGGGGGTAGGTTGAAATTATGATACTATGTGCTTCCTAATTTGAGATTAGCCTGGAGTGTATGTGATCCTATGTAAAAACAGGAGGGGGCAGTTCTGTGCCCACTAAAGGGAACTGAATCATTCCTAACAAAAATTTAAGCCTGAATCTGATCAAGTCTGATGACTGTCAATTTACAGGGATACGAAAACAGTTAAAAATGACATCATAAAATCAGCAAAATCCAGGCTGTTAGAAATTCTACCAAATGATTTGGTTTCCTCAACAAATAAACAGGAAGAGGGAGGGCAGGTGGAAGCAGGAGAGGAGGTGGGTGTGCACACAGGAGCACTGGGAACAGTGCTCGGGGCTAGCAATGAGGGAGTGAGGACGAGGGGGCAGGACAGCAGCCCACCTAGAGACGAGATGGCTATGAGACTTATCCACACACTGCAGTGGAAAGACCTTAATAAGCTGAGAAACACCCAGCCAACCAAAGCTTCAACATTAGAATCTGGTGATGTTTTAAGAATCTATTACTAGCCTGAGCACAGTAGCACACACTTTTTATCCCAGCACTCATGAGGCAGAGGCAGGAGGCTCTGTATGAGCTCGAGGCAAGCCTGATCTACTTAGCAAGTTCAAGGCTATCTAGGACTAAATAGTGAAATCTGGCCTGAACCACCCTCCTACTCAAAGAATCCACTGATAATTTTAAGTCACGATAATGAAACAATTAGGTTCACAGAAAGCAGTGCTTCCAATCAAACTAAAATACTCACAGATGAGATGGCATGTGGGATTTGGCTGATAATAGTCGGAGTAGGACCATTTAAAGTTTATAGATGTTAGCCAGCCAGTTTGCATAATACACTGTTACATAACTAAATTCTTCAAAGGCCAGTATCAGTAACATGTGAATCCTACCTGCATTCACGTGGAGAGGGATGTTTTCAACAATCACGTGAGGCAGTGTGATGACAGTGCTGACGGCGGGGAGAGTTTCCACGCCTGAGGCCCTACGCAAAAAGTGCAGCTTTGAAATTCACACTTAAAAAGTTCTTTAACCAAACAAAGGAACCTGTTTTACCAACTAGCTTCAAAAGAAAAATAAATTATCCATTTTCCAAAACTCCTCCAACAGTGTTTTGTGCAGAGGGAACTTTCTGAACCCCACTGCTGCTCTGAACGTCCAATGAGCAGATGCTATAACCCAGGCCTCCTGGTGCCAGTTACCACTGGCAGCTAAGGCAGGAGCTGCTGGGACTGTCACCAGTAAGAACCTTACAGAATTACAGTAGCACGGCAGACAAACAAGTGCCTTTCAGTTGATGCTTAACTCATATAACATAGAAACTTCAGTGTTCCCAGGGATTTTTCAAGTGTAAAGGTGTCCTGAGACCACCAGATTTGAGAAGCGCTAACCTGTGGCTTACAGTTCTGCCTTGTCAGACCCTGGAGCCCAAGCATGTGCGAGGCCACAGGATCATCCCCAGCACTGGAAACAGGTCCGGAAACCGTTTCCAGAGACTGTTCTGGCCGTGTCTTGCATTCTCATGGTATAACATGAGAACAATGACGCTGTGGAATCACATGTACTAAATAGTTCTTTCAAAGCCTAAAGGCAACTTTGACATTCCCTCGGTTACTGATTTTATAGGTTGAAAATATTTTTCTACTTCAGTTAACTCTGACAATTTGTGACATTTTAGGGACAGCTGAAACATTAAGCTCTTCCTATTCACTATAAATGATTGCATAAAACACTTCCTTGTGGGCCAGTAAGACAACTCAGTGGGTAAGGGCATTTCCACCAAACCTGACGGTCTGAGTTCAGCCCTGACCCACACATAGAACAGAACTGACTCCTGCAAGCTGCCCTCTGACAGCCCTGTTTGAAACAGCACATATACCCTCCCAACAAAACAAACAAACAAATAAATGTCGTAAGACACTGTAAGTATTCCTATTGGCATTCCTTTCTCAGTTTTAACTAAGTTTATTTCATTTAAAAACCCATGAAATATTAAATCATACCAGGAGAGTAACACACAAATATCTCTTGTGGACCTCCTCATCTAAGAAGAATATCAATGCACCTGAATTTTCCAGTCTCTAGTGCTCCCACCAGCCCCTCCAACCCACTGTCTACTGTTCCCATGTCCTTCCTTATACCCTTACAGATAGACTGGTACTCCTGAGTGCTGCAGAGTGTGTGTTATATGCTCTCAACGTTGTACAAGTGCAGTCTGCCAATGTTTGCACTGTAGCTCGCTTCCTTCCCTTCTCCTTGGGATACAGACGTGGACCTCTGCTTCACTCGATTTCACTAGTGAGCAGCACGTCACCGACTGTGCCACCACCCGATTTCTTTTCTTTGTGGTAGGCAGAGTACTTATGGTATTTTGGTGTTTGGGTGGGAAGGTATTACAAGTAGTAATGCTGCTTTGTCTACTTTCATTCGAATTCCCATAGTATACATGTCTGGTATCGTTCCTCAGTCTGCAGGGTCAGAGACACCGTCAACTCCCCTAACACTGCCCAGCAGACTTCGGAACAAACTCACTCACACTCCACATCTTCCACACTTGGCAATGTTAGCACCTCACTGAACGTGCCTCCAGCTTGTCATCCCCAGGTACTACAGAGCCTGCTCTTCTCACACGGTCTTCCCTGGCCTCCCCACTTCCTACAGGCGACCCATCTACATCTTAGGTGAAGATAACCCAGAGGTAAAGTTGTAAACACAAACACTAACCCTTATTAGTACTATGTAGTATTATGAATTATTGTGATTTAGTATTACAATACAACAAAGATCTTCACCCATTTTGCATTTTGTCTTTTCATTCTCTATGATTTATTTCAATGAATTGAAAATTTTAATTTTAATGTTTTTAGACTTGCTTACTTTTGTGTATAAGATTTTGTCTGAATGGATATATGTGCACCGCATGTGTGCTTGGTGCCCATGAAGTTCAGAAGATGTCCTAGTTATGAGTGATTATGAGCCAATATGCTTCTGGGAACTAAACCCAGGTCTTCTTGCAAAAGCAACACGTGCTCTTAATTGCTATCTTGCCAGCTCCAAACGACACCTTTCTAAGACACTGAGAAGCTTATTTCTAACCAACAGAAACGTAACTAAGCATTGTACACTGACATATATCCAGTAACCCCCCTTAATCCTTAATCCCTTGGGTTGTCTTCTTAAAAAACCTACTTTGTCTATGTTTAAGTGTGTACATAGGTACACATGTATGAAGACCTGTGTGGCCACAGCCTGAGTGTGGAGGTCAGAGCACACTTGTGGCGTAGGTTCTGTCTCTCCATCATGTGCAGTGTAGAGATGGAACCCAGGCTGTCAGGCTTGGCAGCAAGCACTTTAGGCTGCTGACCCATCTTCCTGGCACCCTCTCTCGGGTTTGTATGTAGACAATCCTACAGATTGCATGAGGGCATTCTGCCTGATGCTTTCCACAGCCCTATATTTAGTTTTAGGTTGACTAAAATTTTACTGGCATTTCAGTCAGAAATTGTGTCAAACTAAGCTTGCTTTATCTTCCTCATCTTTGTTATTTGACATAGATGTAATCATATATGTAATCACACATATGGCTGTAACTCCACCCTGCACTTGAGCGTGATAAATGATAATGACAAACAGTAAAGATATTAGAGAAGAACTGAGGGCCAATGCGATTTGTACCTCTTCCAGGAGATGATGTAATGTCCCGTTGCCACTCCACCTTCAATGTTCCCAGAAGCTGGGCAGCGAAGACAGAAGCACTCGCTAGCGCTCTCTCCTGTCTGTAAGACAACTGCAAGAAAGACTCCTTATAGCCTATGCCTTCATTTAATCTACGAGAGTTTTGCCTCAAGTAGACAATAAAGCAATACTTTACAAATAAACTGTTTTTAGAAACTTAGAAACCAATGCTCAGAAATGCTATATTACTTTTTCTACATCATGTAAGTCTACTATTGGGCTACTCTATCGATATTTATAATAGTAAAAACCAGTGGGTGGAAATGTAGCAGGACAGCTGACACCCTCTTCTGGTCTGAATGTGCACATGGATGTGTGTACTCACACATATACGTATGCGCACACACCACCACCACCAATGGGGCATCTATAAATCTACAACCAAGTCCTACTGAAAAGCCATGAATACAGACAGCTTGAAGAAACAATGATACCATAAGGCAATTGGTTTCCTTTTTCCAAATTATTTCATGACAAGAAAGCAAGAAAGAAAAAGAAAGGAAGGAAGGAAAGTAGAAAGGAAGGAAGAACAGAAGAAAGGAAGATAGATATTTTGGGGGTAAGGAAAAAGAAAACCCCATCACTCCAACACTATTGACATCATTCCTCTTTTTGATTCACTATGGAACTCACTCAAACAGAAACCACCCACCCTCGCTCCACTGCTACCTAGCTGTACTCATCTCGCACAGGAAGAGCTCCTCTTGCTACTTTTACATCTATCTAAACCAGATCTCTACCTTTCAACACTCCACAGCCACAATGTCAGGCTTTAAATGCAAGTGGACGACAGCTTCTAGCTAACACAATTATAGCAAATCTGTGAGCAACTATGAAATAACAACATTCCTAAACACTGGGTTAGTATTTTTATGGCTGCCCAATAACGACGACTGTACTAGGTGAACGGCTATCTGGTTGTGGACAAGTAGACCCCAGGGAGAAAGAAAGGGGCAGGTCAGTTCTTAAGTTGTTTCAAGTAAACTTAAAAATTAACAGACAATATTGGAGCATAATGCTTTTAGGAATGCATCAGTGCAAGCCTTTGGAGATGCTTTTATAAAATCCTGGGCTGGTCATAATACAGTCTACTACCAAGGCTCTCCCTAAAGTCTAAGTTAGGCAGAATGCTGTTGATGTCTGCTAACAAATCAACGTGGTGAATCTGTGACATGGAAGTGTGACACTGTGAGTAAGAGTGTGACTGTGAATAAGAGAGGAGCCATGAAGCAAAATGCGAGTGGCCCTCGGAGCTGGAGAGGTCAGCAGCCTGATCTTCCCTAGAATCTGAGACACATTGTTTCTAGGATTTCCAACCTCCGGAACTTTAAGAAAAGGCTAACTTCACGGTCACTGTTATACCAGCAACAAGACACTGAAATATCAGAGGTTCAAACCAGAAATTAGTCTTCAATTTAATAGACCGTCATTAAATGATGTCACCAATATAAAGATGAAAAAGACAGGCTGTGAGTCTAAGGGAGCACAGTCTACTGCAGCGTCATTTGTAGCGACAGATAATGGGCTGTCACAACAGAGGCATGTACAAAGTGTCATGGGTGTGAAGAGAAGCGGGAAGGCCTGCAGAGGAGGATCAGAAGTCTGAGCTCGTGAGTCACAAGGAGCAAAGGTCAAACGGGTGGAAGAGATATGAGAGGGGTTTGGACAAAGTGATAGATAACTGTTCAAATTCCCACAGAGCAATGCCTGCTAAAAGCAAGTTAGCCTCAGCTAGATGGTAGAAAAGCACAGGAGAAGAGACCGCTGTGAGGCATGTCTGCAAGCTTCGCAGAGCCTGACGATGAAATCCAGTGTGCTGCAAAACTGTTGGAGTCGGAATGCCAGGAAATCCTATTCAGAGGAATTGGATTCTAGCAGCGTGCACCAGGGAAAAGGGACACAATCCAGCTAGAAAGCTACTTCTTCAAGCCAGGAGAGAGGGGGCCAGGATGGCGGCGAGAACGGGCATGAGACGCTGGACTCAGTTTCTCCCTTTGCCTGTACACTGATCCTTCTAGCAGGACCAGTAACATGGGCAGCCTAAAGTTCTGTGGCAGCTGAAGACGTAAAGACAGAGGGAAGCCCAAGCGAGGATCTTAGAAATACCCAACGTCACACAAGCAAATCAACTCTGACTAAACAGTGCAAGCAATGGTCAAGGCCTACACTGAAGCAACCAGCAGTTGCTAGTTTGCTTTTCTCACAACATTTAACCTGAGCATCTGCTTGAGTAAACTTCTGCTTCACTTAACATTCACATTAGCTTTATAACGTACAACAGTTTATGAAAGTACACAGAACAGGAAAGCTGTGTAGGTTTGAGCCTGCTCTCTGGGCTGCTTTAGCTCCTGAGTTAGCAAATCTGCTGTCTATCTAAGAAACACCTTGTCCTAGTTCTAATTATAAACAACAGTAAACACTAATTTCAAATTAATAAAAAAAAAAAAAAAAAAACCTTAAAATTTCAAAAATGAAAATCCTAGTTTGCTTTCAATGATATTTCTCAAAATGTTACTTCCTTAGAGTAAAAAAGAAAAGAATCTGATCTTTTATGCTGGCATGGTGACCCGTGTCTGTAATTACCGCACTCAAGAAGTACAGGCAGGAGGGTCGGGAGCTCAAGTGCAAGACTAGCTTTTGGCGACATGACACCTCTCTCAACACAGAACCAAACAAAACCCAAATCTGATCTTTTAAAATACAATATACTCATGCATATTATACATGCTAATCATATCTTAACTCTAAATGTGTCTCAAGTTCCCTTATTTTGCAAAAATCTAACTGTTACACTGCTAACCGACCGCACGCACATCTGGCCCTTATGTGAGAGTGATGGAAGGCTGCACCTTTGTCTATCTGGGACTCCAGATGATCCATTGCTGTCATAGAGGGAGCAAGCTGGAGCTCACTGGACACAATCGTGAGGGCCCAAGGGGAGGCACTCAAAACATCCGTCATCAACAGAAAGGGGATGTCTGCATAGACTCTTTCCAGGTGCTCAAACTGCCACCAAGGAACAGAAAAGATTGGTCAGCAATCACACTCATTTTTTTCTTTGAATTATTCTGACGTGATTCCCAGCACCCATCACAGAACATACCTTTGTGGAAACAAATCTGACTGCAACATCAAACGGAAAGACAGTTTCTATTGTTACAGTTTCATCCTGTAAGACAGCATAAGGTGCACACACAATGGCTTTTCTCATCTTTTAACAGGAAGTTTTAAAGTTAAAAAGCATAGAAGGCGTAATTTAGAATTGATGGGTAAATAACCACAAGTTATACAATAGGAAGCAAGGGTCTTTTCCTAGATAACATTTGTAGAAATCTTCATAATGATCTGCTCTCCCTAGGGAGTTATCTGTTCAGCAGTGGCCTAGGGAAGTGCTTTCTTCTGTATTATTATCTCAAGATTTGGTGGAGCAGGCAGGACAGTAGTCACTCTACAGAGCAGGAGCTGGATGGTAAGATGAAGTGATTTGCCTAATGTCTTAAATGGGGCCACGCCCAGAATCTGGATCATCCTCTCATGTGATTCAAGGTGACTAAAATAATCACACAGTAATATAACAGACACTATTACATTTGCCATGCACACACAGTATAATGCTCACAGCATCCAATCTATTATAACTGACTATTTAAGATGGAAGTCTAGAATTTAAGTCTAAGACGAAAACTTTACCAAATCTGATCATGGAGCTCTACCCTAACCAACATGCTGAATCTCCCCTCTAAATGACTGTTTGAGAGCCACAATGTTATCCTTCTTTTTAAAACAAATAATCCAATACATTGATGAGAAGTCTTTTTAGAAGATTATTTTGAGCCAGTGAGATGGATCAAAGGATAAGGAGCTTGCTTCTAAGTCTGATGACCTAGGTTCAGTTTCTGGAACCCACACAGTACAAAGAGAGAACCAATTTCCACAACTGTTCCCCAATGTTCACATATGCATTGTGGCATGCACATACTGTATATGCCACACAAACACACAAACACACGCAAAATAAACAAATGTAAACAGAAGTGGACTGTAATGTCAGACAGATGACATCTGTATGACCATGGCCATACATGTGATTTAGGAAAGTCACACACATAAGCCTAGATTCTAGGTCTCAGTTTCATAGAACTCCGAGGTGGTGAACATTAAATAAAGTGGTAAGCCAGGAGCAGTGGCACATTCCTTTACAGCCAGCATTCTGGAAGGAGAGGCAGGCAGGCAGATCTCTGTGAGACTGAGCCAGTCTGGTCTACAGAGTGAGTTCCAGAACAACCAGGGCTCTGTAGAATGATCCTGTCTCAGAAAAACAAAACAAAACGGTTCACATAATGTTTGACAGCCCATTTGCTAAGTTACCCTTTCAACAACCTTTTCTCTCCCAATAACTTATGAATGGATCACAACTTCTACAAAAATCACACTATAATCCTCAATTCCTGGGCCTTTGCTTCTGTTGGGCTGAGAGACCAACCTATAAGATAATATATTACTGCTAAGACCAAAAGATGTTAAAGTAACACAAAATAGAAGTGATTCATACATGAAAAGTAGTCATGAAAAAAAATACCTTGTGACACTTGCAAATAATTTCTTTTCCTTCAACAGTTGTATTGATCAGGTAATGAAACATACACAAGGAACATTCTGGAGCCCACTGTCCACAGCGAACATACACTGTTTTTTCTAGCTGCAACACAGTAAGTATTGTAAACTTAATGTTACAGAGACTTCCTCCAGATATTATAAGACAATGTTCTCATTTAGAGATGTCTGTTAGATACTTTATGCAGGCTGTTACAGTGTAACCCATGTGACTAAGGACCAGACACCCGAACCCTGAGCCGACCTCCATGACATAACCCCCACCTTCTCATGCTCTCCTTCAACCCCCCACAAACTTCTTATGTGACTTGGAAACAGAAGTTTCACCAGCAGCAACAAGCAGTCCGGTGGAGGGTCATGTGTTCTAAACCCCCTGCACAGACAAACCTAACGATGTAAAAAGCTAGGAGATGCTCGGTGGGCCAGTCCCCTTTCCAGTGCGAGGCTATACTACTATAGAAGTACAGCCCACCTCCTGTGCTCTCCAGTCCCTCCCTGCTGGCCATGCTCACCTGCTCCCCTGGCTGTAGGTCTCCCACAGGAATGTCAGTGAGTAGGGCTGGGTAAGACTCATCACACAGCTCTGCTCCGTGAAGTGTCACATGAGTTTTCTGAGTTAGGTTGGCATCCTGCCCTGTGAAGGTTGACAGAGTGGTGTTTCAGGACATTATCAAAATCGACACTATAAGAACACTCTATCATGCGGGCGGTGGTGCGCACGCCTTTAATCCAGCACTTGGAGGCGAGGCAGGCGGATTTCTGAGTTCGAGGCCAGCCTGGTCTACAGAGTGAGTTCCAGGTGGCCAGGGCTACACAGAGAAACCCTGTCTCGAAAAACCAAAAAAAAATAAATAAATAAATAAATAATAATAAAATAAAAAAAAAAAAAAAAAAAAAAAAAAAAAGAACACTCTATCATACATCTTTTAAATAAATATCTACCATTGACGCGATGCTGTTTACCTTGTTCCTATGTTGGTGTGAAGGGAATTGTGGTTTCAGACTGTGCATTTTAATTCACTGTAACTGGGCTCAAACACATCTTTAGGGATCAAAGTTGGGACTGTTATAATCAATATATTTTTGCCAATGAGAAAGAAGTTTTACTCTTACAGTGTAAATATCTGTGCTCAGGGACTGAACCAACTCCTGGCAAGCATGCACCCTGCTGACTGTGGAAGTGCTTCCCTGCAGAAGGCTGTGGACCGTGGTTGATGCGGCAGGGCACCAATGGCCATGAGCTGTGTTGTTGCAAATCTGTCTCACAAAGTGCTTTGGAGCTGATTCTCCACCATGGAGCTAGTTTTACCAGCTGATTTATACAGTCCGTTCGTTCGTTCGTCCGTCCATCCATCCATCCGTCCGTCTGTCCGTCCGTCCGTCTCTTCGATCATTCTCACTTCAGCATCTGATCAGGAAAAGTTTCCTGTTGCTCCTCATATGAGAGCGACAGTTCAAAATGATGAACTTTTTCCTCTTCAGTCAGTTCACGGAGGCATCTGTTGTGGGCACTTCTGCGCCTTTCCCACTTGCCTTAAACACGGATTGCCACGGCACAGTCCATGAATTCTCTCGCAACTTCTCATACAGGCCTGCAAATATCAGCTTTGAAGAGTGCTCTCCGACGGTCAGCGTCTGAGGGCTGCTTACTGAGCTCCTCCAGTGTCTTGTTTCCTTTCCAGACGCTCTTGAACAACCACCACAGTGTGTGTGAGCAGCCCAGATGTGTTGCTGATGTTGTAAGCTGTCGCCAATGCTTTATCACTCATTTTTAACTTGTATGAGAAAACCGCTCATGGGTAACAGTAAAGCACATGCTGCTAGACTGACAACCTGACACACAGGACGGAGGGCAATAATCAAGCCCCACAGCTGTCCTCTGACCTCCACATGCATGCTATGGGACATGCAACTCATGACCAAATGAGGAAAAGTTTATACAACCAAAAAGTTTTTCAAAGAAAATCACTCAAACCTGCTTTTTGTGTAACACAACTTTCATAGTGTAATATAAATATAAAGTAAACAGTAATTATCAAAAAATGAGAAATCCACATTAAAACCATGTTTAATATAACCACATTTACTAGTGTATTCTAATATTAAATGGCATATTTCAACAGTACAAAAAACCACAGTGCCTCTTCAACCAACATATAATGGATACTGATCCAACTTACGACGTTTATAAACTCACCAAATGAATGCTTACCTGGCTTCAGGCCAGCGGTGAGCTTCACATCCCTGATTTGGGACTTTTCGTGGGATTGAACAGTTACAACCAAACAATACATCTCATTCATTAGGGCAGGAGGCTCATGTCGCAGATGTACAGAAATGTTTGGAACTCTGGAAATGATCCTTGGAAAAGAAATAGCTCAATAAGCAGCTTAAAGAAACAAAGTATGTACGGCATTGCTCTAAAGGAAGTAAGACAATCTGACTGCTTTCACAGGACACTTACATTGTGCTTGCCTGGATTATGATGCTGTCCCAGTGAACCTCATCGTCAGGAAGCTTTGGCCGCCTTTTGAAAGACCTTGCAGCCTGCAGGGCTTCCTGGGAGGAAGCAGCATCCCCTCCTCCTCCCTGCCAGCTCAACACCACACACCTGCCTGACTCGCTGCCCAGAAAGAGATCCACAGAGGTGATCTGAAAAAAGAAGGCACACCAGAAACGCCATCACATACCTGCTTGTCATTGTCCCGTCAACCTATCCGCAGTGAGGACGATCACACCTAACAGTCACCTAGTCACCACAGATGAAAAGGACAGAACGCCTGCTGTTAGGCGCGCACCCTGGCCAGGCACTGACTTCCAAGAGCCTGCATGTATACGTATGATGCTGGCTCCAGCACAGCTCTTGACAGACAAATGCTTATTGGTGGACGTTGAAGGAAATAAGGAAGTACCACTGATAAACTTACAAACTAGTGTCTAATCCCACAAACGTATCTGCTATAAGTACTTATAGTATTAGTAATAAAATGTTTTATTAACTGAATATTTCTTTCAGATAAGCCCATTAATGAAAGGATCCAACATACAATTATTAACTATAATGATAGGTTTCCTCAGATACCAAGTAAAAAATAGAATACAGCTCTAGGTGTTAAAATACAGCCCGAGAATGGAATTGTGGAAGGGGAATTCTGAGCACTTGTTTCATGACGTCAGTTTCTTCAAAAACATTGAACTAGCTGTTCTTGGATTATGCTTTTGTGCCTCTCCCAGGTGTAGTGGACAGATCAGTTTACTGGAGATCAGTCATCACAACTGGCTATTGTTATTGCTTGTGCCTCTATGGAAAGCCACATGCATTTTCCCTGTGATTATATACAGCTTGAATTCATGACATCTTTACTCAGGTGACCCTTCTTAACATCAAGATACAGACTGTCCGCTGCTCTGAATAAAGTTGGCTATTGCTTGAAACCTGAATCCATCTCTCCCAGGTTCATGCTGCCAACTACAGCAGTAAAACATCTAAGTAGATTTTGTCAAGTCATCAAGGACTTTTAAAGGGAAGAAACTAAGTGCTGGATATTAGTCAATAAGAAATTTGTTTACGCCAGGCGGTGGTGGCGCACACCTTTAATCCCAGCACTTGGGAGGCAGAGGCAGGTGGATTTCTGAGTTTGAGGCCAGCCTGGTCTACAGAGTGAGTTCAGGACAGCCCGGGCTACACAGAGAAACCCTGTCTCAAAAAACCAAAAAAAAGAAAGAAAAGAAAGAAAGAAATTTGTTTACTTGAGAGAGGTTGCTATGCAAATGTAAGGAGTATAACCTTATGTGCATATATTTTAACAGTGGTCCCAAGGTTTGACCCAGCTAACCACTCTCTTTAAGTCATGGACATCAAGCATTCGGTGAGTGCTTACTATGCTGTAAACACTGTCAGCATCGAATGGACTGACAACTCCCCAAACCCCAGATCTTACAGATGAATGACTGAGACACACAGGTTACAATGCCCTGGACCTCACAACTAGGCTAGAACTGAAGATATGCAGTTGGCTCCAGAGGACGCATGACATAAAATACTATTTTTCACTATACAGTTCCGAAGAGCTTCTCAAATCTTATACTATATCAACCTGCTAAAATATTAATGTATCCTCATTTTCCTTAAATATATGCAAACAGCAATGTTTGAACACTAAAGAGAAAAAGTCAAAATTAGGTCCTATTATATATATTTGATGTATTATGTAATATAAATCATTGAAAACTCCTTAACTGATAATTTACTCATTAAAAAAATGAGATTGGTCTTATGAACTGAGAGCAAATACTGTCTACTTAAAATACTACTGGTGAAAAAGGCAGGAACAGAGCATGATGTCCAGTAAATTCCACTGTCCTCCTTCATGCCGGGGACTGAATCGAGACCTTGTGCATGCCAGGAGACATTCACTCTACCACTCAGCTACATCCACAGGCCCAGTCTTTAAAATTTCATAGTACAAATGGAGTGACAAAGAGCATACGGAAGGAAATCTACCAACCGACTACAAATGCAGTACTCACATACTTAACATAAACATACTACTTTTGCCATTCAAATTATTTTTAAGAAAATTTCATAATGTACCTCGATTTTCTTTCCCACGTCTTCAGTTTTTGCAACAAATTTAAATGTCAATTTTCTTGTTTTGCTAGGAACTAAGCACATCTTTCCTTGAGTCAGATTTTCTAGGACTTCACTTGCTTTAGATGCTTCCTCCAATACACAGAACTGGTTGTAGCCCTTAAAGAGAGGTGAGTGGCATATCATTTGGAAGCAGCAGACATCAGATCTTTTGCCAACACTGAGCACTACGTGATTCAAAGCTCATTCAGTTCTAGCCTGGGGTTCTCAACCAGTGGGTTGTGACCCTTTGGGGGTCAGACACCCCTTCACAGGGGCTGCAAACCAGATATCCAGTATATCAGATGTTTACATTAAAATTCATAACAGTAGCAAAATTACAGTTATGAAGAAGAAGTAGCAATGACATAATTTTATGGTTGGGGTCACCACAACATGAGGAACTATATAAAAGGGTCACAGCATAGGAAGGTGAGAACCGTGGCTCTAACACAAATATCACTAATGCACTATGTACTAGTTTTCACATAAAAAGAATTATTTTGATGCCCAGTTCATGTACTTACTCACTGCTAACACAAAGAAAAAAAAAAAAAACATTTAGCACACACAGCCTGATTTCTGGACGATTTGAAATACCAGTTCCAAAGGAGAAACAAAATGTATGTTCTTTGTTGCAATGGAAAGTACTATTGATCATTCCTTCCTTTTAAAAAAAAAACTTATTTTTTATTATTATTTATGTGTGCCTGAGTGTTGTGTGTGTGTGTATATGTGTGTGTGTGTGTGTGTGTGTGTGTGTGTGTTGATACACAGTATCTTTTTAGGTTCACCATGAGAATATTGTAACTTTCAATATATGTGTTGGTTAAAGGCTTAATATACTTTCTAGGTGATCAGAAGCTAATTATTAAGTGAGCACCTAGGTGAGAGAGAATAGACTTCAGCCCTTGGCTTTAGTGTATCACACTTTAAAATGTTTATATGCCTATAGTATGAAAATGTTGCTTATGTGTGCATAGAAAATACTAGACTGTTTAGGAAGTAGGCTGAGAAGCCTGCCTCTTGCAGGGCAGGACTGCAGGAGCCCAGGTTCATTGCGCACATCAAGTTTGTCCACTCCATTCCAGTATTTCAAAACCAAGCACACATTAATTCTAAAACAAAAACTAACAATGGTAAAACAAATGAAGCCAATGATTTTAAAAATTAGACTAGCTTCACGGTGAATATTGAAATTCAAGCTACACATTATAAAAACGAAGAATAGTATTCTTGGCTTACTTAAGCCAGAAATGAAAAAAACTTAAGAGTAGAAAAAGCACTGAATTGCAAGACTTTGGAAATACAAATACATTTTTCCTAAATAATTCTAGCCCAAATCAGATAACCAGTAAGATGTAATCTTCACTAAAGTCACTCTGCACAGTTTCCTGAGCGCTACAATGCCATGCACACAGTGGGAACATGCACACAGTGGGAGCATTTGTGAGCACACTACCTGGTTATTGAAGCTGACACAGAGCTTAGAAAACCTAATGGGGTGCGGACAGTCAGCCTTCAGATACACATCAAACTGCACAGGGACATCCACGTGGAAACTCGGAGCATGGAACTTGGCTTTGCATTGTACTAGAAATCAAAGGACAAGGGCGGGGTCACACAGAAGCAGGCGTTAGCGCACCGTCCTGAGTCGTCTTACAGAAGCAGCTCGTCTGCTCTCACTGCCTCCTCACTCACGGTGTCCTCAGCCAATGCAAACACAACTCCTTATGAAAAGAAAGGTAAACTAAGTAGCTTCCAAAACATTGGCGTGAGGGTGCCGTTTGTCTGTTTTGAGACAGGGTTTCTCTATGGAGCCTTGGCTGTCCTAGAACTCACTATATAGATCAGGCTAGCCTCCGACTGAGAAATCCACCTGCCTCTACTTCCCAAATGCTGGGATTAAAGGTGTGTGCCACTACTGCCCAGCTTCAAAACTTTTTAAATTTTAAAACCACACTTTGTCTATAAAAATTTCGTATCAAAAGGAACGGAACAATTTTGAATTATTTTATTCAAAATATCTGCCTAGACATTAACGCATACAACTTTAAAATTCTATTTTCTCAAGGACACTTCATATTATACTTGAATTATAAATAAGCAAAGTATATTTTAATAAATAAATATAAGTATTTGAACAAGGGAGTGTTTCAGATTGCAAAACCCTTCCCCCCAGAATAATTTTTTTCAAATTCACCTTTTTCTAAGCAAATTTAAATTGTGAATTATATATATATATATATATATATATATATATATATATATATATATATAAAACAAATGTATTCAACATCAAATTATTCTATTTTAGTGTTATTTAATATGTAAACCAGTGGCTCTCAACCTGTGGGTAATGACCCCTTTAGGGGTCACATATCAGATATACTGCATATTAGATATGTACATAATGATTTATAACACTAGCATAATGAGTTATGAAATAGCAGGGAAGTCGTTGTATTGTTGGAGGTCACCACAACACGAGAACTGCATTAAAGGGTCAGAGTCTTAGGAAGGCTGAGATCTGCTGATGTACACTATACTGTTAGACATAAAATAAAACATCGTTTTGAAAAAAGAAAATAAGACAAAACTAGAAACTATTCTTTCCCGCGGTGTTTGAAAGTAACAGTAAATGAGATGAAGGTCTCATGACTCACACATTTGTTCAATAAATACTTGTTGATGTTAAAACATTTGATAGCATATTGCTATGACACTGCAGAGAAAAATAAGACTCGTGGTTACCCACGAGATGCTATACTCTGACTTCTTTCATATTTATTAGTCTGCATGTATTTACTTCAGACAAAGGGTTCCTATGAACCCTGGATGTTGGCTACACACCAAATGGTACGAAGTCCTGTACGCCTATTGTGAAGACATTGCTGCCAGCCAGAGAGACCCGGTCAGCCCACAGCTTCTGAGCAGTCTTCACCGCTAAGACATCGCAGTCGGGTTCAGAGTCAGGGCTTTCGTTCTGCAATGAGAATTCAAATGCTGTCCAACTAATTGAGGAAAAACACACACAGATGCAGAGCCGGGTGCACTTTCTACAAGGAATTACAACCCACCATTAAAACATTCATGAGGTTCTTTTCTATCCGAGATTTCTGGTCATCTTTCAGAGTTGAAGCTAAGATAGGGAAAGAAAATAGAGCTGTAAGACAGGCAGGTCAGACCATCAGCCTACTGCGGGGTTACAGGCAACTATAAACTTCCTGAGGGTGCTGGGAACAAAGCTACCTCTCCAGCCCGACAAAACACATTCTTTACGTGCACCTCCTATGAGACAGGGTCCATCATTGGCCTGGAGCTCACCAATTATGACAGACTGACTAGTCATAGGGATCTTCCTGTGTGCAAAGCCCCAGGGCTAGGCTTAGAAGCACAGGCCACCGTGCCTGGCATTAACATGGGTACTGGGAGTTGAAATCAGGCAAGCACTGTACCAATGGAGGTATCATCCCAGCCCCTTAAGATATTTTACAGTAAGTACTTCTGACATGACTGAACATGGTGAATTTTATATAATAAAAATACTACTTACTGATTTTCTGAGACAGGGTCTCTATATAGCCCTGTACAACACACTAAGTACACCAAGTTAATCTTGAACTTACAGTGATCTCTCTGCCTTGACCTCCCGAGTGCTGGGATTAAAGATGTGTTATACCATACCCAGAATAAAAGCACTTCTAAATATTTGACAATGAAATATTCCAGTTTAAACAAATATTTATGATGCAAACAACTGTGTGAGCTGGGCTTTTACAGACAAAGCATCACTTACCTCTCCCAAGGAGTTCTAGAGAATAAGTAATATAATCTTTTAACTGGGCCATGAGGTAGGAACACTTCAGGGCTGTTGTCAATATAGATGTGAGGAGAGTCCACCACGCTTCGCTCCGGTAGTCACACATCACATAGTCCAGCAACCTGAGAGAGAGAAGAGCCACTGAAAGGGATTCTCCACAGGGCTGACAGGTCTATGGAGAAACTGCTTGTGCGTCTGTGCGTTTCTAACCTTGTGTAAATACAAAAAAGCCTACTGGGATGGTCTAACAGACACTGTTCACACCTAGTTAAACCTGAGGTTCCTTAAAACCTTTAAGGAAGGGTTATGCTACCAGAGGACACTTGAGAAGATACCACAAAGCTGGGCCTTAATAAAAATAGACACAGTAACAGCAACCCTTCCATATAAACGTGTTTCCCAATTTCACTGTACGGCAATCAGGGCACTTGTGAAAATAACGGTAAGACTCACTTCAAAGCTTTGGTATAATCCTTCGCATAATAATACTCCTCTCCCATCTGAACCACTGCAAAGGAAGAGGAGGTGTAAGTAAGTTGGTACTTCTCTGCGCAGCCCAGACCTGCACGTGTGCGGTACATACTAAGGTGGCTTTTCATCCGTGGACACTTGTACTTCTTGAATTGTGCAACAGCATTGCTCAGAAGAGTGATTATTATTTCCTGTCAGGAGAGAGAAGGTATGGGACATTGGAATGAAAAGGATTTTCCTAGAATAGCGGGCAAACAGTTTATACTGGGGAAGTCGACTCACAGAATGGACAACACTTCTCTCCTTCAGCTGAATGGCAAGAATCCCAGCTTTCTCTTTCTCTGGGTCCGAGAGGTCAAAGCCTACGTAAGACAAGAAGCAACCAATCTGAGCTCACGTGACACAACTCTTCACTTGAATACCGTGTGCACTGAAGACTTGCAAATATTCTAGAATCTTAAGGATTCTAAGAGACAGCGTTATTGACCTGGAGAGTTCTCTGCCGTCTCTGTTCTGTCGAGAACATTCCTAACCCCGATGTTCTTTCCCCAGTTGCTGAGTGCTATCCATCCCCTCACACTCTATGGACGACTGAAGTGTGTGATACACCAGCACTTTAGGTGCAAACTGCCATGGATGCCGCTCCATCAAATACACAGAGTGCAAAAGGTGACCAGAAATGCTGCTTAAGGCAGTACATGGCAATGTCACTTTAAAACGTTAAGTAAATCATCAAAGTTGAATGCTTAAATACTCAAATGTTTTAACAATATCATTACCTTTAATTAGGACTCTTAATATGTAATGAAAGAAACCATTCTAAAAACTAAGTGCACAAATCTTAGAAACAAATAAACAGACTAGGAAAGCACACTCTAAAAAGTCTTAAAAGCCTATGTATGCATTTCAATATAATTCCATCAGACATTAGACAGTATGACAGCTAACTCTGTCTTCTTGAAGCTAAGAGAAAAATACAGGAAAATTCTTTACTTAGTATTCCTTGTCTCCAGGGCCTCTGTCCATAAAAGTCAAGAGCGCCTGTTTGTGTTTGTAAGGGATCAGGACTGGGGTACATCACGGCACCCTGAAATCAGAAGAAGCAATCTGTAGAAGAGTCTAGCTCATCCACTCCAAACCCAATCCTTGTTAAAGAGATATCCATAAATATAAAAATCAAGTACTTGGTTACATAGCACCATTATAAATATTTTAACATCCTTTACTAACGTTTAGAAATCTTACAAAAACTGAAGTGGTGGTGCCTACCTTTAATGCCAGCACTCCAGGGGCAGGGACAGGGGCAGGGGCAGATGGATCTCTGAGTTCAAGGCCAGCCTGGTCTACAGACTAAGTTCCAAAACAGTCACTATTATACAGAGAAACCCTGTCTTGAAAAACAAAAGCAAAAACAAACAAAAAAACCAAGAAATCGTGTAAAATCTGAAGTCTGATTCTGTGCTGAGTTCACAGTAACTGACTTCTTTTTCTCATACTCTTTTTCACCTTGCTATAATAAAGTAGGGAAACTATTACAAATGATGGTTAGTATATATTTCATATATAAAATACTTTCTGTGTAGATAAATGTCATTGGAGTACTAAAGAAAGACTCCCTTTTCTTCATTATTCTGTATTCTGTTATTGGTAGAAAATGGTATTTTTTGACTCTAGAAAGAAAATATTTACAATACTTTTTCCTTTTTTTGTATTTAAAACCAAACTATAATATAACCACATTATTGAAAAATTATAAAACACCCAAAAGGAAACAAAATTCCAATTACTAATGAACTCTACTGCCACTTAAGAATATTATATATATATTATCCTCACATATTATCATACAAACCTTTAGTTGTAACTGATTAGCATAATTTCTCAACCTACTTTTTCCATTTAAATACACTCCATACATTTCACCTTAATACTGAATTTTTTTTAAAGATTTGTTTATTTTATTTATATGAGGACACTAGTTGTCAGACACACAGAAGAGGACATCTTATCTCATTACAGATGGTTGTGAGCCACCACATGGTTGCTGG
This sequence comes from Mastomys natalensis, assembly GCA_021653895.1. Classification (NCBI taxonomy): domain Eukaryota; kingdom Metazoa; phylum Chordata; class Mammalia; order Rodentia; family Muridae; genus Mastomys; species Mastomys natalensis. The sequence goes on from JAJTUV010000012.1 coordinate 168,588, forward strand.
AAATTGAATTCAGGACTCTGGAAGAGCAGTCAGTGCTCTTAACCGCTGAGCCACCTCTCCAGCCCAACACTGAATATTCTTCAAACTTTTGTTTTCTCGTGTTTCCCTGTTGTTATGTATTTTAATAATTTATAATAATATTTATAATTTAATATAAATTCTTATAATATTCCTATTTTATAGGACTGGAGCAATGGCTGAGCAGTTAAAGAGTAGTGGCTGCTCTTCCAGACCTGGGACCACACGGCGGCTCACAACTGTCTGTAACTCCAGTTCTGGGGGATCTGGTATCTTCACACAGACATACATGCAGGCAAAACAGCAATGCACATAAAAATAAACAAATCTTTCAAAAAATTTTCTATTTTACAATGCAAACAATAAGCCTACAGGAACTTGATAATTAACTGGTGCTTCCCCTAAAGATCCATCATCCTATTTCTGAAAATGAAATGTTGAGCTGAAAGATCGTGCATCTGTTGAAAGCGCCTCCATTTATGTTTTAGCAGAATTAATTCATGTCCTATTAAATTTTATTTGTTAATGTCTCACTCCACATGTTCTTTACAAAACCAAGTTTTTATCATCTATTAAAATACTATATTCAAATTACAATAATCCAAAGCTTAAGATCTTAAAACATGCAAAACATAAATAGAAATACCCTACTCATGAAATTCCTGAGTTAAAATTAGAAAGTCATAATAATTCAAAAGATATTCAGTGACAAGGGGGGAACCCAAGACCATGAGCCCTAGCTTCTCTTAAGGGAGGTTAATCAGTGTCCTGAGTGAGAGGGGATGCAGGCCGGGACTTACATCGTGGTTACAGAGGGCTTTTGCTTGCTGTTTTCGCTCCTGGGCATAGTAGGCTGCCTGCTGATAGTAGAAACCAGGGTTCTGTGTTTGAATAGCTGTCAACCCCAACTTAATGGCCTCATCAAATAAATCTCCAAAGGCCTGGAATCTTAACGAGAACAAACCAAGAAATAAAAGCAATGAGTAGTGAGGGAAGGAAAAAGCAGCTTACTTCTAACTATTTATTCTGGAAACCATACGCTAATACACTATGTTAGTAACTAAAGCTATTGAATAACAGCTAATTATTTATAAATGACAACATACACTATTGATAAGTTACATGCATGCACGTCCTTTGTTTAAGTCATCTGTGATGTGTTTAACTCAAGCCCATGACTGCACCAATGTATTAGATCTTAACCCTCACTCTTCTGGAATAAGTGAGTTTCCGGAAGTAACTTTACATTCCCCCCTGCTCTCTGCTTCCGTTCCTGCCTTGAGTTCCAGCCCCGACTTCCCTCAGTGATCAACTGTTACTCAGCAATGTGAGATGAGATAAGGCCGCCCTTGTCCCACAAATTGTCCTTTTGGTCATGGTATTTTATAACAGCAATAGAAAAGAAATCCTTCAGAAATTGGTACCAGCTTCATGGGATAGTAACCTGCTCATGTTATCATGCAATGGATTGTGAAGGCTTTTGGAACTTTGGGATGAAAAAACTTGATGGTTCAATGCTAGCCTTTTGAAAGGTAAGTGTTGAAAGATATGCAAATGATGGGGGCCTGGCTTGTGAAATTTCAGAGAAAAGCAAAGCCTTTACCAGGGTCATTTTGTGTGACATTGTGTTAAGAATTTGTGGTATCTCGTCAACTGGAGCTGAAGAATCGGCTGTGACTAGCAAAGGACCTGCAGCACTAATGCTAACCTAGCGCGTTAACTGAACAGATGTTGGTCAGCTGGTGCGAGAAATTAGTGTGATTAAGAGAAGACAGGCATCACTGAGGTGAAATCTTCTGGGAACATGTCCTCAGGGTCACCTTACGCCAGCTGGGGTCCAAAGGAGGCCAAGGCCACATCTCAAGCTGGCAGCCAAACCAGGTGATGTCTGTGAGGTTACCAGGTTTATGGAGAAGTCACAGAGTGACTGAGGCTTGCAGTGTGAGAGACCACACAAGAGGCTTCCAATGAAGATGCAAGCAATTTGCAGTAGAGACCCCAGTATTCTGGAGATGTCAGGACCATGGGACAACCACCAAGAATAGCAGCTAGTGTGGAGTGGAGATGGCCTGAGTCTATGAGACAGGCCATGTGTGCTGTGGAGAAAGAGAAGTGCCCAGGCTCTGGAGAACCCAGGTCAGGAGTGGGTCCCTGACATCAAGCACTGAATTCCTTATACTGCTGGGCTTTGGTTTTACTTTAGGTTGACTGTGACTGCCCTGATTCTTCCTTCTTGAGATAAGACAGTTTTTATCTTGTTTCTTACTTTATAAAAGTCAACAGTTAGAAGACCTTGGCTATTTTAGAGAAAGTTTGAATTTTTCTTTTAAAGGAACTGTATATTTCAAGTGTTTGAATTTTTAAACACTGGGACCTTTGGGGCTAGAGAGATGGCTCAGTGGTTAAGAGCACTGTCTGCTCTTCCAGAGGTCCTGAGCTTAATTCCCAGCAACCCCATGGTGGCTCACAACCATCTGTAGTGGGATCTGATGCCCTCTTCTGGCATGTAGGTGTATATGAAGAGAGAGCCTACATACATAAAATAAATAAATCTTAAAGTAAAGTGCTTTTTAAAAAAAAACTGTGGAGCTGGGCGGTGGTGGCACACGCCTTTAATCCCAGCACTTGGGAGGCAGAGGCAGGAGGATTTCTGAGTTCGAGGCCAGCCTGGTCTACAGAGTGAGTTCCAGGACAGCCAGGGCTATACAGAGAAACCCTGTCTCAAAAAACCAAAAAAAAAAAAAAAAAAAAAACCTGTGAACTTTTAAAAGTATTTGTGTTTCATATTGTGGTATTAATATAAAAAAGTAATATATTGGTGTGTCAAGTTGACAAGTCATCTGTCCTTTGTTTTTCTTGTTAAATTGATACGAGCTAGAGTTACATGGGAAGAAGAACTTCAACTGGAAAAATACTTTCGACAGATTTCCCCTAAGTCTGTGCGGCATTTTCTTGATGAATGGTTGCTGTGGGAGGGTGGTTCTGGGTAAGAACACAGGCTGAGTATGCTATGATGAACAAGCAGTAGCAGTGCTCCTTCCTGCTCTCTGCTTCACTCCTGCCTCCAGGCTCTGGTCTTGAGTTTCTACCTGATGTCCCTCAGTGACAGGCAGTGGCCTGGAAGTGCCAGATGAAACAAGGCCCTTCCTCCCAAGCTGCTTTTGGTCATGGCGCTTCATCACAGCAAGAAGAACCCAGACTGAGACAAACGCTAAGCTCCATCAAGTAGCAATTTTGCTTTGTGCATTCTTATATTTTCAGAATGTAAACACAAAGTGTAAATTGGGTGAATACATGCTGAATGTAAAAGATAGTACCAAAAATTTCTCAATTTCTATCAAGAAATCACACCAATCAATATATACTATTCTCGCATACATACCTAGGCTATATATTAAAACCCAACTTAGTAAGAGAAAGACCCACTCAATTCAGTTTAGATCCAATGCCTTAGTTGATGCCACCTCTTCAAGTCCCATTCTATTTTTAAAATATTATGATAATTCAACTTAAACATACTGTTTTGACATCCACGCAGCGTGCTCAAAGGACAGCTCCGCACTTCCAATTTTTTTCTTACACAAGTCAATGTGTTTTCGAAACTGAGCAATGGCATCCAATGGGGTATTGTGCTGAAAACACAGCCTACAGATCTGGAAAAATGTAAATCCCCAAATAAGAAAAGTCTAAAGATACATTCATACACATTTAAAAAAAAAAAACTGTAAGAGACTACATAATTTCCTTCTCTGAAGTTCTCTGTAATATAGAATTTTCTCCATCAGAATGCTTTGAGAAATGAAGTAAAATAATTCGATATACTAAATTTGTCCTATGCCTTACAAAAGCTTTTCAAAATATAGAATTTTTAAAAATTATATCAAAAGAATATATTAATGGGCTGTACTATTTCCAATAGGAACTTATAGAGGAGAGACTGACTTTGAGTAATAGAATTTCCAGAAAACGAAATATTTCTGTTGTGTAATCGGGGTTTAGTTGCCTATACATCAAAAATGATAACAGAAAATTTCTAAATGGATTTTTCCTGGAACACTAACTCTACATTGTTTCAAAAATGGTATAATCCACACAAACTGAGGGTAAATGGAAATCCAAAGACATATATTTCCATACGATTATAACAACTTTCAATTTTATTTCTTAGATACAAAGAAATATATAAAAAACAATCTGTGTGTGTGCACGTGTGTGTATGTGCAGGATATATGTGTGTGGTAAGCGTGCATACCTGTGTGAAGAAGCCAGAAGACTACTTCACAGTATCTTGCTCTACTGCTCTCTGTCTCACTCAGGAGACAGGGTCCCTCACTGAACCTGAAGCTCACAGATATAGCCAGACCGGCCCACCAGTGAGCCTACCAGATCTGCCTGTCTGCCCCATCCCCCACCCCACATCCCCCATCCCCACCCCCCACCCCCATCCCCCATCCCCCATCCCCCATCCCCCATCCCAGGCAGTGCTACAGTTACAGCAACATGGCCCGCACCCAGCTTTTACATGGGCTCTGGGGATCTGAACCTGGGACCTCATGCTTGTGCCACAAGTACTTTACCCACTAGGCCAGCTCCCAGCCCCACAAGTTTATCATCCATCATGTCCTTCAGTCATGAACTTTTCTTTCAGAGGCATTAGTGTTTAGCATATAGGCAGTATAGTCTACAAACAGGGAAGTGTGTGTATTCACATTTATAAACTGGGAGCCATGTGGCATCAGGCTAACTATGCTGAGTTACACCTTACATTCTTCAACTAACAGTATCATATTGTGCTCGCTGGCTCTTGTCAGCTTGACACAAGCCTAGACAGATCTATGAAGAGGAGCTCTTCACGGAGAAAATGCCTCCATCAGATGGCCAGCCAGCAAGCCTCAGGGCAATTTCTTGACTGCCCTCTGTGAGTGGTACCTCCCCTAGGTTGGCTGGTGGTCCTCAGTGCTGTAAGAAAGCAGGCTGAGCAAGCCATGAAGAGCAAGCCAGAAAGCAGCACCCCTCCATGGCCTCTGCATCAGCTCCTGCCTCCTCTGATCCCTCAATGGATGGTGACCTGCACCTGAGATATCTAAAGCACACCAACCCTTTCCTCCCCAGCTTGCTTTTAGTTAAGGCAATGGTTCTCATCCTGTCGGTCACAACTCCTTTGGTAACCATTGGAAATGGTTCATAAACCTTAAAAACCACTGGAAAACACAGATATTTATATTATAATTCAGTAACAAAATGACAGTTATGAAGTAGCAATGAAATAATTTTACAGTTGGGGTCACCAACCATAAGGAATCTATTACTGTATTACAGGGTTGCAGCAGTAGGAAGGTTACAAACCAGGGTTATGGATTTTATCACAGTAATAGAAACCAAACTAAGACACACAGCAACTTTGTCATTTCAATGGATGGAGCTTCTTAATTGTATTAACGTCCATAAAAATTTATATAACCAATCACCTATTGGCTTATTTCCAATATATTCCTATTTGAAAATACAGTAAGTATCCACAGATTTTGAGTTACGGATATTACCATAATTGGCAAAAAAATTTCCTAAAAAGGATTGTCAGGTAGGGGAATAGCCACGTTGAGATTTGAGCTCACTAAAAATATGTTCTCCACTATCCATCACCCTTCTGGCAGCAGACATCTTTAAAGGTGAGTGGGAAAACAATATAGCCTTGTCCCTGAGAAGTGGGGGAGGAGGGGACAGGGCACGGCACAGGGGTGGAGTGGGACAGACGGACACAGGACAAACAGGAACATCTCTACTATACACAACCATAAAATGCTCGGACAACAGTTAGGTTTTCTCTAAAGTGAGCTGAGCCCGGCAGTGGCAGTGTACACTGTAGCCCAGGTGCTCGGCTGGCAGGCTAAGGCAAGAGCATCACTGGAGCCCCAGAGCTGGAGACCAGTTTATGCAGCACTAGCGATACCGAGTCTCAAAAACAAAACACAGCCCACTCAAGCAGAAGATGTATCTTTTCTACGGTCGAGTCATGAAGCCAAGGAATGCTTACACAATTGTCATGTTGCATTTCCTAAAGCTCAACAAGAGGCGGCTCTCTTCTTACTACTCCTTTCTCTTACAAACACTGCAACATTCTCAAGTTTTAATAATGAATATCTATAAATTTAAAATACAACTCTTACGATGAGGCTGCTGAGAATTAAAGCCAGTCGAGTAAAAGGACATCAAAAGGAAGAACATAACTCACTAAATACCACCTTTATGGATCAAGAAACTGATTTTTGAGTTTTGCATTTTAAAAAGGTAACATTTAAAGTAAATATCCTTTATTTCAAAACAGAACTATACCTTATAGTTTATAAATCCTGCCATCGTCTTAATTTCCAGAATATTAGTTTCATGGGCCCTCAATTCATGTACAAGGTTATAGGCAGTCCTATAATTCCTAATGCAAACACAAGGAGGGTGGTTAATTATGATATAAATTAATGTTTAAGATTCCTAAGAACAATATTATTATATAACAATATATATAATATATATATATCAATCTCCAATGCTCTAAGAATTATCTGTTGATTACCAATCAATGACTTCACAACAAAAGACTCATCCTACCGTACACTGTTCTATTATTAACAAGCCAGTCAACGAGTAGGAAACAGGTTGAGAATGGAGGTCAAATTGGATGGCTGTCTAGAATCACACTAAAAAATAAACATTGTTTGCTGGGTGTGGCAGCACACTCTTAATCCCAGCACTCAGGAGGCAAAGGCAGGAGAATCTCTGGGTTCAAGGCCAACCTGCTTTATATATCATGGATTCCAAAACAACCAGGACTACATAGAGAGACCCTGTCTCAAACAAAACAAAACAGCATTGCTAATAAATTGTGTGTGTTTGTGTGTGTGTGTGTGTGGTGTGTGTGTGTGTTCTTCTAAGACAGGCCTGTTACTCAGCTCAGGCTGGCTTTGAACTTGTTTGTCCTTCTGCTCTGGCCTCCCAAGATCTAAGGATTACAGGTATAAGCCACCATCTCCAGATAAGGTTTGGTGTTTTTTTATTTGTTTTTAAATACTACTGTAAGTTTCTCCATGAAAAGTAATTTTAGCAACGATGGTTTACGAGACAGAACAAGTGAAAAAGTGTTTTGCGGCCAGGTACAAAGGAAGGTTAAGTAAATAACACTAATCTCAGAGGCTGAAGAGGAGAGCCTCCTCAGCACATCTAGTACAGGAGACTGAGGGAAGAAACCAGCCTGAGAAGGAGACAATCGGAAAGTGTAAAAGTCCACAGGCAAAGTGTACTCTTCTCTCCAGTAAGTGGTCCCCTCTACAGCATCAGTTGCTAGCAGACCTAAAACTGACGGTCTTACTTGATACCACCCATCCACCGATAAAAACAAACTACATTACAGCCAGCTAGTATTTTGATCTCTTGCTATTTTTCTCCACCTCCTCAATTACAAGATAAATAAATAAATGATTCCTTTTTAATCCCTTTCCACATTGTCATTGTACATTCAAAAATCTGAGCTAACACACAAAGAAGTCAAGTTTTATTAAACTGCAGTTGGTAAAACAAAGGAATAAAATGTTGGAGCATGTCCACACACGTGCAACTAACCTTCCAATAGAACATGATGTGATAAACTAAACAGTTAATGATAAAATCTTATTTGAATTAAGTAAATGAATATTTAATGTTTATTATACTTTGAAAATTAGTTGCAAAAATTTTACTGAATCTGCAAATAGAAAAATTAGGACAATAGTGACATTGCTGCCTTAAAATCGTGCAATTCAGTTAAATTAGGCCAGCAAGTTTTACAACAATTTATTTCCAAGATTAAAATGGAAGAAACTACTTACTAAGTATGTGACTATGACATGAAAATCTTAAAATCAAGATGACCGAGATAGATAGCTGTTTGTATAGAATCATTAACATCAAGATTTTAATAAAGACTTAGTTTAAAAACAAACTTACTTCAGGGCGTTTTGTGTATCTTGTTTCAACTCACTGAAGAAAGCTATTTTGAACTGATGTCTAACAAACAAAAGCTGATTAAAAACAAACAAAAGAATGATTACATACATACTTTAAAAGTAAAATGATACTTATTATGATACATTGCAGTATGAAGGAAGTTATTAAAAATTAATTCACAATGATTCCAGGAAAAAAAGACATGATTAAAAAGGCTTCCAAGAGCCCTTATAGGTAAGAGTTTGAAAGGAAGGGCAAAAGACTCTAATTGAAAACAAATTCATTTTTAAGAGTTTAAAATATACTTTTAAAGTACTAAACAATTTAAAATATCAGTACTGAAGAAATAAGAATCATCTCAAAAATAACCCTTAATGGTTAATTTTTTTAAGTGTACCTGGTGTGTTGTTTTATTCAAAAATTCCTTATGAGATTTCACTCTTCTGATCTCAGTGTAGTAATAGGTCTGGGCATGCTCATAAAACGCATTTTCTAATCTGTTAAAAAAAAAAAAAACAACAAGAAGAAATAGAGTTACTCAAAAGCAAAGTCTTTTTAAGAACAGTATTTGTTGAGAACTGAAAACAAATCTGTTGATCAACACTGTACTTCATAATTAAGATGAAAAACAAAGCAGTGTATAATCTAAATTTCTTGGGGAAAAGTCTAAAATAAAACCTCCCCTAATACCACTATTTGCAACACAGGATATACAAGATTTAAAAAATAAACAACCTTATAATTTATATAAATTAGGTGATCTCACTGGTTTTTATTTTTCTAATATTTATTGTTTAAAAGAATGAGAAAGCATCTGGGAGAATAAAAACAATTGGCAAATGAGATAGAAATAACATTAATGTTATTAAAGTCTTGCTTCATCGTACAATTCTGAGATTATATAAACACCAATAAGAACTCTGCACGAGACCAGAAAGCGATTCACATCGTACTGGGGAACGTGACAGTCAGAGGTAACTGTGCAGGACATGAAAGAAGAGTGAGTCCATGGGCAAAGGACAGGCGACGGACACCAGGGTTCTCCTCAGAGTGAAACCTAACTTAACCTATGTTCAAAAGATTGTTTTACCATATCTGAGGAAAACAGAGTAAGACAAATTTTAAAATCAAATATTGGATTTACTTCTTTATAAACAAGATCGAACTATGTAGTCTTGGCAGGCTTTAAACTCACTAGTGTAGCCCAGACTGGCCTCAAATTGACAACCCTCCTGCCTCTGCCTCTGCCTCCTAAGTGCTTGGATTATAGGCATCTGCCACCATACCTGGCAGATAATGTATTTTAAACTGGATTTTCTAGGTTAAAATTTTTTATTTTCAAAGAAAAATGTTAAAATATGAAAATATTTAGATTCTAATCTTGAAACAAATGCTAACTTCAACTTGTCCTTAAACCTCTACAAGCAGGAACTCTAAGGGAGACTGTGAAATACCTAACTGTCGCCAGAACTCTCTTTCCACGTTTTCTCAGTGATGAAGTTAGTTCCATCTCTAAGACCTCAGGAAATGTCTAAGAGAAGCTCCTTTCAGTTTCCAAATGGCTGTGGACTCAGATAAAACATGTTGTAATCAAGCAGAATGGATCTGAGGATAAGCTGGCCTGGTTAACCCTTTAAACTAAGTTAGACTTTGGGCTGGTAAGATGGCTCAGCAGGGAAAGGTGCTTGCTGCCCTGCCAAACAACCTCAGTTCAATCCCAGGGACCCACACGACGAAGGACAGACCTGACTTCCCTGATTTGTCCTCTGACCTCTATGGTATGTGCATGTCCCTGTCACCTGAGTCATTAATAAATAAATGCAATTTTAAAGCAAAAACCCTAGTTACTTGGAATTAAACTCTTTCCTGCTTTGAAGCAGAACAGGTTAAATAGTTATAGAGATAGCCTGGGTATCAGGCAAGGGTTGCTTGGTTTTGACGCAGGGTCTTACTATGTACCCCAGGTAGACTGGAACTTGTTAATGTAGACCAGGCTGGTCTCAGACTCCTTTCAGTCCATTCATGTAGTGGTTTGCCTAGCTGAACTTCACCATCCACGATGTTTTTATGAATGCTGTTGTTGTTTGTATATAAAAGGGTCTGAGCTACCAACTTTTCCTTCCTAAGAACAACAACTCTGATTTACCTTATAATGTAGCCCACAAGGTGGTCAGTGTGGGGCAGCACAAACAGAGACTTGCCTGAGAGTTCACACACATTGCATAAAGCCGCAGCCCGCTCAGACGCAATCACATCTTCTCCTGTGGACAAGCACCAGACAGACAGAAACAAAGGAAAGCTGTCAGTTGTCTGTAGTCAAATTTACTCAAGTTTGTAATCAGGAATAAAGTTCCAGGTCTGTCAGCATGGCAGTAGGGCTTCTGCTCGCCCTGAGGATTTAGGGCTCCTAGAAGTTAATGTGTTCATATTTGTCTGGAAAATACTGTAGAATTTTCTCCTGAGCACAATAGATAGGTCAAATGCCCAAGCCATATCACATGGCTGTTCCAAAGCATAAATACAAATGGAAGCATTCACTCATGAAAACAGTTTGCAAAGACCTCAGGATGCTCAGCATGGCAAGAAAAATTATTCTGGATTCTGAAAAGCTGGGAAGGTAGAGAAAAGAATCTTGTAGCTGGGCAGTGGTGGCACCTGGGAGACAGAGGCAGGCGGATTTCTGAGTTCGAGGCCAGCCTGGTCTACAGAGTGAGTTCCAGGACAGCCAGGACTACACAGAGAAACCCTGTCTGAAAACAAAAGAAAAGAGGGGAGGAGAGAGGAGGAGGAGAGAAGAAAAGAAGAGAAAGCGAGAAAGAGGAGGAGGAGAGGAGAGAAGAAGAGAGGGAGGAGGGAGGAGGAGGAGAAAAGAGAGGAAGGAGAAAGAGAAGAAGATCATCATCATCTTGTAAAGGAAGTTTTTGTGGACAATATTACAAATCTTGCGTGTCTTCGTGTAAGAGACATTTTAAATAGAATCAGCCAAGTAAATAACACTTTAGCAGCAACTGCATTAACTGTTCTGTCCCTGATACATGCAAACAAGGGGCTATGTGGAGAGGAAAGTAGGACTCAGCATTTGCAAACGCCGTTGGTTATTACCTACACAAGTGTTTGTGCATTGTTATAACATTCATTTATTTGTATGTTGCATGTATGTATGTTGATGTATGTATGTATGTATGTATGTTGTATGTGTGTGCACCTGAGACACAGTACATCTGTGGAGGTCAGAGGACAACTTTCAGGAATTGACTCTCTCCTTCCACCAAGTGGGTTCTGAAAATTGACTGAACTCAGGCCATCAGCAAATGCCTTTACTTGCTGAGCCGTCTTTCTGGCCTTTTATTGGTGCCTTTAAAAGTTAACATACTGTCATTCCCCCAAATGAACATGCAAAACATTTAAAAATTAAGTAAAATCTACCTCCTGGACTAGCAATTGGAGACTAAAGCAACAAGTAGCCTTCTATACCTGGGGGTAAAGGCGTTTTCTTTTGAATCAGGACGACTGCAACTTTTGTGTTTCTCCCTTGCAAACTTTGCCTGTGATGGGAAAAAACAATATAACTAATAAAGCCATGAACTTGTTTTTACCTAAACTATTTCACAAACTTTAAATTCAACAGAAGATAAATTTCAACTAAAAACCCATTAAGAGCAGAATAAATCTTTCCCTACAAGTGACTGCATTCCCTAATGACTTCCATTTTCAAAGGACAGTCTCATACCAAGCTTATAATCTTACTAAAACCTGCTTTAGAAGGAAGCATCCGGTTCAGTGAGATGGCCTGAGTTCGACTCTCCAACGCACACAGTACAGAGACCCGACTCCCGCAAGCTGCTCTCTGACCACACGCATGACCTGCCTCCCAAATACATGAATGGATGTAAAGACCACTTTAATGTGAAATTTTAACATACACTTCTATATAAAAATTAGTTAACTTACTTTTTCATAGTGATACATTATCGTCCAGGATAATGATGTCAGAACTACATAATCATAAAGAGGGGAGACCAGTGAGACACTCAACGGGTAAAGTCTTGCTTTGTAAGACTGGCAACTTAAGATAGAGCCCCAAAACACATGTGAAGTTGAAAGAAGGAACAAACCCTCCGAGGCTGTCCTCTGATGCCCACATGTCATGGCACACATGAACACAAATACAAATCAAACTATTTGTAAGTGTCTTATGAAAGCCGCAGAGAGATGGCTCAGCATTTAAGAGCTCTGCTGTCCTTCCAGAGGACCAGAGTTCAAGCCCCAGCAACCACCGTGGGGTGGTTCAAAACTGCCTACAACTCCAGCTCCTGGGGATGTGATGCATTTTCCTAAGTCACCACAATCTCCAGGATATATACGCACATACACACATTCACTTGAATACACACACACATGTATACACACACACACAAATAAAATATATCTATATCTATAATAAAAAATGTTAAGAAAGTATCTTATGGGGCCTGATATAAATTGTCATCTCCCAAAGAGATCATAGTATAAGATGAAAATTTAAAACTCCAGGCCAAGTTGTCTTCTAAATTTCTTCACATCCTGGGCACCATATTGTTAATACTTATTATCATCTCTTAGAAACAGAGCCCGCTGAGGCCCGCCGGCGCCGCACCTGACGATCTCCACTCTGGTAGCGCACTCAGACTGCTTTTCCTTCCACTGAGGCTCGTCCCAGTCCAGTTCATAGAACACGACCACCAGCGCTGGCACCAGGTTCAGATGCTTATTCATCCAGCCGGTCTTCAAGATGCCTTTAGGGATGTACCACTCATACGAAGTTCTCTGCCAACCGTGACAAAAGAAGTTAGCTGGTAAGAAAAGCAGAAGCCGCCTCCAGAGTGGCAGGCACGTCACATGCCTTTGCCTCACACAGTATGCACGCTGCCCGTTTCTAAGATGAGAAAGTCAGTCCATCAGAAATTAGTTAAAGGTGTAAGTGGTAAGTGTCTTAAGTCAGAATGGAACATCAACCACACGAACACTACACTTCCATGAGAGGAAGAATGGCCAGAACCAAAAAAAAAAAAAAAGTCTCAATAATGCCAAGGATCTCAGCTCCTGTAAAGAGTACTCAGCCATTTTCCAGGTCTGCTGGTCTGCTTCAACTCTTCCCCATTCCCATTTCTATTCCTGTAAAATAGTAAAACGATCTAAAATCCACTATGCCTTCATTTGTTTACATACTGCCCTGACAGTATTTCACCTTCCCCGTTGATAAACTAAAAATGGTTTAAAAATGGGGGGAAGCTGAACCTAACTGCAAAGGCCGTGGATTCCTTATGAAGCCAGCAATGATGAACGGGTAATGTGACATCTTCCTATTAAGAAGACTGTTAAAATTATGGAGACATGGGAGCGGGTATTTTAATTAAAAGAGAGGTGGGAAGGGGGTAGGTGGAAAGGACACTTTCTGCAAAGTCTAGGAGTTCCTGAGTTCAATCCTCATGACCCACAGTTGGAAGAGAACTGACATTACAAGTTGTCATCAGACCTACACACACACATACACACACACACACACACACAACACACACACACATGCACTAAATAAATTAACTTTTAAAAAGAAAAAAAATGCAGGCTCATAGTATAGAAAGCATTGCGATTAGTCCTCTTGAGGTTAAATGTTAGTGTAATTAAACATATGCACATATTCCATGAAAATACCTGTTTTTCCTTAGGCACAATGGTAACCTTTACCCTGATAAACTCAGGAGTCTTCCAGCACACAAAATTAGAACAGGATTGGAAGGAGGAAGAGGACAGCGGCTATGAATGAATGCAAGTGATCCTATGTCATTACCTTTGATCTACATTTGGGGTATTCATGGTCCGCCTGGGAGCACCTTGAAAGAAATTGGTACCCGGTCAGCTCTCCGATTGGCACAGAAAGCATCCCAGACTGCCCGGTGGACAGCATTATACACCACATCAAGACCAGTAAGTGTGACAAAAGCCATAGGCCTGCAACATAGCTCCACAGGGAAGTCCCACTGTGTGGGGCTCATGTTTGAGACGGCACGGAAAAATCTGAAATACAAACATCAAGATAGTCATAATTAATTTAAAAAACCAACATCTGTATCTAATTATAAACCTTGCAAAAAGACTAAAAGTGTCTGCATATACACAGTCAAGCACATAGAAGAGAGCAAAGTGAAAACTTTAATTACTAACTTAGACTTATTAAAATTACTAATTGCACTGCTATTTTTAATTTCACAGAAAAGGTTGTACTCAATTTTCAGACAAATTAAAAAAATAATTATTAATTTACATATATTTAGAAAATACTACTTTCTCTGGTTTCTTTGGAATTACAATTATCCAGTTTCTCGATACTTAGAATATAATTCGTGTAAAGTGTGCATTATTTAGTAGCTGCTGTTTTTGATTTTCCTAACATAGGATGAAGTAATAGGTAAAGGGAAATCTCTAAAAGAGACACTAGTCATGAATGGAAATTCCTAGGACATATTTGTATTGTGTCCTTTAGCTAAGTCTACAATACATGCAGGTATTCACTGACTTTAAAAAATTATTATATGAAAATGTGCTTATTCCAAACAAAAGTGTCACTATATTTTTAAAACAATTTCTTATTTCTGAAAGGATTTATCAAATGCGTCTTTAAAGGAGTGAATGTCACACTATACAATCACATTATACAATGTAATCTCTGGGAAAATTGAAGTGTCAAATGCCACCTGGTCCCTAAAATGTGGATTATTTCTAACTGAAAAGCTAGTTACCTTTACTAATTAGCTACCTCATGCTCAAATGCTAAAGGAACAATAGATATTGAAACATGAGTTGGAAAGCTTGCCAGAAATAATGTATCTACAACATAAGCTTGCAAAATTGCTTTAAAAGATTTTTTGGGGAAGGGCTGTGCTATGAGGGCAGAGAAATCCCGTGCTTCTGGGGAACTGGAGATGAAGATGGAAATAGAAGTGATCAAAATACCAAACAGCCTAGACTAAAGTGTGAAAGGGCCTTTTCCCTTGATAATCTTAGAGGCTCCGAAGAAATAGCTGCAGCCCTTGAATATAGAATGGCTATAAGTGGAAACAGCATTAACTCACGAAGTTTTTTAATTAGTACCGCTTGAGAGGTATGTGGTATGAAATCACAAAAATAATGTTAAAATTTCCAGCAGTTATGTTAGAAGGGAAAAGAGAAGTTGGCTCAGAAAGCAAACTCCTGAAAACCCAGCATTCAAGAAGCAGAGGCAGGAGAATTACTTCAAATTCCACAGTCTACAGGGCAGTTTCAGGCCAGCCAGGGTTATGGGGATCTCAAAAACACCCCCACATCCCCAACCCCCTCCCCAACAAAAGAAAAAGAAAGATGTGGGGTTTTACTGTAAGTTATTGATGAACTTGTAAAAACCTACTTGTGCACCGACTTCAAACCCTGTGTGTATTTTATAGGAACAGCACACCCTCAGTTCAGACTAGCCGATTTCAAGTGCTTTATAGCCCCACGCCCCTTGGCTACTGTCTCTCATAGCTGACAGTGTAGCTCTTGATTACAGCAAATCTGTTCCAACAACATCATGAAAACTGCACCAGCAATCCCTGTCTTATTCTACCTCACAAGCGTCTTACAAGCTTGGGCACTTGCAATGATCCTTCTTATGCCATAGGAAAATAGAAGAGGGGAAGGAGGAGGAGGAGGAGGAGGAGGAGGAGGAGGGAGGAGGAGGAGGAGAAGGAAGAAGAGAAGAGGGGGAGGAGGAGGAGGAGGAGAAGGAGGAGAGAGGAAGGAGGAGGAGGAGGAGGAGGAGGAGGAGGAGGAGGAGGAGGAAGGGAGGAAGGGAAAGGGGAAGGAGGGAAGGAGGGAAGGAGGGAAGGAGGGAAGGAGGGAAGGAGGGAAGGAGGGAAGGAGGGAAGGAAGGAAGGGGATAAGTGTTGACTGAATAGATTTCAGTGACACACAGTAAAGAAATCGCTTCCTGATTTCCCGGAAAATAATGGAGAAACCAAGCAAACTATTGACAGGAAGGGAACATGGACAAGTACAAAGTAAGTCCTCAGCACCAGATCACCTGGTTAGCGCAAGCTATCGTAGAAGAGAAACAAGCTAAGCCAGACAAAGTATCCACTAAATAAGTCGGCAATCAATAAACAGATGGTCCGGGATGCAAGACTCTGGCTAACAAGCAAGGATTCAAAAACGTCAATCTGCAAAAAGAGCAAAGGAAGAACGAACAGACCGTCCCTAGGGGCGCAGCATTCGGCTCTAGTAGCTGCAACTGGGCAAGGAGAATAACCTCAAAGTCCTAGAAACTGACAAAATTTTCCTCCACCACTCCCACTTCTCTAGAAATAATTGCGTTCTTCTTTGCAGATGAAGGAGAAACGCCAAGATAGCAACCGTGGACGCCAAGGGGAAACTCAGGCCCCAAGCCAGCCGGGATGGCCTGGCTTGGAAGGTCTCTGGGCTCAACTCACCCAGGCCGCACGCCCTGGACCCGCTGCAGCTGCGGCCAGTCACCGTCAGCCTTGAAAGAGCTAGGAGAGCCAGGCAGGGAGGTCTAAGAACTCGGCCACCGACAACCGACTGCCCCAGCCCCAGACCGGGCGGCAGAAGGCGAGACTTCCTTTTCCCCGCCTCCGCTGGCACAGGAAGCACTTCCTGGGCTTGAGTGACAGTACTCCACACCAGTCCTGGAATAGAACGGGGTTCCTTGTTAGGAAGGCGTTCCATTTCCTAGAGGAGAAAGAGTTGGGGGCGGAAAAAGAAGGAGCCAATAGGAGAAGAGATCGTGAGAGGGGGCGGGGCTTCCTCGTCACCGCCCATCAGTAGCTGGTCAAGAGGTCTAGGTGTCCCTTAACGTGATCCCGGTTCCCGATCACGCATAACGCGATCCTGGGTTCCCGGCCCACAACCGACTGCGGGTGGCTTGGCACTGCGGAGGATCAGGAGCGCGCGAGGTCTTACTCACGGCTGCGAGGAGGGTTTCCCTAGACCGAGGCGCGGAAACGGGGTGCCCCGGCCTCCCGCCCGCTGCCGGCCCATTCTTCGCTGTAGCAAACCCCGTGCGCCCGGCGCGATGGGTGCCAACGAGGACCAGGAGGTGAGAACCCAGGACTAGACACCCCTGCCCCGGCCTAGGTCTCAACGTGGAGCATCCGAACTTCGCACGTGTCCTTCGCGCCGAGCGCCTTCACCGCCTGTCCGGATGTCCCACGTTGGTGGATCCCCTGCCAGACAGCACTGGGCAATCGTATGGCCAGCAAGCATGAACGGTCACGTGAGACTCGGCCTCCTGCTTCCCTCATTTGTCATTTTTTGCAACCCGGAGATCTCTCTAGATTTCCTTGCTAAGATGAGTGTCCTTGGTCCACGACCCTAATGCACTTGGCCGTCCTCAAATCCCTTGTGTGGCTTAGCGATTGTATGTCGAGTGATCTTCCTTCAAATCTGAACGCCTTTAAATTGTAAAACTTGGGGTCTCATAGAGAGGGTTGGTTGAGTAAGTAAAATCTCTGGAGAAAAATGAATGATCCTGGTGTTTCTGTTTCTGTCCATAACGCTTAGTGAAGTCGCCCATGAATCTGTTGTTGAGTGGCTATACAATGGTTTGAGCATCCACATACCAACCAGAATTCTGTAGTTTGTGCTTTGATTTTTTGTTGTGGTTGTTGGTAGTGGTGGTGGTTTTTTTTGTTTGTTTTGCAAAATACTCAAGTCGGAAGGAATGGATTCGACAAATCATCTGTCATTGAAGTTTCCAACTCTGTAATGTGTCCAGATGAAAGAATAGGCTAAACGTTGTACTTAAAGATAAAATTTGCTGCGAGCAACCACTGGGGGGGCGGCTTGCTGGAACAGTGGTTAGAAGAGATAGAGAATCTAGAAGATACTTCTCACCCGGTGGTGGGGTACGCCTTTAATCCCAGTATTAGGGAGGCAGGGGCGGGCTGATCTCAGACTTTGAGACCAGTCTGGTTCTAAGGAGTAAGTTCCAGAAATGGTGTCTTTTTTTTTTTTTTTTTTTTTCGAGACAGGGTTTCTCTGTGTAGTCCTGGCTGTCCTGGAACTCACTCTGTAGACCAGGCTGGCCTCGAACTCAGAAATCCGCCTGCCTCTGCCTCCCAAGTGCTGGGATTAAAGGCGTGCGCCACCACCGCCCGGCCAGAAATGGTGTCTTAAACAAACAAGACAAATCTTATGTAGTAGCAAACTCCTTGTGTAGTAGTAGATATGTAGTAAGTAGTTCGCTGTTTATTTTGAAAATGTTACTTAAAAGTTAACATATTGACAATGTGGATGTTAATAGAAGCTAGGTTGCAAATATTCCATCAAGGACCCCCACATCCACAGAGTAATTGGTATCTGAAGATCCTACTAAAATATTCTTACCAGTCCAATGACTCGGAAGCATTAATGAATCCAGGGAAGAGACTATAGAGGAAGGGGAAGAGACTGTTAGTGAGTGGCTACAAAGGTAAATGGAGAAGAGGAAAGTCTGATGTCTTTTTACACGGTGAATGACTAGTTTTAAAGTATCCTGTGCATTTCATAATAGCTAGAAGGAGTTTTGAATGGTTCATTGACAATGGTTGAAAATTGGAGGTGAGAGTTGTAATAGGTACACTTATCAAAGACTGCATTTTTCTCATAAATACAATTTTTAAGATGGTTCTTATTTTTATGTATATGAGTGTTTTGCCTACATGTATGCACGTGTACCACTTGGGTGTCTGATGCCCAAAGAGGCTGGAAGAGGGTGTTGGATACCCTGAACTGGAGTTTAGACAGCTGTGAACCACCATATAGGTGCTAGAAGTTGAACCAGGTCTTCTGGAGAGTAGCCAGTGCTCCTAATTCTTGAGCCATCTCTCCAGCCCCAATAAATAAAATTATTATGTGTCAGTTTGAAAATAGTTCTTTTCTCCCAGCAAAATACAATGTAACACTTGACTGCTGGACCACCGTCACCACTGGTAGCTGACTCCACCTCAGACCTAATGAATCGAAATTTCTGTGGTAGAGCCCAGGAATCTTTGATTTCAACAGTGAAGTTTTATTCTTCCTCGTGATAGGTATCTGGGTCTTTGAAGATAGTTTTCTTCCCGGTTTTGAAGATTCTGGTTTTGAAAAATAAAATAAGCAACAAAAAAGACATAATGTTTCCAGTTCATTGTTGTTCATGTATCTTAGTTCCTTTACTGTCCTGATTTGAGTGTGTGAACAGATTCTCTGTTTGCTTCTGCTGAAACTGTTGCATCACGCTTTCTTCTGATTGACTGTCAACATCCACTTAGTGCTTTATACAAAGTAATTCATCCCTCATCCTTATATATTTAGGTATTAAATGCAATATTTAATGTAATAATGTTAATATTTACCCTGTTAAATATTGTCATGACTTGATTTAAAAGAACTTTGGGGGGGGTCTTAATTCTTTTATCAGCTTGATTCATTCTCTCATCATCAAATTATTATCCACACATTTTAACAAACCTGTCTTCTCTTTTTGTTCCTGCCCAAATTTAAAGGGAGCCTTGCTGAAATCTAAAGAGATTGAGTCTGGTGCCTTTCTATAAAGTACAAAGTTAACACCAAGGATTGTGTAGCTATATCTTGTTGTAATGCTTGCTAGATCCTAAGAATTCTAAACTCTCATGTCCTGCTTCTTTATGATCTAATCTAAAATTTGTACATGGAGAATAAATAAATCTTTAGTCTGTAGAATTAATGACATCAATCTTTTTGAAAACTAAAACGAATACCTTTGTCTTTGTTTCTCCAAGACTCAGCTGTCACTCACAGTGATGGAGATTTCTCATTTGTCGGACCACAGTATCCCAAGGACAAATCCCAGGCAGGAGTTACTAACTAGCATCTTCTCTTCTAGGTCTTGGATCATCTTGAATAGATCGTGTATCAATTTTCTTCCTTATATTCTTTCTTGGGGCTGTTGTGTACTACTTAAATTTGTATTAGTACTCTATGAAAATGATTACAAGTATAACTGATGTTCTTTTTCAATTGGGAAGTTGTTGTGCTTCCTAGCCAGGTTAGGTGTCCATAAGTAGAGTGATAAAAGACAAAATATTTTCAAGTTGCTTTAATCTAAATCTTTCCTCTACAGTATGGAGAAGGAAGTATGGTAGTGTGCTCTTCACAGGGCCTATATGAGAATGAAGTGAGCTGATACAATGTAAAAATCCTTAGCAGTGCCTAACACCCACCCTCAAGGTACTTGTTAGTGTGATCGTACTGTGTTGGTATGCACACATAAATCGAATTTTGGGGCCAGTAAGTTACGTCACATTTTACATCAACTATGTAATGTGGGTTTGAATGAGAAGCTAAAGTCTTTCTAATCCATGCATGCCACTCAACAAAATCCATTGATTTCTTTCTTTTTTTTCAGATGGAATTAGAAGCTTTACGATCTATTTATGAAGGAGATGAAAGTTTCCGGGAGTTAAGTCCAGTTTCATTTCAGTACAGGGTAAGACACAGCATGTACAGTGCATGCGTCTTTGTGGTACAGAGAAGAATGTGGAGAGTCCGTTAAATCTGATTCTGCCTTTTCACTTAGTGCTTTAACTTTCTTACAGTCCCGTAGTTTCTGAAACCTTTGGTTTTCTAAAAATGATTTGTTTTTACTACTTGTATGTGTGTATGTGGGGGCCCACAGAGGCCAGAAGAGGGTATCAAATCTTCTAGAGCTGGAATTACAGGTGTTTATAAGTCACCTGTAATCTACCAAAGGTGGATTCTGGAAAACAAACTAGGGTCCTCTGGAAGAGCAGTAGCAACTGAGCCATCTCTTCAGCCCTCCTGACACATTTAAAAGAGAACACATCACTATGCCATTGCTATTGGTAATGTTTGAAAACTAAATCTAGAACCTATTGTAAAAATTACATTGTATATATTTGAAAATATATATTTATATGATATATACTTATATAAAATATTATATAAATATGTTACATATACATATATTATACTTTTATGTGTCTGGTGTTTTGACAACAGCTATGTCTGCATACATGCCAGGTTTTCACAGAACCCAGAAGAGAGAGCACTGGACCCCATGAACTAGAGTCATGGATAACTACTGTGAACTGACATGTAGATGCTGAGAAATGAACTTAAGTCCTCTTAGAAGGGCAACCAATGCTCTTAACCACTGAGCCACCACTCTAGCCGAGTTTAGAACTGTTTTTAAAAAAAAAAAAAAAAAAGAATTTGACTTGATTATAAAATGTTAGACATAAATCTTAGGAATTACATGGTATTACCTTCTTAAAGATGGCTTCGGTCAGTCCTAGCTGCCTAAAGTCTGCCACGGCTGATATTAATAGATAATCCTCAAACTTGAATGTATTGTACACAGTAACAGAAAATGAGTTTTCATTGGTTCGTCTTCTTAAGACAGAATATTATCATATAGCCCAGGCTAGCTCTGAATTCTTGAGTCTCTTACCTCAGACTCACAAGTATAGCTAGGAAATAAATTCTCTATAGCAGTGATTCTCAACCTTCCTAAAGCTGCGACCCTTTAAGACAGTTCCTCATGTTGTGGTGACTCCCATCATAAAATTATTTTCATTGCTACTTTATAACTAATTTTACTACTGTTATGAATCATAATGTAAATATCCGTGTTTTCCGGTGGTCTTGGGTGACCCCTCTGAAAGGTCCCAAAGGGGTCGAGACTCACAGATTGAGAACCACCACTGCTCTATAGCAATTCCCAGTTCCTCTTCATGCCCAACTGTCTTTGTACTGCCTCTATCTGCATGACAGCTATAATTGTTACTTCACTTGTTGCTGTGACCAAATACCAGACGAAAGCAACTTGAGGGCCAGAGAGCTGAGGACACTTACTGCGCAAGCCCCAGATCCTGAACTGGATCCTCAGAGCCCACATAAGGGTGGGGGTCACAGAACTGATCCTCCAGGTTGTCCTCTGTGTACTGTGGGACTTGTATTCCCCCACACAAATCACACAGACACAGTAATAATAAATGGATACTTTTAAAAAATGTGACGAAGGCAGACGTTATTTTGGCTCACAGTCTGAAAGGTACAGTTCATCAGTGGCAGGGAAGTTGTGACAGAAGGATCCTGTGTGAGGCTGTGGTCATATTGTGTCCAAAGTCAGGAAGCTGAGAGAATGAATGCTTATACCCAGTTCTCGCTCTCCTGACACGGAGAATGGCTCAGCCCACGGAGTGATGTCCACATTAGCGTAGGTCTTCTTATCTCAGTTAATGTAACCTAGCAGACCCCTCACAGACATGCCCAGAGGTTTGTGGAGTGATTCTAAATCCCATCAAGTTCTATCAGGGAACTCTTAATGACCAAAGGCCATGCTGGAATTAAGACCTGGGCCCTTCTCACATCTCCCCAGCCACCGTTGCCTTTTCTTTACCAAAGAGGCTCTGAGGATTCTCATGCTTTCCTGAACATCTCCATTAACAGAATCAGTTATTTATTGAGTGCAACATGCAGAATGATCCGGGTTACGTATGTTTGCTATACAATAGAATGAAACAGGAAATAGGAGATAGTGTGTCAATAGTCAAAGGAAGAGGAGCCAGGGTTCTGCCTCATTGGACCCTCTGTTCTTTTTTTTTTTTTTTTTTTTTTTTTTTGGTTTTTCGAGACAGGGTTTCTCTGTGTAGCTCGGGCTGTCCTGGAACTCACTCTGTAGACCACGCTGGCCTTGAACTCAGAAATCCGCCTGCCTCTGCCTCCCAAGTGCTGGGATTAAAGGTGTGCGCCACCACCGCCCAGCGGACCCTCGGTTCTTGCACAGAGCAGTTTAGTAGGCTCCTAAATGATGTCTCTCCCCACCCCTCATACACTTCTCGTTTACATTGTACCACCATCAGTTCAACATTTAAATAGTCTTGCCATAGCCTGTTTAAAGAGGCTTCTGGGCTTCTCTTCCCTGTAGAATGATGGCTCTATTCTTAGCTCCATAATCAAAGTCCACTTTTTAAAAGAGATTTATTTTTATTTTGTGTATATGAATGTTTTGCCCAGGTGTATTGTATGTATGTGTATGTTGTGTGTTCCTGGTACTCTTAGATGCCAGAAGAGGGCTCTACATGCCCGGGAACTGGAGTTACTGGCTCTCATAAGCTACTGTGAGAATTTTGGAAATCTAACCTCAGTCCTCTGCAATAGTAGCAAATACTCTTCTTGTTTTGTTTTGTTTTGTTTTGTTTTGTTTTGTTTGAGGCAGATTTTCTCTGTGTAGCCCGGGCTGTCCTGGAACTCCCTCTGTAGACCAGGCTGGCCTCCAACTCAGTGATGTGCCTGCCTCTGCCTCCCAAGTGCTGGGATTAAAGGCGTGCCCTATGTGGCAAGTACTCTTAACTCTGGAGCCAGGTAGGTCTCCAGCCACTCCAAGTCCTCCTTTTGTTTTGAGCTACCTCTGCCAAACTTTGTCAACTTTCATTAGGCACAACAGATTGTCTTTAGATATATTGTAACTCTTGTGGTCCTCTCTCATCTCTTACCTATGTGGCTTCTCTAAGCTAAATTAACATCTGTGTTCCATTTGGCCAAAGTCTCTCTCTGTCTGCCCTCAGTTTGAAGCAGACTTAATGTCACCTTCACTTCCTGCCTCGTTTTACTTTTAAACATTATCCATTCTGCAGTTTTGTAAGTCATTAGATGTCTTTGAAGACAGGAGTGGTCCTGCCTCTGTCTTTAATACAATCACCTTGGTGATCTGTCTCTAAGTACGCCCAGAGTGAGGACTTATTATGTGAGGCTACTATGTTCTCTCACCTTTCAATGCATCCGCCATGCCTATGACTGACTCAACGCTGACATATCTAGAGGGCCTTACGTTTGTTTGATGCTGTTTCTGTGCCTAAACTTACATTAGTACTGAAAGTAAGAGGCTGATGATAGGGATAGAATATAAAGGTGAAGCAAATGCTAATTTGAGGTGAATTTTTTTTCTAATTATTTTATATTTAGTGTGTGTGTGTGTGTTGAGGGAAGAGCACATGCATGCCATAGTGCATGTGAGTTGCTTGTCCCCTTCCCGCTCTGTGTGTTCCAGGGTCAAACTCAGGTCATCAGGTTTTGCAGCATATGCCTTTACCCCACTGAGCCACCTCACAGGCCTTGGAAGTGAAACGCTTGATTCAGGCAAGTGTTATTAACAGATGCTAGGCAAAGGTTGCTAGGAAACAGGATGGTGACATAATTTTGTGTTATTACTACACGGATCACTTCTTCATTTCCTCTACACTGAAGATACTATCCCCGGTGGTGATTCCTGATGGGATACATCGAGAGCCACCATACTACCTCTCCTCACAAAATCTGAATCTGAACAGAGCAGGTGGTTGTTTATATTTGGGGATATTAGTGAAGAAAACTTGCCTTGACTCCTTTTTTTCCTCCAAGATAGTGTTTCTCTGAATAGCTGTCCACTCTCCTGAAACTAGCTCTGTAGACCAGGCTGGCCTTGAACTCAGAGATGTGCTTGCCTCTGACTCCTGAGTGCTGGGATTAAAGGCATACACCACACCTGGATCTGACCTAGATGTCATAAAAAGACTTAAAAAGCCCGGGACAGGGTTCTATTAATATAGACTAGAGAGATATTACAACGAATTACAATATACCTTCAGTGAGTTTAGATTTCTGGGGTGAGAGTGGTATTAATTAACGGGCACTTTAAGCATAGTTGGGGAATATGAATAGTTATTAGGTGAGATTTTCATTATCAGTGTTGAATTCTCGGGGGCATGATGGTTATCTTTTCACTATAAAAGATACCCTGAGTTGTTTTTCCTTTCACTCATGAATAACTAAAGACATTCCATTACTTTCAAATGCTTCAACCAGAACCAAAATGGAGAAAATCATACACATTAGAGAAGTAGATGTTCATTACTGTGCTAGGGGGAAATGACAAAGAAACGGGATGTGGTGTTTAGTAAATACATACCAGTGAGCGTTGATGGTGCCAGTGTAGCTTTTCCTTAAGGTTGAAGATGTTTTAAATAAAAAGTTGACAAAACAGAAGACATTCTTGTCAGGAATTGCTCTGGGGCCTACTGCGCCCTCTCCCCACCTTTGCTTTGCTTCTCTGTTTTACTCTCCATTTTCTGGTCTCTTCCCACTTGAACAGCATGTATCAGTTTCCAAGTTCTTTGTGCCTGTTGCAGTTTAGCAGTTCGAAACCTTCAAGACAAGGTGTTTCAAGTTTGTGAATAATTATTTCTTGTCCATTGTGGTCTTTTGTTGTGTTTTCTGACACAGGGCTTCTCTGTAGACTAGGCTGGCATCAAGCTGAGAGGTTCACCTGCTTCCCACTCCTCCACCCCCCAGTGCTATGACACGCAGCTCCGTTGTCATTTGTTCCTTGTAGTTGACGTCTTATCTTCATCCTTGGAAACAAAAAATGTAAAATGTATCCTTAGTATTGAAAAACCTGCAGCCGGTTGAGAAACCGATCCGCAGAAATGCAGCCTCCTGAAGCAAGGTGGGACTAAAGCAAAGGTCGGAGCTGTTTATTTTTGGACAGCCCTACCACATACCTCAGAACATGTCAGCAAATTATGCCTCTGATTTGAACATGAGTATTGGAAAGAGTCGTCTTGAAGATAGTAATTTGGTTCTCCTGATTACTTTCCACAAGCCTAAGGACTCCCTTTTCTTCAGATAGGTGAAGACGGCGATCCCAAAGCCTTCCTGATAGAGATTTCCTGGACAGAGACATACCCACAAACGCCTCCGGTCATATCTATGAACGCCTTTTTTAACAACACCATGTGAGTAGTTTGGTTTTCATAGCAGTTTCATTTTCTTCTCTTTTACTTGCCCTTGACAGTCATGTTTCTCTGCGCTGTAGCTCCTCGGCTGTAAAGCAGAGCATCTTAGCCAAGCTGCAGGAAGCAGTAGAAGTAAACCTTGGCACGGCCATGACCTACACGTTGTTCGAGTATGCTAAGGACAATAAAGAGCAGCTCATGGAGAACCATCGTCCTGCCAATTCTACAGTGAGTGTGTACTTGGTAAACTACACAGGTTTCTACAGTGAGCGTGTACTCGGTACACTACATGGGTCTGGGCTTTTTTTTTTTTTTTTTTTTTTTTGCTAGTTGGTGTTTTGAAAATTAGGAGACTTCGTGTTTGATGTCAACACAGAATACCATTTGGGTTAAATGAGACCAATGAGTCTTAGCTTTCCTTTTGAATGGAGAAAATGCAATTATGGTCTGTCAATGTTCACTCTTCAGCAAAGGTTTAAATACTGCTAACCATGGAAATAGATGCCCGAGGTAAGATAGTGTTCGTCCTTAGTCCCAGTACCGGGAGGCAGAGCAGGTCTGTGATTTCAGTGCCAACCAAGACTATATAGTAAGGTGCTGACGAAAGAAAGAAAGAAAGGGGAGGAGGGAAGGAAGAAAGGAAGGAGAGAAAGAAAAGGGGAGAAGGAAAAAAGGGGGAGTCGGTCTTGTCATGGTTTCATTGGAGGTTTACATGGGTTCAAATCCTCCCTGCACTGCTTTTTTAACCCTATGACTTCGGCCAGTTTCATAATCTCTGTGTACCCAGTTTCTCTGTGGTTAAGTGGGATGAGAATATGTCTACTTTAGACAATTGTAGTAAGGCTCAAATAAATGATATCTGTAGTCATAAGTGCTAACTATGCCAGCCCAAATATTTTAAAGATTTTCTTCAGGGAACAAGAAGATCTGAGGGGAGTGTGTGATGTTTCTAAAGAGGTGCCAATAGTGACAGCAAGCCTGGTGGTTTAGACTATTATGTTGGAACCTCAGATCGTCAAAACATGGGCAATCAGACTTCTCCTGGTTCAACTGCATGAGGACGCCCGGGCCAATGAGGGACTAACAGCAATAATGCCTTTCCTTTTGTGAATTTAGAAATCCACCCTTCCCTCCAAGATGTAGCTGTGTTTACTCTAATCCAGTAGGTTTTAAGGTGTGAGTCTAAGATCTGTTTCTGTTTTGTAGACACCTGTAGCCAATATCATCTCGGTTGAAACTCCCAGCACAGCCCCATCAAGTAAGAAAAAAGACAAGAAAGAACAACTTTCCAAAGCTCAGAAACGCAAGCTGGCAGATAAAACAGGTTTGCATTGTTGCTCTTTGTCTTTCGTGACCCAGGAAGTGGATTGGTCTTACTGTGACATGGGTGCTTGATATGTTTAGGCTTACAAGATGAAGTCTTTGTTTTGTGTTCAAGATAAAGTTCCTCTGTATAACAGCCCTGGTTATCCTGTAACTCACTCTGTAGACCAGGCTAGCCTCAAACTCAGAGATCCACCTGCCTCTGCCTCCCAAGTGCTGGGATCAAAGGCATGTGCTACTGCCACTGGCTAATTCTGTAGTCTATTCTTGGAGCATTTGAATCAAAGACCCATTGGTCACAGTATAAAAATACTGTACTCATTGCTGCTTCGATTGAATGACTCACAGAGCAATTATACATATTCTCACTGAGGGGCATCAGAAAAATAGACAACACACATGTCCTACCTGAACACTGTAACGTGAGGATTGTATCTGTCTGTGTACTTCTAAAAGCTGTGTGAAAGTTTCCACTTGCAGTCCAGCACATCATTCTGTCTTAGCACAGTTATTTAATTTTTTTTCCCTATATACAATATGTCTTCAGAAAAGAATTCCCATATATATGAAAACAGATTATGAACTCCAGCTAGAATCAACAGCTATGTTTGGTCCCGTCCCTCTTCTTTCTCTTAGATTTGCAAACGGGCATCCATCTGAATTTTCCAATTAGGGAAAAGAGGAGCATTGTTGCATGTCCATACACATTTACATAAAGTGTGTGTGTGTGTGTGTGTGTGTGTGTGTGTGTGTGTGTGTGTAGTGCTCATGGAGGCCCAAAACGAGTGTTGGAGCCCCTAACCCAGGAACTGCAGGCAGCTTCCTGATGTGGAGGCGGGAAACTAGTCTCTTATCCTGGGAGGGCAACACATGCTTTTAACTGCCAAGTCATCTCTCCAGCCTCTGCCCTTTCTTTTATGAAGGAATCATAGGTTTATTTTTGTTTAATGTCTGTTGATGGTAGAAGAAACCAATATTGCAGTGGTCGTCAAACAAAATTTTGAAATTGTAACAGTTTGTATCGTAAACGACTCAGTGCTGTTCACCCACATGTCAGGAAGTGGTAAAGTGTATATAATGGAAAGAAAAAAAGAAATTACCTGTTACCAAAATTCTGTTTTCTAGAATTTTGGTTATTGTCTTTTGGAATGTTTTAGCACCTATGGTAGTCACCTTTCATGCCTCATAGCCTATGGTCATTTTTATTAAATAATGTCTCCCTGCACTCCAACGCTTGTCTCTTTGATGATGCCCTACTAAGGTCTAATCTCCCTAACATGATAATATAGGAGTCTATGACTAAGAACTTCCATGCTAAATAAAATAGGCTAGCCCGTGCAATCTAACTGATGATCCAACCACGTGACCCGTGACATAAAATGCTTATTGGTCTGAAGAAAAAAAAAGAACTATTTCCATCAGAAACCGGCTCCTATAAGAATTGCCTTTATCTGAAAATCATTAGTTTCTAAGTTATTTACTGGAAAGTTACTACAGGTGAATGTGTCTTATCTGTGAGCTTGGGACCCCAGAGCTCAGAGCCTTCCAGATTTGGAATCTTTTCATAGTTCCTGATTGAGCAGTCATAATTCAAGGTCTAAAATGCTCCGAAGTCTAAAACTATTTAAAAAAAACTTTTAAGATTTTAGAGGTTTTTTTTTTTTTTTTCCAATTTGTATAGTACTTGTTTCAAATGTAAATTTTTTAAAGGCTTCATAAAATGTGACATGCAACCTACATGAAGAATAAGAGAAGTAAAGACATTTGAAATAGAATTGTCTTTATTTATTTTGTGCGCATACCTGTCTCTTTGGGCACATGTGTACTGTGGCATTTGTGTGAGGTCAGAGAACAACTTTTATGAATCAATTGTTTCCCACCATGTGGGGCCCAGGGATTGAACTCAGGTGGCCTGGCTAGCATGTCCCTTCTCCTGCTGAGCCATCTTGCTGGGCCTAATATTGAAGAATTTTTAAGTAAAATGTCAATTTGTTAAATTGTTCTCTAAGTTTGAATATTAAAAGATGAAAACATTTTATAAAGCATGCATTTTTTTCCCGTTTTTATTTTTCTCTCATACAGTACATCTGATCAGTTTCTTCTCCCTCCCCACTCCCCAGCCTCTCCACTGAGCCTTTCTTCCGGATTCACCACCCTTCCAACTCCCCCCAGAAAAGAACAGGCCTTCCAGAGACATCTACTAAATACTGCATAACAGGCTACAATAAGACCAGGCACATAGTGTCACGTCAAGGCCTGATGAGGCAACCCAGTAGTGAAATGGGTCCCAGAGGCCCCGCTCTCACACAGGAATCCTACAAGAACACCAAGCTACACAACTAGAATATATATGCAGAGAACCTAGGTTAAACCATGTGTTTTTATGAGTCCTTGTGAGCTTTGTCCCAAGCATTCCTCAATAGAGCATTGGTTTTCAGCCTTTCTGATGTTGAGATCCTTGAATTCCTCATGTTGTGGTGACCCCCAACTATACAATTATTTTATTACTATTCCATAACTAATTTTGGTGCTGTTATGAATGGTCATGTAAAAATCTGATGTTTCAATCTGGGACCCCAGATTGAGAAACGCTGCAGTGGACCGATGCTCCTTTTGAGAAATGTCGGATAATGTCTTGTCAGAGCATGGCCAAGCTATACAGAAGTTAACTTGCAATCCTTAGTTCTGAAGCCAAACTTTTGTCGACACAGTCTCTCCTATTCAGAGCCAAGGGCCCTGGTGAGACCCCTGAAACAGTGAGCCGGGACAGCTCCACTCACAGATGACCATTGGGCTCGTGGGGAGCAGGAGGTGCACCTGTGGGGGGGGCAGTATGTCGTCAGTCCCACCTCTTGCTCTCCCTTGGTAACCGGTTTCATCTGGACTAGATGTGGGGAGAATGTAAAAGGGGTGTATCTTAAATACTTCGCAGGTGCCTCCAGGGTGGTGCACAAAGATAATGAGAAACTGTTTTCTAAGTGAGGAGTGTGGGATGCCGACTGGCCATCTACTTGTTCAATGCAATAGTATAAAAAGTATTCTTTGCTAGACTATCAGTTCATTTACAGTTAGCCAGCCAGTTGTAGTAATGTTACTGATTTTGTCCTCCAGATCACAAAGGGGAGCTCCCTCGAGGCTGGAACTGGGTTGACGTCGTGAAGGTATGGCAAACTTACACTCGAGTCTTCAAAGTTGTTAAAGTTCTTGCCATCAAGTAACGAAATGTGTATTTTTCATTTTCCTTCCTGCTGCCTTTGGGATGTCCTGGATGTCTGTTTACATTTTTGGATTCAGCATGTAAGTATTCCTGAAGGCTTTACGTTCTCTGTCTCCTTACTGTGAGGTGTCCTTTCTCAGAAGTGAGGGCCCTGGAGCTGGAAGCTTGGCTCGAATCCCTTTGTTGCGCTGTCAGCCCAGGGTCAGCTTCTGTAGAATGGATCTGTGTGAATCCAGCCACCTTCAGTTGCGCTAGACTGTAAAGAGATCTGAGTAGATAGAAAGTAGCCCCATTCTAAGTCTTGTTTGGAAAGTATAGCTATTACTGAGACTAAAGAGATGGCTCTGTCAGTAAAGGGTCCACTCTACAAGTATGAGGCCCCAAGTTTAGACCTCCACACACATAAAATGGGTTCAGTGGCGTGAATTTGGGGGTGAGAAACTGGCCAACCCCAGAACTCATTGCCCAGAAAGCATAGCTAAATTAATGAGCTCTAAGTTTTGTGGAAGGCCATATCTCAAAAAATAAGTGGAAAATAATCAAGAAAGACACTTGACATCTGGCATCAAGTGCACACATTCACACAAACATATACATATAACACCCACACCCACCCACCCCCACACACACACTGGTTAGGTTGTTGCATTATAGATTTATTGTTAATTTTATATGAATAAATGTTAGTTTTAATTCTAAATTCAGCAACTATCACCCATATTAAAAACAGGAAGTCTTTTAATACCTTCAATTATTTAGCAATATCCCTGTGTTTGGGAATTTTTACCCTTCATTGTTCCTGCTTTCTATATGTCTTAGTGAGGGTTTTACTGCTGTGAACAGACACCATGACCAAGGCAGGTCTTATAAGGACAACATTTAATTGGGGCCGGCTTACAGGTTCAGCCCATTATCCTCAAGGCAGGAACATGGCAGCATCCAGGCAGGCATGGTACAGGAGGAGCTGAGAGTTCTGCATCTTCATCTGGATGCTGCTAGCAGAATGCTGGCTTCCAGGCAGCTAGGATGAGGGTCTTAAGCCCATGCCCACAGGGACACACCTACCCCAACAAGGCCTCATCTTCTAATAGTGCCACTCCCTGGGCCAAGGATATACAAACCATCACACTATAGTTTCCCACATTCTTCTTCAAAATCATTTTATTACATTGTTTATTTTGTGCATTTACACTTGTGCTGCAGTGTGGATGTCGAGGTCAAAGGACAACTTAGAAGAACTGGTTCTGTCCTTCCACCTTGTAGATCCTTGAGACTGAAAGGTGGTCAGGCTTAGCAGCAAGTATCTTTACTGGCAAAACTATTTTCTTAGCCAGTTACAAGTCTGTGCATACACGCCTGCTTGTCTGTATGTACACCATGTCTGTGTAGGTTGTGAAGGCCACAGAAGGTGTCAAATCCTATGGAGCTGGAGTCAAAGTTGGTTGTGAACTGCCCAGTGTGGGTTCTAGGACTGAACATGGGTCTTTCACAAGAGTGACAAGTGTTCTTAGCCACTGAGTCATCTCTGTAGCCCTAGCTCCCATGTTCGTAGCTATTGGGTACAGAATGGGATTGATTAATAACCACTCGGTGGCTAGCCTATTCAGAGTCATGTTTGTGTGGTTTGAGAATTAATTGGTTTCATTCCCAAATTTGCTAACTCGTTCCAAAGATTTTTACCAGGGGGTCGGGGGGGAAGCAAATTTAAAATTTGTTAAATTATTATTTCACACTTAAAGTTTAAGAATTTGTTGTCTGTAAGGTGACTTATTTTTTTTATAGCGATTATTATTTTTTTTTTTACCTCTTAAAAAGAATTGATTCACACAAATACACATGACTATGCATAGCACATACTCATACACATTACATGTACACTTTTTTAAAAAATCTAAATTTAGAAAAGAAAGATTTTATCTTTTGGTCTCGTGGCATAGGTCTCCATCACCACGTATATGCACATTACAGGTAAAGGCACTTGCTGTCATGCCGATGACCTGATGACCAGAGTCAATCCCTTGCTCCCATGTGTTAAAAAACAAAGAACTAACTCATACAAGTTCTCCTTGAACCTCCACAGACACACTGGGCACACTCATGCACCCTCACACATGCATGCGCACACACCACACACTGATACACACAATAATGTAAAACATAATAGTTTGATTGTCTGTTGATGTCATGCTTTGTTATATTGACACATGCTTAAAACGGTGTCTGGGGAGTTAAAACCAGGGACAACAGAGTGAGATCACCTCGGGTGGGAAGCCGTACCTGTGTTTGCCAGCTACATGCTTTAGGACAACTGTACCCTCAGGTCTCACACTTCTAGTGATAGAAAATAAGGCTCATCTGGAGTTAATATGTGTTGATCAAATCACCTAGGACTGCACTAGTTACAGAGAAAGCACCAGACATTATCATTACAGCATGATTCATCATAGAATATGATCAGCAGCAACTCAAGCCTGGATGAACAAGTACTACCGAAGATAGAAAACAGAATAGAAGGATGTCGTTTATTTAACAAGCTAAGCCGTCTATAGGGATTGGCTTGGGTCTGATTTATTCTTAGAAAGCTGCACCAGATCTTCCCCTAGGTAACCTTGTTCTGCTGAACCAACCTTTGGGGTTGGTTTTATACCTGCTGGAAGTAATTTCACCTCCGGTTAGAAATGGTTACATATAGAAACAGTTACAATTTAAGCTCCTGTGACTTGAACTATATTTCTCATCATCTATTTAGTTTGATTCTCATTAGAAACAACGACTCAGATACTGCAGATCGTCTCCACTTAATATTTGTATCTTTTTTTTTTTAATCAGTTAAGCAAAACTGGCTCTAAAGATGATGAGTAACAAGCAGCCCCAACCAAAGCAAGAGCAGCCTCTGAAAAGCGGCCCGGTTCAGCATCTCTCCTGACTTTTTGTTTGTGGTACTGAGTGGCTTTTTTACAGGACATTGTTCTTTTGTGTGTGTCTTAAAGTATAAGTGGAAAGTCCATGAAGAGGTTTGGTTGTAGTAAATTATCTTCACAAACTTGCCTTAATAAAAGGTCAAAGTATAACTTGTCCAGAGTAATTTCGGAAGCTGTAGAGAACCATCGCCAGTGGATGGCTCTACAGAGTGACGTCAGTGGTCACTTAACCATCCGACGCAAGAGAGGTGATCATTTTTAAAGGCCCAAAAAGCCACGTTTGAACTCTCAGTTCAGCAGAGCCCGGTTCCGAGTCTGGCATTCAGCTGAGGTGTGACCCATACTAATAAGCGTCTTGCCTTGAGCCATCACCTCCTTTTGCTTTGATAAGAAAGCAGAAGTTGCTTCAGAGAAATCTGAGAACTGGTGTTGGGCTTTATGTGATTTTCTTTGTAGTTCCTCTTTATTTTCCATAGTGAATTGCTTCTCCTAAATAAATTGATAATTATTTATACTTTTCTCTTAGAGTGGATGCACGTGTGTGATCATGAAAGCTTCCAATTATGTGAATAATAAAAGAATAGAAGAAGAAAATTGAGGGGCTGGAGAAGTGGCTCAGTCAGTAAAGGGCTTGCTGTGCAAACCTGAGGACCTGAGTTCAGATCCCCAACACCCACATAAAAAGCTGGGCATGCACCTGAAACCCAGAGCTGGGGAGGCAGAGACAGGAGGATCCCCAGTGCTTGCTGGGCTAACAGCCTGGCTGAATCATTGAGCCATCCCTGGTTCAGGAAGAGAGCAATAGAGGAAGACATAAAACATCAATCTCTGGCCTCAGCAGGCAAGCACATGTGCATACACCCATCTGCACACACATACAAATACCAGATACACTTGCATGCATGACCGTACACCAAACAAAACAAAAACAACAAATTTGCCAAATACTTTAGAAAGCATTTGAATAAGTGCTAGCTCTTATTTAAGATATTTCTCTTTGCTGCATAGGTCAGGATGAGAGTATAAGATGCCTTAATATTTAATTTTTGTACTGTTGGAGACAGTGGTTTTAATAAATTCCTATATTTTGCTATTGTGATGTTTTGTTGTTGTTTGGTAATAGGTCTTTCAGTGGAGTCAGGATTAAACACACTTCAAATCTGGGTGGGGGGGTGCTTGGGTTTTGTGGCGGGGTTTTTCTTTGGTAGGCTTTTTTGTTTGTTTTTTATAGTGTCTTTTCAAGTATCCAAATGTGTTTCATAATCTGTGTCTCTTTAATAATATATATCCAATCTTTGACATGCTGAACTGTTGTTATACATGCTTGATTTTTAAAATCATTAGGAAAGGAAACTTGCTGTAGTTTTACTAGGAGAGTTATTGGCGTGGTGTGTGTGTGTGTGTGTGTGTCACAGTGATTGTGTGTGCTTCCATGTTGTTAGAACACCAAGCTATACTGTGTAGTTTATATCAGGTTTTAAAGAACAATCAACTTTTAGAGAAGTTAGCATAAGAGCAGATAGATATATCTATGGATTTCACAAAGTTACCCCTTGGCTCTTATTAAACTGTGTGAGTTGTAAAGTAAGTGTAGTTACAGTGAGAGAGTTTGCTCGTGCCTGTCTTGTTTTCTAGATGAATATTGGAGATGCCTAGATTATAACAGCTTTTCTTTTCAAGCTTCTATTTGTGCAGTTTTTATTGTCATCTTGATTTGGTTTTTTTTTTTTGTTTTTTTTTAAGAAACATCTTGTAATAGAAAAAAAGTATTTTGTTCTGTTCTAACGGTTATTTCTCTGGTCAAAGTTATTGTGGTTCTTAGATTGCAAAGAATAATGCTAGTTAAATGCCAATGAACTATTTTTACTCTTTTTCTATGAAATGTATAGCTCTCTGGGGCAGACGGTGGCAATGGTATCCCTTGTTACCTTATAAACACTTGAACACTTGCATCAAAAGTAGTGCTGATCTGATAATGCTCCCAGTATATTTTCTCAAAGTCTGTTTACTTAAAATTGTATGAGATGACATGATTAATAAGCAATAAAGTGAATTATGGTGATTTTTTTCTATATGTTTTATTTCAAATCACTTCAGAAAGAAAAACTTTTTAAATCTGCAGTAAAATTATCTACAGTGTGAGACGTATGCTCGTGCTGGGAACCATGCAAAATGTCGTATTCAGAGGAGAAATATTCCCAAAAAAGCTCAAGAGAAATGAATGTCTAAAATAAGTAGATGGAAATCTCAATGTGGACGTTAAAAGAGCTTGAGCTTCCGGTCAGCCTAGTACTGGAAGTTCCACACAGACCTGTCGGCACGCTCAGTGGCTCAGACCCATTCTCCAGCAAGGGCCTAAGTAAGACGGCCCACCTTGAACTTTGGTTCTAGTGAAGGGCTAGCTCCACACAAATCCGTATACTGTCAGTACACGCTGTATCCAAGAGTTACTACACACGTGGATTTTGTAACTGGTCTTTTACTATTTTGTGGGTTCTTCTTTCTTCCACCTTTCAAACCCCTAAGACTAGATAGGGGAGAGAGAAAGGAGAGGAGGCTACGTAATGGTTAGACTACTTCCTGATGATTAGGGGCTTCGAGTTCCTGGGGGCAAGTTTGATCTTCGAGGTCAGGATATCCAATTTCTTCTTCTTCTTTGCATACCACTACTTAACAAACTGACCAACAGCAACCAGCAACCCACTTATCAGGGCTGTAGCATTTCTGTAACCTTCTGAAAAGTTCCTAGAATTCCAAACATCACACAATCACAGACACTGCAGCTGGCAAAACCACGCCCTTGCCAGAGCGTGAGGCAAATCACAGTCAGCTCCTTCCAATCTGAATTAGCCCCGTATCCCACAACTAATATTAAAACAAAAACATAATATTTCTGTGGTTTTTAAAGAAACCAAGACTCAAAAATTCTCCCTACAGGATTTCAGCCCAAATCCTGCCCACTAATAATTGTTACCCTTGAGTATGAAATGCCCCTCCCCCACAGGCCCATGTGTTGGAACTCGTGTTCCCCAGCTGGTGGCGCTGTTCAGAAAGATTGTGGCACTTTTGGAAAGAGGAACCAGCCTAGCTCAAGGCAGTAGGCAAGGCTGGCACTGTGGATTCTCTATGACAGGCAGGGTCTCCGACCCCATTCGAAGCTCTCTC
Source organism: Mastomys natalensis (assembly GCA_021653895.1). NCBI lineage: Eukaryota > Metazoa > Chordata > Mammalia > Rodentia > Muridae > Mastomys > Mastomys natalensis. The sequence continues at coordinate 205,010 of JAJTUV010000012.1, forward strand.
CTTCATTTCCACTGAAATGAGCGTATGTCTTGATGCTGTCACCCCTGTGCCTTCCCACTATGAGATCATCCCCTGAATCATGAACCAGAATGTCTTCTTAAATGTTGTCGGGTGTTTGTCATTGTGATGTCAAGGTAACTAAGACAGTATGAAAAATACAAAACAAACTTTCACAAAAACCTTAGGCTACGGTTTTAGTTTAAGATGGTACTGGGGCTGGCTAAAGGGCTCAGCAGGTAAAGGTGTTTGCAGGCAAGCCTCGCAGACTTTGTTCAATCTCTGTGACTCGGAAAGAGCAAATTGATCCTTCTGATCGGCACATGCTCTAGGATACCCCACTCCACCACACACAGATTTTTTTTTTTTTTTCGGTTTTTCGAGACAGGGTTTCTCTGTGTAGCTCGGGCTGTCCTGGAACTCACTCTGTTGACCAGGCTGGCCTGGAACTCAGAAATCTGCCTGCCTCTGCCTCCCAAGTGCTGGGATTAAAGGCGTGCGCCACCACTGCCCGGCCACCACACACAAATTAATAAAATACTATTTAAAAAGAAAAATATTAAATGGTACCCAAATTAAGAAGGTATATAGGCCTGTGATAAAAATGAACACAAATCTCTAGAACAACCACATTCAACACACACCTCCAAATAGATCCACATAGCACATGGAATGCCTGCTCAGCCTCAGGTATCACGGGCAGTCTCACACGAGCACTGTCCTATAAGGACCTGACAAGAAAAAAACTGAGTAAGAACCACCATGATATAGTGGCACTCCCACACCCTAAGCATTTTTTTAAAATAATTTAACTATTTTTATTTTGATGTACGTTGGTGTTCTGCTTCCATGTACGTCTGTGTGAGGGTATCAGATCTGAAACTAGAGTTACAGTTGTGAGCCGTCACGTGAGTGCTGGGAATCGAACCAAGGTTCTTTGCTCTTAACCTCGGAGCCATCTCTCCAGCTCCACTCCCAAGTATTTTAAATAAGGGAATTGCATACATTCCAAGAAACTTAAAAATCATCAAGTAGGAATGCCCCATACAGAACTGATCAGTGAAAAACAGTCACTGAAATTAACGTGCAGGGAAGATAAGTCAAGCCAGCTCAGTACCCTGTTGAGTGACTAATGCTAAACCTCCAGTTTAGATTTCAGCATTAAAACTTCATTCATCCCATATCATTTTTTCACTGACCACAACAGGTTAGATTAACTAACCTAGCCCCAATTTCTGCTGGGGACTAGAGATATGCCCAGACCTATACTTTATTTCTTAAGACAAGTATGCAAGATTTGGGCAGTCTTTCCAGAGGATGCTGTGGTAGTCAGAAAAACAATAAGTTTGAACAGTGTGTGGTGGCTCATGTCTTGTGTGTGTTTGAGGGGCAAAAGCGGGAGGATCATGGAGAGTTTGGGGCCAGCGTGGGTTAAAGAGCCTGTTTAAGAATAGTAAGTTTTCCCAGAGCTCCCAGGGACTAAACCACCAACCAAAGAGTACACATGGAAGGACCCATGGCTCCAGCTGGATAGGTAGCAAAGGATGGCCTTGTCGGGCATCAATGGGAAGGGAGCCCCTTGGTCCTGTGGAGGCTCGATGACCCAGGATAGGGGAACACTAGGCTGCTGAGGCAGGAGTGGGTATGTGGGTGTTGAGCACCCTTATAGAGGCAGGGAGGGGGATGGGATGGGGGCTTGTGGAGGGGAAACTGGGAAGGGGGAATAACATTTGAAATGTCAATAGATAAAATAACCAAATAAAAAAATTTTTTTAAAGAAAATAGGAAGTTTAAAACTTCTGCTATTGACAGACTCCTTTCTTTTTAACATAGAATTACCACAGAGTTAAAGCAGCAGGAATGACAGTCTGGCAGGCTGTGTTTCAGCATCTGCTGTTCTGCCACAAACTCTAGAGTGTTTTTCAAACTGCAATTTATGGTCCATTCATGAGGAAAGAATGGGCGGTCTTTGCAAGCATTTTTTTTTTTTTTAAATGAAATAGAAGACTAGAACCGAGCAGAAAATATCAGCATGCCCTCTCCCTTTATGGGGTGCTTTCTTCTTTGTGAGAGCTTGCTTGGGTTTCTGTGCTGGTGGTGGTGGTGGGGTTACCGAGTCATTGTGTCAAACTTATTAGGAATTGGAGTGAAAATGAGAATCTAGAAGCCACTGACTGTGAAGACGCAAAAATAAAACATAATTTGCCTATGGAGCATTGAGGTCTTTCATTGCTCCTGACGATCAAGTAAGGAAAGCCACAAGCACTGGCCTATGGGATTTGTGAATGGCTTTGTACACTAATTATGAAATGCTCTGCTCGAGTGAGGATCGTTGCTGATGGGAAGAGTCCAGGGGACATCTCGGGCAAAGGCACATTCTTTTCATTGTTCTCATCTCTAACAGATGAGAACCAAAAGTCAAAAAAAATGTTTTGTTTCCCCACCGTTTCCACTTGCTGAGTTCCTGCATGAACCGAGTTTCTAGGATAAATTGTTCTAATGGGACAACGGCCCAGTCAGGAAACGGCCACACCCTGCTGGTTTTTCCAATTGTGATTCCAGGTCTCAATGATGTCGGAGAAGCGATCCAGAGTGCTATTGGGGTTTAGACTGCTGAGGCTCTGACCTTGACTTCTAAACAGCACTCTCTAGGCTGTCCTCTCGCCTTTTGTTAATAAAAGAAATTTTATCTTAGAGAAGTAGGAAAGTATCTATGAGAAAGAGAGATACAAATTAAAAACTTAATTTTCTTTTTTTTTCTGGAAATTGAGTCTAGGGCCTTATGCATGCTGGGCAGTTGCCCTAGCACTGAGCTCGTCCACAGCATATAGATTTAAAACATCCTGCCTGAAGCTGTGTGAAATTCAGTGTGATCTTGCTCAAGCCTCAGCACCCAAGAGGAGGAGGAAGAAGGAAGGAAGAAAAGGAGGAAGAAGAAGAGGAGGGGAGGGAGGAGGAAGAAGGGGAGATAGGACATATCGTTCTGCTTTTACAGAGGACCAGAGTTGTGTTCCCAGCACCAGAACAGAGCAACCTATAACTCTAGTACCATGGGCTCTGTCACCATCTTCTGGACCCCATGGGCGCCTGCACACATGTGGTACACTCAGACACACAAACACAATGAACAAATAAATCTTTTTAAAAAATATTTATTTTATATATGTGAGTACACTGTAGCTGTCTTCAGACAGACCAAAAGAGGTCATTAGATCCCGTTACAGATGGCTGTGAGCCACCATGTATGTGTTGCTGGGAATTGAACACAGGACCTCTGGAAGAGCAGTCAGTGCTCTTAACTGCTGAGCCATCTCTCCAGCCCACAAATAAATCTTTTTAAATATTATGATGGATTGTAAAGTACAGAAACATATGGAGAAAGGGCTGCAGGGCAGAGGCACGGCTCAGCCATTAAGACTGCTTACTTCTCTTGCAGAGGTCAGAGGTTGGTTCAGTTTCCAACTCTCCGTCAGACAGTTCACAACCCGGAACTCCAGTTCTGAGGAATCTGCTCATGTTACAAGGGCCTGTGAATTTTATTTTTATTTTTTTTCAGAAGACCAAAAGTATTCTGGTTGCCTGTGGCCAGCATAAGCTCTGTTAAGCCTGGACCCCTGTTGCCTGAGGTGATGCATCCTTCAGTGGATGTACACAGTTTCCTTCCCCCACTCCCCACCATTTCCCTTAACTGTCTTGTATCCTCAGAATCCTTTTCTGGACATCTACAGTTCATCAGTTTTCCATTTCACTTGGCAAATGCCTTCCAGAGGCAGCTCAAAAATTAACTTTTAAATTGAGGAATGTGAGTTATTTTCATTAAAATCCCCAGGATGACGGAGAAGTTATGGAGTCTGGAATATAGGGATGTCTGTCCATCTGCTAAAAGGAAAGCCAATGCCTGCCACATGCTGACCAGTAGCATCTGCTCAGTCGTCCCTAAGTGTCAAGATTTTTCTTTCCTGTTTTAAGTCTGAAAATATCGCTTTATTGAAAGTCACACATGGTCTGGTGTATCTGTAATCTCAGCGCTCGGGAGGCAGGGCTGGCAGATCTATGTGAGTTCAAGGCCAGCCTATTGTAGAGAAAGAATTCCAGGCCAGTCAGGACTAACTACATAGTGAAACTCTGTCTCAAAGTCATCTATCAAGTTACTTTGAGTTCTTTCTGCTGTGTCCCTTCTTATCTAGATTCCCGTTCCGGGCAGATGATTCTATGGCCCGTGTCTGTGACCTCATTCACTGTGACCCTGTCTTGTGGCCTTTGTCCTGGCTGTTGCCTATGCTCCCGGAAGTCCTCTCCAGACTCACACAGTGCACAAACCTCAGGTTTGAGCTGACAGCCTTGAATGAGGTAGAGATCCTGGAGGCTTTAACAGAGGTGCGATTGTGTTTGAACATGCGTTGTCCTCTTGGGCTACTGAAGCAAAGAGAGAGGCAGGGAGATCAGATATGGGGCAGTTGATGTGGCCGGAGAGGTTAGGGGTAAGAAGTGGTTGGATTCTGGTTTTATACTGAGAGGAATACTGACAGGACTTGTCAGTGGGAATGAGAGGCAACAGTGATTTCTAATGTTTGAGACTGGGCCACTGGGAAAATAATACAAATATTAAATCTCCCTAAGTTATACTGCAAAGTTAGATAATCCTACTAGAATTGATTGATTGATTAAACTTTCGATTCTTCCCTCCCATCTGATAAGATTATAAGCAGATACTACCACCAACTGAAAATACTTTTTAAAAAAAAAAAAACATTATTTTATTTTTGGTTGGTGTATGAATGTTTTGCCTGTGTATATGTTTATATATCATGTGTGTGCTCGGTGTCATCGGCAGCCATAAAGGGTGTCAGACCTCCTGGCACGGGACTTGCCAGTGGTTATGGGCCACCATGTGGGTTCTTAGAATTAACCCTGAGTCCACAGGAAAAGCATCCTGAGCTCTTAGGCCTTATCTTTAAACTTGCAAATGTGTTTTTAAAGAAAGAGAAACCAATGTCTTTTTTTATTTTGGTTTCATTGTTGTGGTTTTTAGTGTTGTTGTTGTTGTTGAGACAGGGTCTCACTATGTATCCCTGGCTGTCCTGGAACTCACTATTAAACCAGGCTGGCCTTGAACTCAAAGAGATATACCTGCCTCTGCCTCCTAAGTTCTGGAATTATGGACGTGTGCCACTACTAAATAATTTCTTAAGCAAACCAAACATCCAGACCTAAGTAGAAAAAGTTCTTTCTGAAACAGCCCAATAACTGCTTAGTAAACAGACTCCAAGTGGCACAAAATTAAGTAAGATTACTTACAAATGATAAAATGAGCAAAGTAAAGATGGAAAGCCAGGCATGGTGGTGGTAGCCTGCCTGTATTCCTAACAATCACATACAAGCCATCATTATATACAGAGCTGTCATCCAGCCCATCCCATGGGACTTGGAGTCATGGAGACTGGTTCTACCACACTGAGCTGCTAAGTAAGCTGTCTCACTCTGGTTCCTTGTGTCTCCTTCAGCAACTGTGTCACTATGACACATCCATTCATTTGCTTGCCCAGTCATCTTTCTTTGGGTCTGGTTACTTCTTACCCTCCTCTGTGGGGTTGGAGGTCTTCTGTTGATGAGACTAAAGAGAACCCGAAACCACTGGCTGCTTTCTTATTTCTTCTAGGACAACCTGCCTAGAGGTGCCTCCACCCATGGACCAATCTGATGGTGGCAATCCCTGCACTGAGGTTCTCTTTTTCCAGAAGACTCTAGATTATGTCTACCTGACAACCACTAACCAGGACAGTCTAAGAAGACTAGTCCTGGTAGACTACAATAAGTGTCAGAATCCTGGCGTGACTATGGTGTTGACTGGGGAATAAGCTGAGGGAAGCAGCTCATTGACAGAGCTCTTGCCCAGCATGCATGAAAGCCCTGGGTTCGATTCCCAGCACGAATAAACCAGGAATAGTGGTTTGTGCCTATAAATCCCAGCACTGGAGAAGCAGAGACAGGATCAAGGGTTTCTAGTAGCTATACAAATTCAAGCCCTGCCTGGGCTACATAAAACCCTGTCTCAAACAACCAGGGGTAGGGTTATCTCAGTGACAGAGTTCATACCCAGGACGCTCTAGGGCCCAAGAGTGAGCCTCAGTTCCAGAGAGAGAGAAGGAATAAACACTTTTATCACCTTTGTTCTCCAGCTCAAATATCCTTAAAGATCAGTATCAAGGATTGCCTGGTCTATAAAGTTAAGCTTCTCATACTGTATAGACACCAAAAATGAGAAAAATATATCTTCCCAACTGTGTTTGCTTCCAAACTGGTTCACAACTCATTGGTTATAAAAGCAACTGGGTAGGATTTTGACAGCCTTTTTTTTTGAACACAAGAGACTGGATGTCATATACGTTCTAAGACTAGCCGATGTTCTATGAGATGTCAACTTGTGTTAGTATGGGTGGCTCTGTAAATGCTAGGCTGTAGTATAACACCCAGGAGTTCTATGAACAACAAATCAAAAGCCACTTTTCTCAGCCCCAGGTTGCTACTTGGTTTGAAGATGTAAGCAGACTCAGATTGTATGACCTTGTGTGTAACCCTAATGGTGCTTAGATGGGACCAAAGGTAGCAGAATCAGTAAGAATCAATTCTGACAAACCAGACAGCCAGCATCCCGAGGGCCTTAGCCGGCCCCAGCTAATAGATGTAGCAGGATGAAAGTCCCAGGCGAGTTCAGGCTGAGATTAAAACAAACAAAACACTTTTCGTTGTCAGCAAATGGATTCTGCATAACTTCATTTATTTTCAATATGGAGCAAAATCCTGTACCCTGTGGAAGAAGCAACCCCGAGGTTCCTTTCCTGGCTGCAGAACTGGTTGTGTCTGAGTCATTCTGACTACATCATGCTTTATGGCAGAACATTGTCTTTGCTGCTGTGTAGGGTCGGTCATTAAAACCAAAAACAGACTCTGCCTCTTCGTCCATGAGCAAGAGAAGCGTCATTGAGAAGCAATTGATTGTCAGCTTCAAATTTCACATTTGTAAACTGTACCCCACGGGTGATTTTTCCTTCTCCAGACATGGTGACTTTTTTTATTACTGAGTTACCCACTTCCTGAAAGACCCACCTGGCATTTCCACATTCACTATGTCTTAAACAGTGGGCCCAGATCTGACTGATAAAATAAACATTTGAACATATGTTCAGATCTGACTGTCCTGGTTATAGTTATTGTCAACCAGACACAAACTAGAAAGAGGGAACTTCAATGGAGGAATCACCACCATCAGATTGGCCTGTGGATGGAGCTACAGATCCCGGGGCAGGTTGTCCTGGGACAAATAAGAGAGGAAAGCCGAGCAAGCCAGTAAGCAGCATTCCTCCATAGTTCTGCTGAGTTCCAGACTCCAGGTTTCTGCCTTGAGCTCCTGCCCTCTGTCATGGACTTGTAACCGGTAAACTGAAATAAACCCTTTCCTCCCCAAGTTGGTTTTGGTCAATGTTTTATTACAGCAACACAAAGCAAACTAAGATGTCTTTCTTCTTAGGCTACTGGGTTAAGGTAGTTTTTCTGGCTGTTTAAAACTCTTCCTCCTGCTGGGAACTGTGGTTTGGTTCTGTTTGAACGATTATTGGTTGACTCAACAGACTGGCTTCCACAGGCAGTGGAGGCTCATGCTTTTAATCCCAGCACTTGGGAGGCAGAGGCAAGGGCAGGCTGATTTCTGAGTTTGAGGCCAGCCTGGTCTACAGAGTGAGTTCCAGGACAGCCAGGGCTACACAGAGAAACCTTGTCTTGAAAAAAAAGAAAAATCAGACTGGCTTTGTCAATGATTTACAAATAGATTGGGAATAGGAAATCTACAGAGAGAGGCCTGTGAACGGAAGCCTGGAATACAATCATACATTTTAGTTTGTAAAACTTCGAACCCTGAGAACCCCCTCCCAACACACTCTCCCACCACAGACTCTCAGCACCCAGAAATTCCCAATCTCCTTCTCCGTGTCCTCATCCTCTATAAACCCTTTGTGTATAAAACCTCATCAATCTGTCAAGTTCTTGTCACTCTAGATATGGAGGAAAACTGCTGAAAGAAGTTCACCTTTGTCCCACCACAGAGCCCACCCTGTGCCCAACATCCACAGCCGTTCCTGCTACATTGCCAGGAGCACAGCAGAAAGAACGGAGTTTGCGCCCACAGATCTCCAGAGACACCAGGAAAGCTAAGCACACAGGATTGCCTTCGAAAGGAATGGATGTTAACCTGTTCTTGAGACTTGGAGGTGATCAACAGCCTGGTGAGCTATGTTATCTGTTGGGTCAAACCATAGCAAGCTCCTATAGCCAAGACCAGAGCTGGCTAGTAATCTAAATGACACTAACCAGGACCAGATGATGTTAATAGCCCAAATGACCTCTATGCTGTCTGTATGATGGAGACCAGGCCTAGTCCTCCTGTAGGTCTTTAAGCTAGCACAGGGAGTCTATCTCTAGAACCCACCTTCTTGGAAGAAATGGCATGGACCCCGAATTGAGTTGCAATGTAACTACACTTCCTTCTGTACCAGAGATATTGTATTACACCAGGAAACTTCCCCCATAAATCCTACTGCGTTTAAATTTATTGGGAATAAACTGCCTGGCGTCAGACGCCCTGAAATTTGATCAGGGTTGATGAAGTAGATCTGAACTGAGTTTTCATTCTTACCTCTTCATGGTTCACTTCCCTGCCTGCTGAGACTACCTGCAGGGTCCCCCTCAGAGCCTGGGATGAAATGTCCACTCTGTCACTTGGGTTCTATGTCCCATACCTTCTACTGTTCTTGATGACTTCTGCAGGTCCCCGTTACTCTCAGTTTCTCCCTCCTGGATCATTCCTGTTAGTAACAGTGTGCTCGGGTCTTTCCTGTCAAATAAGAGAAATGAACCCTGCTTTGCTCTCCCACCCATCTCTGCTTACCTGCCCAGCAAAGTCCCCTTTCGTGGTTGACCACACCATGCATTGGTGAGGCCAAAACATTCTGCTGTGCAAACTGAGTGGGACTCATTGCTTCTCATGTTACAGTGGATCCCATCATTCCTGTTGCCTCTGACTTACCGTGGCTGGTGTGTTCTTCAAGCACAGCAAAGGATATCGGGGAGTCTCCCAACACCTGCCTTTTCACTTCCTATGTCACTCGGAGGCGGCTCCTCCACTGAGTCCTCAGCTGCCCCAGAGAGATGTATCAGCTTACCCAGATGTGGCCTGGCCTAATAGAAGACTGTATTTGAATGCTAGGATTCTGTCTTCCTAGCTAATGGTATCCACTGAAGGGCAAGGGCTATCATAATCCCTCAACACCCCCAAAATACCAAAGTCAGGTCTGGCACCGGTAGTGTACGTTCTCTTTTGTTTTGCATTCCTCGGGGCATCTCTGCTACTTGGCTTCAGCAGTCAGAACCGATGGCTTAGATTTTAACAAACGTTTCTGCTGTCACCTTATAGAAGCCGGAATAACATCAGGCTACAGAGCAGGAGGGGAAAAAGACATAGCCAGAGAAATCTTCGGGATTGCCGAAGCAGTCTCCTTTGATGTCCTACTGTTGGGTTAATGTGTGTCCCCTGTCTGCCCCTCCACAGGGCTAGAGCTACTGGGGAGACAGAGGCATGGGAAGTTTGACTGCAGGCTCCCCACGCAGAAGCTGGGCAGGTGTTGGGTTATGGGAAGCCTCGGACCCCTGCTCCAGTGGTGGGGGAATGTAGTCTGTGGTCCAATTGGCTGGGGGGATCCCCAGGCCAAAGGGTGGCCAGGGACCGACTGGTTCTCAGGCTCTTGGGCCTTTAGGTGTGCCTGGGGTGGGTTGGGTTAGGGGAGGAGGAGAATCCTTGGTTTGTCTCGGCTGTTGGCTGGCTTGGGTTGGTGGTCACCTGGAACCTCAGAGGGGTCTTCTACGGGAGATTTAGTTGGCGACTCTGTAGACAAAGACCTGTACCACTGTTCCCCACAGTGGATTGCAATGAAAAGAAGCAAATCTATGGAGGGCTGTGGCCTCCTATAAGGAGCCTAAAGTCTGGGGGCATGGTGAAATGCCTGCTGTCCCTTAGGATCACCTGGGGTCCCTAACGGTTTCTAGCCTGTGCTCAACCAGAAGCCAGGTCCTACATACTACCCTCAACCTGACATGGTCACTCAGCCTCTATGTTTCTTCACCTTCAAACTATGGCTTCCAGAAGTGTTATTTGCCCCAAATTCAAACACAAACATGGTAAGTACCATAACCTGTTCCTCCAAGTCACTGTTACCCTAAAGACAAGAGCATGTGACATTTCAAAGAAATGCAATCACAGCTAAGAGGCCACCATCCTGTGCCATGATGGAACTGTCTGCTTGCTATGAGCCTGTGGTGTGCTACACGTGTCTGCCGGACTCCAAGCAGATGATTCTATTTTTTAGCTTAAACCCTAGAACCTGTAAGGGTGAGCTTGTTGCTGTCACTTCATGACCCAAGGCCTGCCACTTTGTGACCCTAAGAGAAATTACATTGGTAGGGATTGCATACCTAAAAGCCTGTATGGGCCAGCTAGGCAGTCACCAAAGTGACATCTAGGTTACAACTAGGAAAAGCAAACCTGGTGGTACATGTCTTTAATCCCAGTACTTGGGAAACAAAAGCAGAGAATCTCTGTGAGTTTTGGAGACAGCCTAGTCTACATAGTGAGTTCTATGACAGCCAAGGCTACATAAACGCTGTCTCAAATTTCACCACCACCACCACCACCAAAAAAAAAGGACTTAGGAAAAGCAACAACAAAAAGTGCTAAGGAATGATCTGCTCAGTCTTGGTGTCAGTGGCAATCAGGAAGAACAGGGAAAGAAAGCCTGGGATGGAAGGAGTCCCAAGTTAGCACCTACTGTTGGATGGCATCCCTAAGTCACCACAGAAGAAAGGAGGCGCTGGAATAGATCTTTAAAGAGAAGCTCAATCCTGTCTTTTTATGTTATGTTCACCCAAACTTCAAGTATGTTGATGTCTTAGGGTTTTATTGCTTTGAAGAGACACCATGACCACAACAACTCTTATAAAAAAGAAAACATTTAATTGGAGCTGGCTTACAGTTTCAAGGGTTCAGTCCATTATCATTGTAATAGGAAACATGACAATGTCCAGGCAGACATGGTGCTGGAGGAGCTGAGAGTTCTACATCTTGATCCAGAGGCAGGTAGAAGACTGGCTTCCACAGGCAAACCAGAGGAGGCTCTTTTCTGCACTGCTTGGAGTTTGAGCATAGAAGACCTCAAAACCCACTCCTACAGTGCCACTTCCTCTAACAAGGCCACACCCACTCCAATAAGGCCACACCCCCTAATAGTACCACTTCCCATGGGCCAAGCATATTCAAACCACCACAGTTTGGTCCTTAAAACTCTTTAAGATTAGTTTGAACAAAATACATGGTCTAGCCTCAAACCTTGAACTGTGGTTATAACCTTTGGCCTTTGGAGCTATAAACTTACAGTACAGTGAACCTTCAGCTGTGTGTCTAGGCCTGACATGGTGTCACATAAAAGAAAAGGTTTTTCCATAATTGATCCACTGCAGCTAAAACTACAGGTAGTTTTGAACTGAGAACCACCCGGCAACTCCAGTTCTGTGTAGAAACAACACTTAACTCTTAACTGCTAAGCTGTCTCTCCAGCCCCCACACCACCTTACTGGACTTTTTTTTTCTTTTTCTTTTTAGTTTTAAACAATGGAAATGGAGATGATTGAATCAGATATTCTTAATTAAAATTGTTTGAGAATTTCATACATATAATGTGTTTTAATCAAGCCTACCCCCATTAGTTCACCCTCTAAATTCTGTCCCTCCTAATTCATGTGGTCTTTTGTTTGTTTGTTTATTTTTCTGAAGCAGGGTTTCTCTGTGTAGCCCTGTTTGTCTGTGCTGGAACTCCCTCTGTAGACCAGGCTGGCCTTGAACTATGAGATCCACCTGACTCTGCCTCCCAAGTGCTGGAACTAAAGATGTGTGCCACCGTGCCCATTCATGTGGTCTTCTTTTAACTCCTTGTAGAGTCCACTATGTGCTGCCTGTATGTGCCTGGGTATAGACCACCTACAGGGCTTGGAAGCCTCTTAGGGCTGCATCTTGAAGAAAATGGACTTTCCTTTCCCCAGTAGCTGTCAATGGGCACTAGCTCCTAAGCTATGAGTGGGTCTTTGTGATACCTTCTGTTTAATGGCCATCCTGCTACTAAACCTTCTATGACCTGAGTCCAATTCCTATGTGGAAGGACAAGACCAACTCTCAGAAGTTGTCCTTTGACCTTCACATGTTCTCTATGGCATGCATATACACACACATACACTCACATACACACTTGCATACATTCACACATGCATGTACACATTCACACATGCATGCATAGATATGCATATGCACATAAATATATACACACACATATACACACAAACACAAAAATACACACAAATATATACACAGACAAAAAATAGATAGATAGGTAAATAGTTAGATGACAGATAGATAGATGTAAACAAACAAACAAAAAAAGAATCCTGTTTGCATTTAGGAATACCAGAGCTTTGCAATGGGTCTACACACTCACTATATAGTGAACACATTCAAACAAGTTGAAACAAAGGAAAGTCTTAAAAGACAGAAATGAAGATGGTTACATCAGATATTTTTGACCACAATGATTAATAATCTTCATGATCAGAGACACTTGCTGGGCACATGTCCTTGTAGACTTGCTTCTTGTACAAGGTTGTAGCAGGGCTATTGGGGTTTGTTTCTGAGATAAATACTGTGACCAAAAGCAATTTAAGGGAAAAAGGTTTATTTTAGCTTACAGGTTACAGTCCATCAGCTGGGAAGGCCAAGGCAGGAACTCAAGGGAGGACCTTCAAGTAGAAATCGATGGGCGAATCCTGCTTACTGGCTTGTTTTCAGGCTTATGTTCTGCTATTTGTCATGTGTAGCCCAGATACACTTGTCTAGGGATGGTGCTGCCCACAGTGGACTGTATCCTCCTACAATTAACAAAGAATTCCATAGACATACCCACAGGCCATTCTGATGAAGACAATTTCTTTATTGAGGATCTCTTTTCCCAAGTATAAAGTTGACAAGCAAGATTTGCTACCACAGGGGCTTATGCAAGAGTGAGATTCTGGCAGTTTTCTGTATAGACACAATCAGGCAATCCGATTTTATTTACTCTGGGGCATTAGGGTTAACACAAACAATTCCTATTTGATTTGATAACTTTTGCTTCTTGCTTTTATGATATATACATAAGTTCATATATGAGAAAAAGTATATGCATTTTTCCCCCCAACAACAGCAAGTTGGTGTGATGGACCAATCAGCTGTCCCTCTACTTTAACATGTGCTGTTATGCATTTGCTGCCCCAACCATTTTTCTCCTAGTCTGGAAGTCAGAGATAACAGACTACAAGGCTGAGTTTAGAGAAGATTCTTGTGGAAAGTTTTTCTTATATTATAAAAAGCATTTGAGAAATGTTGAGGTTTGGCCTTTTTTAAAAAATCTATTGTAATGTTAAGAGTAGGCTCTCAGGACCTGGTTGTCCCAGAGATGAGAGCGTCCCCGAGTTATTTTTGATTGGTTAATAAAGATGCTAACAGCTAATAGTTGGGCAGAAGAGACATAGGTGGGGTTTAGGTTTCTTGGGCTTGAGGTGGGAGGAGAAGCAAGAGGAGAAGAAGGCGCAGGAGGAAGAAGGAGAAGCCATCATGGGTTAGGTGAGTCACAAAAACATGGCCCTGAGGGTTGGCAGATTGAAGCTCAGAGCGGCCCGGATGAAACATAGTAAAAACAAATAACTCGGGGTTATCGATAGGAAAGTAGATTCCAATAGCATAGAGGGTAGATATCCGCCCAGCTCTTGTGCTGTTTAAGGCTTATAATAAATATAAAGACTGTGTGCGATTCTTATCCAGGAGCTAAATGGTCAAAGGTGGGATAGAAACCCAGGTTGGGATTAAATAATTTCTACAACAAAAAGAGTGACAAAATCTGAAAAGGGTCATAGCCTAGGAAATAGTGCTTTATTGTCAACTGTCCTATGGTTATGTAAGAGAGTGCCTTTGTTTTAAAGAAACACACATTGAGGGGTTGGAAAGGCAGTCCAGTGGTTAGAGCACAGAATGCTCTTGCAGAGGACCCGTGTTCAGTGCCCAGCACCCTCACAGGGTGGCTCACAATCACCTGTAACCCCAGCTCAATGGATATCCAACATCTCTGGCCTCCCTGGGAGTACACACTCACACACTCACATTACAGATGGTTTTGAGGCACCATGTACATGGTGGGAATTGAACACATATCCTCTGGAAGAGCAGCCAGTGTTTCTAACCACTGAGTCATCTCTCCAACCTCATATAATTAAAAATAAATTTTCTTAAGATATACACATTCAAGTATTTAGAAGTAAAGGACCATAGTGTTCCCAAATATGGTTTAGAAATATGTATATATTTATATATTATGTGTATATATAGGCATATATATATTTTTTCTTTATCATCTGGTCCAATTATATATTAATTTACATATAAGTTTGGATCGAAGAACACAGAAACAGAAAGAGAGGTGATGACAAAGCTCTTGCATAGTAAAACAACACACTCAACACTAAGTGTCTTAGTTGGGGTTTCTATTGCCGTAAAGAGACATCATGACCACAACAACTCTTATAAAGGAAAACATTTGATTAGTGGTGGCTTCCGGTTTCAGAGGTTCAGTGCATTATCATCATGGCGGGAAACATGGCAGCATGTAGGCTGACATGGTGCTGGAGAAGGAGCTCAGAGTTCTACATTTTGATCCGAATGAACAGAGACTGTGACTCACACTAGGTGCAGCTTGAGCACTGGAAACTCAAAGCCCACCCTCACAGTGACACACTTCCTCTAACAAAGCCACACCTCCTAATGCTGCCACTCCTTATGGCCAAGCGTTCAAACGCATGAGTCTATGGGGGCCGTGGCTATTCAAACCACCACACTAGGGCATCTGGGAAGAGTGTATGGGACTTTGTACTCTTTGTACTTGTTCTTGTTATTTTCCTGTAAGGCTGAGCTTCTTTCAAAATGAAAATTACCAGCAGAGGCTGGGAATACGACTCTGCGTCCAAACGCCAGCGACACAAAACAACAAAAGGAAAAAGCAATGGAACAAAACCCAAACATCAACTTACACAACCGTCACTCAAATTGCTTTGTTCCCAGCGTGAAACTTAATATAAGCAGTTCCTGCGGAGGTAAATGCTTTCAGAACCTCGGCTCCCCCACCCTCAAAATATGTAGTTCCTCCTTTTGCTTATTAAAGACATAGCATTCGCTCCCTAATTCTTCGGCTTGCAGGAAGTTCAAAGCTAACTTGCTGGCTAACTATTGTAAGTGCACAATGCTGTCAAAAAACTTCTCTGTGTTCTCTGTACGTGCTGATTCTTTTCGTCCCGTAGTTTCCAGACCAGGTGCTTTTCTGTCTACATATCATCTGTCAGGGACTGCCCGATCTCTGTACAGGTCTCCATCCTACCACAGTAATTCTTCACATGCTAGCACATCAGTATACCAGAGGCTATGCCTCCGTAATTTCACAATCAAAACCCCAAAGTGAAGCTCGTAAAAGCAGGTCTGTAAAAAGCCAAGACTGTGATCTAGAATTACCGATGGTGAATTTTGCTTGGCCCAAGACTAAAACTCAGAGTAATTTGAGGAACCTACACCCACCCTCCCACCCACCACTCCACAGTAAACAGTGCTTCTTTTTAAAAGGCTTCTGATGAGATGCAGACATCAGCCAATTCAACGCTTAGTTTCTCATCCAAGATCAGCCTAACTGTCCAACATAACCTTCATCTGCCATGGAAGTATGCTACAGTTGTGTCATCCAATAAGATAACTGCTAGGGGCACATGGCTTCTGGATATGGATATTTGCATGCATGTGGATGATATGACCAAGAAACTTAACTGCTAATTTATAGCAGGTAGTTACAGGGTCTGGAGCATAGTTCAAGAGTAGACTGTCTGCCTAGCTTCCCCAGAACCCACAGAAAAATAAAATCTACTTGTACTAGTTAGTCGTCAGCTTGACACACACTAGAGTCATCTGGGAAGGAGGAATCTCAATTGAGAAAACACTGTCAGATTGATCCGAATGCAAAGTCAGTAGGGGCATTTTCTTGATTAATTATTGATATGGGAGAGCACAGCCCACTGGGGGGGTGGTACCACACCTGAGTAGGTGGACCCGGGCTGTATACACAACAAGAGCAAGCCTTGAGGAGTGAGCTAAAAAGAAGTGTTCCTCCGTGGTCTCTGCCAAGATCCCTGTCTCAATTCCTGGCTCTGTGCTTAAGAGAAAAGAAACCAACACAATGGTGGTTATCATCCCCAAACTACTTAAATCTCCTACAATTATTGCATTATTTACACAGTAGGCATTGACTTTCCTCAACGATTGACTGGGACAGTGACAAACGAACATTTTCTTTCCCAAGCTGTTCTTGGTCAGTGTTATAGCATAGAAATAGAAACCAAACTAGGATACTTGCTAATTTTTATGTAGAAAAGCTACAGTTGGCTAGTGGCTGATTACCTTGTTAAATACTTGGGACAAGAGCTAGGATTTTATATGGAATTGACAAGGGTAGTTTAAAATACACTGGAAGCATTAAACAAACAACCAAACAAACAGTAGCCTTAAAGAGAAGAGTTTTATAGCTGTCATGGGTAATCATGACTAGCCTGAAAGGGTTGAAATCACCCAGGAGAGACACTCTGGGCATGACAGTGAGGGCATCTCCTCTCAGCCAACTGTCACGAGAGGGAACACCAGCCAGAACATGAACAGTGCCATATTTAGTCTGGGTACCAAACTGAATAAAAGAAGAAAGTGAGAGCTCTCTAAATGACTCATGAAAAAGGCATCTTCCACCACCTGATGCCTGAGTTACCACACATGGTAAGGGAACTGACCCCATACATTTTCCTCTGACTTCCACATGTGCATTGGGCACAATAAATCAATGAATTTTTTTTTTTTAAGTAAGGAGAAACGAAGCTAAGCACTAGCATAATGGGTCTGCTTCCTGACTGTGGACACAATGTGACCAGCTGCCTCCCTTCCAGTCAACAAGCCTTCCTGGCCATGATGGACAGTACTCCTTAAACCATGAGACCCTTTAAGTGACATTTTAAGTGACTATTTCCAGGCATTTTATCACAGCAACAAAAAAAATGAGTGGTTTATCAGCCCCAAGCTACTAAAATCACCTACGGTTATTGCATTATTTAACAACAGGCTGCAATGTCGCCATGTACCACGAGGCACCTCCAGTTTGTGACAGTATCATCAAAGCTTCAGCTGATGGGACATTTACTCCGGGATCTTGCTTTTTATTTTTGGTGCTGAGGGTCTAACCTGGGCCTCAATCACACATACTAGGCTAGTGTCACATCCCTGAGGTCTATCATCACCCTTGTCTCTGGGTTCTTTCTTGCAAGGACTGTATATGCAGATCATCAAAAGGCTGTTTGAAATCAATAACGCTTGAGAGTGACGACTAGAATTTTACTCAAGGTATGCTTTATTTATGAGTTTTCTATATGCTTTGTAGAAAGGAAAATAGACGAACTGTGCATGCCAGCAGAAATCTAATGAGCCCAAACTTCTTCCTGGTCCTCGGCAGGAGGGGCTGTGCTCATATTCAATGGCCTACAAGATCAACAGGTGCTGGCAACAGGCACAGTAGACAGCCAACTCCCTGAGCCAGCTGTCAGCTGTCTTCAACCTGTTGGCTGCCCAACCTGGCATTTTGTCTCCCTTGGCAAGTCCCTGCTCTAGCCATGCTCTATGAAAAGGGGAAGAGAGCACGGGGCAAGGGTAAAGGACTCACTCCTCTTGGAATCCTGAGCAATGTTGGTCCAACCTGCCCGAGCCAGCTGTTCTCCCATGGAGTGCTGAGAGCCAGAGATGACATGTGGAGCACCTCCGGGGAGCACTTCACTCACAAGTTCCAGCATGGTACCTGTTTAATGAGATTAACCTATATCTCATTAAAGGAAATCATCAAGGAAAATGCACTACATCATCACGAGAGAAAAGAGCAAAATTTATCATTGGTCTTAAGATCATGCTATTCTCCTAACAAGATTAGCATGGAAACTCAAAACCAGCTAAGAGGCTATTAGTTGCTAGTTTACCATTGCTGAGAAAAATTAAATCAAATGCTTGAAATTGCCTGGCAAAGAAAATCAATGTTGCTTTCAAAGTGAATAATTATTCTGCTGGCCCCTGTATGTATCAGCTGGGCTGGACACTCCTGTTTAGTTATGGTCAAACACTGATCTAGAGGCTGCTAAAAGGGCAATAATGTCTCCAGTTAGCAAAGTAAGTTAACCCTCATAGTGTGGATGAGCCACCTCCAATTGATGGAACTCCGAAGAGGAAGGAAAGCCACTCCAATACAGAAATATGGGAACCTTGCCTAAGTGTCCAGCCAGCCTAGCCAGGCCTAGCCCAGCCTGCAAATTGTAACCTGAGACCCTACCACCCACACCTACCTGCATTTCCTCCCAGCAGGCTTTCCCTAGGGATTTTGGGCCTGCAGGACCCCAAAATCCATGCATAAGCGCACAATCACACCCACACACATACACATGAAGATTTAATTCTTGGTTCTATTTCCCTAGAGAGCCCTGACAAACACGGCTATATTCTGAAGTTAAAGATTCACAGAGTAAGAAATTTTTTTCAAGATTGATTTATTTTATTTACACCAAGAGGGGGCATCAGATCCCATTACAGATGTTGTGAGCCACCATGGGGTTGCTGGGAATTGAACTCAGGACCTCTGAAAGAAGCAATCAGTGTTCTTAACCACTGAGCCATCTCTCCAGACTGAGTAAGAAATTTTTAAAGGCTCAGTGTCGCTACAGTTGGTTGTTGAAGAGCAGGAGTCAAAGACTTTTCTTAACTGTGTGCGGTCACTTCTTTCAATGTCAAAATCTAGTTCCTTTAGTTTCATACGCATGTGGAATCTGACTTTCATAGAGACTTTACAGTGTCAAATGTGCTCAATGTACAGTACAAAAAGCAAGAATGAGGCCATACCTGCCTTGTGGTACATTCCTTTCTGGCCAATGGTAACTACTTTAATTCAATCTGGAATGTTGGCAAATTTGAATGATCATCTTATTTAGCTTCCAGTGAGACTTCATTATTTAAGGAAACATTGGAACTTTGCAAAAGTCATTGTATTTTTCCTCCAAATTCAAAAGTAACTAATGTACCCATACCCAATCAAGTAACAAACCTAGGCAACAAATACTAGATAGCTCAGATAGAGTCCTTGTCAAGCATATGAGAGGCACTGGGTTCCAACTAGAATAATGAGCATACAAATGCACGATGCACACACACACACACACACACACACACACACACACACACACTCAGGGTTTATAAGCTCAATGCCTTTGAGCAGTGCTAAGAAAATTAGACACCTGGGTCAGGTAGGACCAGAGGTTAGAAGGTAAATGTTTGATAACAGATTGGGGGCATAGAAGACTTGATTTCTAATCTTTGCCAACTGATGTGGGGTAAGAAGATCTAGTATGCCAATTCCAAGCTGCCAGCATAACTTGAATGCAGAGTTGGTAGGGGGAAGGGATGGATGACATCATAACTGCCTATCTGAAGCTAATACGAGCAAGCTCCAGCACTCCTTTGGGTGGGCTGGCCAATGTGAGGTGTTTTGAGCCTCAATGAATCGAGGAAGGAGAGCCTGTGGGAGACTGTGTAGAGACAGCCATGACCAGCTCCAGTAATCAGAGACAAGGGACCTGGGCCAGTGTTTGAACAGGGGTGAAGTAGCTAGGGCCAACCATCAGTTGCTGGAGCTAAGAGGGCTGAGTAGAAAGACTGGGGGAAGGAGGGAACAAACACAGGCAGCCTCCCATGAAAGATGCGAGACCCTAGTGGTGAGAATACCTGTATGTCCCATCGTGTGCTCTCAGAGTCTAGCAGAGGAAGAAGGCATTCATATGCAGGGAAGGCCTGGAACAGGTCACCTGAAGACAAGCAGGATGAGGTGACCCTGTGGTCTGGCACAAGTCGTAGAAAGCCAACAGTGAGGAAATGGTCTCGCATTTGGTGTCTGTGCAGGGATAGGAATCTGAGACTGAACTGATAAACATCCAATGTACTAATATTTGTGAGAACCATCTTTTCTATTATTGGGAAAGAGTACAAATGCAGAGGATGAGCAGATGCATCTGAAACGCATGGCGTTAGATTGGGATTAGAAGTGCTGCTGGAAACGTATGCTTTTAAGTGGATAAATATGGCTGTGCATGTAATATATAGTACACTGCACAGCTATCTGTGAGTTTAAATATATACATATATATGTGAGTTTAAGCATAACATATATACGTGTGTGTATATGTATATATACACACACACACATACATATGTATGTGCATGTGCCCATGTAGCTGTATCTTTGTGTATAGATTCCTGGAAGGCTCTAACAGCAGCATCTACTAATACTGAGCTGGCTGCTGCCCAGCA
The DNA here is from genome assembly GCA_021653895.1 of Mastomys natalensis. Lineage (NCBI taxonomy): Eukaryota > Metazoa > Chordata > Mammalia > Rodentia > Muridae > Mastomys > Mastomys natalensis. The sequence goes on from JAJTUV010000012.1 coordinate 225,600, forward strand.
GTTTTGTTTTTGTTATTGTTTCCCTGATGGTTGTTTTCTTGAGGATCACACCTAGGGCCTCACACTCTACCGCTGATTTGTATCTTTAGACTTCTTTGATTTTGAGGCAGTGTCTTGCTAAATTGTTGAGGCTGGCCTTGAACTCACTCTGTAGCCAATTCAACTTGGCCTTGAATTAGTGATCTTTCTTTTTCAACATTCCAGGTCACTGAGATGAATGGGCTGTACGAGAAGACCTAGGTCTAATGCTGATTCTTGCTTTACCAGTCTCCATTGAAGAGAGTCAGGGTTTCTTGGGAAAACGCCTAACACTAAGACTGGAGCAAGGAAGGTTCAGGATAGTCTGGAATATCTTGTTGTTGTTTTTGTTGCTGTTATTGTTACTGCTATGTTTTCCCCAAGACAGGATTTCTCTATGTAACAAAGAACAAAGCCATGGCTTTGTAGAGTATGCTGGTCTTGAACTCACAGAGATCTGCTTCTGCCTCCTGAGTGCTGGGATTAAAGTGATGTGCTACCATGACTGGCTTGTCTGGAATATCTTATCGCTTATTGTGCCAAAAATTAAGGGTGGTCTCAAGAAATGAGGGACATTCAATTAAAAAGGACTGAACCTGCTTGAAGGACCTAAGAGCCAGCAGCAGGTCACACCCCATGGGACCAAATGTGAATCCATGAATCAGTCATAGACAGAGAAGTGATGATAAAGATGATGACGAAGGCAGGAAGAAAGATAGACAGATAGAAGGTCTATCAAATAGATAGATGACGGCTAGAAGATAGATAGATAGATAGATAGATAGATAGATAGATAGATAGATAGATAATAAATATATAATAGATGGTAGAAAAAATAGGTGATATATATGTATATATACATATATATGTGTGTATATGATAGGTAAAAACATAATATATGATAGAGGAATAGATGTTAGAAAATAAGATGTATGATAGTAAATAGACAATAAAAACACATAGGTGAGGAGAGAGAGTAAGAGAGGAAGACAGAAAGAGAGAGAGAGAGAGAGAGAGAGAGAGAGAGAGAGAGAGAGAGAGAGACAGAGAGAGACAGAGAGAGAGAGAAAGAGAGAGGACAGAGAGAGGAGAGAGAGTGAGAGAGACAGAAAGAATAGAGCTTTTCTTCCAACAGGCTATGTAAGCAGAATGGTTGCACCTGAGATCTCAGTGTGCTAATTCCCAAGACCTATGACTACATTACCTTGTGCTGTAAAAGGGTCTTTCTTCGCATAGATAAAATTAAAGGGCTTTGGTGGAAAATTTATTCTAGGTTATTCACCTGGGCCCAGTGAGTCAGAGTCAGAGCCAGAAGATGGAAAGATGAAAGCAGAGATTAGAGAGGTGAGGAAACACGATGCTCTTCACTCAGAGATGGAGACGAGATGCAGATGGCCTTCCAGAACAGTGTTTCTCTACCTGTGGGGTGTAACCTTTGAGATCGAATGGGTCTCTCTCAGGAATCACATACCAGATGTTTACATTATAATTCATAACTAGCAAAATTACAGTTCTGCAATAGCAATGAAGGTAACTTGAAGGTCGGGCTCACCACAACATAAGGAACTGTAATAAAGGGTCACAGCATTAAGAAAGTTGAGAACCCTGGTCCTAGAAGCTTGGCAGGGCAGAGAATGGGTGCTTCTGAGCCTTCAGGAGGACCTGCTGTTAGCCTAGCGAAACTGATTTCATTTGACCCTACAGAGTATAATATTAAGTGTATATTATTTTCCAGAACTAAGTTTACATGAGTTTGTTACAACAATAACAGAAAAGGATGAAAAATAGGACACTAATATAAATACCAACAGGGAAATATAGAAATTGTGAAGCAGCTAAAGATCATTTTGAGTAATGAGTATAATAGTTCCTTGAGGAAGTTTCAGTCACCTGGGTATGGATAGCACATTCCTGTAACAAGCACTTGGAAGCCTGGAGCAAGATAAGAAATTGGAGGCCAGACCAGGCTACATAGTAAGGGTCTGTCAGAGAGAGAAAGAGATATGAGAGAGAGAGAGAGAGAGAGAGAGAGAGAGAGAGAGAGAGAGAAGCTTAAATATGCTTGGTCCAGGACTTTTAGCACTTTTAGGAGGTGTAGCCTTATTGGAGGAAGTGTGTCACTGTGAGGATGGGCAATGAGACTCCTCCCAACCACATGTGAGTCAGTCTTCTCCTAGCAGCCTTCAGATGAAGATATAGAACTCTCAGCTCCTCCTGCATCATGCCTACCTTGATGATAATGGACTAAACCTCTGAACCTTTAAGCCAGCCCCAATTAAATGTTGTCCTTATAAGAGTTTCCTTGGTCTCTCAGGATTTCTGAGTTCGAGCCAGCCTGGTTTTACAGAGTGATTTCCGGGACAGCCAGGCTTACACAGAGAAACCCTGTCTCTTGAAAAACCAAAAAAAAAAAAAAAAAAAAAAAAAAAAAAAAAAAAAAACCCAACCCCCCGCAAAAAAAAAAAAGTTTCCTTGGTCATGATGTCTGTTCATAGCAGTAAAACCCTAACTAAGACACACATAAAAAACCAGACTTGATGGTTTAACCCCAGAACTAGCAGGGTCAAGGACAGGACTAGATGGATACTCTGGAGCTCATTAGTCAACGAATCCAGCCTACCTGATAAGCTGTAGATTCAGTGAGAGACTGTGTCTCAAAATACAGGGTGAAGAAAAACTGAGGAAGACACCCTACAGCAACCTCTGGCACATGTACACATATGTACACCTGTGTCCTTACACATGAACATAGACAAACACCAGTACTCCACACGCACACACACACACACACACACACCACAATCTTGAAAGGAAAACATAAATATTTCTACTATATTTGCAACTTTCAGTGTGCATAATGATTTAAAAATCAACAACAGGGGCTGGAAGGATAATTCAGTGGTTAAGAGCACTCACTGACTATTTTCCAGAGAACATAGGTTCTATTCCTAGCAACCACATGGTGGTCTACAGTCATCTATAACTCCAATTCCAGGGGAAACAATGCCTTCTTCTGGCCTCAGTAGGTAAGAAACATATTCATGGAACACAGATGTAGTCTGTTTCTACCTCTAAGCCATTGGAAACCATGTTGCTCCCTTCTTTGTGTTAGCTCTGTAGAAAATTCCTGGAACTGATGTATCAAGCTACCAACCTGATACTTTGTTTCCTGCTGCCATTGGGGCTCCCAAAGACTGCTCCTTCAATCCCTACCAATAGAGTTCACATACACTATTGTGTATACGGATGGTAAGTTTTTGAACAGTATACTATGGGATTCTGTCATTCAGGGGAATTTCCTCACTAGACAGTTGACCTATTCATCTATGCTTCTTTTGACTGTCAGTGTTCTTCATGCTTGTCTTGCCCGACTGGCTTTTTGCTATATAGATAGGCAGAATTTTTCATGCTGGCAAGGCAGGGCAAGCTGTGGCCTCCTGTTCTTCCGTTATCCAGATAATGGTGGTGGTGGTGCTGTCCTTACTGAGGTTGGACTTTCCCTGGGACTGTGTTTGAGGAAAATGGCTTTACTCCATGAACAAACTTCTCTCCTTCCTGGGTTGAGTGCTGTAACTCTTGCCTTGGTTTCTAAACAAAAATTCTGATGCTTTAAAGATTCCAGAACCCACTCCATAAACACCCAGAATTCTCATTCACTTGATGCACTCTTGTTGTTGTTGTTGTTGTGAGTACACACTGCTCTTGCAGAGGACCCAAGTTCAGTTCCCAGCATCACTGTTGGGCACTACAATGCTTACTGCTCTGTAATTCCAGCGAGGGCATCCAACACCCTCCTGTGGCCTCCGTGGGCATTGCATTCACGTGCACATAACCCACAACCGACAAACATATGCACAGTTTAAAATACACAAATGAACAAAACATTTGAAGATAAACACCAACTAGGGTGTCTCAAATGGGAGGCACACGCTGGTTCCCACTGGTCTCTAGGGTCATGTCCAAAAGCAAGCTTTCAAGTAGCACAGGAGACTGGATTAGCTCTCTCAAAAGGAAAGCAGCACAAATACCAAGAGTTGCTAATAGGCACGTGTGGGTTTTACACAAAAGAAGAAAGGTAAAAGTCACTCATCCCCAAAGGCAACTTCCAAGACATGCTTAAGTGATAAGACTAATCAATTATTAAAGAAACGCCTTCTCCATTAGTTTTTAATTAAATGTGAGCACCCCTGGGGCACTGACAGAGAGTCCAAAGCTCAATTTTTCCAAATGATGGTGAATTTCACCTCAGGATTAGAACATCAAATATTAAAACTAAGTAAGCGTGTAGCTGGAAATCTGCATGAGCGCTCAGGAAATCGTTTGATGATTGAAAGAATTCACAGTAGTATGTATGTCCCAGAAAGGCAACCCATTTGTATGATTTTTTTTTCTCTTCAGAAAAAAAAAATCTCTGCATGTAAGGGAGTCATGCTTGATGCTTCCTTATAAGGATGCTTGCTGAGGGGCAGAGTCTATCAAAGCAGGGAACAGAGAGATGGGAAGAGTGTTAATGCATATGAGTGTGACCTGTGTGCCGAGTAGAACCACCTACCCTGGAACGGAGAATACGCAGCAGGTTCGATGTCATGTATCTAGCGTGGGAAGCAGTGAATTGTGGGTAGCCATGGGACGGGGCAGAGACAAATATGTGTCATCTCAAAGCCAGAAGAGAATATAGGCATATGCTACAGGAAGCAGAGGTCACCATCCCTTAACAGATCAGTTAAGGTTCTCCAGAAAGAAGAACTAATCTGATGTGTATAGATAGATGTTTAAGGAACAATTCAGATGGCAGCCCATTGTGGATGCTCGGAGGTCAAACCTCTACAGGGAGGACTGGTAGGCTGGGGCCTCAGAGAAGGGACGTAGTTCAAGTCCAAAGGCATCTGCTACCTGAATTCCTTCTTCCCCAGACCTTAGTCTCTACTCTCAGTGGGACTTCAAAACTGACAAGATGAGGCACACAGCTTCATTCAAAATCTAATTTGTTTAAATTTTCATACCATCTAAAGAATACCTTCATTGGGGCTGGTGAGATAGATTATGCAATCTGTAGAATATTTGCTGAGCAAGCAGGAGGATGGGAATTCACTCTCCAGAGACCACATGAAAAATGGGGTACAATGAGGTACACCTGGAACCAGCACTGTGAAGGTGAGATCCCTGGAACTTGCTTGTGGGCCAGTTTAACCAAATTGGTGAGCTCAGGGATCAGTCAAACACCCTGTGTCAAAAGATGAGGTGGAAGACACCTAACAGCAGCCTCTGGTCTTCATACAATATACACACAACAACTGCCATGTTTATAGAAACATCTAGAATGGCATTGGGCCAGGATCTAGCCAAGCTGATACATAACAAAAAACCATTGTGATCAACTCCCTGTTGGGCCCTTCCTCTGTTGTTGAGGATATCTGAGGCCTCTGTCACCCGAAATTCTGAGGCCAGCAAAGGAAGGCTACTCTTTTTATTTTTGCTGTTACTGCCAGAAAACAATCATGCTGGATTAATAGTCAACACTGTTACATCAGGAACGGTCAGGGACAGGCCTAGCAAGCTGACTAGGAATGAATTCTACTCTTGTTGCTAAAACCTTTCACTTGTCCTTGGTCCTCAAAGTGCCACAAGACAGAGAAGCCATACTGTAGGTTTTGTTTGTTTGCTTTGATCACAGAGGGAGACGCTATCAAGGTTTCCTGTTTTTCTTTTTTCTTGAAAAGAGCAAAGATTTATTCTGAATTCTCTGAGCTTCACCTTTCTTCTGAAGCAAAAGCTTCTGGGAAGAAGAAAAAAAAAAAAACCACGTGTTTGTGAAATCAAAAGGTTACTTTGAAGCATGTAGCAGGAAAGTAATTTTCAGTTATAAAGAATTTGGCTGAGAGGAAGTTTGGCCAGAGAAGAGCGGCCCTGCCGTATGTATGAAGGCTCTGTATATATGAATTTAACTGCAGGTCAAAAATGTGAATTGGCCGCCAATGGCTGCATCTCTACTGCACATGTTCACAGTTCTTTTTCCTTCACTTTATTCCCTAAGGTTTACATTGTAGCAATGACTTAAATAGCATTTACATTGTATCTAATATTACACTTAATCTAAAGATGATTGAATGTGTACAGGAAGATATGAATAGATTCTATGCACATAGATTCCGTGCCAGGCAGATAAGAAGGAAGTAAAGCATCAAGGAGATTTTGTTATCCTTGGACATCCTGTAGCCCATCCCCAGTGAACACCTATGAATGACTATATTCTCTTTTGTGGTTTGAATATGAAATATCCTCCATAGGTTCATGCTTTGAACACTTGGTCCCCAGATAATGGTGCTGTTAGGGAAGGTGATGGACTCTTTCGGTTGTAGAGCCTTCATTGAAGAAGTACATTACTGCACACAGGCCTTGAGGTTTTATAGCCTGGCTTGACTTCCAGTTCTCACTCTCTAGTTCCTGTATGTGACTGCAATGTGCCATGCCTTCTGCTTTAGTTAATGTTCTCTTGCTGTGAAGAGATGCAATGACCACGGTAACTATTCTAAAGGAAAACATTCAATTGAGTCTAGTTCACACTTTCAGAGGTTTAGTTCAATATTGTCTCGCTAGGGGCATGGTGACCTGCAGGCAGACATGGTGCTAGAGAAGGAGCTGAGAGTTCTACACTTGATCTGCAGGCAGTAGGAAGAACAAACGACACACCTCCTCCAACAAGGCCATACTTACTCCAAAGAGGCAACATCTCTTAATAGTGTCACTCTTTATGGACCTGTGGGGGCCATTTTGTTTAAACCACCACTGCTTCCCTGCTGCAATGGACTGTTATCTGCTTTAGAACTATAAGCCCTTCTCCTCCCTTAAGTTGCCTTTTTTGTTAGGGCTTCTATGGTAGCAACAGAAAAGCAGCTAATACTTCTCCCGTAGCTACTTGTATTCTGATGCTAATTTGGGTCCCCACAAGAGGGGCTGCAAGTAGCTTCTGGGAACATGCCCCCAGTTAATTCTGATTGGTAAATAAAGATGCCAGCAGGCAATAGCTGGGGAGAATAAAGAGGGGGGATTTAGGGTTCCCAGGCTTGGGAGGTCAGGGAGAAGGAGGAAAGAAGAGACGACATCCCTTAGGAATGTGCAGGACAGAGACCAGAGCCTTGGGGTAGAGAAGCAAGGAGAAGTGCCGCGGGCTCTGGGCCAAGAGAATGTGGCTCAGAGGGCTGATTAACCTGAGTTAAGAGCAGCCAAGATGGAACTTAGAGACTCGGAGTTATCATCCGTGGGAGGTAGAGTCTAATAGCATGGAGGTTAGGCAGTTGCCTAACTATTGTGCTGTTTAAGGCATATTAATGTATAAAGGCTGTATGTGTATCTTTCATCCTGGAACATAAATGGTCAAAGACGGGAAGGAAAGTCCCCTGTGCTGGGGACTTATTAAAAATATAAATACTGATGGAGCAGATCCCGGGAGGCAGCTCTGCACCCAACCTCACAAAACCCGGCAAAAGTGAGACTCTCAGGAGCTCTAACCCAGACAGTATCTCAGGTAAAAATGAAACACCCATGATGTCTGCTAGTAGAAGTTCTAATCCTGATGCTGGCCTCCGGACCTATACTACTCAGACCTTTGATGGGCCATTGACAAGGACATCAAACAGCTAGAGATTGACATCACTAACATGAAGAAATTCCTCGTTTCACTGTCTGAAATGATCTCTAAAAATTGCAAAAGGCTTTATTGGACTTGATTTACTCTTTTACAACAGAAAAGACTGTGTACAGCTCTTGACTGTGTACAGCCCTTAAAGAAGAATGTTGCTTTTACATAGACAAGACAGAGATGGTTAACAAGAGATGAAAAATGTCTGAGAAAGGCCCTGAGAAAAGACAGAGAGAGAAAGAGAAAGATGAGAGCTGGTACAAGAATTGGTTTTCAACTTCTCCATGGTTGTCAACTCTACTTCTTCCTATCTTGGGACCATTAATTGGGTTATTTTTGCTTATTTCTTTTGGTCCCTGGGCCTTATATAGGCTGACTAATTTGTGAAACAACAGATAGATAATTTGGTAGCAAAATCTATTCAAATACATTATCATAAGTTAGTTATGGAGGATCACGAGACTCAAGATGAGGTTGTTACTCTATCCAGGGTGTTCCCAAAACCATCTCCACCCAACCTAAAGGAGGGGACTCCTGCCCCTAGACCAAGCAGAGAGGAGCCATCCAGAACCCCCTCTGACTGGCGATCTGAATTCTTGTTTAGGCTTCGAGGCGAAGCACTGCAAGGGAAAATAAATAAAAGTTAAAATATTTCTCTGGGTTCCCTGAGGGACAAGCCTGACTGCATAGGGGTTGATGTCAAAAGTATCCCCTCTTCAGGAAAAAGACATCGGGATGGGTATGGCCCTCATGCTCACTGGACAACGACAGGAGGACATAACCATTACAAGGTCCCCTTCAATTATTGGAGGTCAGGCCTCTATCCCTGCCTTCACAAGATTAGAATCGCCATAGCCCTTCCATACTTAAGAAGGGAGGAGATGACAGGGGCAGCCCTGCTTATACACTGAAGGCCTACAATCAGCCATAGGCCTAAAATCAGCAATAGGCCTGACATACATACATGCAACACAAAGTCTTGAGTCTCTGTGGAAAAAACACTGAAACATCAGGCTATAAGCTATTGTAAACAGGCAGCTTTTGTGGAAATTTACAGCCTGAGTAGTCATAGACCTTGTAAATAGGTAGCCTCGGCGGATAGTACCAACTTAAATAACGACAAATGAATCATAGGCAGAGTCATAGTGACCTGTCCCCTGAACTTTCACAAAGCCGATACCCTGTTCTGAAAGATATCTGTACTCCCCCTGAACACCTATGCTCCGGTGTCATCCCCTTCCCCATGTCCTGTCTTTTTGTGTTTATAACCCCTGTGTGAATAAGTAAAAATTACGATTTGATTTAAATAAATAAATAAATAAATAAATAAATAAATAAATAAATAAATAAAAATTCAAAAAAAAAAAAAAAAAGAAAGAAAGAAAGAAAAAAAATATAAATACTACATTCTCCTAGCTGGGATAGGGATTCTGACACTGGTTCACTCACTAGTTGGTCCTATGACTTTGGACAACTCACAGTTTGGAGGTGAAGGGTTGAGAATGGAAGCCAGGGTTTTGTGCATGTAAGCATGAACTCTGTCGCTGAGCTGAGGCAGGTCCCAGCCTCATTCCCAACCTCTTTAAAGAGACAACAGCATGTGAGACCTTCCCAGAGTTGTGTGCCTTCACTTTGATAATGCAATGCACGTGAAAGTCATACACAAGTGAATAGCTATCATTGCTTTGAAAAGAGATAGCTGATAAAAATAATTTTGAAACATGGATACTAAGGTTTGTGTCATCTCTAAGTTTTATCTTTAACCGTAAGTGGGAATCCTGGCCCTGAGACTTGCCAAACTGAAAAACTCACAATAGGATTTATGGTCTATGGAAGGGTTTACTAGAGTTTTTACTTTCCTGTTACATCTGGACCCAGAATGAGCTGAAGTGACGTGGAGGGACTAGGCTTACACGGCACACATAAGATCTGTCCAGCCTTCTTGCCTTTGGGGGATTTTTGTTCTCTGGTAGCTTTAAAGAGGCTATCCACTGGGCTAGAGAGATGGTGCCATGGTTAAGAACACTGGCTGGTCTTCCAGAAGACCTGGGTTCGATTCCCAGCACACACATGGCGGCTCACAACTGTCTGTAACTCCAGAGGATCTGACACCCTCACACAGACATACACGCAGACAAATTACCAACGTACAGGAGTCAATGTCAGTCATGTGGGTTCTTTTGTCCTGGTGAAAGTAAGTATGTGACTCAAGTTAGCCATCAGAATGCTCGTTTTCCACTGAAAACTGTAATTGGTGTGGGCGTGGTCATATGACCCTTATAGAGCCATTTGCCAGGTAATTCTGGTAGGCTGCCAATCCTTTTGAAAAGTATGACTTTCCCTTTTATTTCCTTTTCTTATTAAGGAGAGGAGACTGTTGCTTCCTGTTATTTTTGCTAAAAGGGGAGGCATTGTTTGTGTGGCTATCTTCTTTGGGTTTGTTGGAGGTGGATTACTTTCTTGCTCTTTCTAGGGTATGATTGCTCTCCTTGTAATGGGTCTTTCCTGCTATTATTCTTTGTAGTGCTGGGTTTGTGGAAAGATATTGTGTAAATTTGGCTTTGTCATGGAATATCTTGGTTTCTCCATCTATGGTAATAGAGAGTTTTGCTGGGTATAGTAGCCTGGGCTGGCATTTGTGTTCTCTTAGGGTCTGCATGACATCTGACCAGGATCTTCTGGCTTTCATAGTCTCTGGTGAGAAGTCTGGTGTAATTCTGATAGGTCTGCCTTTATATGTTACTTGGCCTTTTTCTCCTACTGCTTTTAAAATTCTTTCTTTGTTTTGTGCATTTTGTGTTTTGATTGTTATGTGACGGGAGGTATTTCTTTTCTGGTCTAGTCTATTTGGTGTTCTGTAGGCTTCTTGAATGATTATGGGCATCTCGTTCCTTAGGTTAGGGAAGTTTTCTTCTATGATTTTGTTGAAGATATTTACTGGCCCTTTAAGTTGTGAATCTTCACTCTCTTCTATACCTATTATCCTTAGGTTTGGTCTTCTCATTGTGTCCTGGATTTCCTGGATGTTTTGTGTTAAGAGGTTTTTGCATTTTCATTTTCCTTGACAGTTGTGTCAATAGTTTCTATGGTATCTTCTGCACCTGAGATTCTCTCTTCTATCTCTTGTATTCTGTTGGTGATGCTTGTGTCTGTGACTCCTGATTTCTTTCTTAGGTTTTCTATCTCCAGAGTAGTCTCCCTTTGTGATTTCTTTATTGTTTCTATTTCCATTTTTATGTCCTGGATGGTTTTGTATAAATCCTTCACCTGTTTGGTTGTGTTTCTCTTGTGATTCTTTAAGGGCTTTTACCTTTTACCTGTGTATTCTGGTATTCTTTGAGAATTGTTTTCTTTTGGATACTGACCAAAATCTGGCCATGCTTTCCCTGACACCTTACACTTTTTTCTTTTTCTCTGAAGCCCACCCCTACCCACCCATACCTACTTTCATGTTGCTGCTGATACACCATGTGTCTGCCTATTGACTTCCACTGCTGAATTTGACTGCTTTCTTAGACCCTAATCATAAGACATGGCATTCCACCTGTAGTTCTAAATACCTAGCCAGTTTTGCATTCCAGAGGCTGAACTCTTTATCTAGAATACCATGAAAAGACACATCAACAATAACCTCCAATTCCAAAATTTTTGATACCAAAGATCCTCTGATGAGGATGGTGTCTTAGTGTATTGCTATAAAGAGACACCATGATCAAGGCGACCTTTATAAACAAAGCATTTAATTCGGGGCTTGCTTACAGTTTTAGAGAGTTAGACCGTGATGATTATGGTGGGAACAGAATGCATGGTTCTGGAGCAGTAGCTGAGAGCTTTATATCCTTATCTGTGGCAGCAGGCAGAGAGCAAGACACCGGGCCTGACATGTGCTTTTGAAATCTCAAAGCCCACCCCTAATGAAACTTGTTCTCCAACAAGGTCATACCTATCTCAAGGCCACACCTCCTAATCGTTCTGAAACAGTTCCACAAACTGGTGACCAAGCATTCAAATATGTCAGCCTGTAGGGGGCGTTCTCACTCAAACATCACAGATCCTACGCCTGTTCAGCATAACGTCGTTAGAACGGCAACTGCTCTCCTTTTTCTGCTTCTCTAATAAAATCAAAAGGTAGGAGTGTTAGCCATGATCCCAGCAGTTTGTAAAGATGCTCTGTTTTGATTAAACAGTGCAGTTCCCAAATCTAAAGTTACTTGGTTCCCACTTGGTTTTATGGTTACCTATTCCTCATCCTATTGGCCCCGGTAACAGCCAATGACGAAAGAGATTTATCAGTCATATGACCCTTCTTTAACCCACGCATTCCTTCCACCCACGCTGCTAATTGCTGACCATAGACCCAAGATGAAAGACTTCCGCCTCCTCTTCCTTCCTTCCCTTTTATGTCCTAAAACTATCACAACTTGTAAGAGGACCGTGGTCTCTGGTTCTTACATTGGAGCCCCGTCAACGAGTCTTTTCTCCTCAAAGACCTTACAATAGGTGCGCTTTAAACTGGGCCTTGAAGGAAGCGTCGGTTGCTGCTGGCACAAATCCAAGCAGATCCTTAGAAAGACTCTATGAGTCCTCATAATTGCATTGCAATATACACCCAAAAATAGATGCAAAAGAAAGACGCGCGGTTGTGTGGGGTGAGTCATTCGAGCAACCTCACCTTCCTGGATTAGTTTGGCTTTGAATTTACTGCTCATCTCTGCGTCAACATCACATATCACATTCATGAAACATCTAAATTTACCCCAGTTCCAAAGAGAACTATGTAATAAATTGAGAGTGGGTGGGGTGGGGGTGGGGGGGAGGACTCTTAAATTCATAGATTTTAATGGAACACCATGAACTTTGCCTTGTAGCATCTGGATTTAAACCAGCACTTATTTAAACCAGCACTTAATAAGGAGAATACTGAAGGATCTGCCAGCAACTGGGAACAAAATTCATTTCGGTGTATTAGCCAGAAGTAACTCATCAGTTTCTGATTTATAGAAAATATTTTTCTTTATTCCTGTTGAAAACAGTGTTATGGAATTTCTCTCTCTTTTTTTGAACGTGTACTACAAAGGTCATGTGTTGACAACATAGTCCTTGTAGCAGCAACGTTGGGAAGTGAGTCTAATGGGTGGTGTTTAGTCCTGAAGATAGATAGAAAAGACAGTGGATTGGTTGTGGCTGGAGTAGGCTTGTTATAAAGTCAAATTTAAGTCTTTTTGCCCCTCTTGCTCTCTTGGACTTTCCAGCTACCGAAATAAAATTTCTGATCATTAATAAACAGCACAGTCAAGCCAGGTGGTGCACACCTTTGATCCTAGCACTCAGGAGGCAGACAGATCTATGAGTTCAAGGCCAGCCTGCTTTATAGATGGAGTTCCAAGACAGCCAAGGCTATACAGAGAAACCCTGTCTCCAAAAACAAAACAAACAACAAAATAATAGGAGGAGAAGGACCCAGTCTGGAAAAAAAATTACTCACCAAAAAAAGGCCAGATAGCAGGATATCTATGAATTAAAACACCTAAGCCGGCAGAGGTGGCACACACCTTTAATCCCAGCTCTTGGGAGGCAGAGGCAGGCAGATTTCTGAGTTCGAGGCCAGCCTGGTCTACAGAGTGAGTTCCAGGACAGCCAGGGCTACACAGAGAAACCCTGTCTCGGAAAAACAAAACAAAAAAAACGGCCTGGTTTACGTAAGAGCGCTGCAGACAAGTCAGGACTACAACGTGAGACCCAGTCTCAAACACTAGAACAAAAATAAAAATCAAGAATTACTCTGCCTGTGGTGCATTTTCACAGCAGTGTAAATGGACCCGGACAGAGATAAAAACCATTGCTGTGCACTGGGCTGATACATATGCTGAAACCTAGATACATCTCTTCTCTTCCTCTCTCCTCTCCTCTCCTCTCCTCCTCCTCTCCTCTCCTCTCCTCTCCTCTCCTCTCCCTCCTCCTCTCCTCTCCTCTCCCTTCCTCTCCTCCTCCTCTCCTCTCTTTTTCCCTCCCTCCCTATCCTCTTCCCTCCTCTCCCTCTCCTAACTTCTCTTCTTCCCCCTCTTTCTTCTCTCCCTTCTCTCTCCCCTTCCCTGCTTCCCTCCTCCCTCCCCTCTAAGTCCCCACTTCCCTAAAATAAAATCAATCACATCGGACCAGTCTCTGTTTAATTTTTACTAATGACTTTCTATGGCGTTGAAGACTTTGTGACAGGGAGAGCTCTTTGGAGTTCAGTTGGTAGGTAATCGAGCGCCTTGGGAAGCCCACACCTGTGCTCTCGAGTGTACCTTATTCTTTCCCTGAGCACATTTCTTTCTATTAACCCCTGTTCCCATGTAAAACTTCCACTTAAGAACAAAAGCCCCAACCCTGCTTCACTGTGCCTGGTCTTAGATTTCCTCAGATCGCTCACCCCACAGGTGCTGCTGTTTTATTTTTGAGGCTGAACAGAAAGACAAGGAAGATTGAGAAAGAGAAGAAATTCCCCCATCCCCCACACCCTGGACTTGAAGCCCTTTGACAGCTGAAAAGCAAATATTCCAGTACAAGAAACAACATTAGCTGTGAAGGTTCCAGACATACAGATAACTCTTCTTTCAAATATAGATATTCTTAGGTAAAATAGCAATGAACAAGGCTTAAGGACTAACAGGGCCCCAGGCCTTAGCAGGCCCTGAGACCTTAGCACAGCTGACTCCATGATGGAAGTGCTACTGCTGTCTGTAAAACTCAGCACATAGCACCACCTGCCAAAACTAAGAAAAGGCCTAATCCTTCAAAGTCCATAGTTCTTGGAAAGTCTCAAAATGTCCTAACCTTGCTTTTTGACTTCTGTCGTTCTACTTCTGGCTAACTGTTCTTATTGACTAGAGTATGTCAACCCAGAATATGGTTTTCGTGTTTAAATGCTCATCCTGAGAAAGGCTGAGGGCTGCACTGAAGTCCTGAGCACCCACTTACTCACCAGCTGACTAATAAAGACTTTCTATAGGCTTAGACCCATGCTCTTCCCAACTCTTCCTTGGTGAATATCCCACAAGACCTGAATGTGGCTGGTGTCCTTCCCAGACATTTTCTGGGACTCTCATAAACAAGACATCAACTTTCTTTACAATGAAGAGATCCTGACATCCTACTTTCCTGGGCTCTAGCCTTGTAATCCTGGAAATTTAGGAAAGTCTTATCTAATGTGTCATGTGTTACATGGCAAAATTATCGTCCTTTCTCAAGGTTCTTAGTTTCATAAATGGACCCAGGAGGAGCTCATGTACAATTCTATTAGAGAAACAACAGGGCAGGTAAGCTGGACTTCTAGGCAGCTGCTCAGAGGAGGAAGATGGATAATAGAAGACAAAAACGGTGTACAGCTTTGAAGTAGCCACAGGGTAGCCAAATGGCAAAGGGGTGTGGAAGCTTCAGAGAGAACACAGAAACTCAAGTGGTCAGGCTTGCATCTGGTTTCAAAAGAAGCAGAGGGGGAAAGGAGGAGGTAATTCAGGAAAGCAAGACCTCACCAGTGCTTAGCCACAGCTCTGTGACTGCACCAGAACAGGCTTTCCAGCAAGGAAAAGTACATTATCCATTCAAGGGCCAATTATTCCTTCCACATCTTTAGCTTAGTGTAAAGTAAATCCACCCAGCTGGAGAGATGCCTCAGTTGTAAAGAGTAACTTGTTACTCTTGCAGTGGTCCTGGGTGGATTCCATGAACCACGTGATAGTTCACAGCTACCCATAATTCCAATTCCTGGGCTCTAATGCCCTCTTGTGACCTCTGTGGGCACCTAGCATGAATGTAGTACACATACGTACATGCAGGCAAAGCATTCACTCGTAAAATTAATAAGTATAAGTTTTTTTTTAAAGTGTCTACACCTTTCTGAGGAATAAATAGTCACTTGGCCAGGTGACTGGCAGGCCTATATAGATTAACTTGTTTTGGGTAGCTTGGAATAATGTTGGGTTTCCACTCAAGGCTACAAGTACATTCCATTCTTTTAATCAGAAACAACAAACAAACAAAAAACACCTTTTCCTTAATGTCCCTCTATAAAAGTAACTCTTATTCTCTGGTAGTAATGGACATATCAGAGACTTACTGCCTTTGCTACCTGAGGCCTAGTCCTGGAAGCTTCTAACCTCCATACAATCTTACCTAGATCTAGAATGTTTTCAGTCTCTGAGACTTGCTGCTGAATAAGCTTGCCTTTTCTAGTTCTTTCTGAGCTCTAACCGGCTGGATCTGGTCTGGACTCAATGTTGCTGGACAGAACATAGGTGCTCCAGCTCAAACTCCTCTTGGCTTCTCCTAAGTTGCTCTGCTTAGCCTCATACTAACTTTGGCAATCTGTTCTAATCTTCTGGCTCCTTCTCATTCTCTGGTTCATTCTGTCTTCACCTGTGTCTAGCTTGTTCTCTCTTCAACCTGTCTCTGTAAAACTCCCCCAGTAAACTCCTCTCCCTCTCTGCTGCTCTACTCTCTCTCTCTGCTGCAGTCTCCAGGAACCCTACTGTATTCCTGTACTATACTCTCTCCTCCTGTACTGTCCGTCTCTCCTTAAATAGCTTCCCTTTCCTATCTTTCCTCATGAGAGTTGGGCATATCCTATTCTGTCAAATCTTTCTGACTTGTCTTTTTTTTTCTCCTGCCACTCAATTAGACATCACTTTCAAACATGGGTGCTTCCCTCTACAAACTAATTTTACCTTCATTGTTTGGGATTAAAGGTATGTACTAAGTAAAGGCAGGTCTGTATTCCAGCCAGAGGGATTAAAGGTGAGTTAAGGGCTGAGCCACACCCTAACTAGAAACAGGTTCAAATACCTTGGAGCATCCCTCAAAAAAGCACTGGATGGAGGTGACTATAACATTGCTCCCTTTCAAGAGGTAACTCTGACCATCAAAGATGGTCTGAAACTGGGGAGTAGATAGAACTGGTTTTCCACCATGGAAATCCAGAGATCCAGTTCAAAGGCTGCTCCACACTGGGGTTTCACCCCTATCCTCACATGCAGCTTCAGGCAAGAGTGCGTGCTCACTAAAGATAAGAATAAGATGTCTAAGGATAAAGAGAAGTCAGCGCTCCCTTCTGACAGCTGTGGAGGGAGATCTAAGAACACAGCCTGCGTGGAACTGCCAATTTCCTGGTCCCTTGCCCTAAACTGCCTGTCCTATCTCTTCATCAGTATTTCCAGGTCCCTCTCAAGAACCAGCCTGTGATGTCACTGAGGCTCCTTAGCAACCCTTTGAAGAGAAAGACTACAAAAGGAACAAAAAAAATCAAGATGAAGCTAATGACTTCGACATTCACGAATCTCACATGTGACTGCCGAAAAGCCCCCACGCCCGCATACATGCTCGATGGTGCATCACACTTTCTTCCCAAGTACCTCCCTCTTTCTCTTGATGTGTGCACTTAAAATCTACGTCTTTCTTTAAATCTCTTTCATAAGCCCCACTCTGCTTTATACTGGCTTATCTTGAAATTCTTCTCTGCGTGGAACCTAAAGGACTAGTTTTACCAGAGTCAACACCCTTAAAAGTAAGGGAATGCCTTAGGCTGCTACAATTGACTGCGTGGGCACCTGCGTCTCCAACCGAGCCACCAAGACAAGTTTACTTTATTCTTACCACCTGGCCTTGTGCTCTACCACTGAGATATCTATCCCCAGTCCTGGCAGGAATGCCTTTATTAACCCAGGAAAATGGCACACAACTCACACTGCTTGGTCGTGGTTGGTCAGGTTCCAACACAGGTCAGCTGGCTCTAGAACTGTCATATAACAAAAAAAAAAAAAAAAAAAAAAAAAAAGTATTTGACCTTTGTATCCAGAGCTGATTTTTGAAAAGAAAAAAAAAAAAAAAGGTCTGAAGATGTTCTATCAGATTAATTGAATCTGATAAGGGGCTATGAAAACACCCAAGTTAAAGCTGTTTAGTCAGAGCAGGTAGCCAAGACTGGTGATAACCGTCAGAGGTCAGTTTTAGTAGGCCTGTGGAATCTGACTACTTATCCTCGGAACTGAATGGTTCTGTAGGGCACTCAGTGTCCAGAGAACAGGGCCAGCGGTTAGGGTGTGAAGAATCAGTGGTTGGCGTTGCAAACTGTCCCCAGAGAAACCTCTTCTTTTTTTTTTTTTAATTATTATTTTTTTTTATTATTTAGGTTTTCGAGACAGGGTTTCTCTGTGTACCCTGCTGTCCTGGAACTCACTTGTAGACCAGCTGGCTCGAACTAGAATCCGCCTGCCTCTGCTCCCAAGTGTGGCTTAAGGTGGCACACCGCCGGTGAGAAACCTTCTTTGTTCTAGACCACTGATCTCCAGGCATGGATGACTTGTAAAAGTGACAGTACACTTCAAAGAAGTAGGGAGAGAGGGGCAAAGACAAGCGTTTGGATACAGAATTTTAAGGAACTGCCCTTCTGGGGCAGAGTGAAGGCAAACAAACAAAAGGGGGTCCAAGAGTCTGCATTTCTCCACCATCGTGAGAGAGAACCCCAAGGAGAATGCGTGCCTGATGTCAAATACCTTCACAACTTCAAGAAGGGAGCAAGATAACAGAAATGACTTACTGGTCTTTGGGGATATTTAATGACTTTTGGGTCCTATAGGGGACCAGAGTCAGGATCTATTGATTCAGTTCCAGCCCTCGAGTGGTGGCTCACAACTGCCTGTAACTCCAGTTCCAGGGCATCTGATGCTCTCCTCTTCCCTCTGTGGTGCTACACTCAAGTGCTGAACACACACACATGCAGGCAAACAGTAAGTACATAAAATAAAAACAAATAAATCATTAAAAGCTAAAAGACATCTTCTCAGATATCTTGATGTATATAGATCTGCTCACAGCAACCTCAGTTGTTGTCGTTGTTGCCTGAGACTTATTTTTTTAGTCTCTATTTAAAAATGCCTTCACCAGATATAGAATTCTGGGCTGGCTGGTACTTCCTCAGCACAGAAAGATGTAATCACATCATTTCTGCTGCTGGTGCTATAATGAGAAGTTGTAAGTGGTTAAACCTTCTTTTTAAGGGAATATGGTTTTGCTTATGGAACTTTTCCCCATGTAGCTCTGGTTTTCTTTTTTCTCATTTTGATGTGTCTAGGGTGGATTTCTTTTTGCTCTTATACTAAAGATTCATTAGGCTTCATAAAAACATGCACTGATCATCAGACTCAGGTGGCCTTGCCACAGGACCTTTGAACTTTAGCCCCTATACTATGAGACACTTTGTCACTCAAATCAGCTATTCTGTCTTCCCACAGAGGCCTAAGGGGGTGAAACTAAAGTTGAAATTATTCTCTCTGTTACCAAGAAGTTATACCAACTATGGGGTAAGTTTGTATGGATTTCCAAGGGTGTAATCCCCAGTGTGACACGAATCATAGACTAAATGTCACATGTCCATAGTCCCTCCACTCAGGAGGTGAAGCCCAGGATAGTTAGTTTAAGGTTAGCCTCAGCTACATAATGAGCCAGCCTGGATGGCATGTGACCTTATCTCAAATACATATTTTCGGTTATGAGCCTTTAACAGCTGAGCTATTCTCCAGCCCTGGCTCAAATACATAAATGTATATTCCAGACCTTAAATAAGTTTCAAATATTTGCAAAAAGACTATTTATTGCCTCATTCCTGACTGTGACATTGAATGCATGGGTTGTTACTCTATGCTTATTAACCTTAAGAAAAATTAATATTAATTTGTGTGTGTGTCTGTGTGTGTGTAGTGGGTGTATATGTGCGCATTATGTACATGTAGGGGCCTAAGGAGATCAATAGAGACATTGGGGCCCGGAAACTGGAGTCATAGACAGGTACTAAGAACCGAACCTGTGTCCTACGCCAGTGCAGTAAATGCTCTTAACCACTGAGCCATCTCTCCAGCTCCTGTTCAACTACTCTTTTTTTCCTCACTTTCCCTTCTCCCTCTTGCTCCAGTCCTGCTCACTCCAGCCCAAAGTACACTGTAGCTGTCTTCAGACACCCATATGAGGGCATCAAATCTCATGATGGATGGTTGTGAGCCACCATGTGGTTGCTGGCATTTGAACTCATGACCTCTGGAAGAGCAGTCAGTGCTCGCTGAGCCATCCCACCAGACCTGCTTCACAGTCTTATTAGTTCATTCCTGTAGCTTATTCCAAATGAAGACCAGCTGAAATCACATAGTGAATTTCTAAAGAGACGTGCAGCAGAGCCTACGATTTTTCATTTTCTGTGTATTGAACTAGTGCTCAAGACGATAAAGCAACCAAAGAACATATACATGAGCCCTTTCCTGCTACAGTGGAGATTCTCATCAGCATTCATCAGCTGACACAGGAGGGGACAGAGTGCATTCACTCTCATTAATATGCTGAAAATATTTGCTCTCCGACATCTGTCATTCCGCATAACTACCAACACAAATGTCAGCACCATCTGGGATGTCAGGGCGGAGGGAAGCGTGACTGTTTGAAATTCCCTTCTAATTTACTTTTGCAGCTTTCAAAAGCCTTGTTTCTCTTCCATGATAATCACAGGGAAAAAATAATTAACAATTAGCCTCTGAGTGATAAAATTGCTACAAATTAAGAAACAGTTATGAATATAAATTACAAATAATTGTGTGACAGGGACACGGGACGTGCAGAACTAATGAAACAAAATTAATTGGAGCCACTGAGGTGTTGTTTTGGTTTATATTTATTTGTATGGTCCCTTAAGGACAGGGTATCTCAAAAAGCTTTGGAATTATAGTTCAGAAGGATACCTGAAAGTTTCCTTGCAAATACACATTGCCAGTGGTACATGTCTGTAAGTCTTCTGGGACACTCAAAAGAACAGAGATAACCTACTACAAAGTGGTAAACTGGTAAAATTATTGACATGCACAAGACGTGGAGGGGTGATTGATGGTGTGGGTTGGCCAGTTTCTTTCTTTTTCTCTTCTGTGTTGTTGGATTTTTGGTTTTTTGCTTTTTCTTATTGTAGGCCAGTTATTTTCTTTCTGTGTGATGATGTCAAGAAAAATGACCAAAACACAAGACTGACTAAGCTCCACACCAATAAACAGATAATGTGTGCCCACCCCTACAGGTAACTAAGGAACACAAAGAGTTCTAATAGTCTCCCTGGGGTGGGAGCCCCTTATTAGTTATTCAGCACCAAGTTGTTAGCCCTGAAATCATGTACTTCTGAAAAACACTGAAAGATTCAGGAGAGAGAGAGAGAGAACAAGAACAGTTAAACACAAGGACAAGCAGGTGAGGAACTTGAGAGGAAGTGGTGGGGGGCACATAGGAGAAGTTGGAAGAAGGAACAAGAACAGATGGAAATAGTATCATTAAGTTTTTTAAAAAAAATTTATATATATATTTTATATGTATTTTATATGTCTGAGTGTTTTGTCTGTGTGTCTGTCTCTATGTATACATACATACATGCCTGGTGCCCACAGACATCAGAACAGAGCATCAAATCCCTCAGAACTGGAGTTACAGATGGTTGTGAGCCTCCACGTGGGTACTGGGAATTGAACCCAGGTCCTGTGTAAGTACTCTTAACTGCTGGACCCACTCCCCAGCCCTACATTTTGACATTGAAAAAAAAAAAAAAAAAACTAGAAGAGGAGGGAAAAAGAGGGCAAAAGTTGTCATGAGTATTGCTGGATATGCATTTTGCTATCATCTCTCCTGACTACTTCATCAATTTTTTTTTTTAATCTATCAATAATCTTTAAGCTTCAAAATCTTGTACCTCTGGCAAAACAACAACAACAAAAAAATATCAAGTTTGTTGTAAAAAGAAAAAAGACAGACAGACAAAAAGAAAAGTGGCAAAGAAATTCTAAATATTCTTCACTAAACTTTTCACAATGAGACAAAGGGCAGAAAATGGTCAGAACCGTTTTCCCTCTCGCTCCAGAACTCTGAAAATTAGCTAAAGGTTTACAGCCAACCAAGAAGCATTTATTCAAGAAACGTGATTGAAGCCCAAAAAGAAAGCTGCCCTCAGCTGTGTTAGCTTAGAAACGCTACAGTCTTGGCACCATGATAAAAGCCAGCAGCCAGGAGGCCAGGGGTGGGGCCACTGGCTTAGAGTTCTTCAAAACCTCTGTCCTGGAGAGCATTCTGGAGAACTGGTGCCTTATTTCACCTGTTTGATTAATCCTGGGGACCCTACTCGGAAGGACTGTCTTTATTCTGAATCTGAGAATCTTGGAGATGTTTGTTAAGGACATTTTAAAGTGATTGCTAGGCCTGCTGGATGGCTCTATGGATAGACGTCCTTCCCACGAAAGCAGTGACTCAGTTTGGTCCATGGAACCCATGGTAGAAGGAGAGAACCGACTCATGAAAGTTGTTCTCTGACCTCCACATGTACACTATGACACAAAAGCCTTGCACTCAAACACATACATCACACACACACTTTTTTTTTTTTACATAACTTTTGACATCAAGCTGCATGGGTAGTATATAACTGCCATGACTAATAGATCAACCAAAAATATCTAAAGCTGGATAATCACGTATCCATAAGACTTGGAAAATGAAGCCAGGCAGTGGTGGTGGACACTTTAATCCCAGCACTTGGGAGGCAGAGGGAGGCAGATTTCTGAGTTGGGGCCAGCCTGGTCTACAGAGTGAGTTCCAGGACAGCCAGGGCTACACAGAGAAACCCTGTTTTGAAAAAAACAAACAAACAAAAGACTTGGAAACTGTTGTGTAGTATTGGGAACTTTGAAGTATACACATATGGGGTTGTACCTATGTATGTAGTCCAGAATGGGTAAAGAAGAACCTAAATCCTGGTTTATGTGTAATCTTGGGGCTTTGTTCATGAAGGGTATATAAACTAGGTCAGAGTTTCCACTGTCTGTCTGAGTATACAGAGACTCTACCGGCAGTGGCTTGGAGAACTATTGGGAAGTCTCTCTCATAAACAGCTAGTGCTCATCTAATTGAGCAAGAGTTCCAGTGGCTACACGTGAGAAAAGACATAGACTACAGAATTAACTCAGGCAAGTCACTAAACAATTTGCAACACAGTAACAATAACAAAAATAATAGACCTCCAAGGAGTGGAGAGAAAGAAGCAATGGTTTCTAGAGTTTCATATATTTGTTGCAAATGTACCAAAAACATTTTGAGACATGCCAAGAAACAAGAAGGCATGGCATGTATGCAGGAAAGTACCAACTGAAAAGAAGTTACTTACTCAGGGTTTCTATTGCTGTGCCCAAACACCGTGACCAAAAAGCAAGTTGGGGACCAAGGGGTTAATTCACTTACTCTTCCAAGGCACTGTTCATCACTGATGGAAGTTAAGATAGGAACCCAAACAGGACAGGAACCTGGAAGGATGCTGCTTACTGGCTTGCTTCCCAATGACTTACTCAACCTGCTTTTTTTTTTTTTTTATAGAACCCAGGACCACCAGCTCAGGGATGACACCACTCCCAATGGGCTGTGCCCTCCCCCATCAATCAATAGTTAAGAAAATGCCTTACAGCTGGATCTTTGGCCATATTTTCTCAGTTGAGGTTCCCTCCTTTCAGATAACCCTGACTTGTATCAAGTTGACATAAAACTAGCCACTACAGAAAGTATCCCTTATAAAGCCTAGATGCTGAACTGACTTAAAGGTGGTAAAGGCTGGGGTAGAGAGATAGTTCAGTGGTTCAGAGCATTGGCTGCTCTTCTAGAGTACCTGGGTTCAATTCCCAGTACCTACATGGCAGCTAACAACCATTTATAAATCCAATCCCAGAGCATCTAAAGCCCTCTTCTGGCTTCCAAGGGAACCAGATATTCACATGGTGCATAAACTTACATGCAGACAAAACTCTCTTATACATAAAATAACAATAATAAAATAACATTTAAAACCAGTAACAATGACTAAGATGTCCAGTCTACAGAGTTCCAGGACTACACAGAGAAACTGTCTCAAAAAAAAAAAAAAAAAATCAAATAGAAATCTTGAGCTGAAAGTTACAATTAATGTCTTAAAATGAAAGTCACATAACTTAATCTTTTACATTTCGTGTAATCACTGATAAGATCATTGGATTAGACTCAACTCTGGGCATCTTGCTACACACAACCCTGCATTTTATCCATTTGGTTTTAAAGTCTGCACAAATTTGCAAAAATCCAATTTTCTCTTCACAGAGTACTTTGAGACATTTAAGAGTTTGGGGACACCATTAGTGGAACAAAGTTCTAAATATTTAAGAATAAAGCTGGGGTGTTGGTGGGGGGGGCATGCTTTTAATCCCAGCACTCCAGAGGCAGGCAGTGTTCTGTGAGTTCAAGGTCAGCCTATTCTACAGAGAGGTTTCCAGGACAGCCAGAAACACAGAGAAACTCTACCTTGAAAACCACAAAATAATAATAATAAATAATGGATAATTAAAATGTTCAAGGCTTTAGAATTTTCCTATTCAAGGGAAATACAGTCGTCTTAGATTTTCATAGTTCTCATCATTGTGTCTTATAGTGCCTTAATTCTTCCCGAAGGAAATAGGAAATAGTTCTACTTATGATTTGCAATTTCTTCTTAAGTACTTTTTGACTTTGTTGTGCTTAAAAATATTATTTTTTTAAAAAATAAGATTTACTTAACTGAAGTTTACAGCTTTATGAAAATATACATTTTGATAAATACTGTATTATACAGCTATCTAAACATAGCAACAAGATAGAGACATTTTGTATCCCAGCCTTTGACTCCCGTGTGTTCCTTTGTAATTCACCCCTGTATTAGGCAGGGCTTTCTGGAGGCACAGAACCAATAGAATGTACATCTATTATGACAGGGAATTTATTGGATTGGCTTACACAATAGAGCCAGGTAGTTCAACAATGGCCACCGCATACTAGAGAAGCCAAGAAACGGATAGGTGACCGGCGAAGAAGCTGGATGCTTTAGCAGTTCCAATCCAGCACTGCAACCCTGGAAGTTCCCTGGAAAAGTCACCGGTGCTCAGTCTATACTGGAAGCCTGAGGACACTGGAGCCTGAGGTAGGCAGGGGCTCTCAGTGACATGGATGTGCAAGCCTGCTCAAGAGGAAGTCAGGAAGCAGGTGGGCATGTGCTGCCTGCACCTCAAACCCTTTTCTGAACAGACCACCAGTAGGAACATACCTCTTCTTTGGGGCAGGTCTAATCCTCAGTAAATTCTTTCTGGAAACGCCAGCGCAGACTACTCCAATTGTGTCTCCTAGGTGATTCTAAATCCCTCAAGTTGACAATCCAGACTAACAGTCACAACCCCCAACCCAGTCCCTCAGTCATCAGCAAACCTATTCTGATTCCTGTCTCTATGGTTTTGTCCTTTCCAGGATGCCCATCAGACAGCACTCACACTACATAGACCCTGTGTCTGGGTTTCTTTGCTCGAACACTGCCTTTGAGGCACACGTTGCTGTGTGTGTCCTCAGATCCTAACGTTTCAGAATTGTGATGCTATCATGCACCACACATAGCTTAATCTTCAAGTTTAATATGTGTTTATGTCCACATATTAAAATCATATTGCTTTTCTGTATTGATCTAACTTTCAGTAACCTTGCTAAATTCATTTATAGTCTTAAGATAAATTCTGTAGTTTTAAAAGGTTTTTATTTATTTGTTATTGTTTATTTATTTATTTAGTGTGTGTGTGTTTTGTGTATACACTTGTGTCACAGTGTGCATGTGATAGTCAGATAACACCTTTGAGGAGTTTTGGTTTCCTTTTTCTACCATGTAAATCCTGGGCTCGGTCAGCGTTGTCAGGATTGGTGGTAAGTACCTTCACCTGATGATTCTTCTCACTGACATAATCGCTTTAAGTGTGTGCAGTGCATATGTGGGTGTATAGGTGTGTGCTCGTGTGCATGTGTGCGGAGGACAGATGAGGACCATGGATGCCCTTAGGCCTCTTTGCTCTGATAAAGACCGTGACCAAAAGCAGCTTGGTTTCTTCCATCTTATGGTTCACAGTCCACCTCTGAGGAAAGGTCCGAGCTGGAAGTCAAGCAGGGCAGGAATCTGGAGGCAGGAACTGGAACACGGACCAAAGAGAAACGATGCTTCCTGACTTGCTCAGCCTGTTTTCCTTCTTGTACACTCCAGGACCCTTGCCCAAGGGTGACACTGCTCACAATGACCTGGGCTGTCCCATATCAATCACTAATCAAGAAAATGCCCCC
Source organism: Mastomys natalensis (assembly GCA_021653895.1). Classification (NCBI taxonomy): domain Eukaryota; kingdom Metazoa; phylum Chordata; class Mammalia; order Rodentia; family Muridae; genus Mastomys; species Mastomys natalensis. Next base: position 251,446 of record JAJTUV010000012.1, read on the forward strand.
ACAGACTCGCACAGAGTCAATATGATGGAGGTGGTTTCTCAACTGAGGAGCCTCTTCCCAGATGACTCTGGCTTGTGTCAAGTTGACAAAAAAAAAAAAATTTAACCAGGACTCTGGGTGTCTGTCCTCTACCACTCTCTGTTTTGATTCTTTTGTGACAGGGTGTCTTGCTGAACCTGGAGCTTGTTGGGGTTTTTGGTTTTGTTTGGGGGGGGGGTAATTTGGTTTGTTCGTTTGCCAGGCTGGTAGCTAGCAAGCCCCAGTAATCCCCTGTCTTTACCCCTTTGCCAAAGCTGGGGTTACTCACACAGAAATATGCTTGCCTTCTTTATGTAGGACCTGCAGTTCTGAAATCAACACAGCAAAGAATGTAACTCGGTGAGCAGTCCTGCTGTGCGTTTGAAAGGATTTTGTGTATAAATAATTACTCATTCTAAAATGAACACCATTTTCTCTTTTCCCATCCATTTAATGGTTTTCTCCTCCTCCTCCCTTCCTCCTCCTCCTCCTCCTCCTCCTCCTCCTCCTCCTCCTCTCCTCCTCCTCCTCCTCTCCTCCATCTCTTCTTCTCTTCTTCTTCTTCTTCTTCTTTTCTTTCTTTGTCTTTTGAGCTGGTTAAGATCTCTGAACACGTTGAGAAGACCCAACACAAACAGCTATCTTGGCCCAGTTAAGACTATTATTTATAGGCTGTGAAAACATTAAGATACATTTCCAACAAGCCATTTTGAAACATACTGTTCAGCAGATGTAGATAGAATGGTTGTCATAGAATGACTTTTCTTTTTTTAAAAAAAAAGATTTAACTGAAACTTTTCTTTCAAAAAATAAATTTTGTTCTAAACTGAATTTAATTTTAAGTATAACTTTTTATGCTGGCATTTCAAGGATTTCTATGACATTTCCTCTAATTTGGCAGGGTCATTTGCCGTTGGTTCTATAATTTGTATATGATTCAACATAATTATTTATGAATTTGATGATTGTATCTATAAATAAAAGGAATGTTTAATCTTAAAGTTTTCTTTCTTGATAATAGTTTCTTAGACAGTTCTTTTCTACTGAGTGCAGTGGCTTTCAGTTTTGTTTTGAAGCCTCTGGAGATTTGCTTTGCCATCTTCCAGCATTTAGGGTGAAAAATGAAAACTCCATACTCTGCACATTCTTATCACTTCCTGATGTGCATCATAGCAATTCCCAGATGTATGCTTTTCCTTTATAATAATTAACTGACAGTTAACTGCCTAGCAGCCACAGTTCCCGTTCCTGCTCTTAACCAGGGAGTTAATATTTGTTCAGACTGCAGGGAGCTAGAGAAGCAAACAGTATCCCCCCTCTGGTCCTGATGCTGCCTGCCCCTATACGGAGCCTCTTTTTAAATCATGGCTGCAGTTATGATAACTGCCACTGTGGTCTCCTCCACTCAGCTCCCAGCTCTTGCGCTGGTCACCAGGCAACTCCACAGGGCACCTGCCTGCCTGCCTCACCTCAGAACCTAAACCCTGGTGTGTCTTCACTGCCCACACGGATGCCTCTTTGTTCCTCAAACTTCAATTCACAAAACACAAGTTCAAATGCAAAAATCTTAATAATTTCTAGATTAGGACAACGGAATTGAATCAGATATTATGCAACATGAAGGAAGCCCGGCACAAAAGACTTCATATACATTATGATCCCATTTTTAAAGATTAAGTCACATAGTTGTGAAACCAGGTCATAGCACTCCATTGAATGCTATCTCCTGCCAATAGCTCTGAGGCCACTGGGGCAGGTACCAGGCGTCATTTACAGTGTCACCTCACATTCTGTCACCAAGGACTGTCAACAGCCTCTTCCATAGCTCCTCTATGAAGTCCCCCCAGTGCGAGCCACAACTATCTTGACTATAAATATTTGAGACAATTGCTTCACAATTCCATCAGGTCTTCCCATTCAGTAGACCCCTCAGATAAATACCTTTTCCCCCGCTTTGCTTAAACATGCTACCCCTTTTAGCTGATAAAGGCCTTACATCCAGGCCCTGATGGAACCTTACTTTTCTCTTTCCTGTCATGAGCCCGCATCTGTCCTTTCTCCTTGTGGTGATGTCAGGAAGATAGGGGCTCAGTCAACATCAAGAGATAACGTCCTATGATGCCAGCTCAGACTTTAAAGGGAACAAGAGAAGGGACCATGCCTGGCTGAGGTGCTGGTATGTATTCAAGCTGTAACATTCCAAAGACAAGCTAAGCTGACAAGAACAGAGGTCACTGTCCATGCTTTCCTGCAGAGTCTGGGAGGGATAGGAAACTGGGCTATGGTTTAGCTGTGCTTTGTCTCCTGATGATGTGTAGGAAGCTGTATGGCACTGTGGGAGGTAAGGGAATGTTTTACGATGGGGATTCTCAACCTGTGGGTCACAACGCCCCATGGGAGTCACATAACAGATAACTTCATTATCAGTTATTTACATTGTGATTTGTAACAGTAGCAAAATTACAGTTACAAAGTAGCAATTAAATAATTTTATGGAGGGGGGGGTGTCACCACAAAATGAGAGCTGTATTAAAGGATCATAGCATTAGGAAAGTTGAGAACCACTGGTTTAATGAATGGGACTTAGGACAAGGGAATTAAGCCATCGTGGATATCTATCCTTCTGACAGATTAATACTGATCCCGTGGAGTGAATGGGTTCTCGTGAGAATAGGTTGTTACAAAAAAAGGGGGGAGGGGAGAAGGCTGAGCCTTTGAGGTGTTTGTTTTTGGTTTTGGTTTTGGTTTTTTGAGACAGGGTTTCTCTGTGTAGCCCTGGCTGTCCTGGAACTCACTCTGTAGACCAGGCTGGTCTACCTTCGAGTTTTAAAAGTCTTCTAGACACACTCCTGCCATTGTGATGTCACTCACCTTGAGAACCTCACCAGAACCTAGCGGCACTGGCTTTGGACCTCCATAACTGTAGGCTAAATAACCCTTTCTTTATACATTATACTGAGACACTGTGATACAGCAGCAGAAAACAGTCTAAGATAACCGTCATCAATAAGACACAGTAACAATCTCAAAGCTGGACTTCACCGGCACCCAGGGACTGAAACAGTATCATGGGTAATGACAGAAGCAGCGTGGAAACAGATGTCACTTGGCCTAATTTGCTTTCTGACCAAAAGCAACATGCCCTCAGGGCAATCTGATCAACGCAGTCTTCCCTGGAGGCTCCCTCTTCCCAGGTGACTCTTTTGTCTCACTTGACACCTGAAGCTAATTTTGACAGCTTTCCCACACATCTGGGTTCCGGGAGAGCCTGTCCTTTTCTTCAGGCTGGAAGACGTTTAACAGTCAGGAATAGGGCACTTGATAACAAAGAGTACTGATTGGTGATTCCTGGGCCTGAATGGAAAGAGAAGGTACTTACTGGGACATGAAGACTTCTAGTCACTGGTTAGATAATGGGCAAATGCTTTGAGCTCTCTTCTAGTTCTCCATCAATAGTCCACGGTGTCTCCTATAAGTCTGTCAGTTTTGTGATACTTTAAAATTGAGTTTTGTGGTCATAAGACGTGCAAAACACTTTCCTCTGAAATTACATCTAGTAGTGGCAGGGTTAACTCTGACCTCCTATTGCTTACTGAGGACAAGACTTTGTTTGTCCTGTGCTGTTCTTGCTTGGTGCCCTATTAAAGTGAATTAGCAAAACTGGAGAATCTCTTCAATGATTGCACTGTACAAGAGCTTTAAAAACTGCCGCAGGGCCGGGCAGTGGTGGCGCACACCTTTAATCCCAGCACTTGGGAGGCAGAGGCAGGCTGATCTCTGAGTTTGAGGCCAGCCTGGTCTACAGAGTGAGTTCCAGGACAGCCGGGCTACACAGAAAAACCCTGTCTCAATTAAAAAAAAAAAAAAAAAAACCTGCCGCAGTGATTGCTCTCTCTGTGTGCACACGCCCGCATGCTCCCACATGCACACTCACCTGTTCGGTTCATGCATGAGGACACCAGAGTAGGTATATTCTTCTATTACTTTATCCATTACTGTCTAAAATGAACTCGCTTATGGCAGAGCTGGCCGACTATCCAACAAGCTCCTGGAATCCTTCTGTCTTTGCCTCCCAGTGCTGAGATTATAGCCATGTGCCAAGTCCGGCTTTTTATGTGGCTACTTGGCATCCAAATTCAAGTCTTCATACTTGTGTGGCAAATACTAAACTCGCTATGCACACTCCACAGCTGAGGGAATTGTTTCATAAAACAAAGATTTCTATACTAGCATTTGACATAACCAAACTGGAATCCTTCAAGACACGGTTTATAGTCACAGCATGTCCTATGTGCTTCAGGTGCCTTTGTAGACATTATTTCAGTTCAACTCTGTAACAGTTGTTGCACCCTCTGCATTTACAGTTCACTAAACAGATGTGATAGCTTGGTGTCACATTAGCTGAGCCAGCGCCGGAACACAGCACTTGTGTTTCCAGGACATTTGCTACCTGAGTTTGAGTGTGACTGCCTTCCCTCCACCCCACCCTTTTTTTGCCTCTACACCTTGCTCTGCAATGTATAAATCATCCGTCCTACAAATCAGTCCAGCCTGCCTGCATCTGCTTTGAGGGGCCATTTCCTTCGCACGATAATTGATGCTATTGTATTGCAGTGGCCATTTGGCCGCTTCAGGGAGGGTTGCGGGTACCCGTCTTCACGGAGCAACATACCGTCATTTGTGGAAATGATTATTGACAGGTAAACTACACATCTCTGCAAAAATTGGTCATGCTGTGTTTTCAGAATGAGGCCCAGTGTCCTTTATGGATGTGAGTCATCACTTCTGGGAGGGTTCCATTCCTCTGCACCCTGAGACTCCATGAGAATATGTCCTCGCTCTAGATGGAGCTGTACAGTCACTTGAAGGCTTGGATATAAAGAGTGAACACAGTTTGGGGAAGTCTGGAAGTTTCTAACTATTTAGGTTCTTGTCCTATGTGGAAACATCACCAAGTGAATATTGTGTTGACTTAGCCAGTGGATCATGATTAACCCAATCACACGCACACGCATCCAACTGCAGATGCAGGACCAGGAAGGTTTGTGAGTTATATGCTTGACCCAAGGAGTGGCACTATTAGGAGGTATGGCCTCATTGGAGTAGGTGTGTCACTGTGGATATGGGCTTAAGACCTTCACCCTAGCTATCTGGAAACCTGTATTCTGCTAGTAGCCTTCAGATGAAGATGTAGAACTCTCAGCTCCTCCTGCACCATGCCTGCCTGGATGTTGCATATTCCCACCTTGGTGATAATGACCTGAACCTCTGAACCTGCAAGTCAGCCCCAATTAAATGCTGTCCTTATAAGAACTGCTTTGGTCATGGTGTCTGTTCACAGCAGTAAAACCCTCCCTAAGTAAGACTGAAGTGATATGTACAAATGTCAGAGAAAAGTCTCCACGAATCCAAGAAGCCTGAATAAAACAATACACGCTCTATCATTCATGTTCTATATGATAGGTCAGACCCAGACTTCTAAGAAATTATACTTTAATGAGAATTGTAAATTATTTTAAAGGAGTTGAAGAGCTGGCTTAGCAGCTCACAGCACTTGCTGCTTCTCCAGAGGATCTGGGCTCTGTTCTCAACAACTACCTCAGAACTCACAGCAGCTTGTAACCCTAGCTCCAGGAGACCTATTCCCTCTTCTGACCTCCACGATGTGCATTGTGTATAACACACACACACACACACACACACAACACACAACACACACAGCACATGCACAGGGACACATGCACACACATCCCTCTATAACTAAAAACAAAAGTAAAATTTAAAAACAATTGAAGAACATAAGAAACAGAAAATGGTGTTTCTATGATTGAAAATGACCCACTGGTTTTGTTCTGTATTTTTGATTTTGTTTGAGTCAGGGTCTTGCTTTGTATCCTAAGGTGTTCCCAAATTCACAATGTTTCGTTTCCCAAGTGCCGGGTGTACAGGTGTGGGCTACCACATCTGGCTTGTTGGTTTTTTTTTTTTTTTAATAGAAAAATTTTATAGTGGGTAAATAAGTTGTGGCAGATTCAAACATTGCAATATTATTTGTCAATAAAAAGAAATGAAATTTTGACATGTGGCATAACACAACTGAGCCTTGAAATCTTGCAAAGAAAAATAAGCCAGTCACAGCAGACCACACGCAGCATGATGCCTCTGCACAACGTGTCCAGAAGAGAGGGTACCTGCTGCACCATCTGGCAAACATGTGTGAGATGGTTGAGTTGTGCACTTTGAAAGGATGTGTGTCAAATGCCAGCCCAGGCTACTATACCCAGCAAAACTCTCTATTACCATAGATGGAGAAGCAAAGATATTCCATGACAAAGCCAAATTTACACAATATCTTTCCACAAACCCAGCACTACAAAGAATATTAACAGGAAAGACCCATTACAAGGAGAGCAATCATACCCTAGAAAGAGCAAGAAAGTAATCCACCTCCAACAAACCCAAAAGAAGATAGCTACACAAACAATGCCTCCCCTTTTAGCAAAAATAACAGGAAGCAACAGTCTCCTCTCCTTAATATCTCTTAATGTCAATGGACTCAATTCCCCAATAAAAAGACATAGACTAACAGACTGGATACGCAAACAGGATCCGACTTTTTGCTGCATACAGGAAACCCACCTCAGTGACAAGGACAGACACTACCTTAGAGTAAAAGGCTGGAAAACAATTTTTCAAGCAAATGGTCCTAGTAAACAAGCTGGAGTAGCCATTCTAATATCGAATAAAATTGACTTTCAACTTAAAGATATAAAAAAGGATAAGGAAGGTCATTTCATATTTGTCAAAGGAAAAGTCAACCAACATGAACTCTCAATTCTGAACATCTATGCACCAAATGCAAGAGCACCCACTTTCATAAAAGAAGCCTTACTAAAGCTCAAAGCACATATTGCACCTCACACAATAATTGTGGGAGACTTCAATACCCCACTCTCAGCACTGGACAGATCAGGGAAACGGAAACTAGACAGAAGTACAGTGAAACTAACAGAAGTTTTAAACCAAATGGACTTAACAGATATCTATAGAACATTTCACCCTAAAACAAAAGAATATACCTTTTTCTCTGCACCTCATGGTACCTTCTCCAAAATAGACCATATTATTGGTCACAAGACAGGCCTCAACAGATATAAAAAAAATCGAAATAATCCCATGCATCCTATCAGATCACCATGGTCTAAAGCTGGTCTTCAATAACAACAAAGACAATGGAAAGCCCACACTCACATGGAAACTGAACAATACTCTACTCGTTGATAATGGGGTCAGGGAAGAAATAAAGAAAGAAATTAAAGACTTTTTAGAATTTAATGAAAATGAAGACACATACCAAAACCTATGGGACACACTGAAGGCAGTGCTAAGAGGAAAACTCATAGCTCTAAGTGCATTCAAAAAGAAACTGGAGAGAGAACACACTAGCAGCTTGACAACACACCTGAAAGCTCTAGAACAAAAAGAAGCAAAACACCCAAGAGGAGTAGACGGCAGGAAATAATTAAACTCAGGGCTGAAATCAACCAAATAGAAACAAAGAAAACTATACAAAGAATCAATAAAACCAGGAGCTGGTTCTTTGAGAAAATCAACAAAATAGATAAACCCTTAGCCAGACTAATCAGAGGGCAGAGAGACAGTATCCAAATCAATAAAATCCAAACTGAAAAGGGTGACATAACAACAGAAACCGAGGAAATTCAACAAATCATCAGATCCTACTACAAAAGCCTATATTCAACAAAATTGGAAAATCTGGATGAAATGGACAATTTTCTAGACAAATATCAGTTACCAATGTTAAATCAGGATCATATAAACCATCTTAACAGTCCCATAACTGCGAAAGAAATAGAAGCAGTCATTAAAAGTCTCCCCACCAAAAAAAGTCCAGGTGCAGATGGTTTTAGTGCAGAATTCTAGCAAACCTTCAAGGAAGATCTAATACCAATTCTCTTCAAACTATTCCACAAAATAGAAACGGAAGGAACACTACCTAATTCATTCTATGAAGCCACAATTACGCTTATACCTAAACCACACAAAGACCCAACAAGAAAAGAGAACTTCAGACCAATCTCCCTTATGAATATCGATGCAAAAATACTGAATAAAATTCTCTCGAACTGAATCCAAGAACACATCAAACACTTATCCACCATGATCAAGTAGGCTTTATCCCAGGAATGCAGGGTTGGTTCAATATACGGAAATCCATCAACGTAATCCACTACATAAATAAACTCAAAGAAAAAAACCACATGATCATATCTCTTGACGCTGAGAAAGCATTTGACAAAATTCAACACCCCTTCATGATAAAAGTCTTGGAAAGATCAGGAATTCAAGGTCCATACCTAAACATAGTAAAAGCAATATACAGCAAGCCAGTAGCCAACATCAAACTAAATGGAGAGAAACTTGAAGCAATCCCATTAAAATCAGGGACTAGACAAGGTTGCCCACTCTCCCCCTGCCTGTTCAATATAGTTCTGGAAGTCCTAGCCAGAGCAATTAGGCAACAAAAGGATACAAATTGGAAAGGAAGAAGTCAAAGTTTCACTATTTGCAGATGACATGTTAGTATACTTAAGTGACCCCAAAATTTCCACCAGAGAGCTCCTAAACCTGATAAACAACTTTAGCAAAGTGGCTGGGTATAAAATCAACTCAAACAAATCAGTAGCATTTATCTACACAAAGGATAAACTGGCTGAGAAAGAAATTATGGAAACGACACCATTCACAATAGTCACAAATAGTATAAAATATCTTGGTGTGAATCTAACCAAGCAAGTGAAAGACCTGTATGACAAGAACTTCAACACCCTGAAGAAAGAAATCGAAGGAGATCTCAGAAGATGGAAAGATCTCCCATGCTCATGGATCGGAAGGATTAATATAGTAAAAATGGCTATCTTGCCGAAAGCAATCTACAGATTTAATGCAATCCCTATCAAAATTCCCACTCAATTCTTTACAGAGATAGAAAGAGCAATCTTAAAATTCATTTGGAATAACAAAAAACCCAGGATAGCGAAAACTACACTCAACAATAAAAGAACTTCTGGGGGAATCTCCATCCCCGATTTCAAGCTGTACTACAAAGCAATAGTGATAAAAACGGCATGGTATTGGAACAGAGACAGTCAGGAGGATCAATGGAATAGAATAGAAGACCCAGAAATGAACCCCCATACCTATGGTCACTTGATCTTCAACAAAGGAGCTCAAACTATCCAGTGGAAAAAAGACAGCATTTTCAATAAATGGTGCTGGTCCAACTGGAGGTCAACTTGTAGAAGACTGCAAATTGATCCATACTTATCTCCTTGTACAAAGCTCAATTCCAAGTGGATCAAGGACCTCCACATAAAACCAGCTACACTGAAACTAATAGAAGAGAAAATAGGGAAAATCCTTGATCATATGGGCACAGGGGAAAAGTTCCTGAACAGAACACCAATGGCGTATGCTCTAAGATCAAGAATTGACAAATGGGATCTCATAAAACTGCAAAGCTTCTGTAAAGCAAAGGATACGGTCAACAGGACAAAGCGGGAACCAACAGACTGGGAAAAGATCTTCACCAACCTTACATCTGATAGAGGGCTAATATCCAAGGTATACAAAGAACTGAAGAAACTAGATTCCAGACCATCAAATAACCCTATTAAAAAATGGGGTAGAGAGTTGAACAAAGAATTCTCAACTGAGGAAACTCGAATGATTGAGAAACATCTAAAGAAGTGCTCAGCATCCCTAGTCATCAGGGAAATGCAAATGAAAACAACACTGAGATTCCACCTCACACCAGTCAGACTGGCTAAGATCCAAAACACAGGTGACAGCAGATGTTGGCGAGGATGTGGAGAAAGAGGAACACTCCTCCATTGTTGGTAGGATTGCAAGCTGGTACAACCACTATGGAAAGCAGTCTGGAGGTACCTCAGAAAATTGAACATGGTGTTACCTGAGGACCCAGCTATACCCCTCCTGGGTATATACCCAGAAGATATTTCAACTTGCAACAGGGCCACATGCTCCACTATGTTTATAGCGGCCTTATTTATAATAGCCAGAAGCTGGAAAGAACCCAGATGTCCTTCAACAGAAGAATGGATACAGAAAATGTGGTACATTTACACAATGGAGTACTACTCAGCTATTAAAAATAATGAGCTCATGAAATTCTTAGACAAATGGATGGAGCTAGAAAATATCATCCTGAGTGAGATGACCCAATCACAAAAGAACACACATGGTATGCACTCACTGATAAGCGGATATTAGCCCCAAAACACACAATACCTAAGATGCAACACATAAACCTCATGAAACTCAAGAAGAAGGAGGAAGACCAAAGTGAGGGTGCTTTTGCCCTTTTTGGAATGAGTATCAAAAGATTCAACCAGAGCTCCCAGAATCTAAACCTCCAGCCTGAGAACAGACAGGGCAAGCTGTCCTCTGAGAGGCTCTAACCAGCAGCTGACTCAGACAGATACAGACATCCAGAGCCAAACAGTGGATGGAGCTTGAGGACTCTTATAGAAGAATAGGTGGAAGGATTGTGGGCCCTAAGGAGATAGGAACTGCACAGGAAGATCAACAGAGTAAACGAACCTGAACCCTTGGAGCTCTCAGAAACTGAATCACCAACCGTGGAGCATACCTAGTCTACAAAGATCTACCTCCATGGGCTGAACCTAGGCCTCCCTGCACATATGTTGTAAATGTGCAGCTTGGTTTTCATGTAGGTCTCAAACATCTGGAGTGGGGGCTATCCCAAAACATGCAGCCTGTATATGGAGTATGGTCTTCTAAAAAAAAAAAAAAAACAAACAGTTATTCAGTTATTCATGGAATATTATTTTTTTATATCTCTTGTATTCAGTTTGCAACTACTTCATTGAGAATTTTTGTATGTATACTCATGAGGGATACTGAACTATAATTTATATATTTCTGTTGGGTTTACACTTGATTTCACTATTTCAATACTATTTGCTTTGTGAAGGAAAAAAAATAAAAATAAAAAATAAAAAAGAAAGGATGTGTGTTACGATACCTGTCTCTTATCACCAGAAAGCGCCACACTTCTGCTTTGCAGCTTTAAAGTGTTAACAGTTCACTCTGAATTAGAATATAATGCTAACAATTAGAGAACTGGGTCACTTGGACCATTCACTCCAGGTTAAAGCCATGTAGTAGGCACTGAACACTGCCATTTAAAAGGGCAAGGTTATAAATAGCGTGACTGTTATGCCCTCCTGCTGTGTAACATGATGACTGTGTTTCCCTGACATCCCGTCAAATCTGCAGTGGGGATCTAAAGAAAGCTGTCACGAATGCTGTTGTGGCAGGGAAGGTGAGACCTGAGCAGGGTGCCGTGCTCCTGGACACCAAAGTTCACAGTCAAACCAGCAGTTCTCAACCTGTGGGTCGGGATCCCTTTGGGGACTGAATGACACCTTCACAAGGGTCACATATCAGGTATCATGAATATTAGATTTTTACATTACAATTTATACCAGCAGCAAAACTACATTTATCAAGTAGCAATGAAGATAATTTTCTGGTTGGGGGACACCGCCCACATGAGGAAACCGTATTAAAGGGCCACAGGGTTATGGAAGTTGAGAACCCACAGAGTTAAAGGATGATTGACAGAGATCTGTGACTCTGGTGCAAAGACTAACCTGCCTGTAAACTGGTAAACTCACAAACTGAGCCCCACAGTCTCGTAAATCAGTGTGTGTAGTGTCAGGGACAGCCTTTGAGGAGCACTGACCTAAGTGTGTCAAATGTCAGTGGAATCCTCTTGTGACTGCATAGGGCTCTTACTCAAGCGGCTCAGTGTGGTCTGGGACCAGTCCACCCAAGTGTGGGAAAAGGTTCCCCAGTGCATCTTCAGCCAGAACAGCATAGGAGAGAATTGGAGGATAATTATTAAATAAATTCTTAAAACATTATTATGGAATCCATAACGAATTTGTGTAATTTTTTTTTTTACTGCAATTTAACTTTACTTAATCATTTAAACAAAGTGCAAAGAAACTCTATGACTTGCTTTAGGAAAGTGCAACCCGACATTAAAATCTTCTGAGAAGAGCCTGAGAGTAACGCGAATGGAGACTATTACTCCATGAACATCTTCCGGAGGTGGGGTGTGTGCGATCACATGGGTGTGTAGAGACTAGAAATTGTTCCTCCTCCATTTTTGAGACAGGATCTCCCACTGAACCTAGAACACATTGATTCATTGAGCCTTTCTAGCCAGTGAGGTTCAGAGATCCTCTGTGTCAATCATCCCCTCTTACCCAGCCATAGGGTTACAAGCATACCTTCCTTTGTGCATAGATTCTGGGAGTCTGAGCTCACACTCTCATCCTTGCGTGGCTGTAAGCTCTTTGCTGATGGAGCCACCTTCCTAGTGCCAGTGTGTGTCAATGCAAGCCCAAGACAATGGTTTCCTTTTTTATTTTTCTCGCAGTGCTGGAGATGGAAACAAGGACCTCACTCACGCTAGGTAAGTGCTCGCCACCGAACGACCCAGCTTTCCATCGAGGTCTTTATTGCTCTTTTCTGTTCCTTGTTTCTTTTTTTTTTTTTTTTTTTTTGGTTTTTCGAGACAGGGTTTCTCTGTGTAGTCCTGGCTATCCTGGAACTCACTCTGTAGACCAGGCTGGCCTCGAACTCAGAAATCCGCCTGCCTCTGCCTCCCAAGTGCTGGGATTAAAGGCGTGCACCACCACCGACCGGCCTGTTCCTTGTTTCTTGCATACCTATCCTGGAAATTACAGTGGCTGCAATTGCTTTCAAAATACCTAAGAGTCTATCTGTATTTCAGAACTCTTCACTTCACGGACAAGCGTTGTCTCTTATGTATAGGTCAAAGAGAATGAGCTTCTTATGTACTGAACCATTCAAGATCATGTATGGATTTGCCTTACATTTAGCTATATTTAACCTTTTAGATTAATAACGTAATCTAATTAGATTAATCTAATTTAAATAGGTTAGTTTATTAATTGCTCATTAAAATAATTACTAATAAATGTAATCTAATTAAAAGTAAAAGATTAAGAGCCAACACCTTCTGATCCTTTTTCTTCTTTACTTTATGGAGTACCTTTGTATCCCCTTATGCTGCTCAGCCTCTATAGGTGTTGACTTAGAATATTTGGCTTTCTGTTGCTATAACAAAATGCCTGGGGACTGAGTACTTCATACAGAAAAGAGGTTTATCTTCTCATAGTTCTAGAGATTCGTGAGTGTGGCATTAGTGTCGACTGGAGACCCTTGGGCTACATCATGCATAGTGGACGTCATTAAACAGCAGGAGCAGGTGCAAGAAAGAGGTCCAGTGTTGAGCAAGAGAAACAGCTAAGGAAGCAAACTTTACATTGTAACGACCAGCTGGTTCCCTGACCAGTCCAGTCCCACAAAAGCAAGAACTTGTTTCAAGATGAAGGCAGTAATCCCTCAGTTACACAATAATTTCTGAAATGCACTTTCTCCTAATACTACTTTGTTAGGAACTAACAGTCCAGCAATGGAACTTCCAAGTAACTCCATGTGCTACCCCACAGCAACCTGTCTACACAGCTCAGCCTAAACACCAGGAAAGGCTCCCACCAGAAGCTTTGGTCTGCTTATTCTTCCCTCTGAGCCTTGTGGAATTTTAAACAGTGGCTGGACTCTCTTTGTAGTTTTCTTTCGTGATACAGTGTTTGTTGTTTTGCATTTCAAAGTGTACCTTTCCATTGTTTGAAACGGCATAGTCTCACATCATCCATCGCTAGACTTGGGTACTAAGGAAGATAGGATGCTCTCTGGTAAACTGTCACTCACTGGAAATCAAACAAAACAGCTCATCGAATCATGTTCCTTCTACTCTGCTTGTATCTTAGGGGGCTGTTCTCGAGTCTAATTTGTGCCAGACACCCCAAGATTAGGACAAACCTAGTTCTTCCCCATCTTCATATCTGAAGCTCGCTTTCTTTCTTTTAATAATCTGGTTGTAAACTATCAACACCATATAACTTACTAGTCCGTGTCCGCCCTGGAAAATCTTATGATCCTCACTCAGGAAACAGCCGCATCTGGTGCAGCTTTTCTAAGTCTGCACTCACTGCACAACCTTCTGAACTGAGTCTGTTCCATCGTTATCGGTGCCAGTTACACTGGTAGGTTTATCTTTCACTGTTAGTTGGTAACACGATAACCTTGTTGATTTAACTTTAAAATTTAAAAACAAAGGAAGAAGGGGTCAGCGAGATGGCTCGGTGGGTAAGGGTGCTTGCGACCAAGCCTGATGATGTGGGTTTGAGTCTCCGTATTCACATGATAGAAGAGAAGAATCAAATTGGGCAAGCCGTTGTCTCTGATCTCAACACACACACACACACACACACACACACACTGTGATGCATACTAAACTCAATGCAAAAAATTTTAATAAAGGGAGAAGATGAGAATGATTAGGAAGGAAAACTTTTAAAAGAACAAATGGCTAAAAACATCAGTTCCAGGATAGAGATGAAGGCAGCGGTACATTTGCCAAATGAGGCCCTGGCTTGACCCCCATCTCTGCTAAAAGGGAGAAAAAGGGAAGAAACTCAATTTTATCTTTAACAACAGGTTTATTAAGACATAGTTCACACCGCATACAATTTGCCCATTTAGAGTGTTCGATCCAGTGACTTAATTGATGCATGGAGTTGTACTGCCATCACGGAATAATCTTAGAATGCCTCATCATCTCAAAGAAATGTCAGAGCAGATCAGGCCATCCCTGCGACGCCTAGCCCCTGAGGTGCTGCGGGACCACCAGTTCCTTTGTGTCTGTATGGATTCCATTATTCTGGACATTGCCTATAAAGGGAGACGTACATCGTGTGAATGGTAAAGACAGCTTCTTTCATTAAGCATGCGATCACCAGATTCCACCCATGCTGTAGTATCCTGTATCATTTTAGCTAGTCGATAACACATGATTATGATAATATTTAGCCTGTTTTCTTTCCTTTTGTGTGCTGAGGACCACACCCATAGCTTCACACAGGCTAGGTAAGCGCTCTGCCATTGATGCACAGTCCCCAGCTTATCGTTACAGTATTACAAGGCTGGGTTTTGTGTAGGAGTTTTTCAGTTCTCTCGAGTACCTGTCCAGGCACGGGCTTGCTGGATCGTGTGACAGTCCTAGGCTTGCTGGATGTGAGGAACTGCCAGACTGCTGTGCAGCCAGTGCTACACTTGTTATTCTTCTTGATTACAGCCATCTTTGTGGGTGTGAAGGGGTGTCTCCTGTGACTATCTACTTTTACTGGAACACTGAGAGCTAGTGGGTCATTACAGGAGAAACAAATGGAGACCTTAGTAATCCTGGTGTCATCTGATAGATATATGCTCCTCACACTGGTTCTATTGTCCTTCAGGTCAGTATTTCTCAATTAGTTCTTTTTGTACTCTGTGCCCTCCTTTAAAAAAAAAAAAAAAGTATTAAAGCTTATGCCACCGTGAGTGTCCTATGTTCCTATCATCTGAGCCTGTTATCTGAGACTTTTTTTTATATATATAATTTCAAAGGCCAGTAAAATAAATCTGCTAACTTAGTACTGGCTACTTATCAAGAACAATAAACACAATTTCATCAAAAAGAAGGGATTGAACCTTCAGAAGAATAGAGGAATGATTGCAAGATAAAAGTCTTTTCTAAGATGATTTTTATCTGCAAATACACACACACATACACACACACCCCACAAATCATTTCCTATTGTGTTTAATTTTCAACATTAAAATCTGACACCTCATATGGTGTTGTATGACTCCTCTGCTGGAAACTTCCGTTGGAATAACATCATTGACACTGTAACAGGCCACTGCGCTGGAACAGAGAACACAACAAGTGGCAATAATGTAAGAAGTAGTTTTGCTTTGTTTGGTTTTGGTTTTTTTGTTTTGTTTTGTTATGTTTTGTTTTTGTATTTTACTCATAACAAAAACCTTATATGTTTCTACATCTACAGCTATAGCTTTTAAAAAGCTAAGTGTGTGGCAGGAAAGATGGCTTAGCAGGTTAAGAGCAAAGGACCAGGGTTCAGGTCCCAGAACCCACATGGTGGCTTACCGAGTTCATAAACAATTTTTGCTTATGATCTCCAATTTAGAGGATCCCACTTTGTCTTCTGACCTCTGATGGCATCAGGCCTGCATATAATACATGTAGGCAAAACACTCATACACATAAAATAAGGAAATGAAAGAAAAAGCTGAGGTGGTGGTACAGGCCTTTAACCTTGGCATTCCAGAGGCTGAATGAAGCAAGATGGTCACAAGTTCAAGGCTAGCCTAAGACATAGAATGAAACTTTGTTTTAAAAAGAAGCATTCTCTTTTAAAAATCAGAGAGTGGACTTTTTTAAAGATTTACTTTTAAAATTATGTGTATGTGTGGATATGCACACTTGCGTTTGCAGTTGGCTTTGGAGGTCAGAAGAGACATCAGATCTCCTAGAACTGGAGTTACAGGCAGTTGAGCCTCCCAGTATAAGCACTGGGAGTGCAGATTAGTAAATACCCTCAGCGGCTCTGCCAAGGATCTCCTCGGCCCTGTACTGTTGTCTTTGAAGTGGATGTGTGAGGAGAATGCTAACATGAAGTAGATGGGTTTTAAGTTAAAGTGTTTCTGTGGGATATAGACACTTTTCATGGAGAGCATCAAGAAGCGAGTATTCTAAGCTCTGCAGGTCGTCGTCTCAGCCACCGTTGTTCAGCTCTGTCCTCATGGACCAAGAGCTATCAAAGATGATATATTTCGCCAGCTACGTTTCCTTCCTGAACTATAGTTTGAGAACCCTTGACACACGCTGTACACCCCAAACCGATAGTTAATTAAAACAAAGGTATAAGTAAGACAAAAATGATAAAACACACTCATAAAAAAAAAAAAAACACTCAACAAATTGTAGAAAAGAGAATGTGTCCCCTGTTGCAGGCCCTGGACACACTGAAGCCTGTAACAGGAGGCAGCAGGTACCACAGGCCCAAAGATGGACAGACTAAATGGAAATATTTCTCGGCCACACAATCCAGCTCGAGCAACAGCTCAGTGCCTTGTGGAGCCGGAAGTCCGAGTGGATTTAAAGTAGAAAGCCCAGGGATAGGAAGCCCACCCCGTTCTCAACACAGGAGCTCTGGGGAGCCTCACATTTTGGCTGATGTTCAAGGACATATTTGTACAGGAGAGCAGGATGACACTTTTTTTTTTTTAAACAAACGTGATGTTTGACCTTGAACTGTATCGGTTTTTTTTTTTTTTTTTTTTTTTTTTTCTGAGACATGCTTCTAACCGGTACAGAGGCTGTTGTCATGGTTACTAACAGGCAGCTATTGGCTGTGTTAGTGAAGAGCTCAGTCTACAGGGCTGAGAGAGAGAGGTGGTGGTGGGGGTTCTTCACGTTAAAACTACTTCTGCATGTTATATTGGGTGGCCTCTCTCGAAGCTGCCCTTTGAACGGGCAATGCCCTTTTGAGTGAGTGCACTGTTTGCTGCGTAGCCTGATAAGGAATCTTTGAAGAGGCGGATTTTTTTTTTTTTTCTCCTTTCAACCTGATTTGTATTAGGTTTATATATGGAATATTTTCATTTCATATTTGTTTACTTTTCTCTTATCATTAAATTGATTTTATGTAAAATAGGACTGTGTGGTCAAGTTTTGTTTACTGACGCATACATACCCTTTACAAAAATCCGTGCAGTGGGCTATTTTCAGTCAGCTTTAATCTTTAAGCAGACATACTTTCCATGAGGTAATTGTTGTTCAATTATACACCAAATTTTTTTATACTGTCTTAGACGATAATTGAAATAAAAATCAATATATTTTGCAGGAATGTTAACACTGCAGTCATAAATTTCCATTCTGCTCATTATAGGAACCTGCTCGGCGACTGCTTCTTCATTACTCTGATAGTTCTCTGTTGGAGGCTCTGAAAATCCAGACCCTCTGGATTTTACTATTTAAATCTGAAGGGAGAAAAGAGAGAAATTAATAAATACTGAGGATGATCTTGTTTCCCTGAAGATCCGTAGAAATTGTTTAAGCTAGCACATACCAGCAGAGGCGGATTCAAGGCCTATCTCGGGGTTCCATCGGCAGAATTGTATTGTACTGGATTCGGAAAGGGAGGAAAAGCTGTTATTGGACACAGCATCCGTGGAGGTCCTCACACGCATGCCTGGCAGTGCCCTTCGCTGAGAAAAGGAGCAACAGGCAAGGCCCAGTTTCAAGCAAAATGACAAGAGACTCAGCCTTAGATGGGCTGAGCTTGAGACATTTTTAAGCTACCCAAGCAATACGTATCAGGGTATTGTTCAGCCACCATTGGACAGGCTTCTGCAGTAGACGGCAACAAATACAGAGGCCCACAGCTAGACAACGTGCAGAGAGTGAGAAACCTCGGGATGCTCCATCCTATATGGGATGTTGACATCAAAGCCCTCCCCTCAAGGCTCAAGGAATCCAAAAGAGGAGTCAAAAAGATTGTAAGAGCCAGTGAGGGTGAAGGACACCTTCCAGGCACAGGAGGACTGATGCACACACGAACGCACAGAGACTGCTGAGGCACACATAAAGACGTGCCGAGGTCTAAGTTAGATGAGATGCCAGTACTGAGAGGAGAAGTGGACACAAGCCCCCATCCCTAACACAGAAGCTGTCTACAAGTGTCACCAGCTCACAAAGGAAAAATTAGCTTTCTCCAGTGGAGTCTCACTGAGTATACAAACCACACTTAAGTGGGGGCCCCAAGTCCAGCTTAACAGCCAACACAAAATGAACTCAGCGGTGCTTTGGAGATAGTTTGTTTCCATAATGTTTTGTTTGGGCATTTTTCATCTTACTGGTCTTTGCTTATATATTGTGATTTCTTTTTTGTTTGTTTGTTTGTTTTTGAGACAGGGTTACTCTGTATAACAAACAAGCCCTGTCTGTCCTGGACTCAATTTGTAGACCAGGCTGACCTTGAACTCACAGACTCAACTGCCTCTGCCTGTGCCACCACACCTGACGTCTATATTATGGTTTATGATTTTGTGGTTTTATGGGTTTTGAGTGTGTGTGTGTGCATGGGTTTTTTTCCCTTCCTATTTGTTTGTTTGCTTGCTTTATATGCTTCTGTTTTTTTGTTTTGTTTTATTTGTTAATTTGGTTGTTTTCTAAGGAGAGAGAAGAAGGAGGCATGGAGTTGGATAAGTGGAGAGGATCTGAAGATGATGGGGGACTGTGATCAGAAAGAGTATGTTGTATGAAAAAAAAATATTTTCAATAAAATAAAATTTAAAGAAAGAAAGAAAGAGCCAAGCAGAGAAGATCTAAAGTTGAGAATAGAAGCTTGGGCTAATAACATCAATTTGGGAGTCATTACTACCTAGTAATAGGCAGAGCTTAAATGAATAAAGATCTATAAATTCAAGTAAAATTCAGAACGGAGCTTAGGACCAAGAGTCTTAAGGAATCCTGGCATCCAATAGCCATAGAAGGCTGGAAAGTGGCGGCACATACCTCTAATCCCAGCACTTGAGAGGCAGAGGCAGGCAGATCTCTGAGTTCGAGGCCAGCTTGGTCTACAGGAGAGTTCCAGGATGGCCAGGGTTACCCAGGAAACCCTGTCTCAGGGGTGGGGTTGGGAGGGCAATGACAACAAAACATCCACGGGATGAAAGTTTCAAATAGAATGGTGGATTGTTGTGTTAAGTGTAGTTTAGAGCCCAGATAAAATGAACAACAGTGACGCTGTGGGCGTGGTCTGTCGTCCTGCCAGTGAAGTGCTCTGCGGTCCTGCCTCCTGCCGTGAACTGCACTGCGGTCCTGCCACGAAGTTCTATGAGATTCGTGAAGTTGTTCGTGGGAGTGGGTGGAGCAACAAGAGACGGAAACCATAAAACTAGTTATCTTCTACTGGCTTGGTGCTAAAAAAGAGGGAGAGATGCGGTTATCAAAGGGAAAGCCAAACGGGGCGGGCTTTGGGGGTTGTTTACTCGATTTCTCTCTACTGAAAGATGGAAAAGTTTTGAGCAGAAGCTAGTTGAAAGGGGATGGCTGAAACCAAAGCCGAGGGAGGCGATCACCGGGGAGTGCTAGGAGGTGAGGTCACAGTGGAGATGCAGGAGGCAGGCAATTAGTTTACAGATCATGGAGAGCTGGAGGCTGATGGCTTCAATAAAAGAAGCAGAGGGTTAAATGACAGGAGATGACCAGAGGTTTGAAGGAAACACAACAGCCATTCATTCAATAGAAAAGGAAAGTAAAGAAATCAGAGAAACTGGGCGAGGACTTCCAGGCAGCACTGTCTCCTGGAGGTGGGTATGATTCATTAATGAACGCTGTTCTTCAGAGCCTTAATGGAAAGACGCCCAAAAGCTTGCTAAATCTCTTGGTAATTATCGTCAATGCAGACAGTGCAGCACTTTTAAAGCACTTTTTCTTCACATAATTTATTGTCTACAGTCTCACTCATCACTTCCAAATATCAAATTCAGAGTGCGAAGACCAAAGGATGAGGGCCAACGAAATCTAATTGTTCTCCTCTTCGCAGTTTAAAAGGAATGTGACAGAATTTCTAAAGTGCTGAATAATCTTTGAAATGTCCAAAACATACAAGTCTCCATGTTAGTGCTTGGAATGCCAAGGAGAGTTGGTAACAGCGGCCTTTGCAAGGTGGTCTTGGGGAAGTGTTAGCTAAGAGAGTTCCTGGCTCCACCATCTGTGAGGAATAAAGGACTCTTAAAGGTGCAATTAAAGAAATAGTATTCAGGACGAAACTCAGAAAGTTAAATAAACATTAACTTCCAGAAGCAAAATAGTTATGCTACATTGAAATTATGACATATTAAAAGGGGTCGTGTTAGGTCACCCAAGGGCTACACAGGAGTTCATTCTATGTGTCAGTTTGACTAACTAAGGATGTTAGAGCATGCTGTGGTCAGGTCTGGAAGAGTGGCTCCCAGTGTGGCAACATACAGAGGTGATGTTGGACCCCAGATCTCAAGAAATGTGTTATAAGAGTGTGAGCCTGATCTCTGAATCCCTCTTTTGGCATTCCATAACCTATGGCTTCTCCCTCTTGAACATACTCCTTCCATGATTACACCCATCATGGGACTGATACAGCCAAGGAGAGTCATGTGCTACCTGCATTTAACCCTCTGAAAGCAAGTGCAGTAAACCTTTTGTCTTGATAAAGGCTCTGTCTTGGTCATTTTGTTGTAGAATCAGAAAATGGGCTAACGCTGGCAATTTCCAGAAGGGCCTCAGAGAGAAGAAGATGGAAGAGGAAAGCCAAACTCAGTTGCTCCCTTCTTAAGTTAGGACTGTCAGTGGCTTTTTAAAAAAAAAAAAAAAAAGTGGTTTTAAGTTTTGCTCTTAAATAATTGAGACTAGACAATTATATTTATTTAACAAGCCTTAAGGGCACAATAACTGAGCAGTTATTGCTGTACTTTTATCTTCTATTCTAATCTGGCTACCTCCCAGCATTTTAAGGCTCTCTCTGCTCCAGGTCTTTTTCTCAAGGAGTCTCTTGGACTCGCTACCTGTGGCTAATCTCTACTTCCTGTCTCTCCTGGCCCCTCCCTTGGCTGGGAGGAAGTCCTGCCCTATTTCTCTCCCCTGATCATCATTGGCTGATCAGCTTTTATTGACAGTTCAGAGAATAAATGGGGAGCAATGCCTATATACATTGAGACAGGCGTTTCTCAAAATAAGGTTTGCAACCAGATATGGGGGCACAGAAATCAACATTTGAATAATACAAGGATACTCCTTACACAGTGTATATTAACATTGTGCCTACATAAGGTTTCACTTTTCCTGCCCTTAGAATCAAGCCCCTGACTTGAGTGACTTCAGACTTCAGGATTTACCCTAAAATGCCCTTACCTCAAGTTTGTTCCACCACCTGGGCTGGTTAGCCAATCTCTGTGGCTCTGCTTGCAGGTGCAATTCGTAATACGTTGCCCCACAGCCTGTGCCAAATTCCCTAATAAGTTCTCTATATTCCTAAACACGGTTGCTTTCTCTAGAGGATCCAAAACAGGGGTCCTGACAGGCAATGAAATTATCCAAGAGGGGAGATAATAAACGCTTCAGGCAAGCCTCTAGGAGGATTACAGAGAACAAACAACGACACTAAGTGAATATTTAATGAACCAAATTTTTCTGCCATTTAGTTTCTAATACAGTGAAAGGTCTTGTCCCTTGGCTTCTTAAAGTGGAAGTGCAAGGCTTTTGTGGACAAATTTTAAATAGTTGTCCTGTTTTTCATGGCTTGCTTTGGGGATGTTAAAATTGGCTTGTATTTTATGCATTACGTTTCCTCTCTGCTCTGAGGGGGAGCAGAGCATTCTTTGTGTTGTGTATTGTAGTTCAACTGACCTGAAATATATTGCTAGACAGTGCGGTCAGTATAGGACATCCCTCAACACCTTCAGTTAATCTTGAGACACTCACCTAAAAATACAGACAGGTTCTAGAGCCATCAAAGACACTCCGGCCCACCAGCCTGATTACAGTTCTGTGAAATAAACAGCTCTCAACTCAGGGGATTAAGGATATTTATAAGAGAGTATTGAGTGACTATGGCCCGGCAACACAGACTTGATTACCCAAGTTCTGTGTTCTAACATTAAAGGGGGTAATTCGGTTCTTGTAATTTATAGAACAGAGGACGTTGTGAACCAAGGCAAGTTTAAAATACATGGGTGGGAACATCAGAGAGGCAGGCACATAGAAATGGGGGAGATTTTTCTATGGGCTCCAGATGCTAGCTGTTGATATTTTTAGCTTTTGGATTGGTAGGGGCTAGTGGTATAATAAGCTAATAGATTCCAAAAAGGCTTTTTTATCTATTATCATGCTGTTGACACAGAAGGTGGCAAGGAATGGCTGCTCTGGAGAGTCAGAACTTAGCCCAAAATGAGGTCATTAGTCTCAGTACCTGTGACATTCCATCTATCCACAGTGCTGAAATTCTGATCAACCAATCAGTTCCTGTAGACTTGACTTCCCTTCAGGGGTTTCACTCACAGCCAGATGTAGAGGTTTTTTTTTTGGGGGGGGGGTGGGGAGAGTGCAGGGGGTGATTTTCATTCACAATACCCACTATTGGCCAACCATCCCATTTTGTGCTTACGGAGGCTACATATTAAATATTATAAGGTCCCTCATAGCTAAGAGGCTCATTCTAGGCTCTGGTGTGGATTAGGCTGACTAATGGACAGGACAGCAGTCTTCAGGAGAGAGAAACAGCTGGTAAATGCCATTAATAAAGAAACTCCTGGATTATATCAAAACAATCAGCCATCATGGTCTGCATCTGACTTTTCCCCCTAAACTTTGTGTATCCTAAATAGCATTTACATGTGGCATATTAAATAGGAGTATTGTACCTAAAGTCAAAATAATCAAGAACACAGTGTGGACTGAGGACCTCATTGGTTAATCAAGAAATCCTCCAGAGGTTTCATCATGTTCCTTTACTAAAACTGATGATATGCACACACACACACACACACACACACACACACACACACACCGCCACGTCTACAGTGAGTTGTACTTCGGGAACCTTTGAGGTCCGAAGCACTTGAAACAGTTCATTATCCTTTACTGCTAGTCTTTGTTCTTGCCAGTTTGACTCCATGGTCATCACCTCACGTGGAGTGGCTAGCTCCAATTCTAGTAAAGATTCAACTTCAATATCTAAAGCGCTGTAACTCTTACTGCAGGCGATAGCTTTATCTGACCTACTATCTTGGTGGTGCACCAGATCCCAGTTTGGGAAAGTAAATGGTCAGTTACATTACAGGAAAAAGAAAACTCAGAATATAGCAGAGTATTATTCTGAGTCCCTTTCTAGATGAATCGGCCCTGTCCTGAGTACCCGATATTATTCATGGCAGGGTGTATCATTCTGAGTCCCTTTCCAGATGAATCAGCACTGTCCCAGATACCAGATATTATTCATGGCAGGGCAGAAACGAGGAAGGCGGTGGACCTGTGAGAAGTTGGGATTCCACAGGGTTTGTGAGAATAACCAAATGTTATTTCTCATTTCACAGTCGGAGAGGGAAGTGGACTCTAATAGGAGTTATTATAAAATACTGCCCACCTGCTTCTCATTGTCAGAACATGGGCATTGTTTACTATTTTTTTCAATCCCATCTAACTATACTGTAGAATACTTTAAGAATGTATTTAGTCAGGGAACATGGGCCTTTAAGGTACAATGTCTCAAGTTACCTACACTTAGAAATGTTGGCCATTGTCCCCACAGCTACCTAAGATTTCATCAGTATTAACATTCTCCACAGTTCTTATTGAGCTAAGGTACAGGCTTGTGGTTGTTTGAATAAGAATGGTCCCCATAGATGCATGTGTTTAAATGTGCTATCATTAAGGAGTAGCACTGCCAAAAAAACAAAAAACAAAAAACAAAAACAAAAACAAAAGCCAGGCAGTGGTGGCGCATGCCTTTAATCCCAGCACTTGGGAGGCAGAGGCAGGCAGATTTCTGAGTTCGAGGCCAGCCTGGTCTACAGAGTGAGTTCCAGGACAGCCAGGGCTACACAGAGAAACCCTGTCTCAAAAAAAACAAAAACAAAAAAAACCAAAAAAACAAAAAAAACAAGGAGTAGCACTGCTTGGGAGGGGTTAGGAGGTGTTGCCTTTGTTGGAGTAGGCGTGACCTGGTGGACGAAGTGTGTCACTGGGTGGGATTTGAGGTTTCAGAAGTCCAAGCCAGGCTCAGTGGAGCTCCCTCTTTCTGCTGCCTTCTGACCAGGCTTATCTGGCTTATACTTCCACATTGCTGTTCATTATTGAAGGAAATCAGGACAGGAACTCATAAACAGGACAGAAAACCCAGAAGCAAGAACTGAGGCAGAGGTCATAGAGTAGTACTGTTTACTGACTGGCTTCTTATGGCTTGCTCAGCCTCTTTCTTATAGATCTAGGACCACCATCCCAGTAATAGACCTTCCACAATGGGTTGAGCCCTCTTCCACCAATCACTAATTTAAAAGGTGCCCTATAAGTTTGCATATATCCCGATCTTATGGAGGCAGTTTCTTTTTTTTTTTCTTTTTGGTTTTTTGAGACAGGGTTTCTCTTGGAGGCAGAGGCAGGTGGATTTCTGAGTTTGAGGCCAGCCTGGTCTACAGAGTGAGTTCCAGGACAGCCAGTGCTACACTTAATTATGGCATAACAGGCGATTGGTTATACATTTTTACAACTTATTCACCTTGGTTTAGATAACAACAATTTCTATATTCCTTATTGGTTAACAGACAATTAAGAGAACATTTGGAGAAGTGGGATAGGTGTTCATTCCTAGGCCTGGGAACATGAGCTTTTTTTGACCCTGCCAGCAGGATGGAGAAGGTGTCCCTGAGATGTCTGGTCTCAGACAACTGTGTACCACAGAAGGGAACTGTTCAGCTGTAAGGAAGTCAGCTCCCCTAGAGCCTGGGACCTTGAATTTAGTTTCTCCCTATGATTAAATGCAGTCTGAAAACTAAATGGTAGTACGTAGAATAAGTTTCTTTTGCTTGTTCCCAACAGTCTCAAACTAAAGGGTGTCCAGCCGTCCTTACAGGACAAAGGAACATCAGAACAGATGGTGCTGTACCAGGAAGCACAGGCAGCTGCAATTGATTGGCCTTTATACCCGGAAGTTTTTGTAACTTATCATCTGCAGTTTCAGTGGCAAGACAGTAACTAATTGACTTGACCAGGTAGAATTCTTTTTTCTTTCTTAGTGAGAAAATTTTCTGCTACTTTGAGTATAGGGGCTGTGGCTCTAAATAGAAATACCCTAAGAAGGGAATTCTCGAGGAGAGATTTAAACTGGGACTCTGTTAGTCCAAAATCTGGGATTCATCTCTATCTAAATCATATTAAATAATAAATGAATTTCTTTCTGGAGGTAGTAAAAGATGCAAACCTTTTCAAGCATAAAGACTTGGTTAAATTAAGATGGGGGTTTGGGTAAGCAAACAAGCATAACCAAAGACACAGTTAAGAAAAGAACATAGTATAAAAGTCCCTAAGATCAGCACTATACCTATTATCTATGGTAAAATTCTAAATAAATTTTAGAGTTTTCGGGAAAATTCTAGAAGATATACAAACTCATACGTATGAGTTAGGGTTCAAGTACATTTACCTGTAGCTCTTGGTTGATGAGGTAGAGGAAGGTATCATCCAATCTTTCTGAAGCCCACATGGATGTGTCCTAAGGAAAAGTTGGTACACGTTCAAGATGGGAAAAATAAATCCACATGGCTGTCCCCTGAAGTTAAAAGTACCCGGTAAGGTACTTTCTGATGAGATGGAGGAGAGTCTTTGATGTAGTGTCTTTTCCAATAGACAAAAAACACTTGGTTTTATTTCTCTTAGTTCTCTGTATCTCAGGAGTTCACTGTGGAAAGATCCCTGAGTTAAAGGCTTGGCAAGGTCACAAGAGAAACATCAGAAAAATAAAGAATTGTAGATTTGAGGAGGAATGCTGGGGTCGAGGGGCAAACAATTTCAAAGGCAATAAAGAGACAAGGCAAACAAAACAAACCCCAAATGCCTGCGGAGTTCTAAAAGTGAGCAAAATACAAAAAAAAAAAAAAAAAGAAAACAAGCAAGATACCTTGAATACAAAACTCCTTTAGAGACCTGAAGTCAAGCAAGCAAACAAAAGCAAATGCTAGACCAAAAAAAAATGCTTTCTAGTCAAGCAAAAGTGAATAAGTTAAAGCAAAACCCTTTCAAAACAAACCAGCAAGTACCCAAGCAGAATTCTAAACTTCAGCTCAGGACAAACCAATAGACCACCAACAAAATTTAGGGAAATCTGGAGGAAGGGCTGATTTTCCACTAAGAAGGCAAAGCAGGATGTTGGACAACAGGGGAGCCCTGGGCAGGTAGCTGGCACCAATCTGATTCCTTTAGTGGAAAAACAAAAACAAAAAAGAAAAGATTGTCCCTGCAGCCCCACGTTGGGCAGCCAGAACTGCCCACAATAGAAACAACTCTCATCTCAAAAGAATAAATTGTACTGTTTATCCTCAAGTGTGTTGGGCCTGGAAACCCAGGCTCAGATTACCCCAAAATTCTGTGTTCCAATATTGAATCTGTTTCAAGAAGTTTTACAGAACAGAGAATGAAGTGGAAATTTCTGGTTTCTTTGGAGACTCAGTTGTGTCATGTGATGTTTTTCTGGAAACTGTCTTATGAGATGTTTTTGCTGAAGCAGACACGTGGGAGGATGTTTTGCTGAGAACAGACATGTGTTTTTCTGGAAACTGCCTGGAAAAAAGAAGGCGTGTGATGGTTTTCTAGAGCAGATTCTTTTTTTTTTTTTTTTTTTTTTTTTGGTTTTTCTAGACAGGGTTTCTCTATGTAGTCCTGGCTGTCCTGGAACTCACTCTGTAGACCAGGCTGGCCTCGAACTCTAGAGTGGATTCTTGAGAGGACACGTGGTGTTTGGAAAAGATGTAAGTACAGCTGAACAGACAGTGGGCGACAGTGTGGCATTGGTCTGCCTTGCCTTCTCTGAACATCATTTGTCGTGATGTTGTAAAGAGAAATGCGCCAAAGAAATTCTGATGGCATTCCCCTGGCATCTTGCTACTTCCATAGGCTTCGGCTGATTGGCAAAGCCTCAAGGATTCTTCTGGATTGAACTGCTGCTGATGATTTATAAATGGTGTTTGTGAGTATATTGAACTACCACTGCTGCTTCGTGTGAATTGAACTGCTGCTGTCCAGACAATGAAGTCTGGAATTTCTAAACAGTTCCACATCTTCCTTTGCCCTATAAACCTTTCCATTCCATTACCTGGTGGGCTAGATGGGAGGTTAAAGCATTTAAGATCCCTTATTAAAGTAGGTTTTAAAAAATCTAAGCCTACAAGTGAATGCCGTAAATCAGGGAAAGTTTAAGAAGTTTTTATAGTTTTACAGAACAGAGAAAGTCAAAAATAAAGGCCAGTTTAAAATACACTGTAGGCAGGCCCAGATCCCACCCCATCATCTACCCCAGCTATGAACATCTGAAGCATATGAAGGGACCAGTCTTACAGATCCAAAGTGTCAGGATCTCCATGATACAGGGCAAAACCAGGATATCTGAGAGGAGTCCCAGTGAAGATCCTGTATTGACAGTGTAGCAGAAGCCAGAGGCCTCAAACCAGACCAATGGCTCATTGCAATGAACATTTACAAGTAAAGATGTAACAAAGGGGTATACTGTAGGACACACTGTGACATAGTACAACTTCCACAACTAGATTTATTTATTTATTTATTTATTTATTTACTTACTTATTTATTTATTTATTTATTTATTTATTTTTGGAGATTTGTAAGGGTGGAGCACAGACACAAAGGGTTAGGGACATGTAAAAGCATCTTTTATTTGCTTGATGTAACTGTCATATCAAGAGGCTTACTGAAGAATTAGCTTACTCTTTCTGAACTCTGGCTGGCTGGCTCAACTCAGCTGTTCTGGCTCAATCTCCTTGCTAAGCTGACTGATGCAAATTGGCTTCTCCCACTGAATTGTTCTGTTTGCCATCAGACTCTGGCAAATCTTCTGTCCCTATTCTCTGGCTTCAACTTCCTCTGCTGCACTGAACTGCATGCACTCAACTCAAGTGACTGAACTGAACTCGACTGAACTCCACTGAGTCAACTGCCCTCCAATTGGACTTCATTCTCAAACATGGCAGTTTCCTTCTACAAACTAATTTTACCTTAAAGATATGTGCTAAAGATGTGTCTATATTCCAGCCAGAGGGACTAAAGGTGTGTGGCTTGTCTGCACTCCAGTAAGCTCACATCAAGTAGAACCACACAGATCTACGCCTTTGAGTATGATACTTTGCCATAGCAACCGTGTTGTGGATTAAATTCCTCTCTAAGGGAGATGCGTGTAATTGGGATGCATGATGTGAAATTCACAAAGAATCAATAAAAAATGTTTTTAAATTGGTGAGAACATCAGAGAGGCAGGTACATGGAGATGGGAGAGGCTTTTATACAGGATCAAGATGCTATCTGAAGGCTTTCTTGGCTTTGGGATTGATAGAAGCTAGTGCTCTGCTAAGTTAATAGATTCCAAACAGGCTTTTATTTGTTTCTATAACATTCCATCTCTCCACTATACTGAAATTCTGAGCAGCCAATACGTTTCTATAAACATGAATTCCTTTCAGGGGTTTTTACTCACGGGCAGAGGTAGCTTTTTCCCCCTCAGGAATTTTCATTCACAATAGGCACACCCTCTAGCACCCAGCTTTCTTCTGTGTATACTGGTGATTGATCTCAAAGACTCAAGTTTGCTTTGCACACTGAACACCTTAGTGGATGATCCATCTCCCTAGCCCCAAGACACCTCTCTTCCCATATGTGCATCTTTCTTCTTTTGTGTAGGTTCAACACAAGTTTAAGTAAAAGATTAAACATCCAGGTCAGGTGGTTCCCTTACCATCCAGTCATTTGCCCAATCCAGCAGCCTAGAATTTATATATCAGCCGGACAGTAGTGGCGCACACCTTTAGTCCCAGCACTTGGGAGGCAGAGGCAGGCAGATTTCTAAGTTAGAGGCCAGCCTGGTCTACTGAGTGAGTTCCAAGACAGCCAGGGCTACACAGAGAAACCCTGTCTCAAGAAAAGAAAGAAAGAGAGAGGGGGGGGGGAGAAAGAAAAAGAAAGAAAGAAAAAGAAAGAAAGAAAGAAGGAAAGAGCTCTTACCCATAAATACCCATAAGCCCTTCCAGTTCTGTCTTTGAAATGTCTCTCACAGTCCCACACCTCTCTTTGTGTGTCTAGTGCTATACACACAAATGCTAAATTCTGAATCCAAAGACCTGGTTGCCATTCAGAGAAGAGAATTCTCAGGTACACTGGTCTTTGTTGTGTAAACCTTGCTCCCCAGTTTACAGTTGATTGGTTAATAAAAGGCTAGAGTCTGTGATTAGACAGTAGAGAGAAAGGTGGGGTCTCAGGCGAGCCCAGGAAGAGGAGAAAGAAGACAGCGAGGGCAGGAGGTGTTCATTAGACAGAATGGACCAGGAGCTCATATCAGAGAGAAGTGCCCCCTGGGGACCAATTGATGAAGACGAAATAGCACTCCCCCCGCCGCCCACCACCACCACCCCGCGCGCGCGCGCACGCCCACGCGTACACACACACACACACACACACACACACACACACACACACACACGAGATTCAAACAGTAAGTAACGTGGGGAGTGAAGCTGGGAAATAGCCAGTCTAGCATAGAAAAATAGTTTCAGGGTAATTGCTTAGTAATTGTGCTGAAGCTGATTATTAGATAAATCAATAAGACTCTGACTCGATTATTGGCGGCTGGCCGGGTCATAATAAGAACCAGTGTAGTTATTAAATACCATACAACAGGACTCCCAGTCCCTGTCTGTCCCTTCATCCATCACAGATGCTCTTACCAGTCACTGTCATCTCTACAGTGATCCCCTGCCACAGTTCTGGCCACTCCCACATCTTGATTACTGCAAAGCCAGGGATCTTCCTCAGTGCCAATCTGCTCATTCTAGCTCACTGCTGAGCCATGCAGTGGCTTGCAACATAAACGCCGAGCTTCTTAATACTTGCTCACCAGGCCCTGCCTCTGCCTAGGATCTCCCTTCCTGCCAGTGCATTTAAAATGTGCCAGCCCACCTGAGCTCCCTCATCGCTCTTTCCCTGCCTCTCCGTATCTGCCCACCCCGTCTTCTCTCTTCTCCCGCCCCACAGTTCGATGTTTGGATGTGTACTACGGGGAGCTTTCCCCGGACCTACTCATTTCATTCAGACTCGGAATCAGTATTCCTTCAAAGCTTAATGCCTTGTCTCAGTATCTTATATTTCTCTGCTTGGAAGCTCACTGGAGTTCCAGATCAATCTATTCTACTCAATACTGTGTTCCAAGGCACAGCGGTCCTGCCACAAGAAGCTTCCAGTGATGTGAGAGATTGAACTGAGCCCGAGTGATCGAGTGATCCCACAGAGCAGCCCACAGCGTTTTGAAACAAACAAACCAGATGCGGTCAATGCTCTAGATTTGTTCCAACTTAGGGGAAATGACGAGAAGAGATTGGGTTAC
Organism: Mastomys natalensis; assembly: GCA_021653895.1. Lineage (NCBI taxonomy): Eukaryota > Metazoa > Chordata > Mammalia > Rodentia > Muridae > Mastomys > Mastomys natalensis. The sequence continues at coordinate 282,672 of JAJTUV010000012.1, forward strand.
AGTCATCTGAATTCCAGTTCGTTCATTATGACTAGACAGAGAATTAGCACATGAGCCCTCTGTGCATTTGGGAAGCTGTGCCACGGAATGCTTCTTGATGGGCATAGATTCCCAGAAAAGGACATTTGTCATTCCCGTGTTTAATAGCATACAGTTTGAGTTGCCTGCTTTCTTCATTTGTATACTTGGTGTGCCTCTCTGCCAGGCAACAACCTTGGGTTCCACAGAGGCTCCTGCCTTCAGCCTTTCAGACTCTTGTTTTTCACCTCACTCTGCACAAACACCCACATTATGGTAACAGATTACATAAACAAGCAATGCTCTGCTTTGTGTGCTATGTGTTTATGCATGTCTTCATCTGTCTGAGACTCACTGAGAATTGTAGATTTCTATTCTGATGTAACCTTTTGAGCGACCCTATTTCTTTCATTTCCAAGTTCATGAACTCATGTCACATACACACACATACACCACCCTCCTCGTAGGCATGCAGAGATTAAACCAGAGATTGTTGGAGCTACAGACTTCCTTTAGGTCATTTCCTGGGTAATGAACCTGTTTGTAACGGAGGGGTTTCTAGGACATGTGTTTGAAGAGAACCCTTGGGTCTAGGCTACCAGTCAAGTGGGACAACTTCCAAAACTACAGCATAATCATCTTAAAACAAAACCCCACGTAGTAGATGTGCAGCTTAGTCTTCCTATGGGTCCCGAACACTGGAACGGGGGCTATCCCAAAAGCTGTTGTCTGTATATGAGATTTGTTCTTCTAGCTGGGCTGCCTTGTCTGACTTTAGTAGGATAGATAGGAAGGGTCTAGCCTTGCAGAGACCCAAAGTGCCAAGGTGGAGGGATACCCAGGAGGACTTCCCACCCACTCAGGGGAGAAGGGGAGAGGGGATGGGGAAAGAACTAAGGGAGGGGGTAACCAGGAGGGGGCAGTGAATGGGATGTAAAGTGGATAAGTAATGAATGAATGAATGAATGAATAAACAAATAAATAAATAAATTTTTAAAACACACACACAAACTAAGGCTGGCCATGATGGTGCACATCTCTAATTCCAGCACTGGGAGGGTAGAGACTGGTGAATCTTTATGAGTTCAAAGGCAGCCTGGTCTGTAAAATAGACTCCAGCCAGGACCCTGAAAGCCTGTCTCAAAACAAACAACCTCTTCCCCCCGAATTTGTGACAGTTTTGAGAATTCTGGAATTTTGGGTTTATTTTGAAAACGTAGAAACATTATAAGAATGTGTTTTTGTTTTAATCCCAGGTGTGGGGATATGGGGACACTTTGGATTTGTCCACAGCAGCTCACTGTGATTTGCCTCACGCTCTAGCAGAGGCGTGGTTTTGCCAGCTGCAGAGAGTTTCTGTGATTGTGTGACATCTGGAATTCTAAGAACTATTCAGACAGTATATACAAGCTAGGACCTGGAGAGGCAGGGTCAGTGGTTGGTGGTTGTTCATGGGGATTAGTTGTGGTTTGTTAGTAAGTCCTGCTCAAAAAAGAAACAAAGGAAGAAAAAATATATTCACTGATGCCTATCTCTCTCTCCCCCCCATCCCTTTTTCTCTCCTATCTAGTGATAAGGGGTGAAACCAGGGGAATAAAAGGTAGGCAAGTGGAGAACCCACAAATTAGTAAAGACCATCTACACCCAATGTCTTTGTAAAACTTCACGCTAATGGTGATATTGGTGTCTTCTACAATTGCTGTCTTTTATGTTTGCAAGTTCTTTTCTTTTGTCTTCTTTCCTCCCTTCTCACCCTCGACTGCTGGAGTTCCAAGTATGCACCCCTACCTCCAGCTACTCTCTCCCGCGATCACGTGTTCCCCATGACTCCTCTCATGGTAGTGACAGCACCCAGGAAGTGCTCCTGCATCTGGAAGGAGGCTCCCACACTGTGAAGAGACACAATTAACTATCTTTAAGAGTGGAAGCAATGAATGCTCAAGGGAGCCCAAGAAAGGTTATTTGGACAAAACTAGGGTTAGAATTCATAAAGAAAGCAAAATGAAATGAGATCTCACTTCAGGCCAAAGGAAACAGTGAAGGCAAGTTTCAGAAACAATATAGACTCATCCCTCTTCCAATGCTCCTGTCACTGGAGGCCTGGAGACCCCGTATATGAAGTCAATGCCACTGCAACCAGAGACCGTGTAGAAATGGACAGATTATAAACACCTGTTATAGTTAGACATTTGTTGCTATGAAAAGACACTATGGTAGTATGAATATGCTTGGCTCAGGGAGTGGCACTATGAGGGGATATGTCCTTGTTGGTGTATGTCACTGTGGGGTGGCCTTTGATTGAGTTCCTCCTCCCTAGCTGCCTGAGAGATTTGGTTTTCTTCCATTTGCCTTCAGGACAAGATGTAGAACTCTCAGCCCTTCTAGCTTCAAGCCTGGACGCTGCTATGTTTCCCCGCCATGATAATGGACTGAACTTCAGAACCAGTAAGCCAGCCTCAATTAAATGTTGTCCCTTATAAAGTTACCTTGGTCATGGTGTCTCCTTACAACAATGGAAACCCTAAGTCAGACACCATGACCACAGCAACTCTACATCAGGATCAGCAAGCAGCAGGAAGAGACTGCCACACTGGGCATGGCTTGAACATCTGAGACCTTAAAGCCCTCCCCCGGTGACCACTTCCTCCAACAAGGCCATACCTTCTAACAGTGCCACTCCTCTGGGCCTATGGGGGCCACTTTTGTTCAAAACACCACTGTATCCTTATAGCCAATGCCACTCACTGTTTGAAAAACATTACTTAGTTAATGGTAGCCAAATGTTATTAACAGTAATTTTAGTCTACTACAAAAGTGAAGTGAAAGATTAGAAAGTATCTTTATGCATGCAAGTTATGGGCTAGTGTGGTGGCTTTTAGTTCACTGAGGTGGAGGAGGCAGGCAGATATCTGTGACTCTGGGGCCAGCCAACTACATAAAGAACACTGTTATCAAAACAAGTTAAAAGGCTGGCATGGCTTTGCTTACTTGATGTCCTGAATCTCAGTTTTTAAATATGCTTTTGTTCTGTTTTCAACTTTGAAATGTAAAAACTAGAAAACAAAAACATCCATTAAAGCATTTAAGTTCGTCCCTGTGGCCTGCCCAGTCCCCTCCCTTTCTCTCTCTCTTTCTCTCTCTCTCTCTCTCTTTCCATTGTCTCACTATGTGACCTTGGACTATCCTGGGGCTCCTATGTAAACCAGTATGCTCTGTCTCCTGGATGATGGGATTAAAGGCATGTACCACCACGTCCAGCCTGTGGCCTCTTATTAGTATTGCTCTCAAAGAAACTTATACAAACAAATCACTTTAACTCCCTGTCAAAACAGGTTACAGAAATATCTTGAGATATTATGCTGTTGAATTTCACAGGGAAAGCCAAATGTTTTTGTAACTTCCATTGAAGATTCATCCTATCTTAGCTGTCCAGGGTCCCAAGATCAGTCTCACTGAAAAAAAGGTAACAAAACCCCACAAACCCCCACACCCTTTTAGGCACACCACAAGCTAGAGATATAGGTTGGTCTCAGCTGCAGGCTCTGGTCCAAGAATCTTGAGTAAGCATTCAGGTCACACACACATCTGTGTGTCTGTCCCTTTTATGAGGTAAGATCACAGGAACATGAAAGTGTGAAGGTTCTATCTGGACCATTGGTTTCGTTCCCACGGGAGGCTCCAGGAAGATTCCACTCCACAGCAATGTTTTCTTTCAGTCTCTTATATAAGTTCGTGGACAACTTTCTGAATACTCATCTGTGGCAGCATGAAGTAGGCTGGGATCTGTGATACAGTGCTTTACATTTCTCTTAACCAATAAAGCATTCAGCTTATTTACACTTAGAATTGCATACATACTTTTAAGGTATGTAGAGCAATGGTGAGCTTCATTAGATGGTGCTCACTAATTGAAGACCATGCTCTTATCTTGTACACGAATATGACTGGTTCCAAAAGACAGGGTGAGTCATACTCCATGAGCACATCTGGAAATGGAAATGCACAGTTATTTCCCACTTTCATGACACGATTCTTATGAAACTATCCACATTTTTTTATTTGAATCATTCTTTTCATGGCTTCAACTCCTGGGCTCTTTTTTTAAAAATACTTATTTATTTTTATTTTATGTGAATGAGTATTCACCGGCATGTATGTATGTATGTACACTAAAAGCATGCACATACTGTAGAGGCCAGAAGAAAGTAGCAGATTCTATGCTGGAGTTGTATGATAGTTGTAAGTCACCACGTAGGGGCTGGGAACCAAGGCCCTTACCCCTGGAAGAACAGCCAGTGCTCTTAACTGCTGAGCTGTTCCTCAGCTAGTGCCAGACACACATACCCAGGCCCTCTGGCCCCACAAACAGGGATTCTCTGTGTAACAGAGCCCTGGTTGTCCTGGACTCACTTTGTAGACTAGGCTGACCTCAAACTCACAGAGATCTGCCTGCCTCTGCCTGCCTTTGCCTTCAGAGTCCCGGGATTAAAGGTATTCAATATTATGCCCAGCCAGTTGTTTGTTTTTAAGAAAGAGAAACAACAGGAAGTTGGGTGGGTAGAGGGACTCATGGGAACCTGGGAGGTGTTCAGGAAGGGAAAGAGTATAACGATTAAAATATGTTATATAAAATTCTCAAAGTCTACATAAAAATATTTTTAAAAACCCAAATGCACAAAATCTAAAGCAAAATTAACCTTCTACGACACACTTTTCAGTTAAGCATAGGTATTTTTCAGACTGAGAAGAAACCTTTTGGTGTCCAGGGAAGTTTTTGGTGACAGCCAGTTCCACGGCCTACTGATAAATTCCAACAGTAATTTACTTCAACATGTAACAAAGCTTCTGCTGTTTCCCTTGGGTAGAGGCAAGCTTAGACAGAAACAATAAAATAGGGGGACGGTTCTCTTATCCTTCAGGAGTATAGCCCATAGTAGCTGCAAAGATGGGACCTATTTACCGGCCTGCCCCCAAATATTTTCAAGGCAAAACAAATATCAATTGTATAGGTTTGTGATTTGCTTAATCTTGGAAAGTTTTATGGACCAAAGCCCATAACTGTGCTTTAAAGCAAGCACAAATTTCAGAGAAAAGAGGAAGCAAAGCATGGATACTTGTCTAGGAGAGGAGACGCGTAAATGACGCGGACGTAAAGGAACGCCATCAGAACACGTAGGTCTGTGGGGGCGTGGCCAGAGGTGGACTGTATACAGCCCTGAGCCAGACAGGCAGAAAGAGAAGTGAGCTCTCCCTGAGAAACCTCAGTGGGAAGCTTAACAGTGGTACCGAGGAGCTGAAGGCGAGTCTCTCTATCTGACACATACTCAAGAGTCTGCATAAGCCCGTAATAGGAGCGTTGAGCTCACGCAAAGAGTGCTTCAGAGAGCGTCCAGCTGTGTAGATAAGAGGCTTCATAATATTACAAGCGAGACCAAGGAATGAAGCTTTCTGTCAATACCAAGAGCTACCTGAGCCTTAGAAAATCTCTAGCTTCAATACAAAACCAAGGTTTACATAGAACACCAGGCAAGAGAACGGGGGCAGAGCACAAATCGATACGTTTGAGTTCAATGGAGAATTGTAAGAGCACGCACTCTTCTAGCCCTGTATGGGGGTTTATTAAACATAATTACAGTTTAATAGAAAGTAAAGGAATCCTACATTAGGTGTGTGTGCCAGCTGGCTTAGAAGTACATATTTTTCTTCTCATAGCCCTAAAAGGTAAATATGGATCTATCTCTCTCTCTTTTTTTTTTTCATTGATCAAAATACAAGCTCAAAATAGCTAAGAAACACACAGCTTCTAAGTAGGAAAGCCTCTATTTGAACGAGGGTCTGTCTGGCTACAAACATCCATTTTCTACTATGCCTTTAACGGAGAACTGAAGATCTGCCGGGAGCGAGAAGAAATAAATGTGTAATTAGTATAATAAATACAATACAGAGTCTTGCTGTACACATATGAGATGTGCACCAGTGAGGGGTAAGCAGCAGAACCCAAGGGGAGGGAGGGGAGGGCCAAGAGACGGATGGGGAAGGAGTCGGGCCCTGTGCAAGAGAAGACCGATGTCATTCATATACACAGTCCATTAATCACGCCTGGTGCCCCAGCTTTTAGGGGCTGAGCTGTGTTTCCTTAATCTTTCCACATTTACCCAGAGATTTTATCATGAGCATCTGAGATCTTTGAGAGGAATATACGCCCTCTCTACCCAAGAGGAACTGGAAAGGAAACCGACCAATGAGACAGAGACTGAAATGATAATCACTTGTATCCCTCTCCCCTTTCGACCTGAGTCGTTCTCTCCCCATGTCAAATCAGCCAATCTTACTGAGAAGGTCAAGTCTCTGGATGTGCACAACTGAGACAAGGATGTTATAAAGGAAGTGCCTCCAGGGCTGGGGAGCTGGCTCAGCGGTTAAGAGCGGTTAGAGCGTTAAGAGACAAGCTGGGTTCAGTTCCCAGTACCCACATGATGGTTCACAATCAACCCAAACTCTAATTCTAGGAGATCTGACTCCCTCTTCTGACCTCTTTGTACATCTGACATGGGTGTGGTACATATAAATATATGCAGGGAAACCCTTATACACATAAAATAAGCTTTAAAAGGGTATATATAAATATTTCTATTTATATTTTATATTATGCAGAACACAGCATACAGTATAGTAAATAATATATAACATATATTGCATACAGTATCTAATGTTATATATTATATATCAGTTATATATTATATAATTGCATAAAATATTATGCATTAGTTATATATGTAATATATATCATATATATTTCATATATATGGAGATAGGTGGAGAGAGAGAGAGAGAAAGAGAGAGAGAGAGAGAGAGAGCTGGGCAGTGGTGGCATACACCTTTGATCCCAGCACTCGAGAGGTAGAAGCAGGTGGATCTCTGAGTTCGAGTCCAGCCTAGCGAGTTCCAGGATAGCCAGGGCTACACAAAGAAACACACACACAGTGGACACCTCCCACCAACCAAATCAAAGAGCATTCTATACATAGAAGCATGTTTATAATACAAAGTTCTTAGGAGACATTTTCAGAAAGAGTCAAATTCTTTCACTCTGTCTTCTTAGGGTAGTTTCACAGTTGATGTACATAAAGGTTTGGCACTAATGTATTCGAGGAAGGCACAGTAAAGAAACTGCCAATAGGATTGTTCCATGGCATAAAGGGGAAGGTTCTTCTTACATTGTAGATATGAGAGCCAGAACAGCCAGAGGCATCTGGAAGAGTCCAGAACGGAGAGAGTAAGTAGGCTGGACGTGGCCAACGCTATCTCTAAGAGAAGGGAGAATATCAGGGGACAGAGAATAGAGTAAGCATAGTAAAAATAGCAAGAACAGGTCATAGTGAGAATAGCTGGGTTATAAGGAGAAGGAGTAGCTGTCCAAAGGGAAGGGAGCTGGGGGTAGAGGGAGCTTACTGTAGGGAAGGAGGTGAGAAGGAATAGGATGCTAGCCTGGACTTTGAAATAGGTCACGGGTACTTATGACACTGAGGGAGCCTGGGGGACAGCATGCACTTTAGTATGCTAATAGGCCACACTGTCCCTATGCCAGAGGTAAGGAAATGACTCCTTCTGGGAGATGGGAACCAGTTCCACAAGTTCCTGAGGAATGCTGGTTTTTAATCTAACTGCCAGAAATCCTCCTGTAGTAGAGGTTGGGCTCCTGTCTACATATATAGACTGCCTTTAGAAGTCTGGGGAATTGGAGTTTCCTTTGGACTTGTTAATACTAAATGTACAGAAGAAAGAGTGGACCTCTAAGGCTTCTTTAAAAATTAACATAATTGATTTTTTTTTTTTTTAAACAGAGATAATTCAGACAACAGCACAGGATGGACGAATTACTGGACGCGTCAGTTGGTGTGTGTGAGCTGCCAGGTGCCGGGCCTGATCTGTACAGAGGCAATGAGACAAGGGTTACAGGAAGAATGTACTATTATCCCAGCACTCAGATACAGAGGCTGGAAGCCCTTTGCTCTGCGAGTTACAGGCCAGTCAGGGATACATAGTGAGATACTGTCTAAAAAAAAGAAGAAGAATGAAGCATGGAAGGAAGGAAGAAAGGAAGGAGGGAGGGAGGAAAAGAAAGAAAAGGAAGAGATTGACAAGAATTAATTGGATATACATGGAAAATGAAAGCAAGAGAATGTAAAATCTTGTCCCAAGAATATCTTTCTAAGCAAAGTAGAAAGGGCTGATCTTAGAAATGTATACAATGGAGCAATAGAGTACAATATTCTGTTTTTGTTGTCGTTGTTCCCTCTCCTGGTCACCCCTTCTGACAATCCTTTTCCCCTCCAGCCCCCACCTTCTCCTCTGAGCAGGTGGGGGCTCCCTTGGTATTCCCCACCCTGGCACTTCAAGTCTCTTCGAGGCTAAGGGCTTCCTCTCCCAGACAAGGCAGCCCAGCTAGGAAAACATACAGAGCTGATGTCCTTAGCGTGTTCGTATCTCTTATTGATGGAAGCAGGGAATCATGGGAAGACCTATGTCTAACAACAACTATTTAACTAATGTTAACCAACTTGGGCTCTGCTGTAAATGCCTAATGTCTGAGTGTCCTCCTCCTCCTCAATTTTTAGCGCTTGAACTTGCTTTGTACACCCACTGGAATTCAGAGATCTGCCTACCACACCTCCTGAGGACTGGGATTAAAGGGACGCACTACCATCCACACACAGTGTTTGACTCGTGTTTTAAAGAAAATTTATATAGTTTGTGCTTTTTGTAGATTTCTTTTGGGAGGGGGGAGTTCGAGACAGGGTTTCTCTGTGTAGTCCTGGCTGTCCTGGAAATCACTCTGTAGACCAGGCTGGCCTCGAACTCAGAAATTCACCTGCCTCTGCCTCCCAAGTCCTGGTATTAAAGGCGTGCGCCATCACCGCTAGGCCACTGTAGATTTTTTTTTTAAATATTTTAATTACGGACATGTGTATACAATTATGTGTAAGTATTTGCACATGAGTACACGTACCCTTGGAGGGCAGAAGAAGACGTTGAATTCCACAAGAGCTAGAGTTACAGAGGGTTGTGAGCCACCCAACATGGGTGCTAGGAACCAAACTCATGACCTCTAGAAAGGGCACAATCTTAACTGCTCTGCCATTTTCCTCCACCTCCTACCCCTATCTAGTAATGGGGATTGGATTCAACCCCGTATCTATTAGGTGTACACTGTACTGCTGAACTGTAACCCTACTTCTTTATGGAATCTTTTCTTATAGTACATTAGTTTTAAGCTTTATGGGTCAAGCAGGGACCCAACAGGAGGATATACTTAAGTTAGAGTAAGTCCAGCAGTGTTCAGTGAATAGGCTGTTTCCAAAAGGGCGGCTAAGATGGAGGTAATCCAGAAGACACTGGCTGGTGCAAACTATGGGCCTCTCTCTCCAGAGAGAGGCACCTTAAGTGTGGAGAGGTCCGGGTAGGGCAGAGCTCAGAGCAGCACTGCTTACTTTCCCAGTCTGGCAATCATCAAATCACTGACTGTGCACTGTATTCCTTAAGTAATATGAAATGATTTCCAATAATTACCTTATAGCCTTTGAACTGGCTGGCTTTGCATGTCAACTTGACACGAGCTAGAGTCTGATTCAGACAGGAAGGAGTCTCACTTGAGGAAATGCCTCCATGAGATACAGCTGTAAGGGCATTTTCTTAATTAGTGATTGATGGGGAGGGCCCAGCACATTGTGAGTGGTGCCAGCCCTGGGCTGGTGGCCCTGTCCTTTATAAGAAAGCAGGGTGAGTGAGCCATGGGAAGCAAGCCAGTAAGCAGCACCCTCCATGGCCTCTGCATCAGCTCTGGCCTCTAGGCTCCTGTCCTGCTTGAGTTCCTGTCCTGACTTGCTTTGGTGATGAGCAGCAGTGTGGAAGTATAAGCCGAATAAACCCTTTCCTTGCCAACTTGTCTTTTGGTCTTGGTGTTACATTGTAGCAATAGAAACCCTAACTAAGACAGCCATGTTTATAAAAAGAAATTTTAAAGAAATGGCCTCTCTGGTGTGCCTGCCCAGGTATGAATACAAGGCGATTGGTAGAAGCTGGTAGGAACAGGAAGATGGTTTTTGTTCTCAATCTTTCAGTTCAGGTTAGAAAAAGTAAAAACTCCTACAAGGAAATCCCCCTTTTGTTCACATGTTGCTCAAGGCTTTAATGCCAAGCTCTGGTTCTGGAGTCTAATTTTGATCAATGTGCTGTTTCAAGAAACAAACATGATATACGAAAACAAACAAATTGACCGCACCTGACCCACCACCAAGCTTACTGAAAATGGTTCAGTATAATCAGCTCATAAAATGAATAAAAATAGTGCTCATGTTGGAGAAATGACTCACAGTTTTTGGGGTAAGATTTATGACTTCTACTGGTTGTCCGCACTCAAAATATTGTTCAAATCTTCTGATTACAGTTTCACTTCGTTATCATCTAACATGCTAATTTGAGAAAATACCTTTGTCTTTGAATACTCAGGAGAAAGTTATGTTTTAATTTAAAGTAGATGTACTCCTTTAAAGTAAAGGATGCTGGCACTTTTGAGAGAAGGGAAACGGGACAGAAAATCCTCAAAGGGGACTGGGCAAGATGGCTGAGTTAGCAAAGTGCCCATTGAGTAAACTGACGGTCTGAGGTCTGCTCCCCAGCACCCACAGAAAAAAAACTGGCACAGCATCACACATCTGAATCCCAGTGCTGGGTGGGTGGAGACAGGAGACTCCCAGAAGCTCCTGGGACAGCCAGCCTAGCCCAAACCATACACTTCAGGTCCAGTTAAGAGACTCTGTCTCGCGGGCAGTGGTGGAACACACCTTTAATCCAGCACTTGGAGGCAGAGGCAGGCAGATTTCTGAGTTCGAGGCCAGCCTGGTCTACAGAGTGAGTTCCAGGACAGCCAGGGCTACACAGAGAAACCTTGTCTCGAAAAACCAAAAAAAAAAAAGAGAGAGGACTCTGTCTCCAGAAGTGAAGAAGGTGGACAGCTAGTGAGGGAAGGCACCTGACTTCAGTCTCTGGCTTCCATGTGATTATTTACACAAATGCTAATGTCCCCACATGCACATGTGCAGACACAGCAAACCACACACAAAATACTAAAAGGTTACAGGAACTATGTAAAACATACACCTGACACGGGGTTAATATAAAATGTATGTAAAGAATTTAACAGCAAATAAATAACCCAATTAAAATATGAGCAAAGGGTGAGTAGACACTTCTCTGAAGGAGACAGGAGAAAGAGTTAATGGTTGTATACAAATGTGCTCAATCACATATAATTGGTGGAAATACATCAAATGCAGCTATTAAGGTGATTAGCCGAATGATAAGAGATAATCACTGGCAAACACATGGAGAAAGGGGTCCTCTTATACAGAATGGAAATGGAACAGTATGGAAGTTCTTCAGAAGACTGAACATAGAGCCACCATATACTCCATGTGCTGCATAATAGCATATCCATCAACAAACATCAAATACACAGTGGTGGTCCCATAAGACTATAGGACCTAGTGATTTCCTAGCTCTTTTACTTTGTGTAAGTAGTGTCTATGGTGTCTGTACAACAGCATTATCCCAGCCCATTTCTTGGGGCATATTTCTGTTGTTAAATGACACGTGATTGTATACACAAAGAAATAAAATCAGTGCTGTGATTCTGTTGAGTCACCTGGGAGACAAGCTCCTACACCCACTTGTGAGGGATTGTCTGAATTAGGTTAAAGTCTGGCCATGCCTATCAGAAATTATCTAGAATGGGTCCATTGAAGTGGGAAGATCTGCCCACTGTGGGTGACATCATCCCATAGGCTGGAGTACTAGACCGAAGAAAAAGCAGAAAGGAAGCTGAACACTAACACTCATTCCTGTCTTTCACTGCCTGTCTTAGTTAGGGCTTTACTGCTGTGAACAGACACCACGACCAAGGCACTCTTATAAAGGACAACATTTAATTGGGGCTGGCTTACAGATCAGAGGTTCAGTCCATTATCATCAAGGCGGGAACATGGCAGCATCTAGGCAGGCATGGTGCAGGAAGAGCTGAGGGTCTTCATCTGAAGGCTGCTAGCAGAATATTGACTTCCAAGCAGATAGGGTGAAGGTCTTAAAGCCCATACCCACAGTGACACACCTACTCCAACAGAGTCAGACTTTCTAATAGTGCCACACCCTGGGCTGAGCATATACAAACCATCACACTGCCTGTGGACCTGATGCCACCAGCTGCCTAAAGTCCGTGACTATCTCACCAGGATGGACTCTACCAGTGATCTCTGAGCCAAATGAACCTTCCTTCCTTCCTTAAGTTGCTTTGTCATCCCAGTGAGAAAAGTAGTTACTCCTCTTTGTAGACCCCTCTTTCTCTTCAGTGAGGAGACCGAGTGGACACTGGGATACAGATTTTCTTAAAGACCCTGCCAGGCAAGACCACCACCCTCCACATTGGGTCCAGTGACACCATCAAGACTGTTAAGGCCAAGATCCAGAAGAAGGGAAGTAACCTGCCCAGACAAAGTCTCTCTTTCTGGCTTCCTGTTTGGCAATATGGGCTCTTCCAAACACATGTACCTCCACTGTGATGTGACTTTTAGCCTGACAGAACTGATGCATGTAAGAGGCCTTTGAGCCTCCCAAACTATGGGCTCAATAAACCTTCTTGCTTTTTAAAGTGTCTGGGCATTTCATTAAAGTAACAAAAAGTTAGCTGATACAAGAAATGTGAGTGGTTTGTTTCTTTTGGGCGGTTGAAGGTAGATATTATTACTCTGTAGACATTCTGAATGATATAGTATATTTCGGTGGTTTGAATGAAAGTGGTGACTCTTCGTATTTCCTCATTGTCATAGGTTCATAAGGAGTGGCGCTATTGGGAGATGTGTCCTTGTTGAGGGTAGATGTGGCATTGTCGGAGGAAGTGCATCACTTTTTCTCCTGCCACCTGCAGATCAAGATGTAGCACTGCAGCACCATGTCTGCCTGCATGCTGCCATGCTTCCTGTCATGATGATAATAGACTGAACCTCTGAACTGTAAGCTAGCGTCAATGAAATGTTTTCCTTATTAAGAGTTGCCTTGGTCATGGTGTCTCTTCACAGTGATAGAAACCCTAAGGCAGCTGCTTATAAGTTGTCCATTTCTGCACTGTCATTGGCTGCAGTGTTACTGACAATATATATGGGGTCTCCAGACTTTCAGTGCAGGAACATTGGAAGGGGATGGGTCTGAACTGTTTCTGGCACTTCCCTTCACTGTTTCCTTTGGCCTGCACAGTTTCTACCAGCAAATACTAATCTTCCATCAAAATCCACCACATGTGCTTTATTCTTTCCAGTGAGAAATTTCTCTAACATTGCCAGTTGCCAACTTCTTTCTTGGATCCCAAAACACTCAGAAGGGAATTCTTATATTCTTTTATAGTATATCTTTATACTTTATTGTCATTATCTGCCTTCAATTCTGTCCTCCCTCATCTTCTCCCAGCTATAACCTTATGAAAAGACTAGCATCGTATCTACCATGCATCACAAGGCTTTACCATAGTAGATGCTGGAGTGTAGCATCAGCAAAGAAAGATGGATCCGTCTCTCAAAGGACACTAAATGTCCCGTGATGTCCCTTTTAAACTTATTTCAGCCCTGCCCAGCCTTTCCTCCAATTAGCTGGTCCTTGCGCTGTCTGTCATCTCTTTCCGAGCACACCCACCATTGCCGGTGACAGGGTTAATTAGACCAGCAAGTACTGCTGTGCTGGGAGTTCAAAGAATTCTAAGTCTCCATCTCTGCCTTCCAGAGGCGTGCAATCTGGCTGGAGACTTAAAGACCAACACAAGGAACAATTAGGCGGCGATATGGAGACATAATTAAGTGCTAATTGTTTGGGACAGGCTGCATATTTTCAAAGGGGGATAATGAAGTCAGCCATTTAATGAGTACATGATTTACAACGGGTGTTGTGCACAGCATCCTTGAATTGAGCACAGGAGTAAAATAACTTCGGGTTCAGAGAAGAAGGCGTTGCTCCCTATCCCAGTATCGTAATCAGATTTGGGGGAAAACCGACCCATTCATCTGCTTGAGAGGAAAAGGGGTTGGCCCTCAGCAACAGTGTGCAAGAAACGGAGAATGAGATTTCGGGAGTCTCTTCTATAAAACACAAGAGTTTGCTGGAAACGTATATGTGTGTATTTATGTATCTACAAGGAAAATGGTTGCAGAACATTTAGGAAAAGGGGGCTGGCCAGTCATCGTAGCAAGGTCCTTAACGTCCAAAGAAAATTTTGTCAATAGCCGGGCGGTGGTGGCGCACGCCTTTAATCCCAGCACTTGGGAGGCAGAGGCAGGCGGATTTCTGAGTTCGAGGCCAGCCTGGTCTACAGAGTGAGTTCCAGGACAGCCCGGGCTACACAGAGAAGCCCTGTCTCGAAAAACCGAAAAAAAAAAAAAAAAAAAAAAGGTAGGTTGAGAACCATTGTCTTATATGAATATATCTTCCCTTTGAATATTCCTTTCCCAAATTCTCTGCTCTGTCAGAAGCCTACAAGCCTTGACTATGGCTTTGACAGAACAATGAAGGACACTGAGAGTCTCTCCCCACCCACTTTTCTCAGGTGGGAAGGTTGGTTCTCCTGATAGCACTGGGAAGCTGAGGTAACGCCGGAATGCCAGATTTTAGCTCTTCAGGGCTGTTTGGCAGCTAATCCCAGTCCACGGGAGCCTTGTTGGCTGGTGTATCTAGACGCTTGCTCTAAGTAACCACACTATAGCTGAATGAATCTTCTTCACCCTTCCTTACTTTCCAAACCTCCTATCTAGAAAGGTTCAACGTGGACAGTCTACCCCTGCGCAGTAAAAGAACGGGAGCGAGTCATTCCTAAGGGGAGCGAATTAGTTACTGTGATGTTGCTTTAGCTAAGCTGTCTGCAGAAACGTTTGGAGAGATTTCAGTCTATTAGGACAGGCAATCTAGGAGGCTCAGTCGGGGCGGTAGCTTCAGGAATAACTGTTTACGAAGTGGCAAGATGGAAAATATGGAAAGCAGACGGGAGGAGGCGGGACAGCTACAGGCTCACAGCCTCCCAAGAAAAAAGCTAGGGACCAAACGTTAAAAGCTTGAGTCAGGCTCAAACCATAGCATAGATTAATTACATTTGTTAGATGTCAGGCAAAAATGAGAGGTCCAAAAACCCTTGGGGAATAAAAATTTTCAATTCCCCAGGAAGCAATCTGGACTCCTCGGAGGAAACCACTGATCACGGGTCGTTGATCAGTGACATCATGTCTTAGGAGGAGAAGTCTGGAGCTGAGTCAGCTCCTGGGCCAGATAACAAGGCCAGAACAGAGCTGGTTTCCAAAATTCTTCAAAGTTTAGCAACCAATCAAAATTGTACTAATGTCACTGCTTTGTCTCTACCAATCATATTAGAGGTTACCTAACCTTTCTGGAAAATGCCCCTAACCTTTTATAAAAGGGGGCCGCCTACAAGCCCCTTAGGTTGTTGCCATTTTGATGAATAGTTGACCTGAGTCACTATTGCTGTCACTGAGTGCTGGTAATTTCTGAAGAACAAACACTCTTTGCCTTTGCATACTATTTGACTCTGGAGTCTTCCTTCAGGGATTTTTAGACCTTAACAACAACATATAGAAAAATTAGGAGTCACTTTGTGGGCATAAAGGGGCTCTTCTAAATAGCACTAAAGACCTCTGTAAAGACTCTCTCTGAACAAAACCTAATTTCTTTGGTTCATGTTATTGTGAGCAAAACAGTTGAGACCCGCTGAGAAAGGACTTGAGAGCAAACTACCATCACTGTGGAGAATGCCCTTTGGACTTGGAGACTTCAGATTTGCACTGTTTAGCTGAGAAGGTCTCGGCAGGGCTGACCTTGGTTCAATACTTGAGATTAATGCCCTAGAACGTTCTAAAAAGGCCAGAGGTGATGTAAAGTGAAAAGGAGGGAAAATATTAAAAAGTAAAAAAAAAAAAAAAAGACGAGAGGTGAAATGCCCAAGACTGTTGCAATTAGGCAGGCTCTAAAGAGATGAAGTGACCGCCCAACCTATGCATACTGCCGATGCTAATTTCTTGTATGTGCCTCAAGGAGATACTTTGCGTTTGTTTGAGCTGATTCAGCTATGGAAGAATCAAGCCTGCTTTGATTTTTATTCTTCCCTTAAATCAACCGTTTTTCTTTATGTCTGATAAAACAGTAACTCTAATGGTTTCCATAAGTGTTGACTCCCAAAAAACGGACTTAGTATTCTTAGTCTAATGCAACTCAGAAGGTTAGCCAAGTACGAGCCTCGACTTCACCTGTCAACTGCAGAAAGTCTGAGTGAGTCTTGCTAAGCCAATGGCCATCGACACTCGTGGGATGTTTGAGCTGAGAGGGACTACACAGATCACACCCTCAGTGATCCCTGGATGGCATGAAAGATGTGTAATTCACAGAGTAGTACCGGCACCTGCTTCTGCTTGACCCCGGGTGGGTGATTCTAGGACAGTGAGGAATCCCAGATGGACAGCTCAGACTATGCCACGCTGGTGTTCTGATAGGCTTCCATACATGGGAAGCATGGCTTCAGAAAGGCCCAGTGGACTGGTGCTGTCCTCCATACGACAAAACATTGAAAGGCCAAATCTTTTAAGTTCATACTCTATTTTAGAGAACCTGACCTAAGTTTGAATTCAGGTAGACTAACAGGCTGGTACCTAGCATTAGTTTCCAAGTTGCCTCCCAACAAAACCCGAGCCTGTCTCCAGACTCTAGGCTAATCCCCAACAAGACCAGTGTCTCCAGATTATTCCCCCAACAAACCTACATCCCCAGGTTACAAGCCCATGCCCTGCCTAATGACCACCAATGCAGAGGGGAGCAGAGATTAAGTTTATGATATGATTCTCAGCACCAGCCAATTATGTTAAAGGCCACAGTAGCTTTCCACTTAGATGTTTACACACCTACCCTCCACTTGCTGCTTACTATAAAGCCTTGCCCAGATAGACATTTGGGGATCCCCCACCACCAAAACTGTCCTCAGTGACGGTGGTGCTTTGGGGGTCGGGGGGACTGAACTAGCTCGAATAGAATAAAAACCCTGCTGTGAGTTGATCAGATCGGCTCCTGTCTGTGTTTTGGGGGATCACTAACATTTCCCTGGCACCCCAGTTCACCTACCGTGGTAGGGATGGGGAAAATCTGGACAAAATGAGATGTAAGGAAGAAACCTTAGAATGGCCCACTATGTCTTAACTGGTGTTTTATTGCTGTGTAGAAACACCATGACCACAACAACTCTTACTAAAACCAAAATAAAACTGAACCAATGGCCGGGCGGTGGTGGCACACGCCTTAAACCCAGCACTTGGGAGGCAGAGGCAGGCGGATTTCTGAGTTCGAGGCCAGCCTGGTCTACAGAGTGAGTTGCAGGACAGCTAGGGCTATACAGAGAAACCCTGTCTCGAAAAAAAAAAAAAAAAATTGGAGGGTGGCTTACAGTTTACAAGGGTTACTCCATTACCATCATGGTGGGGAGCATGGTGGCTCAGAGGCAGGCACAGTGCTGGAGAAGGAGCTAAGAGTTTTAGCATCCTGATCTTCAGGCTGTGGTCAGGGGTGTAGCTGGTAAGGGTTGTTGAAATCTCAAAGTCACCTCCCCCATGATATATATCTCTTAATCCTCCCAAATACTTCATCAACTGTGGACATGCATTCAAATCTATGAACCTATGGGGGCCATTCTCATTCAAAGCACCACACACTATTTTTAACTGGAATCATCCTGACTATGTTCAAGTAGCAGCAGTGTACGGAATATGATTAAACCCAAGTGGTGGAAAAAGAGAAATTGGGAGCATGACCCACACTTCCCTGTGTGAATGTAAATGGACTGATTCTTTGAATTCTTCTCATCTCTCCCTCTGTTGCTTTTTTTTTTTTTTTTTTTTTTTTTGATAGGGTCTCACTATGTAGCCTTGGCTGGCCAGGAAATAAGTCCCTAAAAACACCAGGCTGTCCTCTAACTCAGAGAGATCCACCTACTTCTCTGTCTTCCAAGTGTTGAAATAAAGGCATTAGCCACCATACCTGGCCATTATATTCTTTAAAAACAAAGAAACAAACAAAAACCTCCAAAGCTGTACTATCTTGTCTAGAAATAGTGTTTTGTTTGGGGGTTTTGTTTTGTTTGTTTTTGAGACAGGATCTCTCTATGTAGCCCTTGGCTGTCCTGGAACTCACAGAAATCCACCTGTCTCTGCTTCTGAGTGTTAGGATTAAAGGTGAGTGCCACCACACCCAGTCAAGAAATATTCCCAAAGGACCGAATGGTATGAAAGAACTATACTGTAATCAGAAAACTATAGCTCTCGTGTATGGCCAAGAGCCTGCTTTCCCAGCTGTCGTCGGTCCCTACTCGTTGCCTCTTGGAATACAGTCAAGAAAGGGAAGCAAATTCTGAGGCTTCTGTGCATCCCCTTCTTGGAGATGAAGCTCCTCACTGATGCTGGAAACAGAGTCATCCAGTTAGCGCCTACTAGGATTGAGCCATCTGGGTTTTTCCAGCTGAGCAACTGCTAGGTTTCCTCAAAAACAGGGTTGATTTGCTGAGCCCTGCAGCAAAGGAGTTCCAATTTCTGAATCAGTGTGGGGCCAACATCTGAACAATCCTTGCAGGTTCCTGCTGAAAGAGTTCTCTAGGTCTGGCCAAAGTGAATGCCCGCTATCCCAAAGCAGATTTTTGTCACCTTAAGTCAAAAGGGTGAGCCCATTTCCTGGCTGTGGGGACCACCTGCCATTTTTAAGGATCCTCTCCTGGCCTCTGCAAATCAAGACATTTCAAAAGTAGAAAAAAAATGAAGATTTCAAAGTTCAGGGTGGAAAAGCAGAATGGGCGTGCCCTAAAGCATTCGTGGCAAACACACCATGCTCTTTTGCAAAGATTTGAAACCACAGCTTTCAGCATCTCCAAGAGCACTGAACTGCTTGATAATGTTTTTAAACAATGAAGACTATGGCACAAATTGCTACCATATACTAGGTATTTTTGTCCATAAGGACACGTTGTGCATGTGTATGAACATGTTGGGGGAGTGCATTTTTGCGTGGACATGCACACAAGTGTATATGGGGGTCAGAGATCAACGTGGGTGAAATTTCTCAACGGCTGTCCACCTTGTTGAAATAGAGTCCCTAGACAACTTAGAACTTGCCAAATAGACCAGGTTGCACGGCCAGTCAGTCACAAGGAGCCCCTGCCTCACCATCATCTAATAATGGCCGTATTTGTTTGTGCGTGTGTATTTGATTTACTTTCATGGCTGTTGTTTTTTAACTACTTGAAAGCAAATTACAGTTATCATGAAATTTCATGCCTAAATACTTCTGCATGCCTCTCCCAAATCCGGGAGCATGATGTATAATCATGACTTCATCATCACATCTAAAAATTTAGTAATAATTTCATATACTCTAATCTCCAGTCGTAATCAATCTTTTCTCCTTTGTTCTAACGCAATAGTTTTTCTCAGGACTAGTAATTGAATAGAAGACCTCATGCACACTAAACAAGCACTCTTTCTCGGGGCTCCAACTCTAGCACTCCAGTGTATGTTTTACAGCTGCTCTTGTTCAGGCAGAATCCAATTATGAGTGACACACTGTATTTTAAAGCTCATAACTGCCCCCCCTTTGATTTATTTTATTTTTTTTAATATCCATGCCAGTTTACTCACACACTGAATTGTTCTGGTTACTCTGATTCTTCATTTATATTGGGATTTAACTTTACCCTATCCTTTCTAGATGTTATATCTGAAGAGTTTTGATCTGACTTAGGCACGCCATTGTCAGAAACATTCATGGGTAATGATTTTTATACATTTATTTATTTGGGAGGAGGGGATGGTACACTCATGTCGGAGGCTAGGGGACGACTTCCGGGAGTCAGTTCTTTCCTGTTGCTGTGTAGGTTTGGGGATTGAACTTGGGTTATTACAGTTGGCAGCAAATGCCTTTAACCCGTGCAGCCCCCGTGGCTCACCATTAGTAATGATTGCTTTATTTAATGTCACCCCACTGACCTGGTGCGTTTCCTCAGAAATGAGTCAATAATGGCTGAGATGATACTCCGGGAAGCCTATCCTATTAGGTAGGTAAACATTCCATACCCTTTCTTTCTTTCTTTCTTTCTTTTTTTTTTTTTTTTCAAGACAGGGTTTCTCTGTGTAGCCTTGGCTGTCCTGGAACTCACTCTGTAGACTAGGCTGGTCTCGAACTCAGAAATCCGCCTGCCTCTGCCTCCCAAGTGCTGGGATTAAAGGCATGCGCCACCACTGCCAGGCTCCATACCCTTTCAAACTGGTGTATTTCATAATCTCTGAGCAGTGGATCTCCTTGCCAAAATTTCTGCAAAGACCACATGGTGGCCTCGAAAGTCTGTCTTATGAGTTTTCAAACCCTTGGGAACTGAGAATGCCTAAACCAGACCAGCATGTCCTTAAATGCAGAGAGTGAGTGGGTTGATCTGTCCAAAAAGGTAAACAAAGTCAGGAATGATAGGAATCCAGACACTGCTCAGAATTAAGAACCAATCTCATTAACTTGCCACTAAAGACAGCCCTCCATCAGGCCAGTTCTTTAGACTGGGGCTTAGATGTGTCTGGACAGTTGCATTTTTGAGATCGTTGTGTTAAGAGTCTGCTGACTTTATCAATAGCTGGGACTGCTTCTGCAAATTCCAAACTTGTATGGAAATACCAGCCAGACTGCATGGGCCACTCTCAATCACCTTCCTCTGCCTTCCTTATTCCCTTGAATGGTTTTTGCCTTCTTGCAAACATTGACATAGGAAAATGAAAGAAAAATATAACCAGAGAAGAGACTAGTGCAGATAATGTGGCAGTTTCGGCAACTGCTTTACCCAAACCCCTTACTGGCTTCTTAAAAGACGGGAGGATGCTTTATCCACAGTGAAATGAAACTTTTGAAAATGTTCCGTGATAAGTCGGGGGCGTGGTGGTGCACACCTTTTAATCTCAGCCCTTGGGAGGCAAGGCAAGTGGATCTCTGTGAGTTCGAGGCCAGCCTAGTCTACAAGGTGAGTTCCAGGACAGCTAGAGCTACACAGAGAAACCGTCTCAAAAACCAAAACCAAACAAACAAAAAAGTGTTGCATGAACAAGTGAAGCTATCCTGGAGTTACTTTGTGCTGATTGACATAAACTAATCGAGACAAGGACAGTGTGGTCCTTGACTTAAATCCTACCCTTGCCTTAGCTGTGCTACAGATCTGACGGCTGTGACAGGGTATGTATGAGGAACCTGGAGAACAGGCCTACTGCCTCCTTCTCACACGCAGAGGCTACTCCAGGCTGTACCTTACTCCATGACTTAAAAAAATAAAGTATAATGATGAAGATGTGTTCATGGGCTGTATTACGTGCGTGTGGAAGTCAGATGACCACTGTGCAACTTGCTTCTCTCCTTCCATCCCGTCGATGATCCCAGGGGATCAAACTCAGGCTTGGCAGCAAGCACCATTACCTGCTGTGCCTTCTAACCACACATCTCCCCTTTCTTTGGCCCTGGATTTCTGAGACCCGAACACCAATGGGCCTTCTCTCAGACGAAGCCAGATGAGATGGTATGAGGATTTGTGCAATGGAAAAGTTCTTTAGTTGCTCAAGAGCTATTTGTTGAAGATTAATTATTAACTCACCAAGGCTGGAAGCTTTAGAAGGGGGAAATAAATAACATCTTTGATTTTTCCACCCTAGCTTGAGCTAAGAGAGAAGTAGGAGATAGACAGATGCAGATTAAAA
This sequence comes from Mastomys natalensis, assembly GCA_021653895.1. Lineage (NCBI taxonomy): Eukaryota > Metazoa > Chordata > Mammalia > Rodentia > Muridae > Mastomys > Mastomys natalensis. The sequence continues at coordinate 304,544 of JAJTUV010000012.1, forward strand.
CGCCAGCTTTAATAGTATTAAGGGATGACGGTAGCCAAGGAATCTGGAAACCCAGATTGGTCACATTACCTTCCTGGTCCCAGGCAGTTCACAGGATAGACAGACTGCTATTGTGTAGCCGTAAGTAGCTAACAATGTAGTTTCTTTAGAGCAGAAGGACTAACAAAAGAATCCAGAAGGAGCTATTCCTCATCCAAATTCCTATCTGGTTTTCAGACCATTTCTTACCTCTCAGCATGCATTCTCTTTGGGCATTATTTAGCTCTACTGCTAGTGCATGGTAATCCACAAAGATCTAAAGATATGTCCCAGGTTGCTCTCAGATTCTCTAATCCAATAAAATCTCCCCCTCCACATATGCCTCTAGGGTAGACTTGAGCCCTGCTAATTGTGCAACTATTAATTCCCAAATGAATTTCAATCTTGTCTAAATGTTGTAACATGCAGCAAAGAGAAGATTCAAATATAAAAGTAGGACCAATACCCTTTGCTGAAATTTGGTCTTATTATGTAGCCCAGGCTGGCTTTGAACTTGTCCAATCTTCCTGCCCCGGACTCCCAAGTGTTGGGATTACAGGAGTGTACAACCATAGGACCAGTACTTAAAAGAGAGAAAAAGAAGCAGTTTGAGCATAGGTATACTGCTCTCTTTGAAGCCTGTTGAAGAAACTATGTTTTAGGTTGTCCATAGTAAAAAGTCTATCAAGCAAGGCACGGAAGCCCATGCTTTTAATTCCAGTACTTGGGGGACAGAATTTGAGGACAGCCTGGTCTACAGAACAAGTTCCAGGATAGCCAGAGCTGCACTGAGAAACCTGCCTTAGCATGGGTGTTGGGAGGGACCTGGGATGTCAGAACACATATTGGTACAAGCTGTTACTGGGACCAGCTAGGAAAGCTAGACCGAGAGCATGGATGTCCAGCAGCAGATCCGTGTGGATTTGCAAGGCTATGGCTGCTGACTGAAACAGTGAGGTTTCAGAAGAGTGTAGAGAAAGTAGCGGAAGAACGGGCTGAAGTGGCATCAGGTGACACTTCCAGATGAGAAGTCAGAGAAAGAAGTACAACGAATGCAAATAAGAGACCAGAGAAGAGGAAAAGGGTCTTTTCAAAGTAATCAGGCAGTTTAGGGAAATGACAACACCGCCAGGCCTCATAAAAACCAAGAGGAACAAGAAAGCCTCTTGCAACTTATTAAGATGCTGTATAGCCACCAGCTGGGGCCCTCAGATATCAGTTTTTGATGAGAGCAGACAGGGCCTAGGATGTCTTGTACTTCTCTCCTGCTACCGTTTGTCAGTCAAGAATGTATGTTGTACATTTATTTTGGGAGCTGATCCCAAAGTGCCACTTTCTACTCTCCCAACTCAAAATAACCAGAGGGACTTCAATACAAAGGAAAAACAAACTAACAAATCTAGCTTAGCAATGGAACCCTGTAAGCAAAAAGGCAAAACCAGTAAATTCTCTTTGCAGATCCTGTCCAACCCAGCTGAGTGACCAATGATAATTTGTTTTACATTTGTCAAATGTATCTTCATTAGAATCACACTCAGAGAGCAGAACTACAGCCAGTTCAGAAAAATTTTAACCTTCCTGGGGGTTGAGGGTGTGTGTGTGTGTGGTGTGTGTGTGTGTGTGTGTATTTGTATTTGTATCTGTGTCTGTATGTGTGTCTGTGTGTTTGTGTACAGAGGCCAGAGATCAACCTTAGGTGAGAAATTCACCTTGGTTGTTTGAATCAGTCTCCCACTTGCCTGGGCCTTACCAGGCTGGCTGGCTGGCCAGTGAGCTCCACAGATCTGTTTGTCTATCTCCCAGCCCTGCGACTACAAACTTGTGTCACCACATCTATCTCTCCACATGGTACAGGGGATCAACTTCAGGTCCACAGACTTGTGTGGCAAACACTTTACTGGCTGAGTATGGCTCTTTTACTAATTTGTGAGTTTTTTTCTTCCACCTCCTCTACTTTTCTCCACCCTTTCAACTCGCTAACACTAGATAGGACAAAAGAAAGGAGAGAAAGGAAAAGAGGTGACGTTGTTGCTAAACTACTTCCGGATGATTAGGGGCGTTGAGTTCTGTGGGGCAAATTTGATCTTTTCATCAGATATCTAATCTCTTCTTTGGGTACAATTACTTAATTGTACAACAATAACCAACAGCAACTAACAACTCACCCTGTCTCCCAGGGCCCTACCATTTATACATCCTCTGAAAAGTCCCCAGAATTCCCAATGTCACATAATCACAGAAACAATCTGCTGGTGGCAAAATCACGCCCCCGCTAGAGCACGAGGCAAATCTTAGTCAGCTGCTGTGGACAATCTGAAGCAGCCCTATATTCCACACCTGGGATTAAACGAAAACCTAGTCTTATTTCTTGTTGTTGTTTTTTTTTTTTTTTTTTTAAGGAATTTTAAAGAAAATTGTCACTACAACTGAGCTCCTGTAAAGAATTTGTAATGTATTTTTTAATTTAATTTTTATTATTTAGTGGTATTGGGGATTAAACTCAGAGCCCTGTGCATGCTAGGTAAACATTCTACCATTGGCCACAACCCCCAAGGATCTTCAAAGCTCCATTAGAATAGCAACAAGAAGAGATTTCGATGTTCACTATTGATGCTAACCAACCAATAATGGCTACTTAAAGAAAAGTATGAGGAAGACCATTTGAGGCTTTGAAGAGAATTCACTTCATCTGGCGGGTACCCAGCTAGCAACACTTGGTTGTTTTTACATTTCCCTTTCCCTGGATCACACCAGACTGTGGCCCGCCCTTATCTTTGGGGGGTGTGGTATTTTCAGGGCTTCTTTGAAGCACATCTAATTGGGTGTCTTCAGCTTCTTTGGATGGAAAACAACACTCAGAGAGACAGCATCTGTCCCCTGATGGAGACAGTGTTGGGAGATAGCCTCTTAAAGCTGTGAAGTTCTAATTTCTGGATAGGAACCGATCGTTGTCTACAATTGAACCCAGAAACCGTAGCAATTGGTCCCTCATCTTGCCATCTGTGAGTAACAATTCCTAGACGTATGGTGGCTGAACTGCTATAGCATGTGACAAGTTTGTTTTTAGATCAGGGGTTCAAGTAGAACTTCAGTTAGCCCCGTCTCTCTGACTTAGCAACAAAGCTCTTTGCTTTGGAACTAAATTAACGAAACACCTTTTTAAAAATTAGTATTTTTTTTTTTTATTTCTGTGCATGTGTATATATGTGTACCACACACATATCTGGTACCTGTAGAGGCCAGAAGCAGGCACTGGAGTCCCTGGGATTGGAGATAGAGACCAACTGTACACTGCCTGTGTGTGCACAGGTAACTGGGCCTGAGTCTTCTTTCAGAACAGCCTGTGCTCCTAACCACTGCACTGTCTCTCCTTTTGAAGAAAGAATGTCATACGGAGTAGCCTAAGTGTCTATCAACAGACGGCTACATAAGGAGACGGTGACACATATGCACAATGAAATTTTATTTAGCCTGGAAAAGAGAATACAATTATATTTGCAGGAAAGTGACTAGAACTGTAAATTATGTTGTAAAATATCCCAGACTAAGAAAGACAAATATGTTTTCTCTCCTATGCAGATCCTAGATTCTAATTAATATATATTTATATGTATGTAGGAGAGTGTAGGTCTGAGTCAGAAATGGGATCATGAGAAGGGGAAAGAAGTCTTAAGAGTGGGTGTATTAGAGTACATGTGACATGAAAGCAGAAGTGGGGGAGAGAGGAAGGGGAAGGCCAGAGGTGGGAATTGGAGGAGGGAAGGAAAGAAAATCAACAGATAGTATGCACAAAAGGCCATATGAAACTCATTAAATTAAAAAAAAAAAAAGAATGAATGTATATAATGAACACTGGGCAGGTTGGTTTTGTCAACTTGGTCTAAAATCATCTGGGAATAGAGTTTCCATGAGGACTTGTCTAGATTAGGTTGGCCTGTGGTGATGCCTGAGGGGAATATTGGTGGGCTGAAGGAAACCATCCCTGAATGTAGACATTCCCTGGACTGGACGGGGTAGGAAGGCCTCCTTCACTGTGTGAGTGGAGAGTTAACTGGACACTGGCATGCAGACATTAGTTCATCACTCTGCTCTTGACTGGGGTTGCAGTATGACTCCCACTTCAAGTTCTTGCTGCCTTGACTTCCCCTGCAATGATGGACTGTAACCTGGAACTGTGAGCCAAATGAACCCCTTCTCCTTGCCGTTGCTTTAGTTTGGATATTTTCTCACACCAACAGAAAACAAAACTAAGCCAAGCACCACAGCTAATTGCTCCCATGATGCCCTGACAGGTGGCTCTCCTATTTGAAGCATTCAGTTCTACTAAGTATTATATACAAGGACATGTGCCAGTTAGCTGTTATAGCCTAAGGAATCAAAGACACTGAACTCGATTAATAAATGTATCATGACACTTATTCAAAAAATATTTATTAAGAACAGACCGTGTGTCACTGAAAGTACAGCTGTTGGGGGAAGCACACGCAGTTCCTGCTCTCAAGGAGCGTACATCTTTGTGGGAGGAGACATTCAAATAACTTACCTGAAGAATGAGGAAGAGGAGAGATGATAAAGTAGATAACACATCCTTGGAACACTTCCTTTGATTCAGGTTCTCTCTCTTCCTACTTAAGTCTTTTACACTCTCTCAAACTTACAAAAAAACATAGACTCATCCTTTTAGCTCAACTAAAAATATGACCTTCTCTGAGCAGGTAAACTTCAAATGGCTATCCTCCGGTTAGAGGATGTTAAAATCTTTCTTCAGTCACAGACGAGGCCGGCTAAGGTTTTGTGGGTTAGAGGAACGGAGGGTATTTGGAGCACAAACGTTTGTAGGGTGGCCTCAGGGGAAGGAAAAGGCAAAAGAGCAATCGAAGATAACGGTGTTGAAACATAGGGAAGCGCACACAGGTGGCTGGAGAACCCTGGAGGTGTAGAGTGGTGCTCAGGTGGAGCTCAGGGTGTGGCACAGGGTGGAGCACAGAGTGGCCAATGTGGCTGGAACAGAGCCAAAGGGGAGGCTTGAAGCCTGACTAAAAGGGTCCTGTTTAGGTCACCACAAGACCTGTGGGTTTTACATAAGGAAGCCACTGCACGAATTTACAAAGAGGAGAGACTGATTCACCTGAATCTGATAAGCCAGTTTGGAGGCAATACTCATACAAAATTAAGTGAAAGCAGAAAGACTGGCCAGGAGGCTCTTTGACAGTTGGCCCAGAGGTGACTGGTGGTGGTCTACATGAGGGGAAACGCAGAATGGTGGGCAGCTGGATATATTTTGATGGGCTCACAGAAGGTTCGGACAAGATGGTTTGGGACTCTGAAAGGAAAGGGGAGTCAAAGATGACTTCATAAATTTTAGCCTGAGAAACTAGAGGTGGAACTGTCACTCTCCATAAACAAGACGACAAGAAAAGTTCGAGGGTCTGACTAAGGAGGGCAAAAAAGCCGGTGTCAAGTGTGAAATGTCCCATTGCCTAAGGAAGAACCATGGCAGGAGGGCAACTGAGTGTGAGCCTAGGTGGGAACTGGGGTGCTGACAGGCCTCTGGGAGTCCTCGAGTCTGGGAAGTATCTGGAGCCATCAGACAGTGTGATTTTCTAGGATCCTAGACTGTTTTGCAGGCTTAGCCTAGAACACTTGGGACAGAAGGAAGATTTGGCAAAGCAGAAGGAGACAGAATCACATGAAGAACATGGCTATTTCAACTCTGGAGACTGAGAAAGCATCTTTAGATGAGGGTATTCCTCTAAAGGCAAGTGCTCGCAGGAGAAGACCAGGGCAGACAAGTTGAAGCTGCTGGTGGGAATGCAGTGTCATGTAGCATCCCAGAGTCACTCAAGAGAGGAAGAGATAGAGAGGAAAACAAAACAAAAAAAAAAAGGTTTTGTTTGCTGATAAATAAGTATTTACAGCTGTGTGTTAGCACCAGATGCCATGGAACTGGAATTACAGACAGCTGTAAGCAGCTGTGTTCGTACTGAGAATCAAACAGAGAGCCTCTGGAAGAGCAGTGAGTGATGCTCTTAACCACCTAAATATCCCCTGAGCTACCTCAGATTTAAGAAACACACACACAGTAGTTAGCATGTGATGTGTTGGTATTATCTTCGTTTTTGTTGTTGTTGTTTTCTTTCTGGTTTTTAAGACTAGAAACATAACAATACAAAGGAAAAATCCAACAGGAGGGGAAACCTAGAAAATGCAGAGTGACCACTTTTAGTAATGAAGTTCCTGTGCATACGTAGAGTCTGAACCTGAGAATGCCACCATCCCAGGGAGAGAGGTGGACAGCACTTCGGAAGCACCAGGTGGAGGGCCTGGGGAGATGGCTGAGGGGCTAAATGGCTCGCTGTGCATGAGGGTCAGAATATGTACTCCCAGCCCCCACAGAAAAACCAGGCAGGTATGTAGGCCGTCTATGTAATCCCAGCAGTCTGGAGGTGGAGACAAGGGACCCAGGGGCGGGCTGGCTCACTAGATTAGGCAAAAATGGCAGGTTCCAGGTTCAATGAGAGACGCTACTTCAATAAACACACAGTAACAGAAGACAGGATATCAACTTCAGGCTTCCGCAAATACACATACACACACAGAAGAGAGAGAGAGAGAGAGAGAGAGAGAGAGAGAGAGAGAGAGAGAGAGAGAGAGAGAGGAGAAGAGAAGAGAAAGAAAGATATGGAAGGGGACAGCAGTAGAGAACTCTGGTGACCTTTGTTCTTGTTTGAGTCAAACAATTGAGTTAATCATCTTCTGGAAGAACTGGAGGTCTGAAGAGAGACATAAGTACCACTGTGGTCACAGACACAGACACCGGCAGCTGTAACGTCTAACACCATGGAAGAGGGTGGTCGAGGTGGAAAAGGCAGTTTAAGGCAAGGAAGTAAGGAACAAGAGTAGTGAGTGGATTGTTTATGCCAACGGTTTCTAACAAAAATTTGCTCTCATAGTCTCTAAGATTAAAAGAAAAACAAAAGTATGGACCTTCTCACACATATAAAATGACTTCTAAAATGTTCATTGTAAGTTTATATGATTATAAAGATGTAATTTCTGATATATTTTATTGTATTAAAATAAAGCAAACCACTTAAAATTGCATCAGTCAATGAAATAGAAATACTATACCACAGATCTTTAATGTACCTATAAATTAAACTTTAACGTTGTTTTTTCCTGATACTCTCCCCAATGCCTCTCAAAGTTTCCTAATGATGTATTTCTATTCTTGAGTCCCACTATACTAATTTGTAACCAAACTATAAATAGTGTCCTCTGAAGTGAGTTAATATTAGGATCATTAGTTAACAATTAAAAGACATCATAAATATTGCTAATTGTTTCTTTGACTCATTCTGTTGAACCATTATAAAAAAGAATTCATGGGTGAATTCTGAAGTTCCTTGAGAAAATAACTTTCACTCTGTTTCCATTGTTCCTAAGATTTTTAAAGCTTAAAACAGGCCGTGGGGGTGCAGCCCAGCAGGAGAGTGCACTCCTGGCATGTGTTCTGTTCCCAGAACCCTGTAAACTCTATCCATTGGGAAAAATAGCTAGGGTTGTAAAGAGGATGCTCTAGAATCTAGCATGGTATTTAAGGCTATAATGAAGCAATAACTGTACAAGGCTGGCTTTCAACTCAGCAGACTGCAAGCCTTGAGCTGACACACCAGGGAGAGCCGGGTGGAAGCTCTGTCTTCTTTCTTAAAAAAGATGATTCTGGAAAGTGAAAGTCTCCCTTTGCATATCATCTTCAATCGACTCGACACATCAGTCTCTTCTGAGTAAGCATTAGCTATTTTCAAAAGCGGCTTTAACAAGCTATCTGTGAGATGGACAGAGAAGCTTGCTCTTCTCATACACGGACACCAGTGTATCTAATACTGCCTTAAGTTAAGCTTAGTTCCGGGGGCTGGAGAGATAGTTAATCTGCTACTCTTCCAGAAAACTTGGGTTTAGTTCCCAGCACCAACATGGTGGCTAACAACCATTTGTAACTCCAGTTCCAGAGGATCTGACACCCTCATCTGGCCTCGCTGTCTTCCTCTGCCCTCCACAGGCATATAGGTGGTGTACAAACTTACATTCAGGTACAACACGCCCCCCCCACACACACACACACACACAACACACATATACACAACAAACAAAATCTTTAAAAATCAGTATAGAAAGCCTGGTGGTGGTGATGGTGGTGCATGCCTTTAATTAACCCCAGGACTCAAAAAGCAGAAATAGACTATCTCTGGGTTCCAGGCCAGCCTGGTCTATAGAGTGAGTTCTAAGGCATTTAAGGGCTACACAGAGAAACCCTGTCTCAAAAAGTAAAAGGCAAAAACAAAAAACTCTACCCAACACACACACAAACTTCAGTCCAGGAATAATTTGATTATTTTCCTGAAATACCATCTAAAGAGGTGAAAGAAAAAACCTAAAAGACAAATGTTCCACTCTCTGAGTAACCCGCTTTAGAAATGGCGAATTTGGAATTCAAACAGTCACTCCATGTATTCATTCTCAGGAAGCAGCCACCCCCTTTCTCTACAGGTTAGGGGCCTCATATGCTGCTTCGGTCTGAGTTCCAGCTACACAGGGTACTTCTCTCTTTCATAGAAGTTTCTGACTGTGACGTTGGCTTAGCAATCCAGACTTCCCAGTAAGTGCATTTTGCACAAACAAGATTATATTAGTTACTCTGAAACAACAATGAAATTCTCCAAGGAACTTTATAGGTTCTAAAGTCAAGGGAACATCATGACATTGCATCCTAATAAACTGTAGAGATCACTGCGAACACAAGACTGTCAGCCAGGGGCCACTTCTCACAGCATCTACTTGGCCCATTTGGTAATAATAAAATGTGGGCTAAATTAAGACTCTCATTAACACTAGTCTCTTGTCATGCTTACTTTCCCAGAAATGAGCTCAAGACTAACACGAGTCCTTTCTGGAGTTTCTCTGATCAGAAACTTCAATTTAAGGTTATAAAATCTAAGCCTCTTTAACTAATCAAGCTGAGCTAATTCGATTGCTTGTAAATGAGATGGTAGCATATGCACGTCTTACTGATCAATATTACCATCAGCTGTATCCAGTCTGTTCAAGGAGGCTTCTAACACAGACACTGCCATTAACGTCTACACCTAGTTATCATTAATGATCAGAAAGACTGAAGCCTTAAACAACAGTTCAAAGGGCATCAGGACTCCAGTATGGGGACATAGGAAAGGGCGAAGTTGCTGTGTGGCTACCAACAGTCGGATCACCCAAGCCAGGCAGTGGTGATGCACGCCTTTAATCCTTGGACTCAGGAGGCAGAGGAGGCTGCATCTCTGAGTTCAAGGGCAGCCTGGTCTACAGAGTTCCAGGACACCAGAACTATACAGAGAAACCGGGTCTTAAAAACAAAACAAAAAAACCTCAACCAACCGACAAACAAAAATAACCAAACAAACAATACAAAAATCAACAACAACAAAAAAAACAAGGTAAAGAAAAAGATATACTCTCTTTTGTTTAATCTGTGAGAACTTGACTTTTTCAAACTGATAGGAAACGAAGTTTAGTAACAAAAAAGTGAAATATGAAGATTGTAGAAGGAAGTTTTTGCTATTTGAGGCATTTGTCTTGACACACATATCACACGCACACACACACACAAAGTCCATCTTTCAGGCCTGAAAATGTTATATGCTACCATTTTACATTCTTGATAGGGTAAATCCTTTTGGAACCAACATTATTGGTATTGAGAGGGCAGGATTCCATATTGCTAGGCTAACCCTTGAACACCTGGAGAGAAAAGGAGCCAGCAGGATCACACTCTGTTTCATGTGGACTGTTTCTAACGATAGCACGCTATATAAATAAGTTAAAGGCTCCGGTAAAACAAAGCAATCAGATTTTGATCTTCAGAATAAGAACATAGTAAAATACTGCTGAGACACAGCTGAGAGAGAAGCTTAAAACTATACATTTGGCTGTGCAGAGTGGTGCACACTTTAATCCTAGCACTATGAAGGCAGAGGCAGGAGGATCACTTTGAGTTCAAGACCAGCCTGGTCTATACACTGAGTTCCATGCTAGCCAAGAATACAAGAAAACTCTGTCTCATAAAAAGAAAGAAAATTAAAACAAGACACTTTAAAACATAACTTAAAATCCACATATTCAAAACCTAAGCCTCAGGCACCCACGTTTCTCAGATTCTATTTATCCTTAAGCTAGATATAAATCTAACCAAATGCTTCCGCAAGATACAACCAAGTCAAAGCTGCTAAGGAGTTTTTGAAGAAAAAAAGAAAAACATTTTTCAAACCAGCCTGAGGCAAAGTTCAGAAGCAAATGGTCCTCCTGACTGGAGTAAGGTCTGAGGACCGTGCGTCATCACGTGCTGAGTCACAAGGGCCAACACATTATTTAAGTCCCATGAAAGGCCAAGGGGCCAAGGACCTACTTAAGAAAGCAGGACAATTGTTTTTCCAATTCTCTTAAAATCTGTGAAGAATACTTTTGTGTTTATAGGCATGCAGCTCCCCAAAATGCCAAAATACTCAATCCTACGAAAATCTCCCTCCTTCAGTGTTTATGGTGGAGATGAGCATGCTGATGTCCAACATGCTGATGTAAGGAACTGGAAATTTTACTTTTGGATGGAGCCTCCCTACACTGGGAATGGATAACCAAGGAAGTTATGTAGATAGCATTTGCAACCATTTTTTTTTTCCAACTCTGTGAACAGTTGGCCCAAAAGCATTGGTATAAGGCTGGCCCAAGAAATCTCTCTCCAGACAGAGCTACACAGAGAAACCCTGTCTCAAAAAAAAACCAACCAACTCTGTCTCAGAAAAAAAAAAGGAAAAGAAAAAAGAAACCTCAGCTTGTAAACGAGGCCCTGGGATGGGTGCTTGGGACTTCTCAGATTAGAAAACAGACCACACTAAAATCTCTATGGGTCAGCATAATGGCTTTTGATCAGTCTCTATAATGTTCCTGTGGATAATGTTGGTTAGTGTTTTGTAGGCAGGCTTTACAGAAACCTTGTGACTTTTAGCTTTAAGAAAAAGAATTTTTTTTTTCCATACAAGGCAACATCTGTCTTGTATCGTGAGACACTACATAATCCAGGCTGGCCTGGAACTTCCATTTTTTGACTTCCACCACCCAAATGGTGAGGTTACAGGTGTGTACCACTGCAATAGTCAAGAAAACATTAATTTGAGTGTGAGGAAAAAAAGAGCAATGGTTAGGTTTTGTTGGTAAAATTATTTCTCAGAGGAGCATGATAAGGAAGTATTCAAGAAAACTCTCCAAATACTTTTGATTTCTTTGGTATTTTGGTCTTTCTTTTTTTTTTTTTTTGGTTTTTCGAGACAGGGTTTCTCTGTGTAGCCCTGGCTATCCTGGAACTCACTCTGTAGACCAGGCTGGCCCCGAACTCAGAAATCCGCCCTGCCTCTGCCTCCCAAGTGCTGGGATTAAAGGTGTGCGCCACCACTGACTTTCATTCTTAGTATTAGTCACATTATTTAATAAGGGTAGACTCTGGAGTCTGATCTTGCAAGTAATCGCACATAGAATGCCACTGCTTTGGTTTGTTATATTAATTTATCACATGCACGAATGATACTTTTGTATTTATAAAATAAATGTACATAACTGAGTTTAAAAAAAAGTATTGGGTACTATTTTAAAATGTGATTCAAAGAACAGAGAGAAATGGCCAAATCTATTGAGTTATTCCTGTTTGATGTTTAAAATAACCCTGCTTTAAGGTCTAGCTACCACATCCAGGAATTAAAAGCTGATATTTTAGAAACCCCAAATAGTAAGCTTGATATCAGGAATTCATTCCTCAGACCTCCCCAGAGACATGAATAATGGCAGCTTTCCGAATAACTATTCTACACTTCTTGCTTAAACTGTGGGCCAGAGGCCTGACAGGGCTCCAGATAAAAGTCCCTGGAACCCTGACTCAGAGTACAGCCCTCATGCTCAAATAGGAAAGGGTAAAGGAGCCAGTTTCCTGACCTGTGCACCAGGTCAAGCAATCACAATTAAGCTAAGTTCAAACTGACACGTTATTGAAAATATACCTGGCTCTACATCAAAGCACAAGTGCTTGGACCAGAAAGTGCAGCAGAGCCCACCTGCTCCACTCCTAGTAGCTGCCCCGGGAAGGGCTGTACCTCTCCACTCTACACAAGGCCATGAGGTGGGATGCTGCAGAGGATTCGTGGGCATACAAAGAGGGCTGAGGAAATGTAATTTTTTTGGTCAGAGACTTAGAGGGGTTACTTTGTATTTTCATTTTTTTTTCATACTTTGCAAATGGCTCATCTGAAGGTAGGACCCAAACCCTTGGGATAGTAATAGCTCAGACTGACTTTTCCTGGACTATTCTTGTTCCCACTTTCCTAAGCAACATTTCACACACTTATCTTTATTTAGTTCTTACAGATTTCCAGCATCCTCAGCTCTTTACCAGGAATGTACAATCTCATGGCCCCCTTACCAACTTTAGCTACCTATCTGACTTTACCCCTGTGCATTCTGAAATCTAAGCATCTCGAACTCAGACTGTTGTCTTTACTCACTGCCTTACCCCACCACCACCCAAAACACTCACTGCTTGCAAAAAGTACATAGTCCAATATTTACATCAGGTGAACAGCCTTGCTCAACCTTTTACACCAAAGTTACAGTCCCATCAACAACTTCAGTCCCCCGCTGGTCGAAGTTGGGTTCTTCACCCACCATACCTGTAGCTTATTCAACTAATCAAGCAGATGGTTCTCTGTGCTCGTCTTACTTGAACAGCACCTGAACGAGATGCTGATGCCCTTCTCAGAACATTTCTATTTAGAAATAAATAGTGAGCCACGTTTTGGGTTATCTGAGGGTGAGAAGGCACTTCTGCTGCTTCCCGTTTCCAATGTCAGAAGAGCTCCCAGCCAGCTCCTTCCTTTCTGAAATACCTTGGCCGCTCCTCACACTGTGGATCCCTGAACAACAGCATCAGGACCAGCAAGCCCTGATTACAATGCAGACTCTCGGCCCTACAAGCAATCTACTGATCAGACTCTGCACTGTAACAAGTGGAGTTGATGCAGACACTTGAGAGACATTAACTCAACCACACCGACTCTCCAAATGCTTACCCCATCTCTTCCCAGAGCCTGTCAAACCCAGGACTCCACATTGGGTTGCCCTAGAAATCTGTAGTCATTTCAAGTCCAAGTACAAACCTCTCTCTTCCAGAACCACTTGGTTGCCATCCCAAATATGGGGAGCCTCCGTCCTCACCCTCAGACCAAAGATCTAAGAGTTACCCTTGTTATCACATTGCTTTCCAATCCCTAAGTCAAATCAAATTAACTATGCCTTTTAAAACAAAAATCTCAGTAGTTAACAATATTTCCTGTTCTTCCAGAGGCCCTGACTTCAGTTCCCAGCACTCATGAGGCAGCTAGCTCAGTCTAATCCAGCTCTGAGGACTGGATGTCCTCTTAGCTTTTCTGAGCACTGCACACACTTAAAAGTATAAACACACTTTTTGGCTTTAAAATAATCTTTAAAACATTTTTTTTAGGTAGAGATACACCATTATACAGCCTTTCCATAGCTAACTCACAAACCTAAACTGCTAGCTGGGAGGCAAATACTTCTGAGTTTTCTAACTCCCCACCCCCACTTCTGTAGGGGGCCTACAGATTCCATTCACAATGGCTAAACTCCTCTTTAAATACAAATCAGACTGTGACTCAAAGTCTTTCAGTGCCTTTCCACCTGTCTCCCATGATTCCCAAAGCCTTTATTCTCCAGCTTTCCTCAATACTCTAATGCTGGTCAAGTTTATCCTACCCACCCCGCCCCCACATACACTGTCCTGAGATCTGACCACTTCCTTAGACGTCCTTCCTAACTCACTGAGCTTGGTACTCACCCTTCTCATTTTCCACGTTTATTTTATTGTGCTTTATTTAACCCCGGAAACAGTTACTTAATGTTCTATACATCTGACTTTTCTGCTAGAAAGTGTGGTCCTCAAGAGGGAATTTTTCTTTGCCTATCTCACAGGGTAGCGCAGAGGTAACACTCAACTACAGTAGCTTTAGAGCCACAAATGTCTGATGCTGACAATTTCCCCAAAGTTTTCGATAGGCTGAAAATTTCAAAATAGGGCAGTGATTTCAAAACTTTCCTATACATTAGAATGGGGACATTTACAAAAGCCTAATGCTTAAGTCACATTCCAAATGAATTCTATCTCAATTGCTGGGGTTGGGGCCCACATACCAATGCGTTCAAACTAAGGTAATTCCAATATGAGGTAAGTTTGGGGATCTCTGTCACAAAGTGTGAACTAAAAGAGTGGTTAAGTTCTCTATAGTCAGCCCTCAAAGCTTTGGAGAGCTTTGCTCCCCTGACTACATTACTAAGGATATCAGTTAAACATCGATGCTCAAGAGGGAAATGGGCTTCTTTACAACTCAACAAAGTTATAGTAGAAAATAAATACCATACTACCTAATATTTCTTACTTAAGAAGTAAGATAATCAACTGGCCATAGTCACCAAGCAAAATACCCTAGGATGGAAATAAAATAATGTTCATTTACCCACCTCTAAGCTCACCCTTAAAACTGTTGTCACACCTCAGGATGGAGGACATTAATGAAAGAGAAGAGCAAGCCATTTCATTGTTAAAGTCTTTCACCACAGTATAACACTGAAATTTGAAAAGACCCTTGGAGATGTTAAGCCAACTCACTTTCCAGGTCGATGACACGACATTCAGGTAAGGTGAAATGACAGGGCCTAAGTCACACAGAGAGCTTGAAGAGGAAAAAAAACATTTTTTTTTCCAAACAAGCAGACAGGATTTTTCATATGGTAATCAAAAAGAACCAAGATTATCAGATTAGAAAGAAGTGATGAATAGGACAGATGCTGCACGTAAGTTTAAAGGACTAATCCATCTGCTGCCCTCCATACCAAAAACTGCTCTAACACATGGTCACAGATCCACCAAGATGCTTAACCTTAAAATATCAAAGTCTTGGAAAATTCAATTTACAAGTACATTATTAATCATATTGTTATAGTGAAATTAGTTCAATAAACATGAAAACATCAAACAGCACCAATACCAGAAGGTTAAGGTAAGTATACTATTATTTAAAAATAATGGATAATTACTCATTGGGACAGAAATAAACTCTAGCCCCAGGGAAAAAAAAACTATTTAAAATAACTGTTTGACAGAAAAGGCAATATTTAAAGACTAATATATGCCCTTTTCCCACTGACAGGTCAGTGGCTAAACATCCCAGTAGTGGGTCACATGGAAAATATTAAGACACACCTTTAAATTCTTCAACCTTGAACCATGATGCTAAATATTCCAAATCTTGCCAGTATGAGGCAGTGGCAGCGTTTTTGGTATTTCTAACTAGTCTTATATGTCCTGATCAAAACAAAACAAGTCCCTTATTAAGCACTGGATGAGGTGTGTCTGTTCTGAAGAAGTAGGGGCTTTTACAGACGCTACAATTGACAGGTATCAAAAGCTACCAAGGAAATACAGCAGCAAATACTCCAGTAAGAGCACGTTAGTCCACATGGGACCATGGATTACTCTTCTCTCTAGTTTCTGGAATTTCTGGGAAACTAGAGATTGAACAAGTGTCTGTATACATGGAGGCAGTAAGAATCTCTAAACAGGATAGTGTTCATGTTTGAAATTACCAGGATAATTTGACATAGAAATTCAACAATACATAAAATTCTTAAGCACACAGAACTAGAATAAAATGTTAGCAAAACTTTTTGGGTTTGCCCCAAACAGCATGGGAGTTTGAGGTGTGGTGGAATGGGCGTGGCTTGGGCAGCTGCTTGCAGTTCGTTCATACTCTCTGCCTGCTCCTTTCATCGGGTCCTTACAAGACTACCTGGCTGAAATATTTGGTAATTCAGTGCAGAAAATTAAGGTCACAGACAAAGTACAACAACTTTTAATACACCATCAATACTAATGATTAAAAATTATTGCATAGTCTTATGCATTTACCCTAAAACATTTTCTGAAAGTAAACCAATTCTATAAAAGACAAAGAACCCTTTAAAACATGGATGGCCTTCACTACCTCGCTCTTCTCTCCTTTTTTGTCTTTTCGGTACTTTTGTCCATGGTTTTCTCATTGTCTCCCCTGCACTTTGGGCAATACCATTTCCCCTTTGGTTTATAGGTGAGTGAAACGCATGAAAAGTGAAACCATTCAATGGGACACTGTTCATTGTCACAGCCTATCATCTCCCCGTAAGACACTTGGTTACATAAGCAGTAGGTAGGCTCGTTGGGATCTATGGCAAACTCCACAGGTGACGCTTCCCTCTCCTGCTTGCCTTGGAGCGCTTCTTCTTCTTAGCAGACTTGGATTTCTTTTCTTTCGGAGGCTGATCATCACAGTCGTCAATCCATTTGTCATGTGACATAAGTCACGGCTTTCACTGGTCCGCTGTCTTCGAGGTCTTCTAGAAGATCTTTCGGGTTGACTAGAATCCATCTTCGATTTGTCTGAGGCCGCTCACTTTCAGCAGGATCTTGGAAACACTGTGAATGCAGCTCCATTTGTCTTGCTCGGTTCTCCACCAATTCGAGCATCTGTGTGACAATCTGAATTTTCTCATCTCCCAATTCTTGGCTATTGATTAACGCTCTCTGGAGATGCTGTTGTAGGCGTTTTTTCTGGTTTGAATCATCTTCTTTCTTATATTTTTCATAGACATCATCAATTTCCTTTAAAGTTTCTAAAAGGGGGGAAAAAAGAAGAATATTATGGCATGTTAGCACATACATTATTTTCAAGTTAGAATTAAAGCAGGAAAGTGTGTTTATGTATATATTGAACACATTATTCTCATACAAATTCTACATCATCCAATATGAAAGTATACTCAGGGGCAAATGGCATAACAGGTAAAGGAGCTTGCTACCGACCTGGCAATCTCAATTTGATCCTTGGAACCAGCATTGTAAAAGCACAGAACTGACTCCAGCAAACTGTTCTCCGACCTCCATATATGCTCATGTGCTCACATGCACAATTTAAATAAAAATAAATTTTAAAAACTTTAAAGGTTGTTCTGGTTAATTTTTTGTTAACTTGTCAGAAGCTAGAGTTATTGAGGAAGAGAAACTCTCAATTGAGAAAATGCCTCAAAACCCTGGCAGGTAGTTGTGAGATGCATAAGAAAGCAAGCTTCAAGGAGCAGCAGACTTCTCAGGAGTAAGTAGCATGGTTTATGTTCTAGTTCCTGTCTCCCAGTTTCTGCCTTGAGGTCTTGCCCCAACTTTCCCCAGATCAAGACTATGACCTGAGTTGTAAGCTGAAATAAACTCCTTTCTTTCCAACAGAAACTCTAAGACAAAGCCAATTAGAAGTAACTAACAAGAACAACAGAAACCTTAATATCATTCATCTGATTTTTAAAAAGTAAAAGGGGAAACAGGGAAATGGCTCAGTCTCTAAAGTGATGTCACATAGTCCTGAGGACCTAGGCTGATTCCCAGCACCCACATAAAAACGCTGTGGTTGTGTGCACCTGTAACCTCGGTGCTGGGGGATTCCAGGGGCTTGCTGCTCAGAGGTAGTCCAGCTTAAGTGAAAGATCTGTCTCAAAACAAAACAAAACAACAACAAAACAAAACCCAAGGTAGAGAGCAACAGAGGAAGACACAAGATATCAATCTCTCACCTTCACAAAACACACACACACACACATGTAGCAAATTAACAATCAAAAGTATTTAAGACTTGTACGACAAAAGTAAGACAAAAGACATGCTAATTTAGAATTTGCTGAGTTCCTATTGTTGATTCTTTATTTGAACATCAAAACAACGCTATACACATAAAACCTGAGGTGGTTCTCAGACGCAGTCACAGATTGGTACCCATTTGTGTGTTTAACAGAAATCACAGCTCAATCAGTGACTAGTTACATGACTCCAGAGAGACACATCACCTTAATTTTAACATCCTACCCTTAGACACTCTTTTAAAAGGAGATGTCAGCATTTCTTAGCAAATGGCTCTTTTATTTTGGCATCACATGGGAAATTCTGAAAATCTAAACTATTTCCAGAGTAGATCTGCTGTTGCTGGCATCCAGTGACCAAGCCACCACAGAATTAAGTAATGTCAGCACTGGAGCATTCTACTTTGTATCTAACTCAGCAGTTGATTCAATGCTTGCTGAAGCTGCTGATGCAACTGTATTAAAAGTTGGACACTCTTAAATCAAGCAATGGCTGAGTCACCAGAATGTACAATTTCACAAGTCATCAAAGATCTCATTAAGTTTAGTTTTATTCAAATCTGTTCTATTTCTTATCCAACTACGACACAATGCTACAAGAGGTCTGTCTCCCTGAGGGAAAAAAGTAAACAGTAGCTCTTAGATTTCCACACTACCTTAGCGCACCATTGTTTTACCTTCCAATATTACTACTGCATCCCTCATCACTGCTGTATTCCAATGACTACTACAAAGACAGAAATGTTAAGTCGTACATAATGCTGGCTATCTGAAAGCAGGTAACAAAGTGAATAATTAGAACATTTATGAACTCCCTTCTTCCTGGAAATTGCAGGTATTAACACTCGATGGACAATTTTGCCACAACAACAGCTGAGGGTACTGAGAGGACTCACAAACAGCTTTACATTTTTAACTCTCTCTTTCTCTCTCTCTCTCTCTCTCTCTCTCTCTCTTTCTCTCTCTCTCTCTGTTTGGTTGTGGTGTGTGTGTGTGTGTGTTGTGTGTAAGCTCTCAGGCAATGCCATAGCACTTCTTGTGGAGGTCAGAGGACAGTTTATGGGAATCAGTTCTCTGCTTACACCATGTGAGTTCCAGGAATTGAACTCAGGTTGTCAGGCTTGGCTGATAGGCCCTTTACCAACTGAGCCATCTTGTTGGCCTGTGCATATTACATGTTTGAAAAAACAAAATCCAAACATATCCTGTTTTGCTCAAGTAGGCATATAAGTGCATGTCCTACAAGCCTAATTTTCCTATGGGAAAAAATAAGGATAGCAATTTTCTTGTTAGACACAAAATAAAGATTGCAAAACCATAAACTTCATTTCAAACATTCTGTATCTCATGATCAGAGTTAAACATTCCTTGTGCCATACTTGCACACTGACACTGTGATGAGACAAAAATTTATAAAGACATCTTAACTATACAGTGAGAAAAAACAAAAAAACAAAAAGAAGTACTCAGCCCATATTATGAGATAGAGATTTTTCTTTTCATCTTGCTAGGCCTAGTGGCACAAGCTGCTAATCCCAGCTACTTGAAAAAGTGAGGCAGGAAGATCACAATTTCAACAGCTGTCTGGGCTACACAGTGGTTCAAGGCCATCTTGGGTAACTCAGTGAGCTCCTGTATCAAAATAAAAAGAGGGTTTGGGAATAATTCAGTGGTAGATTGCTATTGCTCCTCACTACACATGTGTGAGACTCTGGGTTCAATGTCCAGCACTTAAAAACATTTCTCCAGAGCAAACCCATGAGAATGCAATCACTGCTACACGAGATGGGAAAAAAAGATCAAGACCTTCAGACTTTGAAGGGCCAAACATGTCCATCTGATCATGCAACAGTGTACAAAAGGCACTGGAAATCACATATTACATTTTAGCTCAAAGGCTACTATTTCTCTAGAAAATTATGAAGGAAATGCTGAGAGACACTGAAGGTTTTCTATGGCCATATCCTACAATAAATATTTAAATCAACTGTTTTTCTTTGTTTCTCTACTTAATGGACTGTGTAATAATTTCTGAAAGGCACTGTAACATCAGACCCCCATACTAGAAAATACTTAAGAATAGTGAAAATAAAATCTGAACCAAGAAAACAAAAATAAATAAAAGCTTCTAACAAAAATAAAACTGCGAAGTTGAGCTTAGCAACGATGTGCCTATGCAGAAGCTAGACCACTATTTGTGTATTAATCTTGGAATTAATCCCAATCATAATGTGCTGGTTTGCATTAACCTCTTAGTCTTGTAAGGTCTTCTATTTATGTTACCTGAACAATTTATGACAATTATAGGTAACTGGTATCACAAATTTCCCTGTCAAAAATTATGCCACTACCAACCTAAAATAGTATGATTTTTGTGCTTTTAAAGAATACAATTCAATTTTGATATAAGGAAAACTACATATTTTGGCACAGAATTCTCAAGCTCATGTCTCATTGCTAGGTTGTCATTCATGTATGTTCCCCAGGTCTGCAGAAAATAACACAAGACAATGCTCATTTTTTAAAGGGTGGGAACAGGGGTAGATTTGTAGGACCTTTACCTATCCTGTGTGAGTCCTGACTTCAATCCCTTGGGAATAAGAGGAGTCACAATTTTAAAACACTTATGTTTTTGAAGCACAAAGCTTGGAAATAAAATATTCTCCATACAATTAACTAAGTACATTACTCCATCTCTATATATTTTGTCTATGAAAGTAAATTTTTACCTCATAAGTCTTTGAATCTGGTGAAAACATTGACATACTATAAACAATCTTATCAGAGACTCAGAAAACAAGTTTGTCGACTGAAACACCTAAATGCTCTAACATGCTAAGTCACCATGGGGTGTATTACAGGATTAAGTTACAGGACTGGTGACGGTCTGGGAAAACAGAATGGCTCCAAGTTGTTTTTAAGGTCCATATTAGGTCTACACCGTTTCCTGACTAGGGATTGCTAAAGGCTGAATATATCCCCATTTAAATTTCTCCTGTCCTAGCAGGAGAAAGGTATGACAGTCCCTAAAGATAATTCCCTGTCCAAGTTTTTTTGATGACAAAAAGAAAAAAGAAGCAGCAGCTTTTCTCCTTATTTAAACTTGGTGGAGGAGGAACCCAAGGGTGCAAGGACGCCAGGTGGTTGCCCAGCCAACGAACCCACTTCCTCCAGAAGTCCGGAAGTGACACATAGCCCGGAACCTATGCTGAGCCAGGGTCAGAGACAGTCCCACAGCAGTGCCTGCGCCTTGATTCACTCACTGGGTAGGAGAGATTTGAAATATCACCACCCAACACTGACTCCGCCTAGGCCCATCTACTGTCCCGCCCAGCAGTCAGTTCAGTCCACCCAGGCCCCCACCGAGCAGCCCGCCGCGGCCGACGCCCGCGGGAGCGCGCGCCCCGCCCATAGGACGTCACACCTGCAGGCCCCGCCCCTAGGCCGGGCCCTCCCCGCCACACACACCCCTTCTCTCCGCCCGGCCCTGCGGGGGACCCCTCCCCCTTTAACCATTTGGCAGTAGCTGAGGAAGGGCTGAGGCACCGGGCGGCCCGGAACTTTCCCCGGGGCGAGAGGGAAGCACAGACTGTCCCCGTCCCGCGCCACGCCGGGAGCCGGAGGGGGGGGGCCATCTCCCGAGTCCACCTTCGCCGTCCTCTCGCCCCCTCCCCCCATACGTTCCAATGCATCTGCTCGCAGAGGGAGGGAGCCCAGCGGGCGAGGGGCAAGCAGGCCCCGCACCCAGTCCAGCCCGCGCCCCGCTGCACACTCGCCAGCCCCTGGCAGGACAGCGTGCGGCACCCAGCCGGCAGGCACCGGAACAAATGCTCGCTTAAAATGGCTGATTCCCGGTCCGCGGCAGCTGCAGCCAGCCGCCAGAGCTGCAGCGGGGGCTGACGGGCGGTCCTCGGAAGTGCGAGTCAGCCGCAACCGGTACAGGGAGGGCCGCGAGTGTGCGGTGCAGTACCCTCTCCCGGTCCCACACACCAGATCGCTCGGTGCACTTCGCGCACACTGTCACCCGAGAGAGGGAAAAGTACCTTGGTATTTGTTGTCCAGCTCCCGCAGCACCGACACGTTCCTCTGCATGTCGTGGGGCAGCGACTCCACACACTCCAGGTAGTCCTGCACGTAGCAGGTGAGCAGCCGGCTCCGCTCTCCGGTCAGGAGCGCGGCCGACGAGTACAGCTGCTGCTGCTGCCCTAACATCCTGCCGCCGCTGCTGCTCCTCGCCGCCGCCGCCGCCGCCGCCTCCGCATCCAGCAGCCACACATGCAACAGCCACGACCGCCGCTCCTCCGCTCGGCAGCCCGGCGCCGCGGGGACACGGCAGCCGCTCGAGAGGGCACCGCCGAGTCCCCCGATCTCCACTCCCCCAGAAGAAACCCTTACTCCCCGCCCCCGCGGTAACAAGCCCAGGGGCGGGGCGAGACCGGGGCTCCCTCCGGCCCCCTCCCTCGCTGGGAGAGAGCAGCGGGGTTCCCCGCGACCGACGGCGGCGGGCTCCCAGGCGGTGACACTGGCTGTCCCTCCTGGGACTCCCCAGACACTACCAGGGCTGCCCGGTCGCCCGGATCCCCGTGACAAGCCCCTCGCTACCCTCTCGCCTCTCTATCAGCCTCGGTGCCTGTCGGAGTCTCAGTGGACTTGCCCCCGCCCCTTGGCCAGCGGCCGCAACTGCGCCTGCGCAGCACTCACTCCTAATAAGGCTGGGGCCCCGCCCCTATCGCCCTACCGAAGAGTTCGCATTCTCCCGCCTTCCCTGCGCCACCCGGGCGATTGGTCTGTCAACTCTCGCCTGGAGCGGGGGAGGGTGCGGAGGGCGGCCAAACGGCAGGCTGCGCCCCGCCCCCTCTTAAAGGGGCCGCATGGCTGAGCCTGCCCCTTCCCCAAAGTCTGACTGTTGTCCCCGGGAGGCCGGGCGACCGCTTTCTCGTTTCTGTACCCTACAGAGATAGGAAGCGCCGACTCGGCTCGCTCGGCCTCCAGTTACCGACCTTGCCTCCATCTGGCGGATCCAGCGCCTCCCTCGCGAGCCTCCAAGACAGCAGCGAGCGGCCCCTGGGCGCTGCTGGCCGAGTGAGGCCTGAGGGAACTAAGGCGACCCAGGGTGCAGCGGGCGCGGCTCCGGGCATGCGCGGCGGCTTCCCGCCGAGCGCCCCGCGGCCACGGTCGTGCTCCGGTCGCCGCCAGGCTCCCGGAGCACCGGCCGGAGCACCGAGGCCGACCGCGGAGGTAGGCGGTGTGCCCTCTGCCCTCGGCTTTTAAATGCGGATTCCCGCCTGCATGCGGCCCCCTCCCCCCCAGCGCCCGGGTGGCTCGCAGGGTCTGCTCCTCTCCTCGCGCGCCTTCAGAGTTTGGTTTAGGGAGGAGGTGTCAAGATTGTACCCCTCCCCGGTCCCCGATCCCAAACCACCTTAAGGAAACTGTTTGCAGAGTCCGATCGCTTAGGCAGCACACACCAGCAAGGACTTGGCGTGACCGCGGAATGAGAGGCTCACACGCACACATACACACACAAACCGCACTGTATGTTCACTACACACACGCGCGCGGCGCTGTGTTTTCACTTGGCTTCACCACTAACCATCAGGGGAGCAGAGCAGATGGCATTAGAAATCGGATAAGCCACTGAGTGCAGTGCTTGGTGTGTGAGCGCCTTACTCCCCAGTGCCGTCAGTGAAAGGCCAGGAGGAGGAGCTAACTGTAATTATGGAAAGACTTCCGGAATGTATATAAATACTTGAGCTGTTTTGGTCCCTCCCCCCCCCCCCCCACCCCCGAAATAGGTATAAGAAAGAGAACTCGCCGAATTTTGATGAGACGCTTGTGTAAACCCCATTGGGAGTATCGTCTTTGAATGAGAAAAGAGAAACGCCAGAGTGATAAGTTTGGGTGCCTGGTTTGCAGCACTATACCTGTTGCTCGGCCTGTTCAGAACACTCGAACAGTGGTGTGTATACTAAGCAGTTGTTGGCATGCCAAGGGAAATCTAGGTCCTGGTCTAGATGAAAATTTGGATTTCGTAAAACACAACGCGGAATTCGGCGTCCTTAGGACAATGGCCATATTGTAAAGCCTGGGAACTAATGTGTTAATATCCTCTAACGCTGAGATTTTTGACCAGTGGAATATTAAGTCAACCCAGGCAAGCACACAGTTGAATTTCTGAGAACGTGGGATGAATTATCTTGCTGCCATTCTTTAAAAAGTCAGGTCTTGTTGAAAATAATCATTGTTAAGGTTATTGATTTGGGTTTTTTTTTTTTTTTTACCTGAATTAATTTTTGTGTTTACTCACAAACTTGGTTCAGCCAGCGCTAGCTAAAAGGTCGAATTCTTCTTCTTCTTTTTTTTTTTTTTTTTTTTTTGGTTTTTTCAAGACAGGGTTTCTCTGTATAGCCCGGGCTGTCCTGGAACTCACTCTGTAGACCAGGCTGGCCTCGAACTCAGAAATCCGCCTGTCTCTGCTTTCCAAGTGCTGGGATTAAAGGCGTGCGCCACCACCGCCAAAAGGTCGAATTTTTGCTAGCCACTCTGTTTCTTATTGATTGGAGATAGGCACTGTGTCGGCCCATGGATTTTATACAGCCTGCCTACTGATCTACAGGCAGACTGGATGTGTGGGAACTGAGGAAAGTCGGTGATGCAGACTTACCAAGAACAAAAACCGAGTTGAGAAGCAAGGAAGGATTTTTGGAAAGCACGCTTGGTTCCTCTAATAATTATGACAGACTGGAAGAGGAGAAAGAAATCCAGATCGTTATATTTCCACTGGCACTGGTAGAAACCTTTACGAACTTCAAACATCATGATAGGTATGGATTATTGCAAGTGTGCTTTTCTTGCTGCATTTATTCATGAAGGTTAATCTAATTCTGGCATCCTTCTGAACGCAGCCTGTGTGGGGAAAATGTTACAGGAGCCCATCATTCTGAAGCAGCTGGTCGGATAGAAAGATGGAATGGCCTTTTGAAGACACAGTTATAATGCCAATTAGGTGGTAGCAGCATGGAGGGCTGGGGCAGAGTTCTTCCGAAGGCAGTACATACTTTGAATCAGCATCCAATATATGGTACAGTTTCTCTCATAGCCAGGATCCACGGGTCCAGGAATCAAAGGATAGAAAAGGAAATAGTTCTACTCACTATCACTCCTAGTGACTCTCTAGGAAAAATTTTGCTTCCTGTTTCCACAACTCTGGTTCTGCTGGCCTAGAAGTTTTGGTTCCAGAGGGTGAAGTGCTCCTACCAGGAGCCACAACAAACATGCCATTGAGCTGGAAGCCCAGACTTCCCCCTGGTCACTTTGGACTTCTAATGCCCTCAAACCAACAGGCTAAGAAAGGAGTAACAGTGTCAGGAGGGTGACAGATCCAGATCACCATGGGGAAACTGGACTGCCTCTCCACAATGGAGGTAAGCAGGATTATGTCTGGAGTGCAGGAGATCCCTTAGGGCGTCTCTTAGTACTACCATGTCCTGTGATTAAAGTCAATGGGAAACTACAACAGCCTAATCCAAGCAGTATGACAAAGGACGCAGACCCATCAGGAATGAAGGTATGGGTCACTCCTCCAGGAAAAGAGCCAAGACCTGAGGTGCTTGCAGAGGGTGGAGGAAATACAGAATGGATAATTAGAGGAAGGTGGTTATAAATACCAGCTAAGGCCACATAACCAATTGCAGAAACAAGGATTATAAGGTAATATGAATGCTTCTGTTTTATTTTGTTAAGAATACATCTGTCTTCTAATTTCTTTAACATCAATTGGTATTTAAATTGAGATACTAAATGAATGTTCCCAAGGGACATTGCCCCATTGTAAATTTACAAATGCATTTGCGATTGTACAAGGAATAGTTAGATCATATTAGGCATATTCATGACCTTGTTATTGTTTCATGTGGACATGAGATATTATTTGTGTCAAGTTGACAAGGAGTGGATTGTAGTGGCTATTCCTGGTTGTCAACTTGACTATATTGGAATGAACTACAATCCAGAATTGGAAGGCTCACCTGTGATCCTGATCTTGAGGCTAGAGATACAAGTTTCTGACCTGGATCTTGGCATGGACATCTTGAGGCATAGTGCCTATGAATCCCAGGAGATCAAGGCCAGGAAACCTCTGAGTTCAAGGTCATCTGGGACAAAGCCATTCCCAGATCCAGGCGTGGTGGTACACATCTTAAATTTGGACCACACCTTCTGCTGGAGACCTATATAAGGACATTGGAAGAAGGAAGACTCTTATCTTCTTCACCTGCTTGCCTTGTTGGACTGAGCAACTGCTAGACCCTTGGACTTCCATTCACAGCTGCTGCTGACCATTGTTGGGGAGTTGGACTACACACTGTAAGTCATCAACAGAGTCCCTTACTGTATAGACTATCCATAAGTTCTGTGACTCTAGAGAACACTGACTAATAGAGCCTCAGACTTAAGCTCTTTTTTGTCTATCTCCAAGTGCTGGAAATACAGGCGTGTGCTACCATGATCAGCTGGGTTTTTTGGTTTTTTTTTTTTTTTTTTGGTTGGTTGGTTTTATTTGATTTGGTTTTGGTTTTTCGAGACAGGGTTTCTCTGTGTAGCCCTGGCTGTCCTGAAATTCACTCTGTAGACCAGGCTGGCCTTGAACTTAGAAATCCGTCTGCCTCTGCCTCCCAAGTGCTTCATGATCAGCTTAATAAATATATTTTAAGTTTTTTATGATGTAAACTTCCAAACACAAAAGTATACTTATATATACCATTTGCTCAGATCACCATTATCAACATGTGCCTATATTTAATGTATAACCTTTGGTTTTTACCCTCAGTGGCTTATTAAAATCTTAAGTGATTGGGGCTATAGAGATGGTTCAGTGGCTAAGAGCACTTACTCTTGCAGAGGACCTGGGTTCAATCCCCAGCATCCACAATGCAGTTCACAACCATTCCTAACTCCAGTTCCAGGGTATCTGACTCCTGTAGGAACCAGACACAGATCGGTACACCTACATACATGCAGGCAAACACTTATACACATAAAATTATCTAAACACTTTTTTATTTTAAAAAAAGGCAAAACTTCTACAAGGCCACTGAACAGCCAGCCAAAAGATCTCTGCTGGTGACACTGCTTCTTAAAACATTCATCGGAAAGGAGCAGTTATGCTGCTTAGCAGTGTAGGGTCTCTCGTCTGGCCCTACTTCTATTCCCTGCTCAAATTCCCCTCGGCTAAGTCTTGTGTAAATGATGTGTGTGCGGAGAATTGTTTATTACGGGAATTTTGGTAATATATTATACCTCATGGATATGTGTTTCCCAGCACCTACCTGGTAGCTCGAATCAATCTGTAACTCCAGTTCCAGGCATCAGTACCCTCTACTGACCTCTGTGGCACCATGCACACACATAGAAGCAAGCACAACACTCACTCATACATGGATAAATATAAATCTTATGCGAAAATGCTTATCTGTAAACAGATAAAATACACTAAGAGTCTAGACATACATTGCTATTACTCTAACCAATAATTTTTCATAACCTAAGTTTTTGTGTTTGTCCACTGTCTCCCTTAATATTTTCACATTTGGATTAACAGAATCCAATCAAGTCTCAAACATTTCATTTGGTCAGTGAGGTTTTTTCCTAAACCATTAAGAGTAGTTAATTCCCTCTTTAGTTTAATGAAACTAATATTTGGATGGTTGAAAAGCACTATTAAAAATATTGAGAGATTCAGAAAAATTCTGGTAAATGCAATTTTTACATAAAGGAGCATCCAGCCTGGTGTGGTGGCATACTACTTCAGTCTTAGCACTCTAGACTCAGAAGGAGGCAAAGATTTTGTGAGTCTGGAGCTGGAGAGGTGGCTCACCAGATAAGAGCACTGGCTGCTCTTCCAGAGGTCCTGAGTTCAATTCTCAGCAATCACATCGTGGCTCACAACCATCTGTAATGGGATCTAATGCCCTCTCCTGGCATCCGAGTGTACATGCAGATAGAGCACTCATACATAAAATAAATAAATCTTAAAAAACAAACAAAAAAACCTGTGAGTTCAAGGTCAGCCCCGTCTACTTAGGGAGTTCCAGGCCAGCTAGGGCTGCACAAACCTAGACTGAGATCTCCAAAGCATAATAAAGGTCACCAATTGACAACTCATTATAGAAATGTAATTGTACCTAATGTAAATGAATCCTTAAAATCTAGAAGTTTATATTAACTTTAGAGTATTTGTTCTGGATGGTCCTGTGAAGCATTTTTTTAAATCAATTCATTAGTACAAAAGGTAACCAATAAACTTGTAAATTAATTGTCTATAACTCTACTGAGCTCAGTTTTAAGACGTTAATTGCTTTATAAATACAGTTAATATATACTACACTAGTTATTTTAAAAGAATATAAATAAAAATCTTCACCAACTGAAGAGATCTCTTACCAGTATCTAGTGTATGCTGGAGATTTAATTTCCTTTCAGCATGCCTTTTTCTTCCTTTTCTTTCTTTCTTTCCTTCCTTCTTTCTTCTTTCTTTCTTTCTTTTTTTTTTTTTTTAAGAAACTACTTTGGGGACTGGAGAGATGGCTCAGCAATTAAAAGCACTGACTGCTCTTCCAGAGGTCCTGAGTTCAATTTCCAGCAACCACATGGTGGCTCACAACCATCTGTAATAGGATCTGATGCCTTTTTCTGGTGTGTCTGAAGACAGCTACAGTGTCCTCATATACATAAAATAAGTACTTTTTTAAAAAAGAAACCACCTTAGTACAAAGTTAAGGAAATATCAGATTCTTTACCAAGAGCGTTATATGCAGTCTGTCTACTTTGAGCTTGGGCTTTATAGTGGTACTGTTCAGCATTTAGGATAACTAACTACTAAAAAGTTATCCTAAAACATTTAAATTAAGGAACCTGAAATCGCCGGGCAGTGGTGGCGCACGCCTTTAATCCCAGCACTTGGGAGGCAGAGGCAGGCGGATTTCTAAGTTTGAGGCCAGCCTGGTCTACAGAGTGAGTTCCAGGACAGCCAGGGCTACACAAAGAAACCCTGTCTCGGAAAACCAAACCAAACCAAAAACAAAAACAAAAAAGGACCCAGAAACCACTTGAACTATCATTGATAAGCAGCTCAGTATACTGGTCCCATAACTAATGTAAAAGGCAAACATTTTTGTCTCCTTGTTTATCACAGAGAGAAAAAAATAACACATATGTTATACTTTGCATAATGCTGACCAGAAAAACATTCATTTTCCCTAGATGGTTACCATAGTTACGTGAGCCATTTATAACATCAAGAGGGAACTAGGTCACAGTATTGAAGGAGTTTGAATTATGCAATTATGTTTCCTAAAAGCAGGGGAAAGGTTTGAAATATAGAGAAAGGAGCTTTATGCTGTGTGTTCAAATTGAATTATTGAAATTATGGTCTAATTTTGCCTGTGAAACTTTAAAATGTTGGCCAAGATTAAATTATCGATAGAGTAGACACATTGTTCAACTTAGTAGGTAGATCCATAAAGGTTTTTTTTTTTTTTAAAAATACCCGAACATTCTGTCCTTGTAGATAAACCCTTTGTCCTAGTAGGCTGTCTTTCCTGAGATGTTTTTGCAAGTAATCTCTGCACCAGCGATTGCCTGTAATCTGTGAGTATTCAGATGTGTGGGAAATGAAGCTTTCACCTCCTTCCCTCCTTGAAGACCTGAGTAAAACTGTGGTACCATGCCTGCGAGGGTCCATCCTTCATTGTGAATGGGGATGTGGCCCTGAAGTTGTTACTTTGTGACACTTGTGATTTGCTATATATAGATAACATGGAGAGTGTGTGGAGAGGGAATGCAGTAAAGGTTTTTGTTTGGCTGGTTTGTTTGTTTGTTTGTTTGTTTTGAGATAGGTTGGTGTAGAACTTACAGAGATCTGCCTGCTTCTTCCCAAGTGCTGACGTCAAGTGTATATGACATCCACAGAGAAGGACTGTATTTTTTTTCAATATACTTTTATTAATTTTTTGAAAACTTTCTGTATCCATATAATGTATTTTGATCATATTCATACCCACTTATAATTCCATTTTCCCCATCTCTTTCCTCCAAACCCATATAACCTCTTCCTCTCTTCCAAACTCATGGCTACTTTTATCATAAATTGTTGTTATGTACAATATGTACAAACATATTTCTAAATAAATAAATATAACCTGCTCAGTCTGCAAAATGTTTCTCCTATGTTTTCAGGTCTGACCATTTGGTATTAGATAAGTGACTGGTGTACTCTTCCTGGAGATTCTCTGTCTCACTCTTAGCATCACTCAGTTCTGTTGGTCTCTGTGTACGGGTGAGGCCTTTTGGGCTTTTTCCCGGTCCAGCTTGACTTGTCTATCTGTTGGTGTCATACTTGCTTGGTTCATGTTTTAGGCAGTCTTCTTGTGAGACTTGTGAGTGTACCGTCTGATAGTCCGAGGAGACACAATCTCATAGCAAACTCCTGATTGTCTAGACCCTGCAGTCCTTCTGCCTCCTCTTCTACAATGATCCCTAAGTAGGGGTGTCTGTATACAACTCCATCTTTTCTTTAGTCAGGGATATATGTTTTGTTGTGTTGTGGTTGGTTCTTTTTCTCATTACCAAGACCCGCAAGAGAAGATGTTTCTCTCCAGAGACCATGTCTGTGGTTTGTACGGTGCTTAATAAGTAGAGATTGAAGAACAAGAAGGAAAGGCTTTGTCTTGCAGTTTCAGAGGGTTCTTCTCAATTTCATGAACACTGTGAAGATTTTTCATGTAAAAAGGAGTAAAAGATCACTGGTTCTGCAAAGGAAAGGGGTGCAGATAAACAGGCCACCTCACGGAGAATCTGTCAGAGCTCACACCCCTCATGGAATGATGCAGAAGAGTTTGAAGATCAGTATTATAAAATTGCCTACCTGAGCTAATGTCATGGTCAGCAGGATGATGCAGTTGAAGCCCTGAAAGGACCTGAGTTCCCTTCCCAGATCCCCTAAGACAGACAGGAGCAGACCAACTCCTGAAAACTGTCTGCCGACCTCTACACTCTGGCCTTGGTAAGTGCACACCTGCGCTCACAAACAAAATAAATGAGTAATATTTTATAAGAAATTGTGTACAGATTTTCTTTACAGATGACAATGTTGGCAGAGTGGGACAGAGAGCATTAACTTGCTCAGTGCCATACAGCAATACATAAGTCAGTACACACCACACCGTACAAAAGTGAAACAAAGGTAATCTGACTGCAATCATCATTGGAAAGAAAAATACCCATAGAAAGAAAATTAAAGACTTGAGATTTTCTGAGATTTTTTTCTGTAGAGTCTTGCAGCAAATTTAACAGAATCATCCAGAGAGGAAAATTAGCATATCCTCTTCAAACTCTCACAAATTGAAAGTACCAGAAGTCACATATCCCTTAGACTGTTATTTCCAGCCCTAGCTGAATTTTTCAGCCGTAGCTGAATATTCGTCTTTTAAAAATGGAGCTAATGCTATTAGCCAGGTGCTCTCTGCTAAATTCTTTTGTTCCTTTTAAATTATTCTAACTGGGCTGGAGGTAGAGAGCATGCTCAATATAACATGTGGGCCCCTCTCTAGTCCCTAAAAGTGAAATTAGAGTCAATTATTTAACGAGGCTTCATTGGAGCTATTGCTACGTTAACTGCTTTTGGCATGATTAATTTACTCTAGCATGTTGGTAAGTAATGATTTATCTTTAATGGGAAATGGATTTTCTAAACTACTTATCAAATTTATTTCCATAAATAACATTTTCCAACAATTTCCATACCTGAAAGTAGTATATGTTACTATACAACATATATAGGGAGTGTTCCCGGAAAGTTATGATTAAGTCTTATTTTGTTATATCAAGTGACTTATTAAATCCATGTATACATGTGTGGGTGCCTTTTGTTTTGTTTTGTTTTTCGAGACAGGGTTTCTCTGTGTAGCCCTGGCTGTCCTGGAACTCACTCTGTAGACCAGGCTAGCCTCGAACTCAGAAATCCACCTGCCTCTGCCTCCCACATGCTGGGATTAAAGGCGTGCGCCACCACCGCCCGGCATGTATGGGTGTTCTTGTGTAAATGCATGTGAATGTATGGAGATCAAAAGACCACCTAAGGTGTTGGTCCTTGCCTTGTATTTTGTTTGATACAAGACCTCTTGTTCTTGGCTGTGTATGCCAGGCTAACTGACCCCAGGGCTTCTGGAAGATTCTCCTCCTCCTCTCATGCTACCGAAGAAGTTCTCAGATCATAGACATGTGTATGAATTTCAGAGACCCAAACTCATGTCCTGATACTTGCACAATCGCTTAACCCACTGAGCCTTCTTAGCAAGTAGTTTTAAAGGTACTGGTTCTATAAAAATAGATTTTATAAGACCACACTTGAGAATCAACATTTTAAATAAAGGTTTATTTTTAGTTATGTATTATATGTGTGTCTTTATGTGGGTTATGTGCATATATGAGTGTAACACCTACAGAGTACAGAAGAGGGTCTCAGATCCCTGGAGCTGGAGTGACAGGCACTCATGAGTGACCCAGTGTGGGTGCTGGGAACTGAACTCAGTCCTCTGCAAGATCAGTATACGCTGAACTATCTCTCTAGCCTAAGAAACATGAGTCTCTTTGAAAAAAAAAAATCCTTTGTCAAATTTCAATGTTTTCCTAAAAGCATCCTCTTAGGATTTATAGAAGGTCAAATAAAGCAGTTACAGCTTTTACCACAGTTTCATCCCATACTATAGTCAATATCCACCATCTTGCCAAACAGCGTTCCAACAGTACTTTGATGTATGTGCATCTGTTAAAGCCAAATTATTACCTGCAAAACAAATCTCATTTTAGCCATGAACTAAGTTCCAAGTTGCTGAACTCCATAGAGGATATATGGGCTTGTATTCTATGCAGTGGCCACCACTGATGGCATAGTTCTGCTGGATTCTGTTGCCTCCTGTACAGTGGTTTCTCCATTTAAGTAACGATATCAATAGGAAATGATGCTTTCTGCTCCCACTAACTGCTTATACCAGAACAGTTTCCTGACACTAATGTATTCTGACTTTCAGTTTTAGTACAAATACTCAGGGACAAAAATCTACAATTGCATACAATGAGTGGCAAACTGCTCAGTTGACTCCACACTGCGTTTTAGCAGTTTAAGAGAAGCTTTATGTAATCTTTGACTCAGAGTAGTTCCCAACTTGTGGCTGAGAACTTTTTAAATATTTGTCAGATCTCATTTCGGTGTTTCAAGATAATACAGAAAAGGTTTATTATTTGTATGAGTCATATGTCTTTAAATTGATACTTAGGTTGATGTTACGTGCTAATGCTTTCTGTAACTACCCACAATCTTGGAGGGGACCTAGGAAACAGAACTACCCACAAGAGAACTTTTTCCTGAGGTCTTTCACTGAGCTGTTGTATTTATAGGAATGAAATTTAGCAATAATACCTAATAAAGGAGATTCCGAGGAAGGCAACTGGGAAGGGAAACAGACTGGGAGATGATGTGTAGTGATGTCATCAGAAGGCGACTGGGAAAGGAAACAGGTAGAAGACACAAAGTAAAGAGGCACAGGAAACAGCTTTTATTTGTTTCATGACTAAGAACTCCAAGAAACTGAGTTTCCCATAGGACATTGTTTTCAATTTGAAATAGAAAATAATTTATTTTCTAAGAAAATAAATACTGGTAAACACTGGTGAGGGTATAGCTCAGGGCTGGAGTACTTGCCTAGCATACCTGACATTCTGGATCCAGTCTTCAACACTGGGGGTAGGGGTAGGGTGTCTTAGTTAGAGTTGCTATTACTATAATAAACACCATGACCAAAAACAGCTTGGGAAGCAAAGGGTTTAGCTGGCTTAATTGGCTGAGGCTTCCACATCACAGTTCATCACTGAAGGATATTGACCAGCACAAAAAAACAGGACGGGAACTGATGTGGAAGCCATGGGGGAATGCTCCTTCCGGGTTCACTCCCCACGGCTTGCTCAGACTGCTCTTTTATAGAACCCAGGACCACCGACCCAGGGATGGCACCACCCACACTGGGCTGAGCCTTCCCCATCAATCACTAATCAAGAAAATGCTCTACAGGCTTGCCTACCGCAGGGCCTCTCCTTTCAGATGACTCTAGCCTGTGTCATGTTGCCATTAAAACTAGCCAGCATAGGAGAGGAGTGAGTAGTTACGCAGAAACATAAAAATGATTTGAGTGGCTCTAATACTTCAGAATGTAGGAGGTGGTTTTCAGCATTGTGGAAAGACCGAGCCCCCAACTCTGCTGTGTTCCTTTGAAAGAAGGAAGACAGAATAAAGGAGAGACTATCAGGTCAGGTTAGGAAGGGAGTGGGTTCAGCACGTTCATAGGAAGTACCGTGTTGCTTTGGCAATTATGGTTAAGAGGGGAGAAAAAAGAAAACTCAAGGGTTTTAGCCTGAGTCAAAGGTAGTGGCAAAGGTAAAGAAAATAGAAAATCTAGGTAGCCAAGCAGATTTGCAGGGAAAAGATAAAGAGATGAAATTATACAAAGACGATGAGCCCTGTAGGTCATACATTTGAGCTCTACCCACCGTGGGCATCCTCTTCCAAATAGCTCACACAGCTCCCTATGTGCAACCTGTCTGGGAAGAAGACTCAGAGAAATTGGAATCTATAGGGTGAGTTCGAGAGAAAGTGGTCCGCAGACTGCCTTCTGTGTGCCCAGGCTTCATCAGCTTTATATTATTCCCCTTGGTCAGCCAGGTAATAAGTGACATACAAGGCTGTGCAAAAGAGTTAACACAACAGGCCTGGTTGTTTCCTTTTGACACATCTCAGGAGAGCCACCTTTGACTCTCAGCCAGCCCCTGGGGATAGGGGTGGGGGATGAGGGAACTGGCTTATTCTTTCTGTTTAGTTTTGGTTTTTGGTTTTGTTTTCTTTCAGATAGGGGTTTCTCTGTGTAGCCCTGGATGTCCTAAAACGTGTTTTGTAGACCAAGCTGGCCTTAGACACAGAGATCTAGCAGCCTCTGCCTCCTAAATGCTGGGATCAAAGGCCTGCAATGCACTGCTCAGTTGACGTGTTCTTCATATTACTAATGATATAGAA
Organism: Mastomys natalensis; assembly: GCA_021653895.1. Classification (NCBI taxonomy): domain Eukaryota; kingdom Metazoa; phylum Chordata; class Mammalia; order Rodentia; family Muridae; genus Mastomys; species Mastomys natalensis. The sequence goes on from JAJTUV010000012.1 coordinate 339,504, forward strand.
ATATCCCACTCCATATTGGCTTGCCAAGGAGTTTCACACACACATTAGTCTTAACTTTATAGGATGCAGCTGGTTTTATTTTTGAGGCCCTGGGTTTTGGTTGTTACTGCTTATTGCCTAGTGAAAATGCCTAGTGAGTATCTCCCTACAAAAGTGTTGGCCCCTAATCCTCAAGTGAGCTGTGGCCAGTGGCGTTCACAGAGTTATAGTTTGCTGAGAGACAGCCAGAGGAAGGAAGGGGGAGGAGAGTCCTAAACAGCTTCAGATAAAGGAATCCTATGTTGGCTCCCTCCGAACTTCATTGATACATCTTTTTCCTGGTTTTTGCTCTGTGTGTGTGTATGTCTGTGTGTGTGTGTGTTATATGTGCTATGTGTAACACGTGTGCAAATATGTGTAGGAGCACATATACGTTTCTATAGGCCAGAGCTCAACATCCAGTGCCTTCCATAATCACACCCACAGTACTTTTTTGAAACAGCAGCTCTCACTCAACCTGGAGCTCATAATTTGGCTAGGCTTGTTAGCTAGTGAGCTCTAAGGATCTGTCTGTGTCCACCTCCCATCAGCCCCACCCTGGAGTTACACAGCGAGGCTGCTGTGCCTGGCTTTTATGTGGATTTCCAGGGATCCAGACTCTGATCCTCAAGCTTGCTTAGCAAGCACTTGACTGGCTGAAGCATCTCTCCAACGCTGCTCTGTAACTTTTGCTGTACTAAATCTTAGCCATGCATACAACAAACTACTGAGTCCTTTGAGCCCTGGATTCACCAAAGAAAACAGCCATATACATAAAAAAGAATAAATTAAAAATCCATTTGTCCATCTGCATCTTGATACAATCACTGAGGGGAAAAAAAAAAAACACTGTGTGTGAGAATTTTCTGTGTGTGGGTTTAAATTCAAAGTTTGATCTCTGTCCAGGAGACATTTAAAGTATTTATAGGGATACCAAACTCATTGGAAACTGCTTATGGTATAAGTATAAATGAATGCAAATTGGCAGTAAGTGTAGAAGGAAGGTAGAATCAAAGACAGGCTAGATTACTAGGAGTTAAGACATAGAACCAGGATATAGATAGAACCAAGCCTGTATTTCTTCCCCATATGTAATTTCAGCACTATGTAAAAATACGTAAATGAAAAATTCATGAATTTTAACATGTCTGAGTCCAATGCAAGTTTGAATCAATTTCCTGTAACCAAAATTCATACTATACTCAAATGTAAGTGTCTCATATGATAATTATTTGAACCCTCGAGATATGAATTTCAGGAGCAGACGAGTTCCAAAGGCTCGGCACCATACGTATTATAATCAGTCAGCTGGTTTTATTTGGTCATTTCTTCAGCAGTTTAAATTGCTTGCTTGCTCCTAAAGCAGTTTATCTAGTTGCACACAGATCTGGGACTTGCAGGGCCAATCCCAATAACCCAGATTAGGAATGAATTTTGAGCCGGGTAGCGGCCACGCATGTCTTTAATCCCAGTACTTGAGAGGCAGAGTTAGGCTGATCGCTGAGTTTGAGGCCAGCTTGGTCTACAGAGCGAGGTCCAGAATATAGTCAGAGCTATCTAGAGAAATCCTTTCTCAAAATAAAACTCTTTAGACCTTGTTCAATAAATAATGAACAAACAAAACTTTGAAAGTTCTAGTAATTGCCACATAGATCCCTGCAAATAAATGTTTAGCTAAATAAAAGTTCTTCACAAAATATTTAAAATTTCCAAAAGGCACCGGAGAACAAGGAAAGAGGGAAGAGAGCCATGGCTCTCACCCTTCCTAAGGCTGCAGCCCTTTAACCCTTTAACACAGTTCCTCATGCCGTGCTGACTCCGACCAGAAAATTACTTCCGTTGTTACTTCATAACCATATCTCTGCTACTATTATTAGTTGTATCGTAAGTAGCTGTGTTTTCCAGTAGTCTTGGGCAACCCCTGTGAGAGAGTCATTTGACACACTCAGGGGTTGGGACCCACATCTTGAGAACCACTGGTTTAGCAAGAAGTCTATGCTTGGAGGAAGAAAAGGGCAGTTCTTGAGCTTCCTATAAAACTGTCATTTAGTCTGAGGGAAAGTTCCAGTCAGTGTCACATGAGACTATTAAAATTTAAATAGAGAAGTTGGGGAGCTGGCTCAGTGGGTGAAACCCTGGTGAGGACCTGAGGTCTGGATCCCCAGAATCCATGGAAGGCCCGCAGGCCCATATCTGCAATTCTGGAGCTCCTAGGGCAAAATAGAGTCAAGAGGGAGGGCTTGTCTAAAACAAGGTAAAAGGACAGAGTCTTTTACCTCCATATTTGCACTGTGGCGCACGCGTGAGCGCACACGCACGCACGCACACACACACTTGTACTGTGACGTATTTTTGTAATGGACATAGAAATGAGAATGGTGGTGCACGCCTTTCATCCCAGCACTCTAGGCAGACTCAAGTGGATCTCTGTGAGTTCAAGGGCAGCTTGGTCTGTACAGAAAACTCCAGGCCAGCCAAGGCTACCTAGGGAGACCCTGTGCCTTAGGATTTCTTTTGCTGCGATGAAACACCATGATTAAAAGCAAGTTGGGGAGGAAAGGGTGTGTTTGGTTTACACTTACACATCATAGTCTATTGCTAGTCTATTGAAAGTCAGGACAGAAACAGGGCAGGCACTTGAAGGGCAGGAGCTGATGCAGAGAGCATGGAGGAGTGCTGTTTACTGGCTTCCTTCCCAGCCTGCTTTCATATAGAACTCAGGACCATCTGCCCAGGGATAGAACCACCCACAATGGGCTGGACCCTCCCCCATCAATCACTAAACAAGAAAATCCCCTACAGGTTTGCCCACAGACTGATCTTTTGTGTCAAGTTGACATAAAACTAGTCAGTACAACAACTTGTCACACAAACAGATCACTTCTTTTTTTTTTTCTTTTGTTTTTCAAGGCAGGCTTTCTCTATGTAGCCCGGCTGTCTTGGAATTCATTCTGTAGACCACGGTGACCTTGACCTCAGAGATCTGCCTCCCAAGGCTCCCTGTGAACAGAGGCTCTCTGTTCTAGAATGGGCTTGCCCTGGTGTGCCAGAGACTCTTGGCAGGGATCCTGATATGTCCTGGACTGGGAAGAAGTAACCAGTACTTCCCGGTGGTGGTTGGGAAGGAGAAGGCTTACCTCGAATAGAAAATCGATCCTGTCAGGTGGACAGAAAGATAGAGGGAAAGGAGTGGTCCCCCACGTGGGGCAGGAGTTCGGAGCTGGTCTGGGTTTTCAGCATCAAGATAATATGTTTCTCTGCCGACTAATAAGCTAATTCGAGCAAAAAAAGTATAAAAGCAGGTTTTTAAATTTGGGAACAGCTCCCCTGGTGCTTTGTTCACCTGTCTCAGGGGACAGGACCAGGGAAGTTGCCATGCGGATAGGGAGACAGGGAGGAGAGGGAGAGAGGAAGGAAGGGGGTTAGAGAGAAACAGAGAGGGTATGTAACCAAAATTCTGGATTATATAAGGAAGAGCCTCTGGGGGGAAGGGCAGCCCAGCCCCTGGGCAGGAAAGTCCAGGGTAAGGGGACAGGGTATGCCACCGTATCCTGTACTGAGTAGGGACTGAAGGATGCTGGAAAGAATCTGGCCTTAGCCAGGTGTGTTTTTGATATGTAAAATAGGCACCTCAGTTGCTTGTCTGGTTAGAAACTTAGAGGAAGGAATAGGGCACAGCCTCAATCTGAGTGGAGCAAAACCAAACTCCAACCATGTAAACTCAACATCCAATGTCCGGGAGTCACTCAAGATCTTCTGGGCTCCTCCAGGGCTTGGGTCACTTCTCCGGATCCACCCTCTGCAGCTCACACAGCCTGTCTCCCAGGCTTTGGGTAGCTCCCCTCCACTGCTGCTGCTGTTTCTTGGTGGTCATCCCACGGTACTGGCATCTCCAAAATGCTGGGATCTAGTGCTGCAACTGGGCTCCACTTTCACCAATATCCTCTCCTAGGTTCAAAAAAAAGCATTGCAGCTGAGTCATAGAGCAGTGAGCATGGTTTCTTATTGGTGATGCAAAGGAAGGGAAGCCAGCAGTACTGTAATCACAGTAGGCTGCGCCTCTGTGTGGGTCCTCACTTCCTAATAAAAGTCTAAGTTCCTGTGCTGGAGAGATCGCTCAGCAGTTAAGGGCGCTTATTACTCTTGCAGAGGGCCTGGGTTTGATTCCCAGTACTCACATGGTGGCTCACAACCATCTGTGGTATGCATACCTGAAGGAAAAAAAAAAAACCAACAACAACAAAAAACTCTTTAAAAGGGCTGGAGAGATGGCTCAATGATTAAGAGCATTGACTGCTCTTCCAGAGGTCCTGAGTTCAATTCCCAGCAACCACATGGTGGCTCACAGCCATTTGCAATGGAATCTGATGCCCTCTTCTGGTGTGTCTGAAGAGAGCAAACATGTACTCATATATAAAATAAATAAATCTTTAAAAAAAAAACTCTTAAAAGGTCAACTGTCTTGGTATAAATGAAAATTATTTCAATATTACAGATAGCATTGATTGGGAGCAGAAGTTGTTTTACATAAGCAGAAATAAAGAGTTTGAGGCCAACGTGGATTACTTGATAACCTATCTCAAAACAAATAAAGTAAGTAAATTAAGTACTTACATTAGCCGGGCGGTGGTGGCGCACGCCTTTAATCCCAGCACTTGGGAGACAGAGGCAGGCGGATTTCTGAGTTCGAGGCCAGCCTGGTCTACAGAGTGAGTTCCAGGACAGCCTGGGCTACACAGAGAAACCCTGTCTCGAAAAACCAAAAAAAAAAAAAAAAAAAAGTAGTTACATTACTGTCATATTTCTACCTTTTTAAAAAATTGAATTGACAATGTATATATTAATTTGCATTTTTATGATGGCTAAATAAGATTCCATCATTTGAAAACAGTACAAATTACTTTCCTGTTCTTGGTTATTCGGATTGGTTTTAGACTTTTTTTAAAATATAAGGTTTAAATGGCCATCTCGTTGCTTGCCTATTTTTCTATAGTTTTAAAAATATTTCCTTAGTAAAGGACCCTGAAAGAGGAGGACTAGGTATGGCCCTGGTCATCGCGAGAGCGCTTCCTTCCTCCTATGTAAACCAGTTTGCATAACTTACTGCTTCCCTTAGCGCCTTTTGTTTTCTCCCCAGTGGGATCTCCTACTTAAGGCACCCACAGCCAGCACAATAGCCCCTGTGGTTCTAAGCCCCAGCCCTACTTAAAAGTAAAGCCCCAAATTTGCATTTGGACTTCTGTGGTAAACTACAGAAAGCTAAGTAAAAGAAACTCAGGAAAAAGTGAGAGTCAAGACGCAGGCTTGTCGCAGGCTTGTTGGGACACCTTCCCCACCTTCAGTGATCGAGTCTGTTTCTCTTCCTGGCAAGAGGGGATACTTTGACAAAGGGAACAAAGGACAGGGGGGACTAGCCCTGTCCTGTGACGAAATGGCAGGTTTCAGTCTGGCCCGTTCCTGTCCCCTTCCGTTTCCCTTTATTGCTTCACGTGTTTTTATAAATACCCACATCCAGCTTCGTTTTCCTCAAGCACAGGACAGTCACTCTTAACATTTTTCCTTTAGCTTTGACTCCATCGCCGTCAGTCAGATTTAAACTCTGAGGAAAGTTTATAACTAGTTGGCCTAACAACTTTCCAAGAAGACTAATTAATTTTTAAAATGCTGATTTACGTTGTTTCTAAGAGTCAGGCAAGTTGGTCTGGGAAGATGAAGTAACTACTATTAATAAAAATAACTTTTATTCTCGCTCTGAGTACGACTGCATGAACATTTGTACTATGAAGTACTGTATATTTTGTGGCTTGTGGAAACCAATCACAGAGTCAGAATTTTTTTTTTTTTTTTTTTTGTTTTGTTTTGTTTTTCGAGACATGGTTTCTCTGTGTAGCCCTGGCTGTCCTGGAACTCACTCTGTAGACCAGGCTGGCCTCGAACTCAGAAATCCGCCTGCCTCTGCTCCCAAGTGCTGGGAGAAGTCAGAATTTTCAGACAATGAAAACAAATAAAGGAGAAAAAGGAGAATACTGTTGACTTAGGGTGCGTTTATTTAGTCAGCACATCAAAAATTTCACTGAAGAATTCAGAATTTTGATCAAAAGGTTGTATGTTGTATGATTGTGCAGATATGGGTTCTCAAGATGAGAGCCAGAGGATGAAAATGCATCTCTAAAGATTCATATAAATCCAGATGAAGAACGCAGCGAGGATGCGTGCCCTGAGGGAAGGAAGAGAAGGGACAGGAAACGGGACAGTGTCTACAATTAAGAATGGCTAATAGTCGGGCGGTGGTGGCGCATGCCTTTAATCCCAGCACTTGGGAGGCAGAGGCAGGCAGATTTCTGAGTTCGAGGCCAGCCTGGTCTACAGAATGAGTTCCAGGACAGCCAGGGCTACACAGAGAAACCCTGTCTCGAAAAACCAAAAAAAAAAAAAAAAAAAGAATGGCTAATAGTGACAGTAACTTTGTTCTCCAAGCATTTAGGAGAGAGAGTAAATGGATCTCCAGGAGTTCAAGGCCCGCCTGCTCAAAGAAAGAAAGGAGGAGTGGGGGAGAGGAAGAACAAGAAGGAGAAGAAGAAAGGGAGGGAGGGAGGAAGAAAAAGAAACAAAAATATGACTAATAGCAGAAATGAAGGTTAGGAAAAAGATGAAAAACTGTGTGTTCAAAAGGGAACTAAACTATTAGTAAATTTGGAAGCAAAATGTTACAGTTGAAGTAACGTATTTGACACATTAGATGTCCAATTTTATTATTTATTTGTTTGTTTGTTTTCCCAAATAAGAAGCGGCCTTCTTTTTCCTTGCTTTGGACGTTTATTTCTGAGGTAATCATGCCTGTATGCTGCCCCCTGGTGGTCAAAGGATCTCGTCTCTGGCCATTCTGCCTACGCCTGAACTTGGGCGGGCAGGACTTTGTAACCTAGGGAACCAAGGGTCCGTTTGTTTGTGCTTTTTCCCTACAAAGAACACGAAAAAGTGAGAGGGTAAAGAAAATTGTTTCTAAGCCTGACAGTGTGAGTTTAACTACCTGACGGGTTCAAAGGGTACCCCATTTCCCTCTAAAAGGGAAGGCACACGGAGTTGGTCCAACGTGGAGTCTAGGCTCAGTGCAAGCTGGACTTTCAGAAACCTGAATTCCTCGGGAATTTATAAAATCAGCTCCCACCAAAAGGAGTCACTCTCCCTGCCTCTGCAGGAGAAACATGGCTCTTCAATGGCTTACACCTGTGGCAGCTATAAGCATATCAAAGTCCATACTGGCTTCCGGGCCGCTTCAGTTCCTATTACAGGTACCCATTACACTTTTCAAAGCCCGTGCTAGCATCCTGAGCCTTCTCACCCCAAATGTCCATTCTTTGTAAGGACAAGCTTTATCTCCCAGGACCACCACCACTACCCTCCATTCACCCTCCCCTTGCCCTTGCCCTTCCCCTCCTGGTCTGCCCGTGTAACCCCTTGTCAGTCCGTGTACACACACACACACACACACACACACACACACACACACACGCATGCACACGCATGCACACACACATGCACGCATGAAAAAAACTGCAATGAATAAAAAATAATGAGTAAAGTCCTGGGTTCAGTCTCCAACAATGGAGGGGAAAAAAATAACACAGAATCTGGTTATAAACCCATTTTAACACGGTGGTGGCAGCACACGACTTTAATTCCAGCACCCGAGGCAAAGGCTGGTGGATCTCTAAATTAGAGGCCAGCCTGGTCGTCTATAGAGCAAGTTTCAGGTTAGCCAGGGCTACACAGAGAAATCTTGTCTCAAACAAACAAACAAACAAATGTAATAAAAACGCCTCATTATAGTTTTAAATGTGGAGGAAAATTACTTTTACTCATAACACTTGTTATGTAGAATATATCAAGCATTATTACCCCTAAACATGTTGGTGATCTTTTAGGAAAATTTGGATAAGAGTTAAAACTTAGTTTTTTTTCATCTACATTATCGGCATCCTTTAACATCTTTAATGCTGTTTTTTATACTATTTATTTATTAATATACTATTTATTTATTTATTTATTTATTTATACTTTTCCAGAGGATTTAGGTTTGGATTCCCAGCATTCACGTGGTGGCTCACAAGCATCTGGAACCCCAGTTCCAGGGGATCCACTCCCCTATTCTGGCCTCTCCAGTTACCATTCATACACATGGTGTGCAAACATGCATGCAGGCAAAATACCCATACACATAAAATTAAGTAAATAAATAATAATTTATAACTAAATAAAATCCTTAAAATTCAAGTTCTCGAGCTGAGCAGAAGATGCAGAGTCTTCCTAGTCATGCAGAGGTGTTGAAAGGTGTGTTAACAAATGCTGGTGAGAATGTGGGGGAAGGGGAGTCCTTTCCCTGATGTGGGTGTGTAAATTGTGTGGCCACTATAAAAATGAGTGTGGATATGAGTGTGAAGACCTACCGTATGAGCAGTTACGTCATCCCTGGACATGAACCCAGAGGGGTCCGTATCCCACTATAGGGGTCCGTATCCTACTACGGAGTGTTTCCTACTATAGAGATACTTGCACGTCCATGGTCATTCAATAGCTAGGAAATGTAATCAGCAGGGATGCATTCATGAAATTATTCCCAAAGTGGGTGGAACTAGAAGGATACCAAGATAACTCAGGCTCAGAAAGACAGATCCTACATGTTCTCTTTCATATGCAGATCCCCGCTTTGCATTTTAGATTTGTTTAATTCTGAAGTGTCTATAGAGATCAAGAAACTACAAAGAGCTCCTGAGAGGGAGGGGAGGAAGAGGCCATAGGAGAGAAAGGGACTAGCAGAACACACATGACATGAAATCAGAAGAATAGGGGATGCTAGAAAAGAAAAGTCTTAAGCTGGGACGGGGATGAAGAGACGGAAGAAAGGACAAGGTTGGATGGAAAGATTTAAGCAGGAGATCAGGGGCAAGATGACTCGGTAGGAAAAAGCACCTGCCACTCTGATGACCTTGGTTTGATGACCTGACTCCACAAAGTTGTCTTCTGACCTCCACATGTGTGCTTCAGAGCATGCATGACCACACACACACACACACACACACACACTCACACACACAGACACACACATACTCACACATACACACAGACACACAGACACACTCACACACTCACACACATAGACACACACAGACACAATAATATCGTTTATGTAAAACTAAGGATATATGAAAAGATTTATGGATACTCGTTACCTAATTCTAAAATGTACTTTTTTTAAAAAGGAATTTGAGCCGAGGCATTCTGCATGGGTGGATAACGCCACACCCACAAGCCCTGGATTATTCAACAAAAATCCCAGTGATTTTAGGTTCTAACAAGCTGGTATTTAAAACTAGCCATCTGTACTGTGTTTTTTTTTTTTTTTTTTTTTTTTTTTTTTTTGTCAACTTGACTAAGCTGAAGTTATTTGGGACTAGGGATTCCTCAGGTCAGAAAACCTCCATCAGATGGGTCTCTGGGTAACTCTATGGTGCATTTTCTTGATAAAAAAGTGTTGCGGGAAGGCTGAGAGCCCTGCCCACTGCGGTTAGTGAGATTCCTGGGTTGTATAAGAAAGCAAGCAGAGCAACCTGTGAGGAGAAAGCCTGTAAGCTGCATCCCTTCGTGGCCTCTGCATCATTTCCTGCCTCCAGCTTCCTGCATGAGTTCCCGCCTTGATTTTCCTCAATGATGGACTGTGATATGGAAGTGTAAAGCAAATAAACTCTTTCTCCCCGGATGCTTTTAGTCAGAAGGGTTTATCAGATCAACAGAAAGCCACACTAAGACACCATGACTGCACCAAAATGCAGAGTATAACCAAACAAAGATCAGCTTGGGAAGAGTTATTGGCCCTTGTTCTAGGTAGTGAAGTATGCAACTGAGGTCGGGGTATTTGTGTAATTCAATATGACTACCTTTCCCATGTGTAACATGATGGGTGCCTTCTTCCTACTGTGGTGGTGGCATAAGTGTTGCTATGGAGAGCAAGACATTCAACTGAAATGGCTAAGCCACATTGGAGCGTCATGGAGAGGATCCCACCGTGAGTGTAAGGATGCCCTGAAAATGACTGAATGACAAGAGAATACATTGCTGTCCCTGAGAGCATAGCATATGGGACAAGACTGCTGACGAGCCGTCATGTTGGTGTGGCTGCTGCTGGGCATAAAGGGACTTGCAACTGAGAACAAGATGGTCCTGAGGGGAGATGTGGTTATGTAAGGGCGGTATCTAAAAGGGACAGGGACATATGGGCAGCATCCTCCGTATTGTCCCCTGATTCGATGGAAGAGATGATGAAGTGGAGGGGCTGGCTGTTTCTTACATCTGGACGAGGTCGGGGAAGTAAAAGGAGAGTTCCAAGTTCCTCCCGGGATCCAAAAGCATAGAACCCATGGGAAGGACTGGATGGTGAAGACGGAGGAAGCGGGGCAGAAGTGAGAGAAGATACTCCTCCGGTCTGCTCCTCGATATGGAAGAAGAGAAAATCTGTGATTCAATCAATATACAGAGGAGGGCTTTGGTAATGGCCTGGGACAGAAAACTCTGATGGCCAAGGAATACTCTACCTCTGAACTGCTTGAGTTGGGAAAGACTTTAAGGTAGAGGAACATTTCACAACCTGGTTTGTGAGACTGTAGATGCACAGATGGATGGAAACAGTCTCAACATCACAGAAGCAGCAGAACTAAGTTATAAAGCTATGCATCGTCCCTTGAAACAAAGACGGCTTTCCCTGAGACAGTCTGAGGGAGATGAGCCTCTGTTGGATTGGCTTCTACGAGTCCTCAAGGACACTTGGGTTATTGCTAGTTGAAGTCCCCATGGATACTGGGGACTGAAAGATAACAAGGGAGGGTCAGGCATAATGAGATAACAGGCATGAGACAAGCAAAGTCTGATGCCCAGTCCAAGTGGGACTGATAGGATTATGTTCACAGGAGAACTAAGAAAACGGCTCAGCAGAGACCTTGGGACTTGTCTTAGCTGTGATAAAAAAAAAAACAAAACAAAACAAAAAAAAAAAACAAAGGCAGCTTATAAAAGAAAGAGTTTAGCTGGACTTACTGTGCCAGAAGATTAGAGTCTCGGATGACACAGCAAAGGCATGGCAGCAGGAGCTGAGAGCTTACATATCAATCTACAGAGAGAGAGCACTAGGGGAAAATGAAGAGTCTGTTGTAACCTCAGTCTCTATCTCCTCTTCCTCCAACAAGGCCACACCTCCAAATCCTTCCTAAACAATTCCACCACCCCAAGACTAAGTACTCTAGTACACCGGGGCCATTCTCATCCACATCATTACAGGACTATGTGGTTTTGTTGCACCCCTGGCGGAGCATGATCATTTTAAGTAAGTAGAGGTATTGTACAATCATGATAACTCAAATTGGCATGGAAATTGGGTTGATGAATGCTACATCAGTCTAGGGGAGGTAAGAGAAGGGAGAAGCAGACAGAAGGGGCTGCTAGCCTCGCTCAAAGCCCAGTGTGACAAGATGTGGGCCAATACGAGTTCCTAGGAGGAAAAATTGACAGGAAGCCAAATGCTGTGTTGGGAGCGTCTGGAAAGCTAAGACTTGGGCAACAGTTTGTGGAAGGCATAGATAACAGAACAAGGCGAGCTGAAAAGACTATGCTTGTCCCAGAGGTGCGCAGTTACCACCTCAGAGTAAGCTGTGCTTATTTCTTCCTGCAAAAAGACTATGCTGGGAGGGGTGACTTTTCACCTAGCCCAGGCCCATGCAGCTGACAAATGTGACTGAAGGAAAGGTAGTAGAAAAGACAGGAGTCATACCTCAGTACTGGTGCAAAGATTGACTGCTCCAGCAGCAGGTGTGGCCATATTGAGCAGCTTGAGTCAACTCCACTGGGCCATCAGTGTGGGACATGCACACAGCAGCTCCATTGTAGCACCCCAGGATAAGAAAGTGGGACAATTTAAGGAAAATGATTATAGATTACAAACGGCTAAATAAGAAGTTAAATTACAAATGGTTAAATTCCACCCATCCATTCATTGTTGCCAATAGTATTTTTATAAGTCAATTGATAAGAACAATAGACTCTTTTCCTGTTCTATTGGTCCTTGCTAACATTTTTCTTTTAGTATCCTCTTAACTACTGACTGCTGAGACCAAGGGCACATTCTTGGAATGGTGGTGGTCTTCAGTGGTCCTTCTTCTTCTCTGTAAAAAGCTTTCAGTATACAATTCTAATCTTTGAATGTCTTACAGATTTGGAAGACAATAAAACACCAGCTACAGAGCATCATTGGAAAAAAAGCCACCCCCAAAAGCCATATGGCTGCTGAATAAAGCTCAGTGGTAAGGATGGGTCCCTTGTTGGCCAGGGAGGTTCTTGAGTGCAGTAGTTTTGGAAGAGCCATTGTACCTGGCATGAACTCCAGAGTGGTGGCCATTTAGGCCTTATTAGTAATCTCTCATAAACATTCAGTGATTGTTAGCTAAATTTATGGGATTGTTCTTCCTTGGGAATTTCAGAGCCTTAGCATGACCTCAGATTCCTGGCAAAACCTAGAATTCTTATAATGACTGTGTTTGCGTAGGTAATGGTTTCCTATGAGGACTCCTAGATCAGATAAGAAGTTTTTGGTATTCTGGAATTGACTTGCTAAAAGACCTTTTGTGTGACAATCAATCAAAGCGCTATTGCAAGGTGGTTCAGAGTTCATCAGAGATTGCTCCTCCCCCACTGCTAGGAACCCTTGGTATATACTGCAGTGTCTCTCTTTCTTTGATCAGACCCTGTAGCTAAGGACACGGAAACCCAAGGTCCCTCAAATGATAAAGACTATTGCTCTTGCTGTTGGCTGCATGCCAGAACTGAATGGAGAGAACCTATTGGTGAAGATGTCACCTGCTTTGGTGACAGGATGTGGAGAAACAAGACTGGAACTGGGCTGAAAGTTTCCTCCCTGATGGTTGATTTACCTATTGCAGTTGACTGGAGTGAAGGGCAGATATTGCTAAACAATCCTATTCAGCTATGGACTTTGTTTGATATACCATCAACAATATAGGGACCCACGGGTATAATCGTGGTGTGACTGTTACAGGTGCAACCAACAACTTTCCGTTTGTGTTTAAGGCCCACTCCACAGAAGAAAAAAACTCATCTGACACTGCAAACCAGAGTGGGTCATAGGCTATTGCTTTGTTAAACTGATGCATTAATCCTGTTAATTTAAAAAAATAGGTTGGGATACATGTATTGAGTTCATATGTTTGCATGTATGTGGAAGCCAGAAATTGAGATCAGGTATCTTTCTCTGTTGCTCACTGCCTCATTCATGAGGCACTCACAGGTCTGTCAGTGAACATGGAGCTCACTATTTCTTCTAGACTGGCTGGCCAGAGAGCTCCAGAGACCACCCATGTCTGTCCCTCAGTGCTGGGGTTAACAGTGTGTGCTGCTGCTACAGATTGGTGTTGGGGGGTAGGGAGAATCTTTACTCAGGTCCTCTGGATTGCATGGCAAACACTGGTCTGAGTTGTCACCTTAGACCCCAGATCACAGTGTCTTAAACCCATAAGGTTCACTATAAATGTTGGCAGCGGTAGGTTTCTGAGTATGTAATGATCACGGCCTAATTCAAAATCACATGTAATGGATGTGAGGTGTTCCTGGCAGTGCTCACCCTGCAGTACCCCACAACTTCATAGGCACCTCTGTTCTGTACATGAAACGTGTCACACCACCCATGCCAGCACACCACGTGACACCAACAAACATTGCCTAAAATACTTCTGCTCAGATGCAAGATTACTGTATATAATGAAGTGTAACATGTTTAGTACAAAGTTCTGCTCCTTCAGAAATGTCGTGATTTCATTATGGACAGCAAAGACTTCGTATTTTATCATTGTTACATCAAGTTAGGGTATCTTTGGATTAATAATATTTTAATTATATTATTAAATTATAACATTATTCATAATAATTTTAATACATTATATAATAATGGAGCAAACCTATTGGTGAAGATATCACCTGCTTTGTTGACAGGATTAATATAATTATTAATAATATCATTGTTATGTCAAGTTGGGGTATCTTTGGGCTGGATTTTGTTGGAATGCTTGGTTAAGTTGCTTACTTGACCTTGAGTGGCAGACTAGAGATTCATAAAACATCAAATGAAGTTTGACCTGGGATTGTCTTCTAACAAGTTTTTTAAATGGTTCAAGGCATTATAACATCTCATACTACATATTTATGTAAAGTACTATATTCAGCATGGACAATTGAAGTCAAAATACTGATCAAGTCTGAAAACTATGGAAGTGTAAAAGTAACTTTTATTTGCCTGATGTAATTGTCTCAGAGGCTTACTGTTTCTAGTTCTTTCTGAACTCTGGCTGGCTGGTTCAACTCAGCTGTTCTGGCTCAAACCCCTAAACTGACTGATTCAATCTGGCTTCTCTTAGCTTCTCACTGAATTGCTCTGTTTGGCCTCAAAGTAACTCTGATAATTTGTTCTAATCTTCTGGCTCTTTCTCATTCTCTGGCTTCAACTGTCTCTGCTGCCGTGCACTGAACTGCATGAACTCATGAACAAATTCAACTGCACTGCACTGCACTAACTCTATGACACTGCAATGAACTCAACTGACTGGACAGAGTTGACTTAACTGAACTGGTCTGACTTCTAACGCCCTTCTCTTTCTGAACTGCTCTCAAATAGCCTCCTTTTCTGATCTGTTCTTGTGAGAGGTAGGCACATCCTATCTGTCTCATTCTGTCAAATCTTTTTCTGATTTGTCACTCTGTCTCATTAGTATGCTAATAAATAGTAAAATGTATACATCGTGTTGGTCACATTTCTGTTGCTGAGATAAAACACCATGACCAGGGAACTTAAGAGAGTTTACTGTAGCGTATGGTTCCACAGGGATGAATCCACGGGGCACGGAGGCCCAGCAGCAAACAGCTGGCATGGAAGCAGGAGCAGGAAGCAGAGAGAACAACGTAGAAGTGGGATGAAACTTTAAACTTCAAAGCCCCTCCCACTCCCTATTAAGTGATATACCTCCTCCATCAAGGCTGCACCTCCCAGAAACACCTCCAAACAGCACCACCAATTGGGTCGTGGTTTCAAGAGCCTGAACCTCTGGAGGTACATTTCTCAGCAGTCAGACACAGACACACACTTTTTAAAAAGTATATAATTATCAGTGTATGATTTGTATACCCATTTCATACCCCTATCTACCCAGGTTCTCAGGTGGGGCTTTGGCTATAACTCCATTGGTGGAATGCCTTCCTAATACGTAAAAAACCTTGGTTTTGATCCCAGCATTGCACATAAACCAAAAGTGGTGGTGCACATCTGTAATTCCAGGACTAGGAGGTAAGAGTCAGGAATAACATTAGATCAAGGTCACCCTCAGCAATACAGTGAGCTACAAGCTACTTGTCCTTTAAGTTCTTTTTTTTTTTTTTCCTTTATTATAAATTCTTTGACAAGGCTTGTAAGTGGAAGACATTTAAGAAGTCCTTACTTAGAGACATTTTCTTGAAGCCTCAGAGAGACTTGTTCAGCTATCAGCTATCAAGTTCACTTGATAAAGTCTTTGCTGAGTAGGCTAGTTTCTGCTGCCCTTATCTTCAGAGCACTCATAAATGTCCACAAAGTACTCCTCCAGGCCCCGGCTCAGTCCACACACTGAGCTTGAGACATCTTTTGTTGAGCTCATGATTTCTCTTATATGTGCAAACTGTGAACAACAGGACGTGAAACTAAACATGTGATGGAGCAGGGGAAGGGAAGGGGAATGGGGCAGGTATGACCAAAACACACTGTAAACATGAAAATGTAACAAGAGCCCTTGCTCTTGTTTAGTCAAAACCCTAAATAATTAAGTTTAACTTTTTTTTGTTACAATTATTTTCTTAAACAGACAAGGTTCAGTAAATTATTATTTTTGTTTTGTTTTTTTCTTTTTTGTTTTTGTTTTTTTTTTTTTCGAGACAGGGTTTTTCCGTATAGCCTGGGCCGTCCTGGAACTCACTCTGTAGACCAGGCTGGCCTCGAACTCAGAAATCCGCCTGCCTCTGCCTCCCAAGCGCTGGGATTAAAGGCGTGCGCCACCACCGCCCGGCCCCAAATTATTATCTTTAAATTAACTGTTAGGAGAGCATTAATATTGTATCTAACAAATAATAATTAAACCTCCTTTTCAGTATTTATATGCTTCTACATTAAACAAATGATGTTTCTGTGATTAAACTCATTTTATCATGCAAGGATGTATATGTATGCTCTCTCTCTCTCTCTCTCTCTCTCTCTCTCTCTCTCTCTCTCTCTTCCTTTCTCTCATTGAGTTCATGTCAAGGTTGCAGAATAGTTCAGTGGTTAAGGACACTTGTTGCTCTTGCAGAGGACCCTGGTTTGGTTCCCAGCACCCCACAGCCATCACTAACCATCCTGAATTCCAATTCCAGGAGATTCTTGATACCCTCTTCTGGCCTCTGGTGTACATTGTGCACATACGTCCAGGCAAAAAACTTATATACATAAGAAAAGAATAATTCCTTTAAAAAGAATCTTAGAAAATGTCAGTGGGGGTGGCTTAGAAATCTTAGAAAATATAGTGGTGGTTCATGCCTTTAATACTATGTATTACCCATGAGACAAAGGCAGGCAGGTCTCTGAGTTTAAGATGATTTCAAAGTCAGCCTGGTCTACATAGCACGTTCCAGGCCAGCTAGGGCTGCCAGAGCTGCATAATGAGAACTTGTTTTTTTTTTAAAAAAGGTGTTCAATGAAAATTCTGAAAAAGGAATCCCAGACAAGCAATAAACACATAGTCATGGCTTATTAAAAAAAGAAAGTGTCAATGCTAATGGTGGTACACATCTGTAATCCCAGCACTTAGGAGATAGAGACAGAATCTGAAGTCTGAAGGTCAAAATTATTCTTAGCAACATGGAGAATTCAAGTCACCCTGGGCTAGAGAGCTTTTCTGAAAAAAGAAAAAGAAAAGAAGGTGGGGGAGAATCTGGGGTACATGGCATAGCTATTAAAATGCTTACTGAGGGAACTTCACAGACTGAGTGTGAGCCTTGGACTTGGGGATGGGGGTGGGGTGGGGTGCGGGGAAGAGAAGGCACTACCCATTCCGCTCATGTTCTCCTAAGAGGCTCTCTGTATCAATAGCTATTTTCTCTTTTCAGGGAGACTCAGAAATCAGCCATATGTGTATTCTCCATTTTGTCTTTGATTAGGTTATCTCATGCTTTTGTTTTTGTTCTGCTTTTTGTTCTTGTTTTCAAGGCAGGGTCTCTCTACGTTGCCTGGCTGTTCTGGAACTTGCTTTGTAGACCAGGCTGGTGTCAAACTCAGAGATCTGGCTGTCTCTGCCTGCTAAGTGCTGGGATTAAGGCATATGCCACCACTACCCAGACTAACTCATTCCATTACTGTTTAAAACAAAATTTTTAATTCAGTTTTTGTTTCTACTCACTTGTTTTAAAATGGGTTCTATTTCATCAACTTCCAATTCTATCTTGTTTTCCTTACACTTTTCTATTCTTTTTAGTTTGACTTTGTATTTAAGCATCACTTGAACTACATCTTATTCATCATTATTAGATTAGTATGTACTAATTCTAGAGATTGAAATTTTCTTATAATCTCAGCTACTCAGGAAATTGAGGTAGAACTAGGAATTGGATTGGAGCTCGTCTGGGCATTTAGTAAGATTCTCTCTAGTTTATTTCTAGAAGAAATAAACACATTATTTCTAAGTTAGCAGCACCGCAGTAAAACTGTTGTCTACACAATTGTCGCTCATTTAGCAATTGTCCTATAAGTGCTTATAAAAGCAGATGTTTGGCTTTTTCAGGAATTCATGTGGCATTTGGATTCTATTTTTCTCTTCACGTCCTCAGCAGCATTTTTTAACGTCACTGAGAGATGAGTAACAATACTTTTAAAAAATGCTTTTAATTTTATGTGAATTGGTGTTTCTCTTACATGTGTGTCTGGGTGTTGGATCTCCTGAAGCTGGAGTCATAGTTGTGAGCTGCCATGTGAGTGCTGGGATTGAACCCGAGTCCTCTGGAAGACCAGCTAGTTGCTCTTCACTGCTGGGCCATCTCTCCAGACCCATGATATTATCTAATCCTTTAGGACCTCCTGTAACTTTTTATAAATGTTGAATGTCAGTGCTCAAATATTTCAACTATTGTTAATTGTTGTATCTCTATTGTTTTTATTGATTTTTTTAAACTTCAATTCAGACAAGTAAGAGTTTAACTTCTTGGTATATTTTCATGTTTGGTCAACATTTTAACAGTAATTGTTATGTGCAAGATAATGATGCAAGCACTTGACATCTGTTTTTACTTTTTTGTGCTTATTCATTTGCCCTATATCCAATAAATGGCAGCTTGTTCCCATTTATTCCAGGCAGCTCTTGAAAACAGGCTATTGCCTAGAATCCTAAGACTTACTTGGAAGAAAGCTCAAGTTACACTGCTACCAGACTCTGCTTTGTCTAAAGTATTCCTCTGTCTCTTACTGCCCAACAGTTCAGTCACAAGTCATTTACCAGTAAGGAAACAGGACGATTGACTTATTCTTTCATAAATACCAGATTTAAAGGAGTGTGCTCTGTATGTGATTGCCATCTAACTACTAGATTCCAAACATAATTTTAGTGCCTTTCTCCAGAAAGGCAATGACAGGTGAGATTTTAGTGTAAGGAAGTAAGGGCCCAATGTAGACTGTCAGGTGATTGTTAACATCTTGTCCACTTACCAACGTTTTAACCAGCAGGCATCTGACACAAAGGGTGCCATATAGGCAGCCTGGGGAGAAAGTGGGAATGGGAGAACAGCTCAAAATCCAGCAGACAGGAGACACAGAAGCAGGGGAAGCTCTGCTGGTTTTGACCAGTTCTTTTTGGGAACATAACCTGGAGACAGTGGATGGCTTTAATGGTTCTCCTTCATAAATGTCAGATATGGCAATAACTTGGTGGAAGTCTCAACAGCCCTGTTTTCACTTTTTTTAAATCTACTTTAGCTTGCCCCAGCACACATTTTGTGGTTAGGGTTTCACTCAGGAGAGCTACCCTGAAGCAATGAGAACTTTGAACTATCCCTACTATGAACCTGATGCAACAGGTTCAAACTGTGGAGAGTACAAAGTCAAAGTAGGGCTGCTGGGTGTGGTGGCACTCGCTCATCTCAAGACCATGGAGCACACATTTAAAGGAGTAAGAGGGAAGACAGGGCCGCCTCTGTGCACACTCAACTTGCATTTTAAAAGTTTTAACTAAAAACAACAAAAAACCACTTCAAAAGTACATGGATATAAAAGATAGAGCCAGGCATAAAGGAACACATGTATACACCAGGCATTCAGGAGGCTGAGCCAGGAGGGACAGAGGCCAGCAGAGGTTCCGTAAGACCAGACCAGGCAGAGCTGACCCTGACTTAGGAAAACAGTAGTTAGCTCCTAAAGGTGCTTGCCTTTCAGCAGCTAACACTCTGACATCATTCTGACCTACCCAACCCAGGCATATGGTCTCAAGTGGAATTACAAACAAGAGGCATGACTTGCAGATAGGCTTTCTGGATACTTCAAGTAAAGACCAAATACACTCAACAAATTACTTATCACTAATTTTTGTTTTTAAAGAAATAGAAGTTGCAAAAGAAATTCTTAATCCTTCACGTCTAGAGTGAAACATGCTACCATCTTAACACTCTAACCTTTTTAGGATCTTTGGAATATAATTCTAAGTATTTAGTCAATTAGGTTTTGTCTTGAATGCCTAAGGTAGTGGTTCTCAACCTCTCTGGGAGTCGAAAGATCTTTACACAGAGGTAACCTGGGAACACTGGAAAACATATTTTCCCTTACATAACAGTAGCAAAATTAGTATAAAGTAGCAATGGAAATAATTTTTTGATGGGGGTCATCACAACACGAGGAACTGTACTAAAGGGTTGCAACATGAGGAAGGTGGAGAACCACTGGCCTAGGATGTAGTGAAGCTACCTTTCTCATTGCCATGACACAAGAAACTGGAATGTTTATTTTGGCATATAGCTCAAAGGGATATACAGCTCATAAAGGCAGCGGAAGCATAGTGGCAAGGGCATGGGACAGCAGGTCACATTGCATCTAACCAGCACAGGAAGAGAAGCTAGGCAAGGCATGACATCATTGACTTGAATCCCAGCACATGGGATACAGAAACATGTAGAGCTGTGGTGTCAGCCTGGTCTAAATAGCTTACTGTTACACACTGAGATCTGGGTCTCAAAGTGGGGCCAAGCTATTCAACTTTAAGACCTGCCCCCAATGAGTCCTGTCCTCCAGCAGTGAGGCTCCACCTCTTAGGTTTCACAACCCCACAAAAGGCCTATGCAACTGTTATGACTACACAAAGTGCAGCTTAGCATTCTGACAATTATTTGTGCCTTGGCCTTTTGTTCAGCTGCACTTGGAGAGCTACAAATTTACAATTTACTTAGCACCAAGTATATTTAAAATCTATGAAACTAGAATCAAACAAGTGATAGATGAGTTTAGCCATAGAGCAAGTGCAGCTTCACCATTTACCAGGCTTTTATAGCAATGGCTGCACTATCTACTATGCCTCAAGAATAGTCTCCAGTTATTGTTCTTTCACTACACTGTACTACTGAATTATTTGTTCTAAATCAGAGATCTTGAATGTTCTTTTTTTTTGCAGGTTTGTTTATATGTGAGGGTGTATATAGAAGTAAAAAAAAAAAAAAAAAATTGATCTCAAGTCTCTTTCGGTTGCCTCTCCAGAACGAGGCAGGATCTTCTGGCTGAACCTGCAGCTCCCTAGGAATCCACCTGTTTTCCTAGTCCTGCAATTACAGATGGGCCATCATTGCTGTCCAGTGTTTTACATGGAAGCAATAAATACTCAACTCACTGAACCAACTCCTAGCCACAGGGATCTTTAAATTTTTAAGAGCATGTTGTATAAATAAACAATATAATCACAGGGGTGGTCACGCAGCTGTAACCCCAGCATTGAGGAAGCAGAGAAAGGAATACTAATTTCCAAGTTCAAGATGAGCCAGGACTATATACCTTCTCTCTCAAAACCTAACTATAATCAGTTTTCATTTATTTTTGTTTTATTGAGGTACTGGAAATTCAACTTAGGTCCCTGCACACTAAGTAAGCATTCTATCACCTACCTTTTTTCTTGGTGAAGGGGGGTTTCTTAGCAGGGTTTCTCCAGAGATCCACCTGCCTCTGCCTCCTGAGTGCTGGGATTAAAAGCATGCACCACCACCACTAATCACAGGACCTATATCCCAGAGCCTGTTTACTTTGTATTTTCAGACAGGGTCTCAAACTGCTCTGTAATGCTCAAAGGCCTTTAACCTCAGCTCTTCTTGATTTAGCCTCACAAGTAGTTGAAATTATAGGTCTATGAGAGCACATACCTTCCACATAAAAAGATTACTATTATTTAAAGGATTTTCAATATAATAGCCTTTATAAATTTGCTTAAAACAAACCATTTTAGGAAATTACCAAATCATCTAATAAGATGTATTTCAGAAATGTATTTATCTAACTTTTTGGCTTACTTTTCTGGTAAGCATTAGTTTAGAAAATATATAACAGAAGAAACTTGAAGGTGTATTTTACAATTCACTTATGATATTGCTTTCCACAATATATAAAGGTAGCCCATTTACAGAATATAGATTTTGCTCTGGTATCCAATAAGGCATTCTCAAAAAATAATTTAAAAATGTTATCTAGCAAAATACAAGCATCCCTGATTATTTCAGTTCAAGCTCAGGAAACTAAGCATCTTTATTATTCCTAAACTACAAAATAATTTTTACACACTGAAATTGTGCTTATGTTCAACCTTCCAATACCAATACAACAACAGTGAGTATGGGGTCTTTTTTCTGTATACTATCTGTCACTGTTCAGTGTGCAGCTCCTAAAAAGCCAGAAGTCATACACCTTAGACCAGACTTTAGAATCACCTAAGACACAGAAGCAAGATTCTACTTCATCACTAACATGAATACACAATCATTAAAGAACTGACCATGGCTCTCTAGTCTTCTCCACATTCTTCTGAAATCTGAAAATACAAAAACCACCTGGTTCTAGATATAAACTTTAACTTCCCAATTTATAAAAATATGTGTATTATATTATGAAAACTACATGGTTATAATTTACTTTGAATAGTTGTGAGGAGCTAACTTACAAGACTTAGTTATAACTTCAGGGTAGGAGAAAAAAAACACAACTTCTTGAAAAGGTAAAATAGCTTAAAGCATTTAATATCTAAACAGTTCAGTTTATCATAGTAGTCACAAAATATGCTTAATATAGAAACCAACATTATGTTTAAGAAAGTGTAAATTGCATTTTACCTCAAACATAATTAACCTGCTTAAGAATCTGCATGCCGGTCAAATCATGGTGAATTATTAAAACAACTTCAGAATAAAATAACAATAAGCACTTTATACTGCTTTATATCTAAAAAAAAAAAAAAAAAGTTACAGCTTCTCATGAAAATAGTTTGAGGCAACTATTCTTATTCTTTAAGCAATGTTCAACACTATGAGCAACATTCTTAAAACTTAAGTGTATATTTTCACACATTCAAATACTGTGGTCCCCATTCTTTTATGTGATTTAATCAAATTAAGAAAGGAAAAAAAAAAAAAAAAAAAAAAAAAAAACATGGTAGACAATTTAATACATTTCTACACAATTGGTAGTAGTACAAAAATTTTAAGATTCTACAGAACTACACATCGTACCTAAATATCATTAAAAATAGAAACAGTATTTTCCTCAGCAAATAAAACAGCACACTGTATGCTGTCAATGTATACCCTTTAATATGCACTGTCATTCATAAATTATTTACAGCTCTACTTTAGTGAAGAGAACTACAATTTAAATTTTCTGCAAAACTGGAAAAAAGCAATATAAAATCTGTGAAAGCCATGTTTTATATAAAAGCCAGTTTTTCTCTTCAAATACCAGATACTGGATGCAGTGATAACTTGGAGAAATTACAGTAATTCTTGAGGATGTTTCAGTGCTGGAGGTAAGTTTACGGGTCTTGATTCTTCATCAAGGAGTACTAGATCTTCTATCTCATTGCCTCTGTACTTCCTTTTACATATCTTACCACCACCTTCTTCTTGAGAAATAACTTAAGTGCTTCTCTCGATGCGACTGCTTTTGCATTTTCTTTGCTTTTTCCACAGCCAGTGCCCAAATACACTGACTTACACCTCAATTCACAAACAATACTTTCTTGAGAGCTCTTATTTTGAGGCAGATCTGCCAGTTCTTTCAGTGGGACAAAAAACACATCCAGTGTTGCTTTCAGAGCCTCAATAGCTGCATTCAGCAGCTCTCCATGATTTACACTGGGGCTAAAGCCACCAACTGCTACTAACTTCCATGCCACTGTTTTATACAGTCTATTGAAGAAAGGTTGCTTCTGTTTTATATCTTCATTGGTTAACTTTCGACAAACAAATTTGACAGAACTCTCACTGGACTGTGAGGTACTTTTAGAAGGCAACTGTGAAGTGCTACTCTGAGAACTACTCTTAGAAGCTAGCTGAGATATGCTTCCTAAGGAAGTGCTTTTGGAAGCAACAGATCCACTGCTCTGGGAGCTGCTTTTCGAAGCTAACAGTGATGCAGCTACCTGAGAAGTGCTTTTGGATGTCAGCAGTGATGTATTTGTTGAACTGCTCTTGGGAGTTAGTAAAGAGGTGCCCGATGAGGAACTGTTTTTAGAAACTGATGAAATGTTTGCCTCTGAACTAGTTTTAGATGTTAACCCACTTGAAGCTGTCTCTGAACTAGACTTACAAGACAGTAATGGCAACTCTACTTCTGAGCTTCCGGAGGAACCCAACAAGGGCACCTCAATCTCTGAGCTGCTCTGAGAAGCTGAGACTGAAGAACCTTCCAAAGCACTCTTTTTAGGTGATCCACTTTGCTGTCTGGAATCAGTGGATTGGGTCATATGACTATTCATACTGGATTTCAACAGTGAAGAAACAAATGATGCTGAACCATGTTTATCTGGAGCTTCTGGGTCAGAAGCTTTTCCAGACCCTGCTGTTACCTGAGAGGGATTGCTGCTGCTTTGGCTGCAAACAGATCTATCTCCATCACTTGTGGAACTATTCTGATGGGAGACACTGGAGCTGCTCCGAGCTGAGGTCCCACTACTCTCTGATTTGGTGGACGACCCCCTGGACGCTGAACTGTTTTCTTGTTGAGCTGCTGAACAATCTGTCTTGGCAGATTTTTTCCCATGATCTCGCTCAACTGAAGAATTGTTTTTTCCTTCTATGGCTCGTTTTTTGGATGGCTCTTTACCCCTTCTAGAAAGAAGAAAAACACAGGTATTTTACTAGGAGTCCTACAGACATGTCAATCAACAAAACATTCATTTAAAAAGTACAGAGATCGGGGTGGCAGCATACGCCTTTCTCTCAGCACTCAGGAGGCAGAGGCAGGCATGTCCCCTCAGTTTGAGGCCAGCCTGGTCTACAGAGCAAGTTTCAGAATAGGCTGGGCAACACAGAGAAATCCTGCCAAAACAACAACAAAAAAAAAAACACTAACAAACAAAAGCACAAAAAATTTTTTCAGAACCAGTAGTTTCTTTTAAAGTATGAAACAACTTCATTAATATGTTAAAATAGTATCAATTAATATGATTAATTTCTAATATTAAATTAACAGCATCAGACATTAGACTTGAAAATCTAAAACAGTTAAACTATCAAATTCAGCACCTAAAACAGACAGACAGACAGACACACACACACACAGTTTAGCTTTAACATTTCAACTAGATTAATACAGTATACACATTCTGGATTGTTAAAAGAAATTAGTAATGACAGTAATTCCTAATTTTATCAAGCTTATTTTCTAAACTCCTATGTATGTTCACATCTATGATCTGCTAACCATTGCTACTCGATATCCCTCTTTTCTTCACCTTGGCAACCAGTTCGTCTCGAGTGGTATGGATTGGAGCATCTGTCACTTTGATGCCTTCAGCCATACTAAGAATTTTATCCATAACTTTTTGAGGGTACCTGAAAAAGAAGCAAAAGTCGCTCTCAAGAAGTGTTGTTTTTTTTTTTGTTTTTTTTTTTTTTCTTTCTTGAAAGTACGGAAGGAATGCAGGTCCCGGAGACTGCATTTCCTGGTCGCGATCAAAGTGTACGAGCCGCGCGACAACTTTTGTTTCCTGAGATGCCACAGACAAATGCCCCAGGGCCCTGGAAGGGGTCTGTGCCAGGGAACCTTTAAACTCAGGGTCTCTCGGGCCGAGCCCCGTCAGCTAAGCGCCGACAACCCCATCTGCCGGGCGCACACCACCCGGACGCCCGCCATCAGTGAGGTCGGGGCTGCCACCGACGCCCTTCTGGCCCTCGGAGGACCGACAGTGCCACCGCTTCCCGCGCTTCCCAAGCCGCCCTCCCCAGCGACGCTGGTGCCCGCGAGCTCTCCTCGCCCAGCGGCAGGGGGCGCGGAGCAAGCCCGGAATTCCGGCTGGAGAGCGAAGCTCCCTCACTCACCGGCACCCTAGGAAGACATGGTTTGCCCAGGCCATGGAGTAGGAGACGAGCTGCTGGAGCTGCCGGCCGCGGGTTCCGCTCTCCGCGTCCGCAGTCTCCTCCGTCGCGGGGACCAGGTCCCCCGCATTGCGAAGCAGAAACTCCCGGCGGTGGCGCCAGTGTTTGTCCGTCTCGCCCTCGCAGCGAAGCGTCTCCACCCAGGCGGCTACTCGAGGGTTTTGGCTCAGGTACTCGGACACCTCCTGCGCCATGTTGGGAACCTGCGGGACGAGGAGAGCGCGAGCGCACAGAGCCTAGAGCGAAGCGGCGAGCGGGCCTGTCAGCGCGGCCTGCACCGGAGGCCCTCCCGAGAACGCCCCTCCAGAAGCCCAAACACCAAACAACAGAACAAGGCGCCGACGAACCGCCCACTTCCGCCTGCCGCGGCCTCGCTCCCTTTTATAACCTCGCCGTCGCGCGCGCGCGCGCGCGCGCTCTCACGCGACCTTCCGGCGCGAGCGCGTTCTCCCATGATGCTTTGCAGCGCCCAGCCGCCGGCGACTCAGCGGTTGCGCCCACCTCGGTCGGAGGGCGCGCCCGGCTGAGGCGGGGCCGAGGCGACTGAGGGATGGGCGAGCCTCCGGCCCTGAGAGGGCGCGCGGCGCCAGTGCGGAAACCTCAGCGTTCCGCCGGCGCTTTGTGACGCCGCGCTCTGTTTCCGCCCCGGGGCCGGGGACAGGGGGCGGAGCGCGGGGGACCTGGCGTCGTCCGAGTCGCCGCTCCCCCCCTGCGCGTCTCCGCCCTCGGACGCTCGCTGTCGCACGCGGCCAAAATAAACAAAAGCTTGGCGTCCGTGTCTGCGCCCTGTTTCAAGAGCTGCTGTGTGCGGTGGAAAGTAAACCCAGTGTCCCGAGGCCGGGAAGGCCTCCGGGCGTTGGGGACCTGGGGATGCCTTGTGGGATGGGGACAATAAAAGTACCAAGCATCTGCGGTACTTAAACGACATGCACAAGCGACTCCTCCGGTTGGTTCTGGCCGGCTTCACGCGCTCTTTGAAGCCAGGCCTTTGCGCTTGCGCCCCACGATGTGGCTTGGTTTCCGCGGTTTCCTGGGTTCCTGGTTCAACCCAGACAATACCCTCTTCCTCTCCCTTAACGTTTTTGGTCCCCAAACTATAAACAACCCTGTGCCAACTGGTTTTAGCTGTTCACGCCAGTTGGACCAAAATGGAAATGTTATCTGCTTCTGCCTCTCCACGTGCTGGGATTAAAGGCATGTGCCACCGTGTCTGATGATATCGGTAAATTTTTAAAACAAGATATTTTTCTCTTGCTGCCCTGTGTCCTCCTTCAGACTAGCTTCAAGACTGGCAGAAAATCAAATAGAACTAACATTTTTTTCCCTTTTCTCTCCCCTCTTCCTTCCTCCCCCACTCTCTCTCTTTCCTTCTTTCTTTCTCTTTCCTTTCTCTCTTTCTCTCTGTTTCTTTATTTCTCTTTTTCTTTTTCTGTCTTTCTTGACAGGGTTTCTCTGTGTAGTCCTGGCTGTCCTAGAATTCACTTTGTAGACCAGACTGGCCTCAAACTATAGATCAGCCTGCCTCTGCCTCCTTAGTGCTGGGATTAAAGGCTTGCTTGAGACATTATGACTGGCTACAACTAACCTTGCTGTCTCTTTAATGGCCTGAAACTGGTGATCCTTCTCAGAGTACAGGCATGGGCCTACTTAGTTGGATTCACAGTTATAACAAAAGCAAAAATAGTCTGAAAATGACTATTGATTGGCAAAAGTTGGGTTCTTGATAGGAAATGTATATGTATTTTGGTTTTAGATTCTTAAAAAGTTCAATTTGAGACCAGTGGGATGGCTCAGTCCTCCAAGTTCCATCTTTGACCTTCACATGCACCACACTGTACCTGTGTACCTTCCTACAAATGCATATGCACATTACATAATGGGTTTTCATTCAATATAGTCTGATTACAGTTCCCCCGTGATGTAATTCTTTTTTAATTATGAAGATTCAAGGTATAGGCCATGAACCACAAAGTTGAGAATTACATTCAAGAGAAAAGAAAACTCAGGATAGTATTATGATTTAAGTGTGAAATGTTCCCCCTTCAGCCCATATGTCTGAACACTTGGTCCCCAACTGACCACACTATTTGGAGAGGTTGTGGACCGTTTAAAAGGAGGTGAGACCTGGGGGAGTCACTGGGCATTGGACCTTGAGAATTATAGCCTGACTAGGCATCCAGTTGGCCTCACTGCTTCCTAGCAGAACAGCTAGGAGTTAAGCAGTCCTGGCTGTAGAATCGTGTCTCCATAGAACTGCCTGCTGCCATGTTTTCCCCACTGTGATGGACTGTATCCCTTGACTATGAGCCAGTGTATATCTGTTAAGTGTTTTCTCCATACTGTCACAGTGTGGAGAACTGAGCACAGAAGAGTGTCCTTGTGCCATGACCAATCACAGTACTTTCTTTTCTCTCCCAACATATACACATTGCACAGACATATATAGCCATATACAGAAAGCAAGAGACTGTGTGTGTGGGTGCACGTGTGCGCACACGCACGTGCATGCACATGTGAGTGCTCTCCTGCAAGTATCTTAGGGCCTAGAGAGAGTCTTGAAACTTTTCCAATAGCTAATTGAACTAATTAAATGGTGAAGTGCCAGCCCGATGGTGAACTACAGGCTACAAAATCTAAGGTGATTCATGGCTGAGTTAGTAGCCCAAGTCAGCAAAGGGATGCTCAATAATACACCTGGCTGCTGAGACCCATGAAGAACCAAGTCAACAAGGAAGAGCCCTCAACTTGTCCTGACCTGAACAGAGGTTGTCCTAAATAGACCGGTGGTCAGATAGTGTCTACTATCAGCAGAGCACAGACACAGACACAGGTCTAGGATACCAGGCCTGTCTCCACTAGAAACCTGATCACAGCTAACGGGAGCCTTCAAAGAAATATTCACTGCCACTCCCCCTAGTAACTGAGTTCAAGCACTAGTGACGAAGTCCTCTTTGTTTGAGATTAGACTTTCTGCTATCAGTGGAAGAGCGTCCATTGTAACTGCTGTTGGATTCTGTCTCTGATGGAATCTGTTAACAATTCCAGCATTAAGCCAGTTTTTCTGTAGATGGCATTCCAAAAACAACCTAAAGGGAGCCATGGAGATATGGAGACCCACATGTAGACTGCAGAACAAATATTCCAGCCAGTGTCAAGGTTTTAGTTTGAAAGACACCTCACAATGAAGGAGAATTTTTGACACAAATATATGTCACAAGGAATATAGATCCCAGTGATAAGGCAAGGAGTTCTGAATGTCAAAGCCAGGATTATCTAATATATATCTTATTTATTTAATTTGTTTGGAGACAGGGTCTCTCTATATAACCCTGTCATCCTGGAACTTACTGTGTAGAGTGAAGTAGACTCAAACTCACAGAGATCCTCCTGCCTCTGCCTTCTCAGTGCTGGGATTAAAGATGGATGTGACCATGCCTGGAATACATTTTAATTTAATATATAGTTAACACCATTTTCTCCCTTCCCTTCCTCCAGCCCCACTTAGATCCCTCCCCTCATCCCCTCCCAAGACCTCTCTTTTCAACCCCTTCTATGCCATCCCCCATTCTGAAATTGATAGCCTCTTTTCCCCAGTTATTACAGTTATATGTATATGCACAAGATGTGTTCTAGCAAGAGCATGCTTGTGTTAAGAACAACAGTCAACTTAGAGGAGCATTGGTATTGACGGTTGTCTTCCTTCATGTTTTATTGCTGTGAAGAGACACCATGACCACAGCAACTCTTATAAGGAAAGCGTGTGATTGGGGCTTGTACACAATTTCAGAGGTTTAGTCCATTATCAGCAAGGCAGGAAGCACAGCAGCACAAAGGTAGACGTGACATGCAGGAGGAGTAAAGACTTCTACATCTGGATCAGCAGGAAGAGAGAAACATTGCGCCTGGCTGGTGTTTTTAAAATCCCAAAGCCCACCTCCAGTGATACACTTCCTCCAACAAGGCCACACCTACTTCAAAAAGGCCACAGATCCTAATCTTTCAAACAGCCACGCCCTATGAGCCCCTCTCCCTCTGGGCGCCATTCTTATTCAAACCACACCATTTAGAGTTGGCATCTGTGGGTGAGTTGAGCAAAAGAATTTCTGTTGGCGTGAAGGCGTAATGGACATTTAATAGAACAAGACAGGAAATTGTATATTAGAGTATATTAGCTAGACAGCAGAAGAAGTAAATGGAGTTTTAGCTGAAAAAGAGAGAAGACAGAGAAACATCCTGAAGCTCCTGGTAGCCAGTGTGGTGGTGCAAGCCTTTGATTTCAGCACTCAGAGGCAGAGACAGATCTGAGTTCAAGGTCAGCCTGGTCTACAAAGAGTTCCAAACCAGCCATGCCAGCTTCTTAAATTAAGGTGGGAGTGGCTTGAAAGTGATTTGCAAATGCTGGTTGGTAGATCTAAGAGAAGACTGTGAAGACCATAAAGAAAACCAGGTAACAAGTTATTTGCAAGTAGACAGGCATCAATCTGTGATGCAAGTAGATTGTTTTTACATAACTCCGTTGCTTCCTCCTCCCCCTCCTCTACTCCCTCTTCTGCCTCTTCCCCAACCCTCTTCCTCCCCTCCTCTTCCTCCCATTCCTCCCCTTCCCCCTTCCTCTTCCCCCTCCTCCTTCTCTCCCCTTTCCTTTTTGGAACTACTAAGTATATCTCCAGTCCGGTTTTGCTAATTTAAAGGAAAAAAAAAAAAAAGTGTTTCAGCTCACTTTCTGCCACTGTGACAGAGAATGAGAAAATCAAGTTCAGTGGAGGAAAGGTTGATGGTTTCAGTCACTGTTTTCTTGGCTCCGGCACTCTTTGCGGGTAACAGCACAGAATATCAGGCAGAGAGTACAAGATGGAGAAAGTCTACTTGCTTCATGGGTGATGAGAAACAAAGATAGGAAGAGCCTGGGGTCTCTGTACCTTCTTCAAGGACATGCCCTCTCTGATGACCTACCTTCTTTTAGCTTGGCTCTACCCCCAAGAGATTCTACCACCTCCCAATAATCCATCAGTAGGAGCCCAAGCCTTTATGGCACATGAGCCTTCGACAGACTCCAGATCACACCATGACAAAAGGGTTTATAAATCTGGAGGTGAGAAGTCAAGATGGAGTGGAGACTGGAGTCTGTCTGCTGGGGGTGAGAATGCTTGAGTCGGACATTCTGGAAAGCAGAGAAGGAAGTTGTTCGGACACACACAGCTTAAGCTGTGGCCACTGTAAAGCACACATGCATGGAAAAAAATGAATGTTTAAGAAAAATGAAAAAGCATAAAAGGGAAGTGGAAATCTGTTAGGGATTGGTCTGGTGCTGTGTATACAAGTGCTAAATTCTGAATCTCAGAATCTGTTTGCTGTCCAAATGAGTGAATTTTCACATAAGCCAGCCTTTGTTATACAAACCTTGCTCCTCAATTTAATTCCTGATTCGTCAGTAAATGGCTGGGGTTTATAACTGGGCAGAAAGGATAGGGTGGTGCCCTTAGAATCCAGGGGCAGATCTCGAGAGAGAGACCATGAGGAGGAGGAGAATGAAGAGTTTTAAATAAATTATAGCATTTCTGTGTCATGTACTTGAGAATATAGAAGTAGGGTAGAACTCCCATACATACTAAGGATTAAAAGAGAGCATACTAAACCCCCAGAAAAATAAATACACCAATAGAAATCTTCACCTCTGGGCCCACTTCATCAGATCAGAGATAATGCCAGTTTCTGTCATTCTTATTTATACTTCTTTCTTTTTCAACTTTGAATATTATTTTACTCTTGGGACTGGAAAGATGGCTCAGTGGTTAAGAGCACTTGCTGCTCAGAATTCCACAGGACCTGAGTGTGATTCCCAGCACCCATATGGTAGCTCACA
Organism: Mastomys natalensis; assembly: GCA_021653895.1. Taxonomy (NCBI): domain Eukaryota; kingdom Metazoa; phylum Chordata; class Mammalia; order Rodentia; family Muridae; genus Mastomys; species Mastomys natalensis. The sequence goes on from JAJTUV010000012.1 coordinate 371,098, forward strand.
ACTGTAAGTCCTGTCCGAGGGACTCTGCTCTCTTCCATCCTCTGAGAGCTCCAAGCACACCTGTGGTACACAGGAAGGGAAAGCACACAAGCACATGAAAATAAAATATAATAATTAAAGCATTATTTTATTTTTGGAGGTACAAGATGACAAAGTTACAATATTTAACAATACCTACCTCCTTTTTCTCCTAATTTTTGTCAGTTAAAAGAAGTTATCTGAGCTTGGTGTAGAAGTGCATGCCTTTTATCCCAGCACTTGGGAGGCAGAGGCAAGCAGGTTCTGGAAAGCAAGAGCTATTTAGAAATTCTACTTAAAAAAAGAAAAGAGCCGGGCGGTGGTGGCGCACGCCTTTAGTCCCAGCACTTGGGAGGCAGAGGCAGGCAGATTTCTGAGTTCGAGGCCAGCCTGGTCTACAGAGTGAGTTCCAGGACAGCCAGGGCTACACAGAGAAACCCTGTCTTGAAAAACAAAAAAAAAAAAAACAAAAAAAAAAAACAAAACAAAAAAAAAAAAAAAACAAAAAAAAAAAAAAAAAAAAAGAAAAGAAAAGAGAAAAAAAAAAAAACCCAAAGAAACACAAAAGAAGTTGTTCTTTGGTTGGTCACCTTTCATAAATGTAAATATTATGCTTCATCTTTACTTTCATAATCTCTCAACTTTAGACAAATAATGCTTGACTTATATCACATAAAGAACTTCTAAAGGAGAAATGCCACCGTAGATATATGGATAGTGTAAAATATGCCTTTATAATAAATATCTAATCCCTGGTGGTAAATTGGCAATGCGAAGAACTCTATGCTCTCCTGCATGGTTTATCCTAAGACCACTGCTTTAGTGTTAAGGTTCAAAAGTAGCAAGCTGGGCAGATATCTTTAATCTAATTACCCCGGAGGCAGAGGCAGGCAGATTTCTGAGTTCGAGGCCAGCCTGGGCTACAGATGGAGTTCAGGACAGTCAGAGCTACACAGAGAAACCCTGCCTCTGGAAACTGAAAATAAATAAACAAGACTTAACAGTAACCAATGTTAATCCACTGTAGCAGCTTTGAGGACTAAGTGAGACTATGAAGTGACACTTCATCTGGGTTACTTTCTAATATCAGCACAAACCTGTGTCAAGTTACCTTCTTTTCTGGTGGTATAGCAATTGACTTCAGTTATATGCATGTATTTTTATCTTTCAAGCTAACCATAGGTTGTATACACATACAAGGTTGGCCTCAATTTTTTCCTCCATCCCTTCCCCTCTTCTCAAATGTGTGTGTGTGTATGTGTGTGTGTGTGTGTGTGTGTGTGTGTGTGTGTGTGATTTTAAAATGGCTTGTGTTTAAACAAAAAAAGAGATTGATTGGTCATCATAGTTAAGAAGGCAGACTGTTGGAGCCAGGATTCAGTCAGGAAGCCTGTATTTTTTCTGGGTCTGTTGACCTTGCTTTCTTTGAGTCAGCTAGGATATCAATCAAGTTTTTCAAGGGAGTGGCAAATGGTTCTCTTAAATCACTGTATCCACTCTTCAGGGCTTAGCAGTCTCAGGAGGAGGGAGCTTGCATTTCATGACAGTTTTTGACGATCTGCTGAGACTTGGTTGGGAATTTGTTGAATTCGTTGACTCATGTCTCCGTGCCTTAAATAAATGCTCTGGCTACTGGTATGAAATATTCTAATTATAAAGTTCTGAGTCATGTTTCTACCCCAAGAATAATAAAATACGAGAAAGACCAGTATCATGGAAGAAAAATAACACACTCAATAAATTCAATAGTTTACACTGGAGGAGACAGGGACTACCACGCTGTGATTGCTGGAATAGATTTTCTTTCTTTTTTCATTATTTATTGGGAGGAAGGGGTGTCTCTCACCCTGTAGCCCAGATTTGAGCTAGGGAGTCCTTCTGTTTCACCTACCCAAGCACTGGGATTCCAGGCAAACATAACTATGCTTAGCTACCAGCAAAGGTTCTAAAGAATGGCCATAGACTTTTCCAAGAGACACAGGACAGAGCTCTGGGAGGTGCTGTGGCCAAGAGGACTTCCTTTGCTCCACCTTTAAACTAAAGTGGACACTTTTTAAAAAATAGAAATTCTTATACTTCTTTATATGGTATTATACAATTTCATCTTATTCATCTCCACCTTCCTTTCAATGGCCATAAGATGAGGTATTACTGTACCTTTTCTCCCTATCCCCTTGAGAAATTCTATACTTTATCCTAGAATGTGTAAGATTTAAACCTAGAAAGAGCACGCAGAGACCAGAGAAGGGCTAGTATTTGGAGGCACGCAGTTCAGCATGGATAAGTTAATACACCTGATCCTGAGTCTTCAGAAAGTCAGACGGAAAGTGAGCCCTTGGAGACATTTACCGTGAACATGAAGAGAGCAGACTTTAGAGTGCTCACATGGTTAGTTAATGGCAGAACAGTAATAGAAAGCTGGCCAATGCTGCTGATTTCTTGCCCTCTACTGTCTAGCCTTTATCGCTTTTTGGTCAAATTTGGCTAAGTCACGAGACGGCGATTTTGAAACTACTAGGAACTGAACCAAGACTGGAAGCTAGGGACTAAGGACACAACAGAAGAGGCACTTAACACTGGACGTTTGGGAGTTATCTGTGTGAGTGAGGGCTTCCGGGAGGAAAGGCAGAGAATGATTGACCAGTTAGCACTGCCCAACTGCAGGAGGTTGGAATGTTGCAAGTCCAGAGGGTAATTATCCTGGGCTAGTTCTAGCCCAGTTCCAGAACAGCCATTTCTTGCCCATCCCCTGAGCCTTAACTAACATAAGTAATATATTCAGAATCTATTAACTCAGCAGACCACTAGCTTCCAACAACCCCAAAGCTAAGAACTGTGGTGGATAGCCCTGGTGTTGTTTGTATTTGGATGCTAATTCAGCTTCCCCAAGAAGAGCTGTCTGGGAGGAAGACTGACTCACTACTCTGGATTTCACGTGACCTTTTAATGAATAAAGAAACCAATCACTGAGTGAGTAGGCGGGACTTCTAGGTCAGACTGAGGGATGGTGGAAGAGAAGAGAGGGGTTGGAGGAGGAGAGCATGGAGGCAAATATGTAGGTAGTGGAGACCCCGTTTCAGGTGGCGGATCCATTTGGATCCGCTACTGTAGGATTTAACTTAGAATGGCTTATAAATTAGGATTCTAGGCCGGGCGGTGGTGGCTCACGCCTTTAATCCCAGCACTTGGGAGGCAGAGGCAGGTGGATTTCTGAGTTCGAGGCCAGCCTGGTCTACAGAGTGAGTTCCAGGATAGCCAGGGCTACACAGAGAAACCCTGTCTCAAAAAACCAAAAAAAAAAAAAAAAAAAAAAAAAAAAAAAAAAATTAGGATTCTAGTTGTTGCACCCAGCGATTAAGTTGCCTGTTGATTCTGAACTAAGTTTGTGTGGTGTTTTTCTTCACGCGGCGACACAACTGGATTCCGGCAACCATGGGTTTGCAAGAAGCACACCCCCAAAAAGCTGTGGGAATTTGAAACGTGGGGGCTGGTGTGGTAGTGACCAGCCAGTGGGCGCTTAGCAAGCTGGGTGGAGAGATTTCCCAGCTCTGGATCAGAGAGTCTCAACTAGATGAGAACAGGCCTGTGCCATGCCGGTGATAGCACGGGTGCATTTTAAAATATTTCATGCTACAAAGAATGTCATTGCGTAGCATCTTGATCCCGTAGAAAAGCATTCCCCATCTTGCTGTAGATGTCATTTTGACGAACCCTCTCTCTATTCATTCTAAACTTCCCTTGTTACGGCTGACTTTGTTTTATAAAACCCGGACACTTAATGAAACTTCCTCCACACTGTAACATGGAATTTGGGGCAACCTGTATCTATGTTTCCAGACCATGATCACTCAACAACGCTCCAGAACAAACCATATCTTATTCCCTTTAAGATATGAGCTGTGAGCTGGTGGTAGCGGCACACGCCTTCAATCCTTCAATACCACTTGGGAGGCAGAAGAGGACAAATCTCTGTGAATTGTGAGGCCAACCTGGTCTACAAAGTGAGTTCGGGAACAGCCAGGGCTACACAGATAAATCCTGTCTTGGGAGGAAAAAAAATTAAATAAGAGCTGTGGGTTTTGTGTCAACAGCATCAGGAAGAAATGTGTGATCCTCTGTTCCTATGGCCCCAGCAGGTGAATGTGGGGTTGCCATGAACCTGTAAGTAGCGTTTTATCAGGAAGGAATGTTCCTGAAGAAACCCGGGGGGGCCCAGTGAGCACACACTGGATTGTTTTACTTGGTGCCTTAAGAAAATACTGCCTTTAGGAGTCAGACATTCCTGAGACTGAGTCCTGGCTCCACTGTTTAGCAATACTACCTGCTTAGGCAAAGTATTTAACTTTTAAAATTTGTTCCTTTTTTTTCTTATATATAAGATGTGGGTACAATCACTTATGGATCATAAGAAAAACGCAACCCTCTATGTATAAACAAATGAACATTTGTTGTTTTTTGAGACAGTCTCATGTAGCCCAGGGTTGGCCTGGAGCTCCCTATCCAGCCACGTACAAATTTACATTCTGAATCCTCCTGCCTCCACCTTCCAGTGTAACAAGGCCTCAGACCTTAGCACAGCTGACTCTGATGGAAATACCATTCAGGCCGTAAAACTCAGCACATAGACAACATCACTGCCAAAACATAAACAAAGACCTAAGCAATCCGTCAAAGTCCATAGTTCTGGGAAAGTCTCTCAATGTACTAACCTTGCCTTTCAGCTTCTGTAGTTCTGCTTCTGACTTACTGGTCTTGTTAACTGACGTATGTCAATTCAGGACATGATTTGTTGTGTGTAAAAGCTCATCCTGGGAAAGGCTCAGGGCAGCACTGGGATCCTGAGCACCTAGTTAGTCGCCAGCTGGCTAATAAAGACTTTGTACTGGCTTAACCCCAAGGCTGAGCAGTCTTCCCGGGTGACTATCCCTTAAGGTCAAGTATTGTTGAGAGGCCAAATCTTTTAAATTTAGACTCCATTTTTTTTTTTTTTTTAAAAGAACCTGACCTAAGTTTAAATTCAGGTAAACTAACAGGCTGGTATCTAGCATTAGTTTTCAAGTTAACCCCCAACAAAACCCGAGCCTAGCCCCAGTCTCTAGGCTAACCTCCAACAAGACCAGTATCTCCTGGCTACACCCCCAACAAGACCATTGTCTCCAGGTTATTCCCCAACAAATCTACACCTCTAGGTTACAAGCCCACCCCCTGCCTAACGACCACCAAGGCAGAGGGGGAAACAGAAATTAAGTTTATGATATGACTCCCAGCACCAGCCAATTATGTTAAAGGCTGAATAGCTGTCCAATTATATGCTTGCACACTTACCCCCCCCCCCATTTGTTGTTTACTATAAAGCCTTGCCCCAGTAGATGTTTGGGGCTCCTCTCTCCACCAAACCATCCTGAGGGGCCTAAGCTAGCTCGAATAGAATAAAGACCCTGCTGTGAGTTGCATCAGATCAGCTCCTGTCTGTTTTTTTTTGGGGGGGGGGAATTCAACCCTTCCCCGGCACTACATTGTGACTCTAGGTGTGAATCCATGTCTGGATTCAGTGAAGGAACTTTAGAAATGGTGTTTTTTCCTTGGCAATGGGGATGTAGCTGTAGTCTTGCTTTTCTATGACTGAATTTATTTCCTGCCTTAAGGTCCATTCCACCAACCAAAGAAAGTGATTTCCTGCCTCTCAAGATTTTGCTTTCTCTCCCAGTGAGTCAGAGTGTCCATTACAGAGAGCTCACAGTGTGGAGGCAAAGGAGCAGAGAGCAGGAGTCAAGAAGAGGTACTCCCAGGCATCCTCTCAAAAGTCCATCTTTCCCAGTGACTTTTATTGGTGTCTCTGCTTTATTCCTGTTGTTGAAATCTGACTGTCTCTAACTCTAAATCACTACAGGTAGTGTAAAATGGTGATTTTTAAGGTGGCATCTTGCCCTGGGAGGCTCCATTTTATAAGTAGCTTCTGATTCCGTTGTTTGTTTTTTGTTTTTTGTTTTGTTTGTTTGTTGTTTGGTTATGTTTGGTTTTTTTTTTTTTTTTGGTTTTGTTTTGTCTTTATGTTTTGTTTTTTTTCCTGAGACAGGGTTTCTCTGCATATCCCTGGCAGTCCTGGAACTCACTGTGTAAACCAGGCTGGCCTTAAACTCAGATCTGCCTGCCTCTGACTCCTGAGTGTTGGGGTCAAAGGCATGTGCCACCACCGCCCGGCTTTTTGACGCCATTTTGAGGGTGGATAAGCAAGCAGCACCATCTGTCTGGCACCAGCCGCGCAGTACAGGGTGGTGAGTGACTTACTCCTGGGGACTGAAAGGGTGCCACCGTAACCCTTTATATGAGTGAGCTGAGACTATAGGGACATATGGGCGCATTAAAATCACATCTGAGACATCAAGCCAGAGAACTTCTTAAACTTAGACATGAGGTGAAGGTGGGGCAGGGAAAGAGTGTCTCCCTCACCTGGACCTCAACCCATGATAGGTATCTAGCATTGAGATGGCTTGGCTCCAACAAACTCATCTCATGCCTGGTATTATGTCCAGGATCCACTGGCAGAGAGCTCCTGGTTGTTCCTGGGGTTTAAGCTCAGGTTTGTTCTCACTGTTGATACAGCCTTCTCTACTGTTGTCTGTCCCTGTAACTGCTCAATGTCTGGATACCAACCTGCCCATTTCTGCCCTTTAACCTCTGCGGCTGCTTACAGCTTCATTCCATGACTCTCCAATGGCCTGACTTTACAGCAACAGTTTTCTTTCTTTTTTTGTCCCCTTCCCTTCTCTTTCTCACTCTGGCCCCCTTGCTCCAGCCCCTGCTCACTCCGCTCCGCTTGCTCCTTCTTATTCATGTATTATATGTAAGTACACTGTAGCTGTCTTCAGACATCCCAGAAGAGGGCATCAGATCTCATTACGGATGGTTGTGAGCCACCATGTGGTTGCTGGGATTTGAACTCATGACCTCCGGAAGAGCAGTCAATGCTCTTAACCGCTGAGTCATCTCACCAGCCCACAGCAACAGTTTTCAACCTGTGGGTTGTGACCCCTTTGAGGGGTGGAATGACTCTTTCACAGGGATTGCTTAAGACCATTGGAAAACACAAGTATTTACAATACGATCCATAACATACAGTAGCAAAATTACAGTTATGAAGCAGCAATGGAAATAATTTTGTGCGCTGAGGGGTCACCGCCACATGAGGAATATTAAAGGGTCACAGCATTAGGAAGGGTGAGAACCACTGCTCTATAGCAGCAGCTGTCTTTCTGCAACTGGTTTGGGCTCATTCATTATCCTATCAACATAGAAGACTCTACTTAGGATTCTATCAGCCTGTTTCTGAGACCTTTAGAACCCTGTAGTAGCCTCTTTAGTTTGTATCCATCCCAACACACACACACACACACACACACACACACACACACTATGACCAAGGCAGCTCATTAAAGAATCTGTTAGTGGGAGTCAACAGTTTCAGAGGGTGAGTCCATGGTCGTCGAGGGAGCACGGCAGCAGGCAGGCAGGCATGGCGCTACAGCAGTCACTGAGAGCTCCTGTCTGAGTCCCAAGCACAAGGCAGAGAAAAAAATGGAATGGGATAAACTTTTCAAATCTCAAAGCTCACTACTCAGTGACACATCTCCTCTATCAAGAGTACACCTCTTAATCCTTCCCAAACAGTTCCACCAAGTGGGGACCAAGCATCCAAACATATGAGCCCGTGGGGGCCATTCTCATTCACATCGCCTCATGCATATATAAAGGTATTTACTGCACCCTGTGTGGTATGAGAGTTCGTAGTAGTAATCGAAGTCACAGTAAAAGAAACTGCATTCACCTCAGTTAGATTACCGAGGTAGGTAGGATCATCTCACAAGTTGCTGCCCTTGAAACCACTTCACCTTGTGAATGTATTGTTCTTCAATAACTTCTAATATTTTGAAAAGACACAAACATGTCCATTTATGTTTCTGACTTTCTCACTAAAAAGATACTCTAGAGGGAGCACCTCAGGTCCCTGCAATCTCCCTCCCTCTCTCAGGAAGAAGTGATCATTCTGAGGCTCACTGGATCTGATGGGGCGCCCCATGAGCCTATTTCTGGCCCATCTGCCCAGGCACACCATGCAGTTGGTTCTAGTATATGTCTTGTTTAGTCTTTTTTTTTTCTGTCATTGTGACAAAAATACCTGAACAAAGCACAACAACTTGACAGATGATTGATGTGCATCGTGGTCTCAGCACTCTCAGTTCATGGTCTGAAGGAATTTCAGGTAATGAAGGAATTTCAGGTCTCAGTTTAAACTTAAAATTGAAAGAATCTCAGGGACACATCCCGTGAGGAACACATTCCAAAGACTTACACACACATTCCAGGGGAAGGGCCCAAGATAAGAGGTAATCAGGAAGCTGGGTCCTTAACGTAATAAACCTGGGCAAATGGAAGCCACTTAGCTAACACTCATTCTTATAATGTGCAAATCTGAGTTACCTAGAAACCGGGCTTGGGAATGGCTGTTGAGGTCAGCCTTTGCGGTTATTGTTCAAGAGATGATTGTAAAATTGCCCTCATAAACCCTGTAAAAATGGTATAAAAATTGCTCTTAGCTTTAGCTCAGGGTTCCTCTTGCCTGTGTGTGAGGGAACCCCAGTGCACTGGTTAGCAATAAACCTCTGTCATTGCATCGAATCCGCTGTCTGTGAGTGCTTCTGTGGGAGCGCGTGTTTCCCCCCCATTCTGCCCCCCCCCGCCCCCGTTTGGATGTTAGAGTCCAACAGGTCCTCTTTACTCTGTAAACCAGAACACCGCCAAGAGTAAAATGGAGAACACTGATAATCTCTGAGTAGTCAGAGAAACAGGAAGGTTTGCTGGGATAAGGTGCCTTTCAAAGGCACTCTTTCAATGGCAGGCTTCCTCCAATCAGGCTCTTCCTTTCTCAGTTCCCACTGCTTTCCAGCACTCCGTTCAATTATGAATCCATCAACACAGTAACCCACGAGGTCAGAGTGCCCACGATCCAATCTGTTACCCAAAGCCACACCCATGAATATCTGTGTTGAAGACAAAGCTTCATGAACAGGAACTTGTAGGAGGGACATTTTGTATCCAAATCACAGTCCGTGCCATGTGAGAATGTGCTCCATGGTATCCCTGGGTGCTATTGGCAGTGGGGCATGGGTCACTTTGCTCAAGGATCCCCCAAAACCTATTCAGTTTTCACTTTCCCTACATCTTATCCCCCTCTGGCTACAGCTCAGTGTTGGGGCAGAAGGCAGGACACAGAACCTTCCTTAGGGAGACATATCAGGCATCAAGGTCTCTTGGTTCCCTTCCAGATCTCTGGTTCTATAGAAACTTTCTTTTCTGGATACGAGCAGCCTGCTATTCGTTCTTCGAAGCCTACAGTTAGTACTTTCCTTTTGGACTTTGGCCTTCATCCCCTTTGTCTCCTCTGACGCACTGTGAAGCATCTGCTCTCAAAGACTCTGCAGGGGCGGTGGTGGCACACACCTTTAGTCCCAGCACTTGGGAGGCAGAGGCAGGCGGATTTCTGAGTTCGAGGCCAGCCTGGTCTACAGAGTGAGTTCCAGGACAGCCAGGGCTACACAGAGAAACCCTGTCTCGAAAAACCAAAAAAAAAAAAAAAAAAAAAAAAAAAAGCCGGGCGGTGGTGGCGCACGCCTTTAATCCCAGCACTTGGGAGGCAGAGACAGGCGGATTTCTGAGTTCGAGGCCAGCCTGGTCTACCGAGCGAGTTCCAGGACAGCCCAGACTACACAGAGAAACCCTGTCTCGAAAAAAACCAAAAAAAAAAAAAAAAAAAAAAAAAAAAGAAAGAAAGAAAGAAAGAAAAGAAAGAAAGAAAGATAGAGCTGCCTCTGGAATCCCCCAGGAAGAGAGAAGTGCACCTCTTCTGACGTTACTGTCAAAACCCCCTCAGACATTAATACTGGAGGGTAGTTTTATTTGTTTTGGTTTTGTTTTGACTGGGTCTTTCTGTGTAACCCTGGCTATCCTGGAGCTCACTATATATAAACCAGACTGGCCTCAGGCTTACAGAGATCCCCCTGCCTCTGCCTTCTGAGTGCTGGGATTAAAGGCACGCACCACTGCATCCAGCTCAGTTTTCTTTTTTTTTTCTTTTTTTTTTTTTTTTTTTGGTTTTTCGAGACAGGGTTTCTCTGTGTAGCTCGGGCTGTCCTGGAACTCACTCTGTAGACCAGGCTGGCCTCGAACTCAGAAATCCGCCTGTCTCTGCCTCCCAAGTGCTGGGATTAAAGGCGTGCGCCACCACCGCCCGGCATCAGTTTTCATTTTTAATGAGCAATCTCTTTACTTCACAGAATGAGCAGAATACGCTGGTGGTAAATGGACAGGCCAAAAATGAATCTCTGTGTCGGAGTCTTTACTCCACTCAAGAAAATATCTACTAAAAAATCCCTGCCAAGGCCCGATGCAGGAAGCCAGAGCTCCAAAACGGGAGACGAAGAAAACAAAGGGGCTGAAAAGTATTCAGAAAGTGGTCTAAATAAGAAGACTCACCTCGAGCTGTTGATGAGCCACCGGAAGACAACATTTTAAAATGTCATTTACTTCTCCTCTTGCCTTCTATTGCAACTGTTGGTTGAGTAAGGATGAGTTTTTAAAAACCTCAATTAATTTTAAGGACAGAAACAAAGTAAGTATTTTCCTTCTCACCGGGGAAGGCCATTTGGATGTTAAACACCTCATTGATGGTGGTAATACTATGCAGTTCATTTTAAAGCAGGGAACAAAAGCAGTGTTTCCACTCTCACCAGGGAAGGCAGTTTTAAACACCTCATTGAGGGGAGCACTGCCAAGCTCACTGGGGACTTGATAATAGCACTTATTGACAAGACAACGTGGAAAAACACAGGGTGAAACCCGTCAGCGCCCAGGCGGTTGTCACCCCCACCTACTTGCGAAGGCACACTTTCCCTAGTCTCTGAAAGGACTGTTAAGAGCCCAGCATGTTCTAATTATTTTTTACAGTGCCAAGTCCCATGGAAATGAATTCCAGAGTTTATTGCACTGAGTTCAGGGGGACTCGGTACACTGAAATGGAGTCCATGGGACTTTGATATACATAAAGAAGGAGGGGGCATTTCTATTCACGTTTATCCCTCCTCCCCCCACCCCCGTCCCCTTCCTCAAGTTAAGGAATAAAAGGAGACTCTTCAGGTTGTCCCTACCATCTGGAACTAGAATTAGGAAACAAATAGTTAGATTATGCTCTCCTTCTGGGAGTGGAGGCTGGGTGGGCAGGTGTGGGGATTGTGGGGAAGAGATCTGATGGTACTTTTCATCTAGGAGAGAGTGGGGTCGGACATTGTGGTTGGCAGCTCCAGCTTGGACTCACAGGAGGTGCTGTGGGAGTCCCTTGCCGTGGGAGTCCCACTGTTTGGGGTAAGAAGGGCTATCATGATCTAGATGGCTCAGGGTCAAAAAATTCGCAACTTAGTATCACCCTGGATTGTCCTGAGAGTCAGCGTAAATGCTCATTTTATTGGTCGGTAAGATGATACAATGTATCCACTAAAAAAAAAGTAATTCAGTTCTATTTATCTCGTTGTAACATCTGAAAGAGCAGGTGCGAAGTGGCCGAATTGTTTGTATGCGGTCTTCTTGGGCATGACTCAGATGAAGTCAGTCCTCGTTTTTTTTAGGAAACTTGAGAAAGATTAGGAAACCGGCATGCAACAGGCATTGAGCAGTGACTAACAAGACTTCTGGGCTGGCTCTCTTCCTTTTAGCTTTGGTTTGGAGGAGAGAAGAAAGAGGCTGGAGGCTAACCACTTGATGACCCCAACTCAAGACACAAAGAATCTTGGTTTCCAGGGTTAATCATCTTCCTGTCGCTGTAACAAAATATTAGAGATAATCAGCTTAAAAAGAGAAAGAGTTTGTTTTGGTCTACAGTGTTTGTTTTTTATAAAGATTTATTTATTTTGTATGTGGGAGTGCCTGTATGTGCTTATGTTTACCACATGTGTGCCTGGCACACCTTGGAGGCTGGAAAAGGACTTCAGATCCCTTGGAGCCAGGTTCAAAGGAAATTCCATTTCCCCAAATTCTAAAAGGTAGAAGGGACAAAAGGCTATCTGTGGTGCCTATTAGCATACCAAAGTGCATGCTGGCCTCCAAGGTCCCTCAGTGTGACAAATACCTAATTATACATTTCAAACTCCATGCTAGCTCTTCTCCCCTTCTTCCCTACCTTACCCCCCACCCCAGCTACTCGTTCTCCTTATTACCCTGCTAATTTGGCCATGTTCTCTCTGTCCTCTTCTCTCTGTTTTCCTGATTCTCCTACATCTGCTCTCTCTTTTCTTTCTTCCTTCCTTCCTTCCCTCTCTCTCTCTCTCTCTCTCCTCTCTCTCTCTCTCTCTCTCTTTCTTTCTTTCTGCTTTGTTATGCTCCTGCTTCTTTCATGGCCAGTCCCAGTCTGCTGGCCTCATTCAGTCTGCTTTGAAACTCTCCCAGATGCCTCTGGCTGTCCTCTCACACATCCACAATAAAAAACCTTCTACATAACCACACCATGGAGCGGTCATGTCATCAGTCATCAGTTACAGTTGGGTTACAAATAGTCATGTCATCAGTTACAATTGTGAGCCAGGGGTGTTGGGAACTTGAACTCTGCCTTCTGGAAGAGCAGCCAGTACTCTTGACTGCTGAGCCATCTCTCCAGCTCCGTGGGTCACAGTTTTGAAGGTCTTTGCCTTGGGCCTGTAATAAGGCAGCAGATCATGGGGAGAGCCTGTGGTGCAGCAGAAACGTTTACTTTTTGGCCAAGAAGCAAAAGAGGAGAAGAGACCAGGGTCCCACAGCCCCCTGAAAGGCATTCCCCACTAGGCACTACCTCCTGAAAGTTTTACCATCTCCCTCCCAACAATACCACCCTAAGAACCATGCTTCCAAACCATAGGCCTGTGGAAGAGAGGTTCAAGAGCCCAACTAGAAAGTCCAGGGTACTAGGTGGTTTATTAATAAACTCATTTTAGAGACTGAAAAGACAAAGAGATAACAGAAAAGAAGTCTGCCCACACCCGAGTGGGAAGGCCTTGGGCAGAGTTCCTTAAATGAGTACCATCTGATCTCAGGGGGAGGAGGAGTAGGGAGGAGCAGAACCCGGGGAGTGAGTAATTCTGTCTCTTCCCTTGTTGGGGAGGGGAACTTTATTAGGAGACTATTCCCCCAGGCACTCTGGAGCCTTTCTGAATGAGAAGTAGGTTTGAATGCATTACAGAACATTTTTTAAAAGGAATATGATAAAAAAACAGTAAGACCATGTCAGCCAAGTTCTCTGGGTTTGAGATCCTTGAATTAGAAGCCCCCTAGAAATAGAAAGTATATTATTTTCCTTTATTCCAGAATACTATGGATGGTATTACATTAGCTTTTACAATATTAGAATTTTCCCCCTCAGAGTGTAGTGATACCTCTCTCAAAACAACAGGAGAGGATCTTCCATAACCTCAGATGTTAATAATTTTTCTGTGAACTCTGCTACATTACTGTCTATAGAAGCCCACTCTTGGAGGCTTCCGTTTACCTCAGGGATAGGAGGAGGCTTTCAATCCTGCTTTGTGTTTTCCCAGCTTCAAGGAATCAGAGTGCCTTCCTGATTGTTCTGGGCTCACAGTTAAAGCTGTTAACACTTCTTTGAAGTTGCAAGAACCCCAGCTTGCCAGGAAATGCCAGGGTCCAATGAGAGCATTCTATTGACAGGAGTACAGAGGGCATTATGCCCCACTTAAGCCCCTCCAAAACACAGGCTAGGGACTCATCCAATTGCTCACAATTCTGGAGTCACACAGAAGGAAAGAGACACTAGGGGACAGCTTATGTTTCCTGGACACTATACTCAAAGTACTAGCCCTACCAGAGATCAGTAGCTATTAGAACTCAAGGCTGCTTACTATGGCTAGCTTGTTACCCTAATGATATAAAGACTCACGGCAGGTTCCCTCTTTACTTCCCTTCCTTCTTTCCTTGCCCACTACTTGCAAAACAGAAAGGTTTCCAAGCTACATTTGGCGGGAAGACCTTCCTCAGACTGTATTTAGGTGTGTGTGCTGAGATTTGGTCTTCCTCTGTATTGTAATACTGAGTGAGAGCCCCTGTAGACCCAAGTGATGCTAAGTGACCTTGCCCCCAAGTTATTTCTGATTCATAATAAAGATGCTGACAGCCAACAGCTTGGCAGAAGAGGCATAGGTAGGGTTTCAAGGAGAGAAGAAGGTGAATGGAGAGAAGCCACCATGGGTTAGGTCAGCCATAAAAAACGTAGGGCGGGCCTGAGGGCGGGCCAATTGGAGTTAAGAGCAGTCCAGATAAAGCACATAGTAAGTGATAACTTTGGGTTATAAAAAGTAGATTCTAATACCATAGAGAGTAAATATCTGCCCAGCTCTAGTGTTGATTAAGGTTTATTGTAAATATAAAGGTTTTGTGTGTGTCTTTTATCCGGGAACTAATTGGTCTAAGATGGGCAGAAACCCAGATCAGGATTAAAAGTTTCTACAACAGGTGTGTCTCTGTATTTTCTACTGTTAATTCTGTACCCGCAGAGAGCTAATGCTGCCAGGATTCTGGTACTGTCATTTCTATGACCCATCACCTGGTTTTCTACATTGTAAATGTTACTCTTCTTCATCTGCCTAAAGGCAACCTAAGAGATGCATCGGGTGTTGTCTTGCTGCTGATTGGTTGTAATAAGGAGCTAATGGCCAATAGCTGGGGCCAGAAGTACGAGGGTGGAACTTCCCCAGGCTGAGAGAGAGATGCTGGGAGAGGCAAGTGGAAATAGAAGTGGGAGATTCTGAAGCAGACACGAAAGGGACAGACGAAGACCAGAGTGGAACAGAGAGGTATAGAGCTAGCCACATGGCAGGTTGTTTAGAATAGTCAATGGTAGCTGGGAGACTGCCTCGGCAAAAGGCCTATGCTTTAAACTATATTAGAAGTCTCTGTGTCATTATTTAAACCACTGGCAGGACAGAGAAAGTCCTGCCATATACATTAGTGGAACTCATTTTTAGAGCACAAAGGTCAAGAAGGTTTTGACCCAAATCATCTCTGTCCTCTTATGGGAAATCATCTTAGAAAAGAGTTTACTAATATTATTTCCAATGTCTTTGAAACAGTATCTTGGGACTACTGGGATGATGTTTGCTGATGGAGGCTTTGATGACTGGTGGAAATACTTGTTATGATACTCAGTCGTGTCATGGTGGAGTGCTGACTGACTTGCACTGGAGGCTCCTGAATAGTCGAGGCAGTACATTGTGAGCAACTGGCTTCAGAGATTGCTACGAGACCTTTCGAGATCTGAGAAGTTTCGGCAATGCTGGGCCCTTTTAGGCCTGAAGGCAGCATGCAGATTTTCTCTGTCTCTCTAACCTGTCCCTGTGTGAGGAGTTGTTAGCTATAGTAAGTACTCCCGGCCCGTTCTACCTTCGCACATTCCAACACAGTACTGAAAGCAAACGTAACTGGAGGGCTGAGAAACAGTAGAGCCGCGTTTATCTAGACCCTCTGATCAGGATTTCAAAGACAGTTAGACAAATACCTAGCAGCAGATAAGAGTCTTCTTCATTTCCTAGCTAGATAATCTGAGCCTCACTCACCAGGGAGGGATAGATCCAAGCGTGTAATGTAGGTCAAACACTTTAGAGGGATAAAGGATGTCACAGATGCGCGAATGCAACGGCTTTCAAATGTGCTTGTGGATGTAAGCACAGGTGCATGTGTGTGTGTATGCGTGTGTGTGCGCACACACACATGCATGCACACATACACGATGCACACACACACACAGACACTCTAAAATTTCTTAGACTGCATACTCATGGATCCTGTCCACATAGTCTTTCTGTAAAATCTGGGTGTGGCCTAAATTCTAAGTTTCTATGTAGGCTATCAAAAGTGAATGGTGTGTGTGTGTGTGGTGTATAACATTTAAAAAGTACTTACCTAGAGGAATCACAAAATTGTAACCTCTGTTGGAAGGATGGAATGGCCAAGGGGAATACCTCTCTGTGGCCAGGAAAAAATAAATCTACAAAATTCATAGCTTATAAGTCTGTCCTCTAGGGAAAAGACATGAGAGATGGAAACTCAAGGGTTTTAGGTTGTGTGTGTGTGTGTGTGTGTGTGTTGTGTGTGTTGGCAGGATCTTGATATGTAGCTGAGGTTGGCTCAAATTCACTTTGTAGCCCAAGCTGGTCTCTGATTTATGATCTTTCTGCATCTACCTCTGCAGTGCTGGAATTACAGGAATGGACCACCATTACCTAGACTAACAGCTTTTAATAATGAAATACAACAGTTTTCTAAAGGCAGGTGTCGAGATGGGGTATATAGGAAACCACCACTTAGCCACTCTTTCCAGGCACTCTGAACCCAGGTCCCGTGTACACGCCTCAGAATGGTAAACCCAGGGGCTGGACTTCCAGCTTCTGGTGCCTCTGGATGTTCTTGGCTTGTGTTTGTAACTAAGCTCTGCTTAGCATTCCCTCCTCCCTCTTGCCCTTCTCTGAGAAGAACAATCATGGTTAGATTTGGATTCTACTCTGATGGCCCATCAGGAACCATCTCTGCCTTTTCACATCTAAAGGTTTCTGAGAAGAAGCCTAAATTAGGCCTCATCTATTTCAGATGTCTCTCTTGTATAGGCCACACAAGTCCAACCACGGAACCTTTTGGTGACCTATTACTGTATTCTCTAGTTTCTTTCAGCACAATTTGGTATCAGCCTTCTCCACAATACCAGAAAGACATAAGTCTCAGAGAGAGTTCTGCAGGACCCTATGCCTAGAACATGGGCCTTCAACATTTGTTTTAATGAATGAATAAATGATATGCCATTGGTCTGTTCATTTGATAATTACTATTAGTATAGTTTAGTATGCTGTATAACTGCTATTGCTAATGAATTACTAGATTTATTTACTTCTAAGTTTTAATAACAAATGCTATATTTTATATGCAAATAAAAGGTACTATTATGTATGTATAATTATATACAATATATAACTATATTATATTAAAATAATTTTATATATACATATAATATGTATATTCCTAGATACACTTAGTACTTTGAATTTTCAAAAATGTTTCAAAATAAACTGAGGAATTGTGTACTTGAGCATTTGTTGTCAAGGTCTGTACTAGTTTTCTTGTTTGTTTATTTGTTTTTGTTTTTGTTTTTTTTACACAGGATCTCACTATGTAGCTCTGGCCTCAGACTCGCAGAAATCTGCCTGCCTCTGTCTCTGGAATGCTGGAACTTAAGGTATGTGCCACCTCTCCTGGACTGTGTGGGTTGATTTTTGTCAACTTGATACAAGCCTGACTCCAAGTTCCTGCCCTGACGTCCCTCAGTGATGGAGTGTGACTAGAGTATTATAAGATGAAATCAATCGTTTCCTCCCCCAAGTTGCTTTTGATCATTGTGTGTTGTCATAGCAACAGGAAACCTAACTAAGAGAAGCTCCGTTATCACCCCAAACATTCACCATTACCTGCTCTGTTTGGAGATACCAAGTCAAAGTCAGTCAACAGAGAAACAAGCACCCACGTCACAAGTACCAAAGCTTTTCATCCAGAAAATGGTACCCCCTTGGATTTATGTGATTCACTTAAGTTACGTCATTCATTGGTTAAATGAACGCTTCAGTTCAGCTTGTGTGGGTGTAGGGAGGCGGCCGAGAAGACAGGTATGTCAGAGTCTAGTCACCATGCCTCCCTTGGTTACGGCTGAAGCTTTCCTGCCCAGGGAGTCTTCCCTGATGCTGGGTTTCCGTGGCTAGTAGCTATCTATCCCAAAAGCTCTCTAGGCTTCTTTTCTCGTAGTGTGAATGCTCACTTCACCTCCACCCAACAACATGAAGACGGCCACATGTGGGACTTGGACCTGGAATGGTCGCAGCCTGGATATTCAAATCTCCTTCAATCTTCATGTCAGCATCTAACCCCCGATGCAGTAATATTAATGCCAAGAATAAAAGAAACCCAGAGAACTGCCTTTCAAAGCTTCATCTGTGTGCCTAGTATCCCATGAGGCACAAGGGGTAAGTTGTCCTTTTCTCCAGGTGAGGTCACTAAGACACAGTGTCTATGAGGAGTGACTTGTCACCAGGCATACACTTCGCCAGCACCTTGGTTTTCCCAGACTCCAGAAGAGCGAGAAATTAGTTTCTATGACTACAAATTGCCTAATCTAAGGTATTTTATTATCACAGTGGAGTGGACCAAGAACCCATTTGCTCTTTTTCTGTTCTTAAACAATATACATTTGCCAGGACTTCGCTAAAAAAAAAAAAAAAAAAAAAAAAAAAAATCCTAGCCTTTGTTGTAAACGACACTGTTCCTGTGTGGGTGTGCGTGTGGCGAGACATTTGTCAGATGTCGGTGCCAGGGCTGTATTGACTTCAGGAGCAAAACTGGAAACCTTTTGTGTTCCTTTCCACGCTGCTGCAGGGCTGAAGCCTAGTCTACTGGCAATACCAATGCGTGCTGGGCTCAACGAACATGTGCAGAAGGAAGGAATGAGAACTCTCCCAGGGTGGTATGCTCCTTTGCCACAGACCATCCTGTTTCCAGATGTTTGCCATGGGAAACAGATTGTGTCTCCACAGTGCCATCTGGCTCGGAAGGGCAACTCCGCAGACATCAAAGCTCACTTGTCAGAATGTTGCCGACTTTCCCAGTGTATGTCCCCACCACTGCCCCGAAGCTGTCACCTTGAGCAGGTAGAAGGTAGAAGTGCGTCGAGTTGCCAATCCAGAGGCAGTAGTATCTTTATGCATAGGAAGGACGAGGCCATACTGTGCAAGTGCAGACCTCCATCACTGACTTTAAAAATAACATCTCTGGCTGGTCTTTAAAGAGAAAAGAAGGTTCTAAACAGCAAAGAGCTTAGACTCTGAACCTAGTTTTCTTTATCTCTGCAGAAGAGGAGGTTTCATTCAAAATGGTTTATCACTAGCAGGTTGACAGGCTACTATAGTTACGAGTTTCATTTAGAGGAGACTGGAAAGTAATGATCATCATCATCATCTCTCCCTATTACAGGCCCACTGGTGTCTGCAGGGTGAACTAGGTATCCTGAGCAGCAGGGGTGGGGGTGGAAATAAATTGAGACAAGGATAAGAATCCCAAGTGACTTGTCACAGCTACGTTCTCACCCAGAGCCTGACAATTACATATACCCGTATGATAGTATCTAACATGAAAAATGTCTACATGGGGGAGAGAGGAAATGTCATTTTCATTTCATAAAGTCTGTTCGTTTCAATACCTGAATATTTTCACTAAATTACATAACGTTTTTTTTTTTTTCCCTTCTAAACTTCACCTCAGGGTTTATGAACGAAATGCCATTCTGACATGGTTCTAAATGGCCAGATAAAGATTTATCATTGGAGTGTGAAGGGGCTAGAATAATACTGACATAGAAATAATTGCTTTTTGGCAGGTGGTCTTGCAGCTTCATGATTAGACCTACAAATTCAATGCCAGCAATTTGTACCTGGATGCCTTCCCTGGATCTTCATGAAGAATGACCTGCTTCTCCCAGAATCTGACTCCTTGAGGCTCCTAGGCTCCAACAGAGTGTAACCAGGGCTTCAGGTGGACACCTTTCCATTGTCTTTCTAATGGCACAGCATACATTAGCATAGGGCTGTTTTATTCACACACATAGCACTATGCACTGAAGCTAATGTGTGTATGTTTTCAAGTTGTATACATGAAGAAACAGGGTAACGAAATCTTGTGAACTAGAAAAAAACCCTCTCGTCAGCAGTTGACAATATTTAAATATGCAGAGCCCTTTCTAGTCAGCCAGGGCCTGGAAAGGTAATGTGCTAGTTGAAGGATGTCCCGCGAACATGGCTGAGGAAGCAGGTGGGCTGTGGATAATAAGTGGTCCCCAGAGACGGGCTGCTACAAAGATGCTTTTGAATGTATCTTAGCTACTTTTCTATTGCTATGAAGAGACACCACGATCAAAGCAACTTAAAAAAAAAGAAAATACTTAATTTGGGGCTGATGTTTCCAGAGGGTAACAGAGTCTGTGAGTATCATGGAGGGAGGCATGGCAGCAAGCAAGCAGGTAGGTGGGTGTGGTGCTGGAGCAGCAGCTGATAGCGTACAACTACAAGGCAGAGAGAGACAGAGAGAGACAGAGACAGAGAGAGACAGAGAGAGAGACAGAGAGAGAGACAGAGAGAGAGAGAGATTTGAAATGGTGTGAGCTTTAGAAACCTTCTCCAACAAAGCCACTCCTCCTAATCCTTCTCAAACAGTCCCACCAACAGGGGACAAAGCATTCAAACATATGTCCCTGTGGTGGCCATTCTTATGGAAACTACCACGGGAAGCAATGAAGATTTCATTTGGACAAGTATGCATTGGAAGCTCTTTTTTTTTGTTTGTTTGTTTGTTTGTTTTTTTTCGAGACAGGGTTTCTCTGGCTGTCCTGGAACTCACTCTGTAGACCAGGCTGGCCTCAAACTCAGAAATCCACCTGCCTCTGCTTCCCAAGTGCTGGGATTAAAGGCATGTGCTACCACTGCCCAGCCATTGGAAGCTCTTATGTGCCAGACTCTGTTCTGGGTATAGGAGACAGAATGAAGAAATACGAATATCTGTTGTCAAGGAACTTGTCTTCAGTGGGGGACATAGGTAACAAATAAGAAAAGCAATGCGTCTGTTAGCTTTCTTGCTTCTATGACAGGTTGTCTGACATAAGAAGAGGAAGGATCATTTGGCTCACGGATTCAGAGGTTTCAGTCCACCGTGGTGGGGAGAGGGTACAAGACGCAATACATTGTGCCAGACATAAAGTGGAGAGAAGAGAGGCTGGGGAACAGGTCAAATTCTCAAAAGCACAATCCTAGTGAGCTACCAGCAAAGAAAGACCCAATTCCTGAAGTTTCTACCACTGCCCAAATTAGCACCACCAGGTGAAGACCAAGCGTCTGACACAGGGCCTGTGAGAGATATTTTGTATCCAAACCATAACAAAAAAGATACATAGAATGATCTCAGTAGCCTAAGAGACTGAGAGAAGCGCAGGACAGGCAGAAGCAAGAGCAGGCAGAAACAATACAATATGCTGGAAGCAGAAAGATGAAAACCTCAAGGGAGAGAGAAATAAACCGGACTTCTGCTGATGGTCAAGAGTGATGTCAAGTCAAGTCAGATTGATGACTGGCTATTAGATCTGGCAAGAAGGTGCCTGGTGATCTCAGGTCGACTGAATGAGTGTATGGCTAAACCAAGTACCAAGACTCAAAAGAAACTAAGTTTCTATCCTCTTATGATGATGCTTATTAAGTATCTTCTTTGTGCCAGGCTGTGTATGGCCACTGGCAATGCCACTTGAGCCATTAATCAATGCCATTCTGGTTGGGAGACGTGGCACAGTAGCTCAGTCTCCACAACACAATTAGAGGGCTACATGCTCGCAGTAAATCCACCCAGGAATTATGCAGGCTTCCAGCCTATTAACTTTTACCACTTCCTTAATACAAAGAGAATTTTATTACCAATTATGCAGCAAGTTAAATTAATATTTATAAGAGTCTCGGAGGCTAAGAGGCATGATGAAATTTCTAGGTGTTCCTTGCCGGTATTCGATTTTTGTTCCCTCTTGTCATCTTGTGGTCCCTCGGTGGGATGCAAAATACTAAGTAACAGGAACTGTGATTCCCACGAAGGATTTCCCCCTGAAAAGTAGAATTGGGAACTCCTTTAAAGCTAGTAAGAAACTTGCTTACATTTCTATCATCAAGTTCAATCTAATACAGTGATATATAATAACCCCGGGAAGTACCACCAAACTGTACTGGATGTCCCCTCTCAGGAAGTATGTTGTCTTTGGATTCCAGGCAGTCACAGCCCTTGGAGTTTGTGCAATTTCCAGAAGTTTTGGCCTCCTGCTTCACAATTACCAAGTCACTGTCTCCTGGAAGCCTTAGCAGCTATGAGCCTTCTTCAGCCAGTCTTCCTTGTGGTCCAGAATGCTCTTCAGAGACACCCGAGTCTCTTTGCTTCCATCTGGCCCAAGCAGAGGAAAGTCCCTTTGTGGGAGACAGCAGGGGTAGGGTAGAAACTGCTTGGACTTTAACATCATCCTAGCATCTCGGTACTTAGTTCTGTATCTTCTTAGCTGTGTGAACTTGTACCCAAAGCTGGACACATCTCGAAGCTTCCATTTTCTCATAGGAAAACGGCAGCACTTGGCTCAGAAGACTGTGCAAGAACTGAGGGGCATGCCTTCATCAAGCACCAGTTTTTTCTTTAGTAAGGCACCCACTCTCTTCCGGGGAACAATGTGGAGGGAGAGGGGCTGTCTAGTAGGAGGCTGAGGAATCTGGAAGGAGGTGAAGAGGAACCGATGAAAGTAGAGGGAGGGGGATGGGAGAGAAGCCAGTGAGGAGAGCACCGAGGCAGAAGAGGAGAACAAGAGGGCATGCTGGGGAGGGAAGAGGATCCTGAGGAAGATGAGAACCGAAGACGGACATGTTAAGAGCCGAGGAGTGATTCCACAGGATGTCCCGACAGAGACTAGACATCACTCGAGCACAGTGGAAATCCTTCCATGGTTTGAGGCAGAAAGCTATCCTTACTGACTAGACTGGGGATGGATAAAGAAACATCTTCATGGGCCACACTGAAAGTCATGGCACATTGCTATTGGAAAAGTTTTACGTGTCTTTCAACCCAATCACAGGCATGAAGATACCAATGGCCACATGTTGCTTCCTTTGTGCATGCTTCAGTTTCACCAGACCTTCTGGGAGCATTGTGTGGGTATCCTGTTGCTGTTCCTCCCTGTGGAGAGATGTATGTAACATCTATTCAGCCCAGATATAGCACAGACAACATACCAATGAAATGGCTCCATCAGAGTCTTGTGAGGCAAGCCAATGAGTTCATTGGGATTCTGAGGGACTCAGGCAGTCATATCCCTAAAATTCTTACCCCAACATAGGTGATGACTTATAAGAGGCGCATCCTAGGAGTCCCCTGTGTGCCTTGTTAGGCATCTCCAGCAGAGCCCCTCCCGCCCCCCCGCCCCTTCCCGATTGTTGGCTGTTTGTATAACCCTTAGGATGGAAACTCCTGGGTCTTGTTACTTCCTTGTGTGTTTTATGAGCCTTTCTCCTTTTCTCCAGGAGGGAATATTTCCTTCTTAGGTAATAGGTATGCAAAAGCCCCTTTATCATTCCAGCAGTTCGTCTGTCTTAGATGATGTTGAGGGTGGTGGGGGAGCTTTCTTAGGGGTGCAAGAGAGAACCTTTGGAGTGTGTACAGTCTCTGTACCATGAGGCTCATGAAGCTCCTCCAAGGCAACAGAGTAAAGACATATAAAGAGTAAAGTAATATAGTAAAGTGCTGTCCCCAAGGCCACCAAGCCTCCTAGGGTGGAGAAAAGCATCTAGAGAATCAGGCTACAAGGGTTTCCCCAGGAGACAGGGTTCCACACTCGGGCTGGGGGAGATGGGGGGAGGAGACAGTCTTTAGGAACCAGATTGTCTGGAGAGATGGCTCAGAGCACCCACATGGTCGCTTTAGTTGCAAGGTATCCATTGCCTCTCTGGACATCAGACGTGCACACAGTACCTATGCACACAGGCAGGCAAAACACTCATACACATTGTTGAGATTTGAATGAGAACAGACTCCATGGGTTCATATGTTTAAATACTTGATCTCCAATTGGTGACTGTTTGGGAAAGATTAGGACGTGTGGCTTTGCTGGAGGAACTTGGGCATGGGGCAGGGGGTGAGCTTTGAGGTTTGAAAAGACTCTTGCTGTCCCCAGTGTGCACTCTGCCTCCTGCTTGCAGTTTGGAGATGTGAACTCTTTCTGCTGTCCCTGCCTCCGTGCCTTTGTTCTGCCATCATAGGATCGCTCTAACTCTCTGGACTCACGAGCCCAATGAGACTTTCTTTTTTTTTTTTTTTTTTTTGGTTTTTTCGAGACAGAGTTTTCTTGTGTAGCCAGGATGGCCTGGAACTCACTCTGTAGACCAGGCTGGCCTCGAACTCAGAAATCCGCCTGCCTCTGCCTCCCAAGTGCTGGGATTAAAGGCGTGCGCCACCACCGCCCGGCTCCCAATGAGACTTTCTTATAAGTTGCCTTGGATGTGGTGTTTTATCACAGTAATAGAAAAGTAGCCAAGACACACGTAAAATATTTGTACTTCCTGTGGGCAGTAGAGGGCGATTCAGTGTGTTTTCTCATAACCCTTCCCCTGTCTCCTAGGGTACTGAGAAGCTGTTTTCCACAGGGAGGCACAGAAGGACATCTAAGGTGCCATTCATTCTTCTCACAAGCCCATTTGCCTTTAGCTATTTCAGGCAAGAGAGTCAGGTTCGGTGTTATTAACAAAGTTTAAGCAAGAGCGGTGGTGGTGGTTTTGGGGCGCAGAGTGAAACAGCCATAGAGAGCCCTTTGTAACAGTTTAGTAACCTGAACAGAAAAACCTTTGATAAACTCCCCAGAGAGCTTAAACATTTCCCCTCTCTCAGGGCCCAGGTAGCGATGCCAGCAGGTCATCCTTGAAACAAGATGACCTACTTCATCAACCTCAATAAGCCCTAATCCTGTAGGAAGGAAGTAGAGTCTGGTTTCCATGCTCGCTTTAAAAAAAAATCAGGGCTTTGTTCCTCTGGATTGCTCTTCCAGGATTTGTAACACACGGTGACTTGACTTGGCAGGAAAAGCAACTTCTCAACACAAAGGGTTGTTTTACAGGCTTTGAGCTCCGCTCTCCAGGTTCGCGGCGCGGTCCTGTCATTCTCCCTTATGGCCACTCGGTGGCGCCGAAGGAACCGGGATTGCCAGGATGGCTGCTGCTTTCCAAATTCTGCCAGGGTGCTTTGGGGCTGTGCAGACACAAGCGTACCTGGATAGGTGAGTGGGTGGAAAGGAAAGAGTCAGATCCCTTTGGAATCCACTTTTAACACGGACAGTTCATATCTTGTTTGTTTTTTTCTGTCATATAAATAAAGACTTAAAGTGTGTTTAAAAAAGATGATTTTATTTGGAAAAGGCTCTTTTTATTGGAAGTATAAAAGACCGTTGGAGTTAAGAATGGGTAGAGGCAGCTTCATTCAAGTGGTCTGCCTTTGCGCCATTCAGTTTGCTGACCTCCCTGTAAAAACTAATGGCATAATTTTCAATATACTCCCCCCTCTCCTTTCTTTCTTCATTTCTTCCTCCTATGTAGTCCTCATGCCTCATCATCGACCGCCCTGCATTCTGAGTGATTCCCACTGCCTCCCCAGGGATCAGTTATCCCCTCCCCTCTGCTGCTCTTTTGAACAACAACACTTGTTTGAAAATGTCTCATCTTAAAGACCAAACTGACCCTCAAGCTCTTTTCCTAACCCCACCTCCTCCTTCCGCTACTCACTGTCTGTCTTCCTTCCCTTCTCAACTGACGCTGGCACCCCAGCTTTCCTCTTGTCTACCTGATACACTGCTTTGGTGTCTGTCCCCGCAGCGTCTCTGAGACCCACCGCCCACTGTCAAGCCCAGAGATTGCTTTTGCCCCCTTTTTACAGTGGCTTCTTTTCACGCTGGATGCTGCTGGTACGGGGCTCTTGGAGCTCTTTCTGTCCTTGCTTCCTGCGGCACTCATATCCCTCGCACAACCTGGAACTCTTGAACTCACAGAGATCCACCTACCTCTGCTTTCCAAGTGCTGAGAATAAAGGCATAAACATCACTATGCCAGGCTTTGGGTATGTTTAACTGGGAATTTGATTTGCTTTGAATCTGCTCTACACACTATTGGTTGGCTCAGTAACAAATTCTAATTTGTTTAATCAAGAAAGGAGGCCACGTGTGGTGTCACACACCTTTAATCTCAGTGTTCAGGAGGCAGAGGAGGCAGGGGATCTCTGTGAATTGGAGTCCAGCCTGGTCTACAGAGTGAGTTCCAGGCTATCCAGGGTTACAGTGTGATCTTATCTCAATTAAAAAAAATAATTTGTAGGTCACATTTCAAATGGTGCCCTTACTTTCCTTGTTACTATTGGCTCTTGTTTTTTTAAGCTAGGACTCAGGGCGTGGGGACAGCAGTCACAAAGGTGGAGCACACAAGGTTATGACCATGGCCTTATGTTCTTTATTTCTCTACCCCAGTCTTAAGACTTTTCCCCTATAGCCAAAGCCAAGCTCACAAAAGAAGGGAAAAGAATGACTGTCAGTAATTTGATTCATTGCCCTTTCCAGGAGGGTGGAAACAGCAAATGCTGGAGTTTTAAGCATTCTGACACTCCCCTTTGAGGGCCAAAGAATGGTTGAGTCAAAGGAAAATAATGATCAGAAATGCAAGAGCTCATGGGTCAGTGCTCGTGTGAGAGCCCGGGGCCCATGGCAGCTGACTTTTCAAGGCCAAAGAAGAATTCTCCCCTCTTCCGTTATTGTTGCAGGTGGATTGTTGCTATTATCTCCATTGGAATGGTTTCGTTGTTTTGATTTGCTTCAAAGGTAGCAAAAAAAGGACATTCATGGTCACGAGGTCCTGGCAGGCCAGGCATTTTTCTCTGAGCCTGGTGATCAAGAACTGAGATGAAATGCTAACTAGGGTAGGGCATCAGCGTAGCAGATTTTCAATGGAAGCCGCTAATTTGCTGGCTCAACCTAGCTAAGCAACCATACGAGGTAATGACTCTGTCTCTTTCCAGACTTCGACCAATTTGAGCTTGTGACCTTGAGTGACACCATATTTTTCATAGCTATGTACTAAAGGAGAGAGTATTGTGCAGTCAGTGAAGCCATTCTTTCCAATGATATAGGTGACAAAGGACAGAAATGTACCAAGCACTGAGACAGGCAGAGAGTAGGTCAGTCAGTGACCACAGAGGCAATTACACTGATTAGATATGTCTCTCTGATACAATCTTTTTTTTTTTTTTACAAGCATTGCATTAATTTTTCTAACACACACACACACAAGCTCCTTCACCTTCCTCAACCCTGGAGTTCAGCATGACTTTCACCTACAGGGAGTCTGTCAATTGCAGTGAATAAGTTAGACTTTCATGTTCAAGGACTTTCCCCTTGGAGAGACAAAAGAATCCAGAATATCAGCCCATCCTGGGAAGCAGGAATCATTTTTTCAGGATATCACTTCTTCCAAAAACCACATGACCTTGTGAAGGGTCTGGCCAGTTTGTGCTTCAGCCTTCTTGAAGTATCTCTGCTGGAGGGATTTGGGATATTTTATCAGGCTTTCCACAGACTTTGGAATTCCATTGACCAGGGTTCTGTTTTCTGCTACATTTTTTTTTAAATAATATTTATGTTTTAATTTAAATGATTTTTATTTCATTTTACCTATATCGACATTTTGCCTGTATGTATTTCTCTACTTTTTGTGTACCTGGTTCCTATGGAGGCCAGAGGAGGACATCAGATCTCCAGAACTGGAGTTACAGATGGTTGTGAGCAACCATGTGGGTTCAGGAATCAAATCAGGTCCTCTGGAAGTGCCGGACTCTTTTGCTCAAAACCTTTAGCAAGTCACTCCTTAGTTTCAGTGTTGAAACCTAAAAGGTAGGGGTTAGGGGCTGAAGAGATGGCTCAGTGGTGCTCATTGCTCCCCCAGAGGCCCTGAACTCCATTCTTACCACTGAGGTTGAGCACCTCACAACTGCCTATAACTCCAGGTTCAGGGGATCCAACATCCTCTTCTGTCTACCTCAGATACCCTCATATATGTGTGATGAATTCATATAGACACACATATGTACACAAGAACAAAAACAAATCTTTAAAAGGCTGGGATGGATTAAAATACTTGTACATATAGTTCACCAACTAGTTAGACCAAGACTTTGCCTCAAATAATTTTGGTGCAGGAGGCCGAGGTAGATGAAGCAGGTAGACCAGATGGCTCTTTTGTCCTTGTCTCACCTTGGCATACTTAATAGAGAAAGAATCAAAGCAGAAGGTAAATTGAAAAGATGAGTAAGACCCATGCTTAAACAGACTTTCAAATGTGATTTTTTTTAATGCTACTTTATACATTTGCATGGATTTTTTTTTTTAAAAAATTTGGAGAGCCAGTTAGCAACTTGTATTCCAAGATCTATGGTCTTTGAGTAAATCCTTGCACACAAGTGAATTTGTTCTTAGTATTTGAATTGAAGTTGGGGCACAGTAGAGTGGTGGCATCAGAAAGTTGGGACTAGAAGGGATGTTGAGGTATCTGTCCACATGTGGGGTAGAAAGCAGGGATATTGTAGGCTGCTGGAGATGTCATGGAAGGGGGGAGGACGACAGTGGAAGACTGGATACGGGGAGGTTTGTACTTAGGCTACTGTGTCAAGGTTGAAGGGAGATAGGTTTGTCACACTGGGGAACTCCAGAAATGGGAAAGTTGAGACTGACAGTTGAGGTGTGGAGTGAGAAATGGGGCTACAGATATAAATGAATGGTTACAAGCTTTACTGGGGAAAAGAACCTTCATTCTTTGTCTCAACTACAGCTTTTAGAGATCAGTGGGTGCCAGCAGCTTTTGTATTTGCTGATGTTCTTTGTTCAGGCCTTCTTTGACAGAGCTCCTCTTTGACAGTGTTCCTCTTTGACAGTGCTCCTCTTTGATGGTGCTCCTCTTTGACAGTGCTCCTCTTTCTTTGACAGAGCTCCTCTTTGACTGACAGTGCTCCTCTTTGATGGTGCTCCTCTTTGATAGTGCTCCTCTTTCTTTGACAGCTCTTTGACTGACAGTGCTCCTCTTTAACAGTGCTCCTCTTTGATGTGCACCTCTTTGACGGTGCGCCTCTTTGACAGTGCTCTTCTTTGATGGTGCTCCTTCCCATCCTAAACTTTGGTCAGCTTATCCATGCATTCCAACTAGAAGCTAACACCCTATTCTTGTGCTATTTCTTAGCCACGTTTTGTGACACATCATTTTCAGTCTGTCAAGTTTCAGTCTTAGAAACAGTTTTGGTAACTTAGAAACTCTGAAACCCTACAACCCTGTTTTGTTTTGTCACAGGTTGTGATGGTTTTAATCTGGAGCTTGACTGGCTTGAGAAGTACCTGTGAGATTAGGAAAATACACTGGGTGTGGCAGTAAAGGTGGTCTCGGAGGGTATTAACGGTGGGGGCAGAGCAGCTTGGTTTGTGCACTGCAGCATCACCAGGTAAATGGGGAAACTGGATGGAAGTAAAGAAAGAACTGACACCTCCATTTGCACATGGTTCATGTCTATGAAGTGGCTGCTCAAATACAGGGAAAGTTGAAGATGTTTGGGAAGAGGATATTTGCTCCCTCTCTCTCTTTCTCTCTCTTTCCCTCTCCCTCCCCCTCCTTCCTCTCCCATTTCCCCTCCTTTCTCTCCCTCCCCCCTCTCTCCTTCCCTCCCTCCCTTCCTTTTATCTCCCTCCCTCCCTCTCTCCCCTTTCCCTTCTTTCCCCCCTCCCTCTCCTTCTCCCCTGTCGACCCTCCCCCATTTTACTCCCTCTCCCTTCCCTGCCTCTCTGTTTCTTGGATGCCATGAGGTGAGCAGCCTCTGCTATACCCTTCCACCATGATGCTTGCCGCTCCTCAAGCTCAGTTCTATGTATCCAGCTGATCTTGGACTGCAACCAATGAAACGGGGAATTAAAATAAGTCTTCCTTTCGAGTTGTTTATGTCAAGAATTCTGTCACAAAGAGAAAAACGAACACATAGGCATTTGAGGCTCAGGGTGCACTTGATGTTTACTGCCTCTGGAGGCTGGGTGGCAGGCTGCCTGGTAACTAGGAAGGCCTGGATGGTGTTCTTCCTTGTTCCTGGAACAGAATCCAGCCCCAACCTCCACCTCTCCCCCCAACCAATTCTCTGTGGATCTGTTTCTGTACCTGTCCATGGGAAGGGGGGAGGAACGGGGGACCTTCCCATGGTCCTCAGAAGTGTAAGATGAGAGTATGCCTGACCAAATTAGGCTCCCCTGAATCTGTGATATTATACACTACCTATCACATGCTGTCTCATCAGCCCCTCGGGAGGGCGGACTTGAATCCGCCCTCTGCCTAGCATCCCTTGCTCTGGTTTGGGATGTCTCAGTGCCTCTGGCGTTTTTCGGAACTGCTGCCCTGGTATGCTCCACGTGCTCTTTCAGTGAAGGAAGTGACATGCGCTGGTACACCGAGGAACACACACAATGTTTATATAATTAACAAATAGAGGATTAAGGACAGAGAGTTCTTGGCTGGGGCTGGAGGAAAGCCAGTCGCTTTCACAAAGAAGAGGCTGGATGGCTGTAGCAGGGCCCGAGGGGGCAGAGGCAGGAGCAGGTCCAGCCTGCCTGTGTGATTGCCCAAGGGAGGGAAATGTGGATGACTGTTGCAAACCGTGGGTCTCTGGCATTCACACCTTGTTCGGCTGACCTTGGTGAGAGGTGAGGGCCCTAGCAGGGAGCCCCAGATATGCATGACTGGGCCCTTTGGTGCTGCTTTCTGTTTGGTGAGTAGTGGGTGTGTTTCAAGATCTAGGAAGCCCGTGGAAGGTCATAAACCAGAAGTTCGCAGCGTATCTTTTCCTGGCACACAGTTTCTGTCATGCAGGCCAGTTTTGGTGCATGTCTCTGGTGTACTGGGCACCCAGCGCGTCATCTCCTTCACTGTCAGAGTAGGGTCACCATGGCTGCATTCCTTCTTTGCTACTTGCTTTGAATGGCAAACGGCATCCCTAAGGGACAACATGGGGCTTGAAGGCTCTGCTTTAGTGGTTTCTCTACATTTCAGTATCTCAAAGCAGACAGACTTAGATTTCAGGGCTGGAAATAGTCCTCATGTCTTAAAAACAAAAGGGATTGATTTAATTTTAAATTATGCATAGCGTGGGGGCATACACATGGACCTGCTGGTGCCCTTGGACTCCAGAGGTGTTGAGTCCCTGGAATTGGTGGTAGAGGTGGTTGTAAACAACCCAGTGTGGGCAGGAACTGAACTCAGGTCCTCTGCAAGAGTACATGTTCTTAACTGAGCCATCTCCTGTGAAAGGACAAATCCATTGATCCATTGCATCTTTTATTAGATTGTATATATCATTCCCCATAATGCCCGAGCCCCTTTCCAATCTACTCTCTTTTTTATAAACTCTTCTTTCAAAACCCAGTAATATGGTTTAGTTGATAAAGGTGCTGTTGCCAAGCCTGAGTTCAGTCTCTGGGACTCGTGGTGGAAGGAGAGAGCCAAGTCCTACAAGTTATCCTCTGATCTCCACAGTGTAGTCAGAAACACATGCACACACACACACACACACACACACACACACACAGAGAGAGAGAGAGAGAGAGAGAGAGAGAGAGAGAGAGAGAGAGAGAGGAGAGAGGAGTGTGGGCACACACACATATTATGGAATGTAGAAAAATTAGTATCTGTGTTAGTAGCTAAATTTTAAAAAAATCTATTCTTATGCTACATGGTTTCTCTGCTCCTTCTCAGTACTTCCACTAAGCCTGTATATTCTGTATATTCTGTTACTACTGTTTTGATTTTTGTTTTGAGGCAGGGTTTCTCTATGTAACCCTGGCTGTCCTTGAACTTGCTCTGTAGACCAGACTGGCCTCAGACTCACAGAGCTCCAGGATTAAAAGTGTCTGCCACCACTACCCGGCTTTACATTTGCTTATTACATCAACAGTTCCCAAGTAACTGGCTGGTTCCACTTTCTGGACTCCAAGGTCACAGATTTATTTTATTATCTTAATATGATATCTTATTACCTTAATTGGTTGTTGTGTCTTCATGACCAAACACAGTATCTGACCTCAGGATCCCTGTTTTCTTAGCTTCAGAATCTTGCTGTCATTCTTTTTTTTTTTTTTTTTTTTGAGACATGGTTTCTCTGTGTAGCCCGGGTTGTCCTGGAACTCACTCGGTAGACCAGGCTGGCCTCGAACTAAGAAATCCACCTGCCTCTGCCTCCCAAGTGCTGGGATTAAAGGCGTGCGCCACCACCGCCTGGCCTCTTGCTGTCATTCTTACAGCTAAACTCTGTCACATCTCACCCACCCTGATCCTTGCATCTTCTTGTGGGAAAGTTTCCTAATGATCCCCTTGGGTCCTTCTGCAGGGACTCTGCGGCCATTTCTGCTTGTTCCTTTCAATATTGCAGCTCCTAGGAACCAGGCTAGCAGGCAGCTTGTTCAACTTGTTGAGCATAGTTACAAGAATAAATCAAAGAAGAATAAATCGAGAAGGTTAGGATACCTTTGCCCTAGTTTTTTATTGATGTGATAAAATATTGGCAAAAATTGATAGGGAGGAAAAGATTTATTTCATCTTACAAGTGGTGGTTTGAATAAAAATAGCGCCATAGGGAGGGGCACAACTAGGAGGTGTGGCCTTGTTGAAGTAGGTGTGGCCTTGTTGGAGTAGGTGTGGCCTTGTTCGAGTGGGCGTGGCCTTGTTGTAGGAAATGTGTCACTGAGGGTGGGCTTTGAGGTTTTGAGTGCTCAAGCGAGGCCTAGAGTTCCGTTGCCTGCCCATTCCAATGTAGAACTCTCAGCTACTTCACCAGCACTGTGTCTACCTGCATGCCTCCATGCTTCATGCCATGACTAAAAAGACCAAATCTCTGAACCATAAGCCAGCTCTAATATGTTTTCCTCTATAAAAGTTGTTGTGGTCATGGTGTCTTTTCACAGCAATAAAACCCTAACTAAGACATAGCTCATCAATGAGGGAAGCCAAGGTAGGAGCTCAAGGCAGAAGCTCAAGACAAGGCAGGAGCTTGAAGCAGAGACTATGGAGACTGTTAGACTTGTCTAATTCACTTAGCTACCTTCCTTACATAAGTTAGAACCACCTGTCCAGGGGTAGCATCAACCACAGTGAGCTAAGGCCTCCTATATCACACACACACACACACACACACACACACACACAACACCTCTATATGGAGTTAGAAATCTGTGTGTATATGAGTCCCTGCTATACCCATTATCCATGGCATCTCTTTCATGTTTTACAATTCTATTAATATACTCACTCACGGATGTTTGATGAGTTATAATATCCCAGTGTACAAATCTGAATGGTTGGAGTTAAGAAGAATCTCTACATTTGAGGACAGGAATCTGGGCCTACCCAGTGGTTTGGGAAATTTTATATTTATGGCTGAGAGTTGTATTTTTATTGTCGTATTGGAACATGAACCAGAATAGCACTGGAGTTCTACTAGAGTCAAATATTCCCGGTAACCCCTTTTTTCTTCCTAAGGTATTCTGTAGAGCAGCAGGTGCAATAAAGATGTTTGATGTCTTAGCTACTCACGGCCTTACTCCCAAGCCAGGGATCCGAGAGACCCTGACATTTCATCGCAGCCATTTTTTTTCAAAGATGAATCCTGACTCTTCCTCATACCTTTAGAGAACAGTAGTTTGCTGTCTTGAGCAGTTTCCAAGGCAGGCCTCGGGCTCTGTGAAATGCTATCTGGGGACTGTGGAACTTTACTGGGTGGATGCCCAAGGCAGCCAAAGAGTAGCTGTGTGAAGGGGGAGTTTTCAACAAGATTGCGAGAGCAATGCTAATAAGATCTCTCTCTCTCTCTCTCTCTCTCTCTCTCTCTCTCTCTCTCTCTCTGTCCTTCATTTGCTATTTGGGAATTCAAGAGTGCCTTTGTCAGTCTTTTTCCATGGCTTTCTTCCCAGTCCAGGGTTATGGGAAGGGATTAATCTGAACTTCGTGAACCATCAAGAGTTAGTTCATGAAAGTCTGCAGGTATGTCTGCCTGCTGTGCCTTTGGGCACCGAAACAAACAGACTCAGCACGCCAGCAGAGACATGCTCTTCTCCCCAGTACCAAATATGTGGAGTTATTCCCGAGGAGAACATTCTGTCATTAGGAGGGACCAGCTGCTGTAAATCCATTTCTGAGCCAGTCTCAAGCAAAAGATGTTGCTCCCTCCCACTTGCCTTTGTGGAGCAGACTTTTCTTCCTGGTGTAGCCCAGCTGCCCCTCGGGAGAATTTCCTCCTGGGATTTCTCTGTCTAGGGTGTTGCGCTAAGTACTTTACATCTTAACTTATTTGGTCCTTCCCACCACTCTGGGGCTACTTTAATCTGTAGAGTTCAGTATCCTGTCCAAGGCAACCATATATATCCACAGGGGGAGAACAAGGATCCCAGAGCAGGCTCTAACTCCAGAGCCTTCACCCCCAAATAGGTGGCCAGGATAGCCAGGGATGGTGACGGACTGGGGACAGAGAGGTCCCATGTGCTTAATAAGAGTGAGACTTGGGTCATAGAGGGTACTGAATGGGTGGTGGTACAGGTCCTGCTCCTAAGACTGAGAGTCCACTTGAGGAAGAGCAGCACGGGCATGTATCACTTAGCTACGTAGTTTTTCTCTTAGGCAACTCGTCTGCTCATATTCTTTGGCGTTTTCTAGTGGGGGTTTACTCCCCGTCTCAGAGATTTACTAATTATCTATTCCTGTAAAATGAGGGAAACTACTTGTGTCTGTGTGGCTTATTTCTTTAACAAATCTTACAAAGATTTATTTCTTGTATGTATGTACACGCACATGCGCATATGCCATGGTGCATACGTAGAGGTCAGAGGGCAAATGTGAGAGCAATTGCTCTGCAGTAAAGCTGGAATTCAGCCTTCACTGTTTCTGTCATCATCATGACAGGCTGGCCTGGAACTCACCATGTAGACCAGGCTGGCCTTTAAGTAACAGATCTGCTTGCCTCTGGCTCCAGAGTGCTGGGATTAAAGGCAAATGCCACTACAGTCTGTTTATGTTTGTTTGTTTGTTGGTTGATTATTTGTTTGTTTGTTTGCTTTGTTGGTTGGTTTGAGACAAAGTCTCTCTACATAGCCCTGACTGTCTTGGAACTCACTATGAAGAGCAGGCTGGTCTCGAACTCACAGAGGTCTTCCTGCCTTTGCTCCTGAGTGCTGGGATTAAAGGTGAGTGCCACCATACCCAACCCTGAGTTTTTCTTTAAGGCTGTTTTTGTGTGTGACTTGAGGACTCTTGTAAAGAAATAAAGACCCAAAGAAATAGCTCATTACTTATTAGTGTCCATTATAATAATGAAGGTTATAGTACAATATACTATAATTGTAAATGTTAAAATCCTAAAAACTCTCGGGGCGGCGGTGGCGCACGCCTTTAATCCCAGCACTTGGGAGGCAGAGGCAGGCAGATTTCTGAGTTTGAGCCCAGCCTGGTCTACAGAGTGAGTTCCAGGACAGCCAGGGCTATACAGAGAAACCCTGTCTCGAAAAACCAAAAAAAAAAAAAACAAAAAACAAAAAAAAAACAAAAAAAATCCTAAAAACTCAAGTTTTGTAAAAATCCAAAATCTATCAAATCAAATCACAATCCTGAAAAGAAAAATACCAGATGTTGAAATGGTGAAAGGCCAAATCCTGAAAATCCAGTTATCACGTACGCATATATTTGTGTGTGGTGTATCTGTCTTTCTCTGTCTGTTTGTGAGTGTATGCTTGTGTTGTGTCGCTCTGGTCCTCTCTCTGTGCTATGTGTGTGTATCTCTCTCTGTGTTTTCCTGTTCTGTATAGATGTGTGCTGTCCTCTCTGTATGTGTGTCTTGTCTTCTGCTCCTGTCTCATTTCTCTGTTTCTGTGTGTGTATGTCCTGTCTCTCTGTCTCTGTCTCTGTCTCTCTCTTCTGTCTCTCTCGGTGGTTACCTTGTCTGTGCATACGTGTGTGTTGTTTTCTCTCTGTGTGTTCTCTGTCTCTGTATATGAGTGTGCCTGTCTCTCTCTGTATGTTGTGTCTCTCTTGTCTCTCTGCTCCTGTCTCTCTTCTGTCTCTCTCTCTCTCTCTGTGTCTCTTCTCTCTCTGTGTGTGTGTGTACTCTTCTCTGTCTCTCTGTGAAGGGGCTAAAGAAGAGAAAGACAAGTTCTGGAGAAGAATACCTACACAAGTCAGCAATGATGAAACCTCTAGTTTAAACTGTGTCATTTGTCCATGTTCCTAGCTGGTAAAATCCTAGGAGCCTTTAATGCATTCAAGCTGAATTAACTCCTTAGATGGCAGGGGAGTCCCTGACTGACACATATGAGGTTCGTTCTCAGAGGGCTGAGAGGACAATGGGCTGCTCTTCCACGCTGTGTTGTTTACACCAAAACTTGGTTTTGTATATGTGCTTCTGAGAGAAGTCTCTATATACAGTGACCATAAAAGAGACAAGAAATCCAGAATAAGTGTGTATTATCAGATCATAGGAGAATTTCATAAAGGGGAAAGGAATGTCAGCATATTCTCCACAGAGACCAATGCCCTAAAACAAAAGAGCAGCTATCTTGTCTTTAAGTTCAAAATATCTTCATTGGTTATGGGTTTGGTCAGCCCTCAATGTTTTCCCTCTTTGTAATTAACTGTAATCTATTGTTTTAAAAGTGGGGTTTGTTTTTTTTTTTTGTATTTTTAGAAGTCTTTTTTTTTTTTTTTTTTTTTTTGGTTTTTTGAGACAGGGTTTCTCTGTGTAGCCCTGGCTGTCCTGGAACTCACTCTGTAGACCAGGCTGGCCTTGAACTCAGAAATCCGCCTGCCTCTGCCTCCCAAGTGCTGGAATTAAAGGCAGTGCGCCACCACCGCCCGGCCTTTTTTTTTTTGTTTTTTATTTCTTTAAAATATATATTTCTCTGGTCTCCTTATTTCTTATGAGGAAAGGTTCCCCACCCCTTTTTCTTTTCTATGATTTTGTGAACTGCTTAAAAAAAATTAGTTTGCTTTACTGTGCATTTCATCCTTGAGTTATTTCCACTGCTGACCGTATACAATGGCATATTACAATGGTAATATAACAAGCTTAAGTTACTTTGAGGTGTAAAGGCTTGGGGAGAATTGTAATTCTTATATGCTTTTGCAAATTTGATTTCAGGCAAGTGAATTATCATAGTCTGTTGACTTTGTGTGAAAGCATTATACATAAAAAATACTGAAATACCCTAAAAACAAACAAACAAACAAAACAAAAAGCAAAAAAACAAAACAAAACAAAAAAAACAAGTCCTTTTGCTACATCTGAGGAAAATAAATTTTCCCAAGATCTCAACTCTCCGGTAAATTATCACTTTTATGGTGGTTACAGTATCTTGGATGACCACAGCTACAAAGTTGGAGGCATACACCTACCAGCATAGTGGTGTGTGTGTATACCTGGCTCTTGACATAAAGGCCCCTCTGTGACTATGATTCATCTGCTCATAACTGAATAGACACCCAACTGTTGTTAGTATATCTGAGTGTTCATGGTTTCTGTGTGTTATTATCATTGCCTATTTTATTATATAATGCAGCCCATGAAATGTTCTATTATATTTTTGTTTCTCAAATAAATTCCCTTTAAAAAAAATGCAGAGCTCCGGCCTGGAGCGATGGCTCAGTGTTGAAGAGTACTTACGGTTCTGCTAGAGGACCTGTTTGCTTCTCAACTCCTACAAAGTTCACATAAAGTTCACAGCCGTCTGTAACTCCAGGGTATCTGATGCCTCTGTCCTCTGTACTTCTGTGAGCATATCCGCACACAGGCACACACATCCACACAGAGTTCAAAAGGATGCAGCTAATAACATCTTTAAAATAAAATGTAGCACTGGCTGTGTAGCTTGTTTACCTAAGGGAGGTCCTGTATTTCAGGCTAAACAAGAATTAAAAGAAAAATGTAAACAAATATTTTTAAATTTCTTAATTGAAAAAAATTAGTTACATTTATTTATGTGGGGGCGGGGGGGCGTGTGCATTTCCCAAAACACATGTGGAGGTCAGAAGACTTCTTTGCAGAGTCAGTTCTTGTCACCTTGTGTGTCCCAAGGATGGAATCCAGGTCATCAGTCTGGGCTAAGCACTTTTTATTTTGTTTGTTCTTTCAAGACAGGGTTTTCTTTTGTAGCTCTGACTGTCCTGGAACTCACTCTGTAGATCAAGCTGGCCTCAAACTCAGAGATGCACCTGCCTCACCTCCTGAGTGCTGGGATTAAAGGCGTGCATCACCACTGCCTGACTTGGTTAAGCACTTTTACTCAGAGCTGTCACACGAACGCCAAGTGATGGTCTTAAAGAACTACTCAGCTGGGGCTGAGTATACCTATTGGTTATCTAGTACCAAATGGCCAGCCCTGAAAACACAGACATATGAACATCATCATATGGACTGTACAGGTTGTATTTATATATTTAGGAATATATAACAGCAATTAAAGAAAAGAAGGCCAGAGAATGGGGGTGTTACATGGGAGGAAAGGGAAGAGGGAAACTGTGTAATTATATTATAATCTAAAAAATTTTTAAATTATTAAAAACCAAACAAAGAACCCCATGGCTCAGCAGTAGAGTGCTTATCCAGCATACATGAAGTCTTTGGTTCAACTGTTAAAAAAAAAAAAAAAAAGTTTTGCTTATTTATTTATTTCATCTAGAACTAGGATCTTGGACTTGGACTTGAAAACTTTTATTCTTTGGAATTTTTTTTTGAGACAGGGTCTCTAGTCTATCTTGTCTCTCTGACTTAACTGGAGTTCCTTATATAGACCAGGCTGTCCTTGAACTCATAGAGATCCATCAGTTTCTGGAGTGCTGGGGTTAAAGGCATGTGCCACCATGCCCAGCTCTTTTTGCAATTGAATTTGCAATTTCAGCCTTTGTGATTTCTGTGTTTGGGACTGTGTCTGAGGAATGTGGCCTAAGCCATAATTTATGCATTGGACAGAGAATGTACTCGAAGCAGCTAGGCAGCATGGGGAGGCTGGAAAGATCCGCTGGCCTGGCCAAGGTCGCAGAATTCTTTTGCTTTTGACTTCTCATCGTTACAGGGGAAGATGGGGCATCTCCCCCGTACAGGGAGAGTTTTGATATGAGAATCTCACCTTTTGCTCTCCATGAAAAGCACACAAAGTTCAAAGTGACCTTTTGGTACCTGCTGTTCTTTGAATGGCATTGGCTTAAATAGTCAAAATGCCAGAGGAGAACGTTTTAATCTCTTTGGGAGAGAGGTAAGAAAAGAACAGAGGGAGACAGGGAAGGGGAGGGAGAATGAATATGGATTAAGTTGTGGTCTGACTTGGCAAACGGGCAGGAAGACAAGCAGTGTAATGAGATTTAATATGGCTGAATACAAGAGAATACACCTGGAGAGAGGTCATGACCTGGAAATGCACAAAAGAGAAGAAAGAAGCCACAGTAGAGGGAAGAGCCAGGGAGTAAGAGCCATCGTCAAGTACTGAGAGGATCCTATCCTATGGCTGCTGCAAAGAGACGACTGCTGTTTCGGACTGTATGTGGGAAAGGGTCACTTGGAAAGAGCAGCAGTAAAGTTACCTTATAAGGTCCGTGTCTGACAGTAATTTTTGCTATGAAATGTGACTGCACCCTTGCAGAAAGGAAAGCTGTAAAAAGGACGTAAAAACACTGTCGACTGTTCAGAACGGCATATCTGGAGTGCTGCCCTGTGACGGGTCAGAACTGCTCCGGTTTGTATTGTTCATGCTGTTGTACTGGGGCCACACCCCTCCCCCCAACCCCCGCATCCCTAAGGAAGATATTCTAAGACCCTCAGTGCATACCTGAAACCACAGCAATACCAAACCATAAATCAATAGAGTTTCTTATATATTCATATCTTTGATAAAGTCTAATGTATAAGCGAGTCACGACGAGGGATTAACCTCAATGATATATGCAGTATACCGCAGCAGTCACGTGAGACACTGTCGTAAAGTTACGTGACTGTGGTCTCTCAAAATGCCTCATTGCTCACTCTTCTTATGATGATAAGAGATGATCCAATGCTTAAGGGTGAGACGGAGGGAAATGGATCACGGAGACATGGGTAGGAGCATGCGTGAATGTAAGCACCGAGATGTTGCTGATGACTGTCAGCCGAGAAGTGACTAATGAGGTAATAATAGCCTTTACAGTGCTGACACACGGGACAAAGACGTGACTTATGTCCTGGGAAGAACACTGCAGGGCAGCCTCAGTAAATAAAATAAAGACAACAGATTAACTCAGTCTTAAATGTAAGGAAGCTTCTCTTCAAGTTCATTTTGTTTTGTTATGTTGTGTTTTGTTTTAATGATTTAGCCTATTGCCGTACTTCATGAGATTGACGATATCAGAGACTATACAGAGACTACTGGATCTGGTTACCACAGGCCCTAATGCCCTAGGATTCTGGCTTCAGTTATTTTTAAACGTTTCTGTCCCCTACATACCCTCCTCTTCCCCTCTTTCTCCTCCTCTCTTCCAACTTTTCTCCTGATTTTCTTCTCTGCCTTTTTCATCTTTTCTTCCCCTGCTTCCTCTCTTTCTTCTCTTTTGCCTCCCCCACTTCCTCCTTCTTTTCCCTTCTCTTCCTCTACTCCCATCAGCCTTATCTTCATCTTCCCCCTCTGTTGCCTGACCCACTTCCTTTTGGCTTTCATTAGATTCTTCAGAATGGCTATTTCCATAGGCCCATCTTTGGAGCTCAGCGGCAGTAAAGTCGATCCTGAGTACGACTCAAGAACCTAAATGTTTAACCAGTATCTTATGTGATCCAGATATAGGCTTTGACTTCATGCTGAGAAATTCCAAACAGAGACATATGGCTCACGTAAGTGGGAAATACTTGACTACAGTCTAGCCAGCCCTGGAGGAATCCAGGTTGCTTCCATAGTGTGTGAAGAACCGGGAGTTGATCTTTATGTTTTCTGGTCTCCATTCACTCTACACTTCCTTCTGGAACCATTCCTCCCTCTTCCTCATATACTTCAGAGAGTGCTCTTCTTCCCCGTCAGGGGTCTGACAGGAGACCCAGGCCAATCAGAGTACTGGATCTCCTTCACCGCCATGATTGTTTGGGAAGACCGTTCAATATTCTCAGATCATGTCCTGAGCCCTGTTCAGGACTTGAATCTTAGTGTCAGGATGCTGAAGCCCCATGCCTCAGTCAGTGGGTTATTCTTTTAAGAAGAGGTCAGAGGAGAGAGTGGAACCAAGTTCTGATGGTATTGTCTGAGCCACAAATATAGCCATATTTCTAAGGCCAGCCACATCTACTTTTGTGTTTTGTTCAGTTTGAATGGGGGAAACCATTCCACTTTTTGTTCAAAGCAGCTTTGAGTTTCTGTTCTTTGTCACCTCATAACTCTAACTGACATGAAATGACAAAGTATCTTACAGCTTCTGATATTCTATTTTGTAAGCACTTCTTTGGAAAGATACACATGAAGGCCACACATTTGTGAACAACTGAATGCAATAACATTTTAATTTAGATCAGAAGAAGCTATTATAAAGTGTCACTGTGGGGAGGAAATGGACTAATAGCATCTATTTTCAGCTGACCCCTTACATTTGAGCATTGAGATGTCTACTCACTGTTTCCTGTCTTTTAAGGTGGACGATAGTAGATATCTACATTTAAAGATGAGGAGGTTGCCCCTCAGAGAGGTCAAGACCCCATTCTAGGGTCATACTGCAGGAGGGGGTAGGACTTGCATTCAAACGGCTCCCCTCTGTATTACCAGCTCCTTTGGACAGCTCCAAGGCCACACCAGCCTTTTCAGCTCCGCATCCCTTCCTTGGCAGACCACAGCAAGGTCAGATTGCAGACTGCTAGCTCCCTCCTGCTCAGACACTGACAGGGAAGTCCCTAAACCATTCTATCTCTTCTGGTGTCTGGTGTCTCTTACTTTTTCCCTCTTGAAACTGACTTAATCCTTTTGGTGAGTGAATGAAGACTTGGCTCACACTCTCTCAGGAAACCTTGGAGTTTCCCTCAGAAAACCCTGGAGTTTTCCTCTGCCTTCCTTGGAGCCAGCTGACCCTTTCAGAGGTCATCCCTCAGGTCTGGAAAAGCATTGCTCCAAACGGGTTCCATCTTGATGTACTTCTCCAAATGCCTCGCCCTGCCTTGCAAGTGGCAAGAGCTCATGGACACTCTGTCTCTGACATACTTTTTTTTTTCTCCTCCTCCTGACCCCTGACTAGTCATAGCTTATTTCATTTTCTCAGTGTTTTTAGACTGTCCTTCACTGGCTTAGACTGTCCTTCACTGCCTTCTGGATGCTAACATTCTTCAGGAGAGTGGGGTATGATTCAGGTCATCTGAAGATACCTCAGGCAGGCAGTGCTGGGGTCTCTGCAGGCCACTGGAGTCCTCTCTTTCTTCACGCTCCTCTGTTTTCTAATTGGTCACGTTTCTTAGGAAAAATAATTTCAGAATATAATTGTGATGATGCAATTGTTGAGCTGAAAACAAGTGCCAAATAATTCGACAAACATAGAATATTACTGAAGTGCTTCCAAAAAGAGGTAACTTGATGACAACC
Source organism: Mastomys natalensis (assembly GCA_021653895.1). NCBI lineage: Eukaryota > Metazoa > Chordata > Mammalia > Rodentia > Muridae > Mastomys > Mastomys natalensis. The sequence goes on from JAJTUV010000012.1 coordinate 413,453, forward strand.
AGGAAAGACCTGATTCTTTCCACTTTAGCAAAACAGACACTGAGGCTTCTGAGGCTTAACTCTCTGGGGTTCTGGAGTTCCTGGATTTGCATTAACTTGACCCTTGCTTTCTTCACACGTTCCCCACCCTCCATAAAAGGATTTCCCCACAGTGTGGAGAAGGGCCTTGGAGCGAGGTGTCCTTGAAGCCGTGAGAATTTTTACAGCTTTTCTTCTGCCAGCTTTCAGTAGAGTTTTATTGGCATTCTGAATGAGAAGAAACATTTAGGTTGTGAGGAAAGGACTGGAACTCTGTCATGCATTACTGTCCCTGTACACCAACCCAATAAATGCTGGTTTGTAACAGCCAAAAGCAAACAACAACGGTCTCATATGTTCCCAGACACTCCTTGGATGGCAGATACAGTTCCTGGTTGGAAAATTCATTATGCTAAAACAGGGAGTGTCTGGGGGCAGGGTTGGGGGTTTGTGGAGGCAGACGCCCTCCATTCCATGGTGATGCTGAGCTGATATCTGATCTACAAGCACCTAGCAAAATGCCATGGCTGAAGAGGAACTCCGTAAATATTTGCTAATCAACTGTCGTGTCTTGATTCTTGTGTGCTCGCTTAGACTTCTGAAAAGCACGAGATGGGGTTAATCCAAAGCCATGATACTGCTATGCATTCAGAAAGTATTAATTGTGTTGATGAAAGGGTAAACCACTTTGGGTTAGACGAAAGCAACCGAGAAGGGGTACACACTCTCGGGTTTTTTTTTTTTTTTGCCTCTGTTGCCTTTGGAGAGACTGATTCATACTGTCTTGGGGTTAATCACTTGTCCTATCACATTAGGGTGTATTCAGGTCACTGAGCAGTTTCGGGGGTGGCTGAGAGGTTTCCTTGGGCTTCAGCCAGGGGCTCAGGCTGTTGGCAGCACACACAGCTATACTTTTAAGGAATGGAAAACTTGGTAAATATGCCAAAGTAAGAGAGAGGTGCAAGGTCAGGTCAGGTCCCAGAATTGGGCACCCACGACTGGGAGGCTTTGAGACGAAGTGAACATAGCTGGAGGGGGACTTTTACCTGGAGCCAACAATGATGCTGGGTCCAATATGGCCTGTCCCTTTCCAGGGTTATTTTCAAGGTCCTTGAGACTCTTATTGCCACCCAGACTGAGGACAGTTTTATTTTATTCCCTCCCCCCTTTTCCTTCTTGCTCCAGCCTTGCTCGCTCCAGCCCAAAGGTTTTTTTATTTATTTATTAAATGTAACTACACTGACAGCTACAATGTAGCTGTCTTCAGACACCCATAAGAGAGCATCAGATCTCATTACGGATGGTTGAGAGCCACCATGTGGTTGCTGGGATCTGAACTCATGACCTTCAGAAGAGCAGTCAGTGCTCTTAGCCATCTCATCAGTCCTGAGGGACAGTTTCTTGCTGATACAGGCAAGATAAGATGGGTATCAAGGACCTAAAAGTCCATTATTCTCAGTAAGTCGGGATCAGGGACTCAGACTCCTTCTCCTAAGGACTAAGACAGGATACTTTTATTTCCCAGAGAGATCACTGAAGGATAAAAAAAAAAGGGGAAAATAAAGTCCAAGACAGGACCAAAACTTAATAGAGAGTTAAACTTGTGTCCAGTTTAAAACAAGCAAACAAACAAACGAAATATTTCTTTATTTATTCTGTAAGTAGGTATGTCCTGGGGACAGAAACCAGGTGGCTTGGAGGCAACCACTTCACCCATGGAGTCATCTCTCTGGTCCCTGCTTCCAACTTTAAAGCCAAAAAAATAAAAACTCTGATGGCCACCAGGAGTCAGATTTACATGGGCCAAACTTTGGTTTTTTGGCAACATCTGGGTGCATTGGGCTCTTTTGTACTCCCAGAACACACTCAGGTTTTATTCTGTCCTATCCAAGAAGTGCAAATGGCTTCCAGACTATCTGCAAGCAAGATGCAATCTGACCTGAGAGGCAAAGGAGTGGGAGACTGATCAAATGTGGCGTGCAGTTTACACACCAAACAGTTCTTTCTCCTTCCGCTCATCCCCCACCACTGTGGATGGATGGTGATCCCTATTTAATTAGCCAGGGGTGTTAAAAAGCAAATGGGAGATGTATGTTCCTCTTCCTTCCCAGGTAAGCAGGATTTGGATCAATACATTTCAGAATGCAGGATTCGGATCAATAAATTTTGGCAGTGCCTCTTTCCGGGAACCAGAGTGACAAAGGATCCAAAGCAAAGTCTCTAGACTGATCTTAGTGACTTTGCTGGAGGTCACTTTGTGGGAAGTGTCAAAGACAGTCACAGAGTAGCAAAAGGCCACAGTGATCCCCGGGATGCCCGGGTTCATTAGTATGCAAGTATGTGAATCAGGCTAGGATGTGTCAAGGAGAGCTTGCCTCTATACAGGTAGGACAGGAATGCCTACAGCATCACCCCTTAAGTCTTACCCCTTAAGTCAGTAGTAGGTCCTCTGGGTTTATTCTTGGGAGCGTCATCCAGGTGTGTGCAAAGAAACTCGAGGATCACTTGAATATTCGTGGAAAAAGAAAGCTGCATAGTATCTTTAAGTTTAGCGTGAATTTCTGCCTGCCTGGGTCACAGGCATCATTCAATCTATTCTTGGCTATATTCCTCCTGATTTCCTTTTAACTAAGAAGTCTTGCTTTCCAGTCTTAGCTCTGAAACGTATCAGTTATTAGCTTTTTGGGAAAAGCCGATAAACCCAGATTTGCATTTCCTTAGCCTTTAAAAGAGTGGGCATTTTATGTGGTATTGGGTGCCCGAAGCCTGTTTTTCTGAGGTTTAATATGGGATTCTTTCAAACAGTAACAAGAAGATTCTCAACATTTTATTTATTATCCCTGTGTGTGCACATGTGTGCATGTGTGCCACGGAATACATGTGGGAGCCAGGGACAAGTTGCAGAGGTTAGTTCTCTCCTCTTGTATGGGTTCAGGAAGGCGTATGGCGTCATACGTGGGTCATGAGGCTCGTCCGTCAATCAGATTTTTTAGCTGGTGAGAGCTCCTGCATCTTCCAGCATCATTCATGTTACTTCTGTGCAGTGGCCTAAAGAGAGCAGAAGATCCCAAGGAACTTCCGGTCGGGTAATATGACTTCCGGTTGGCTTTTCAGGGTAGTATTTGTCAGTGGTTGCAGACTATGCCCCTGGGTCTTTGTCTCACAATCTGCTGGTGGAAGTACCAGGCAACCTGAGCCATTTTGAACGGCAGTTTCAAAATCATAGTCTATTGATCCTTCTGGACCAACTAAGGTTCTTAATTCTTTCATTTGTTAAAAATGTGAATGAAAGCCAAGTGTGGTGCCTCACGCCTGTAATCCCAGCTCTCAGGAGACAGAGGCAAGAGAAGTTCTATGCAACAGCATGAGCCCTCTGTAACCTTGGGCCTATCTACACCCAACCCAGGTCCCGAATAATAACATGGAGGTTTATATTAATTTACAATGCTTAAACTATTCTATGCCTGCCAAGTGGCTGGCTACTTCTCACTTTCCATATGTCCAAGTTCCTCCGTATCTCAGTGGTTAATCTTCCCATGCCTCTTTTTTCCCCAGAGTTCCTTTCTGCTGGATGTCTCATCTTACCATCCTGCCTTTTGCTATATGTCATAGGTTTTTTATTTTAACCAGTCAGAAGGTGCCTTAGGCAGGCAAGGAAGGACAGAGACACATCTTCACACAGTGTACAGAAACATGACTTCAACAGACCTCTGGGGGAGGGGTGGGGAGAAACTGGCATAGTACAAGATACTTAAGTGATCTTTTAAGACGATCATTATTTTAAATAAGTTTTAATGAGTGTATATTTATATCTCCGGAATCATGGTCACGTTATTGCCAGTTTTTGAAAACCAGCCTTTTGTAAATACATATCCAAATGGCTTCTCTGTAGAACCACTTACCGGAGCCCCCACTAACTAGTTTTCTGTTGTTTACAACACACAAGCAGCCCAGGACTAACAGTTGTATTTCTTAGAGGAGAAGGAACTTGCCAGGCAGGCGCTCTGCTTGAGTACTAACTGGAGACTACGTATGGCAACTGAACAGAACTGGATAGTTTCCCAGAGAAAGATGCTGGGCACAAAGATTGTGGATTCAGGAAGCAAGTGTGTGGGCCTGTTACTCTAGCTTATGCCTTACCCAGTCCCCTCATGCCTGTTTCCAAAGGGAGGGAAAAAAAAAAAAACAACTTAGTTTATAAAAAAAATAAATCAACATTTTTTATTTTATTTCAAAAATTCTATTTTTTTTTTTCTTTTTTTAGTTTTTGAGACTGGGTAACCTTGTCTGCCCTGGAACTCACTCTGTAGAATAGGCTGGCCTCGAACTTGTAGAGATTGCCTGCCTCTGACTCTCAACTTCTGTATTTTAATGCATGTTTTAAAATACCCAGGCTGAAGCAATAGTACAAAATATACTTCCCTTTGGGATAGTTTATTGTTCCATTTGGAATCATGAGAACTCAGGTGACATTGCCTGGGAAACAGTTGTCCCCTAAGGACAGCACAATTACTGTTGATACAGTAAGGGCCCCAGCTCTACAGAGCTAGCTGGTGGGATGCTGGTCTGTGCACCAGATGCTATCTGCTGAGGTCTTTGGCGGGGCCAGAGGAAGCTTTCAAGCCAAGGGTAAAGGGCACGAGCAGGGAGCAGGAAGCGCAGTTGCTGCCACTGCTCTGGTGTTGCTACTCTGGTGACATTGCTGCCCTGGTGCTGCTCCAAGTCGCTGCACTGGTTGCACTGCACTGAGCTCAGCTGGAGGAGGGCTGGCTAGCAAGCGAGGTGCAGGGGAGCTTCTAGCTGCAAAAGCTTCGGGAGAGCGTTCTCTTCCCAGGAAGTATTACCGCTCTTATACGACAGATACTCTCAGGCAGTGGAGTAATTCTCATACAGCTTTATTCCTTCTGGATAGAATCTTATCTACAGTTTTGGGGTGGGTTGGGGTCTGACAGCAGGTGCTTCCTATTGGCTTGGTCTGAGGTGTTAGGGATGCCTCATATACGTGTGGAGGGGCTTGGAGGCGCTGCCCCTACATGACTGATGGTCACAACTCTCTCTATGTGGGGCTGTGGCGAGGTGACAGAGGTCTGGTGTCGGGTGCAGGTGAAGCTCCTACTGTCCCTTTGGGTTCCAGAGGCTTCCAATCCAGCTCAACCTTACCAGGCTTCCTCTGGCAGTCCACCACCCCACAGTGGGGCATAGACAAACACTCTCTGAGCATGCGCAGGATTTCTTCACGGTGCTACAGAATAGTGGTGCTCCTGAATCAGCAAGTAGACATAGAAACCTTTGACAATGGAGGGATTCATCCTAGTTGACTGTCACTGCCCATAGTCCCGTGAGACTTAGGAAAACATGGACTCTGTCATAGGTTCTAGGAGTAATGTTATCAACAGTGGCTAGGTTTCCAAGTGAGAAAAGGGAGGGGAGGAAAGAAGGGAGTGGCCCATGGCTAATATCTCCCCTTGTAAATGATACATCAATTAATAGTGATATTTGTCATTTTAAAAGTAGACCTCTGTGGTGGTTTGAATATGCTTGACTCAGGGAGTGGCACTATTAGGAGGTGTGGCCTTGTTGGAGGAAGTGCGTCACTGTGGGGGTGGGCTTTGAGGGCCTATGCTCAAGCTCCACCCAGTACAGAAGAGCGCCTCTTCCTGGCTGCTGCAGGGGGAGTCCTTTCCTTTTTGCCTTTGGATCAAGATGATGTAGACCTCTCAGCTCCTTCTCTAGTGCTGTATGTGCCTGGACACTGCCATGCTTCTCACTATGATGATAATGGACTGAACCTCTGACACTGTAAGCCAACCTCAATGAGATGCTGTCCTTTATAAGAGTTGCCTGGGTCCTGGTGTCTGTTCACAGCAGTGCAAACCCTAACTAAATCAATCTCCTTTTTTTTTTTTTCTCTAAACTCATAAAATTTATTTACAAGGTTTAAAAACAGATTTTACTTTTAAGTGTGTATTTGTGTGTATGTGCATGTATGTGTTCGTTGTGTATGTGTGTATGTGTGTTATATATATATATATATATGTATATGTATATGTATATATATATGTATGTATATGTGTGTATGTGTGTAGCTATAAGTACGTATGTATGTATGTATGTGTGTTTATGTGTGTGTGTGTTGGAACACCTACGTGTAGGTGCTTAGCAGGCCAGAGGTGTATTCTCCCTCCTCGAGCTGTAGTTACAGGTGGGTGTGAACCACCCTATGTGAGCCCTGGGAAAGAACACAGTAAACACCCTTAACCTCTGAGCCCCTACAGTCAGATAACTAGGCTCCATTCCTGTCACATAGTCATCCACACTGTGTGCCCAAGACTGTGTGGCTGAGTAAGTACTACGTCTGCTACTTAGTCTCCGAAGTAAATCTATGAACCCTGTAGTGGTAGTTTTGGCTACACCACTTTGTGCTCCCTTCGGGTTGCACTTCTTGCTACCCACCCAGGAACTCTTTGGATCCGAGAATGAAAGATACACACGGACACGCACATACACTGGCTTATTTTTGAAATGCCTTGGCTACTTCAAAGGCTCAGCAGTTCTAATCCTCCACTTGGCTATCAGAGATTTCCCTCCAGTACTCCTGGCTCAACACCCTTGAAAGCTATGATCTATCTTTGCTGCCCTGTTCCTTCTGGGTGGCACCCTAATCTTTGCTGCCCTAGACACTTCTGGGCAGCTCTTTTGGGGCCCCATTCCTTCTCACCTGCATTTTGGATGATTTTCCTTCTGCAGCTCTAAATCTGATCTGTCTCCCTCCAAAAAATGGAGATTCCCCTCTCTCACCTCCTCTCTCCCATTCTAGCCTGTGCAAATCTAAGGGTCCCGCTCTGTCTCCCTTTGCCCAGCCACTGGCTGTACATCAATTCTTTATTGCCAATCAAAAATTTAGCTGGGGACGGAGACCCTCAGTGAATTGAGACTCCATCAGAACCAATCCCTCACAAACTCCTGGATGGAGTGTGGAGTGGGAATGAGGGAATTCTAATTCTAGATGAAGAGAGCATCATGGGAAGTGAAGCAGAGAAGTTCTCCTGGGTACCTTCTAAGCACCAGGCGCAGTTAGTGGCCGATCTTATTCATCAAGTACAAGTTAATTGCTGTGTACATACTGGATGCTTCCTAACCTAACTCACTTGGTTTTCCAAATGCTCTCACCGAGGAAAATGCAACTGAAGCTCAAACTGCAAAAGTCATCCAAAACCCAGACAAGGCTGGAACCAGAGGTGCTTAGCCCCATAGCTCACAGAACTGGGTGCAAAGGTCATGGAGGGATTTCAGTATGTTAGCCCTGGATGTACCCCAGCAGAGAAGGGAGGAAGCAGCTGACTGATGTGGGGTGGAGGGGAGATGTGGAACTTACTAGGTGGCAGAAAGGAAGTGGAAAGAGTGGCGATCTCAGGGGATGCCAGGGTGGAGAGAAGAGAAAGATCTGTAGCTGAATCTCATAAAACACATTTGTTTGAAGGAGGGAGAGGGGTGGGAAAAGGCACAGGAAACATCTTTACTGGGCGAGTGCTGATCTAGGAGCTCAAGAAGAGGCGAGAGAGGCAAAGATGAGGTGGAGACATGGAGGCGTGCGCATACGTATTTCCATGGTGGGTTTTATAGTTAGATACTCAGTGGATTTGGCGAGCATACTGAAAACTGGGAATTGTGGGTCCCTGGACAAACTGAACCTCCTCTGATAGTCTTGGCCAAAGGTTCCATATAAAAAAAAAAATTACCCCCTGGATGTTTAAAAGCCAGGTGTTTGCAGGCCAATTATCATACTTATTCTGAAGGAATTAATTACCTGTTTCCGTTTTTTTGTTTTATAGAGTGAAGACTCAGTTCTCGTTTTCTTTTATAAACTGTTCAGCATGGGAGACCTGCAGCTTAAGGACTAGGAACTCCAGGAATTCCCTGCAGGGTCCTGAGTACCTGGCATTTAAAAGATCATTATGCTTGGGCAGCACTCTCCCTGGAGCCTCTGCTAATTTGTATTTAAAGAGCTAAACTCGAGCAGAGTTAATATTTACAGGGAAGTAATACATTATTTACGTGGACTCTGGACACCAAAACATCTATAAATTCCCATATAGTTAACCTCCTTCTGCTCCCTCCTTCTCATACTCATTAAGTCAATTCAAGACCTGTTCTATGAGGGGATGTAAAGATCTTTCAATAATTTCACTCGCGGTCCCGTAAGAGGAAGCAGAAGATGACTGCTGAGCGCTCACTGAACACGAGGCGCCCTTGTAGCCGGCAGAGCAAGTGGTTCTGGGTAAGATGACAAAATGGGCAAATGATAAAAAATGGGAGGAGAAATGAGTGATTGACATTTCATCCTTAGGAAGAAATGAATCACAGCAGATGACATCTTCTCCCCTCTTGTTTTTGTTTTTCGAGACAGGGTTTCTCTGTGTAGCCCTGGCTGTCCTGGAACTCACTCTGTAGACCAGGTTGGCCTTGAACTCAGAAATCCGCCTGCCTCTGCCTCCCAAGTGCTGGGATTAAAGGCGTGTGCCACCACTGCCCGGCCTTGCCAAAGAATTCTTAAGCAATATTTTTCACCCAGTTGATAAACATCAGGCTCTGCTGTGGTGTTTCCTGTCCTTCCTTCCATGCTGCCCACAATGCCCCAGATGTCTGCGGCTCCCTAAGCTTCTACCCCAGGTTCAATCCAGCTCAGGCTATAAAATTACTTGCCTTTGGGAATAGCAACCAAGAGACATCCCTCAACTATGTACACAGCAGTGAGATGTGGTAAGTCAGTACTGGGCTCCTTCTGGGGTCCTGGATCAGTAATTGGGGGAAGCGCGGTGTTCTACAAATTTAAACAAGTCAATACAAATTTCCAACATTCACCATGTATACAACTGCATTCTAGATCAAAGGGCTCCCATTTTTTTCTTAATGTAACCTGTTAAATGACATTATGTACATTAAAGAAAAGACAGATATTTCTGGGGAGATTTTAGTAGACAGAGTTGGAAAAAGGTGAACCGTGGAAGCCGCCTGGCTTGTGGAATGTCAAACAGGTTAATCCTTGAACTTCTGCATTCTCAGTGGCCACTTAGATATAGGCAACGAAGACCTTGAGACATGGCTCCAAGGAGAAGAGCTAGCATGGATTGGGTACATTTAAAAAGAAAACTATGGGTGTCCGGGGGACTAGGGATGTGGCGGATGTAGGCACGCACGTGTGCTTCCCATTACAGCACCACAAGCATCAGCTGGACCAGTACCTGTGGGTACTGAAGAGCCAGCAACTGCCTGTGGCTGTGTAGTTTTCAGAGTGCCCCCCCCCCCCGCCGTGAGTTTTCTGACATTGGCGGTGACTCTTCCATTTCATCACTGTCGGGAATATTTTAGTACATTATCCTTCTGATCCTCATACTGAAAGCCGTCATCAAAAAGAAAAAGCTGGAAAGTATCCTTCCTTTTGGATCTCATGTTCTCTGGGTCTTGAATTCTTTTATCATGTGCTCATGTATGCAGATTCCCCCATATGTGTGGGCACATGGGTGTGCGTGTGCACATGGAGGTCAGAGGTTAACATCCAGTGTCTCCCTTCTTTGCTCGCCTCTTTCTTTTACGGAGGCAGAGTCTCTTGTTGTACCTGGCACTCAGAATTCAGGCAGTCTTACTAGCCAGCTTGCCCTGTGGCGCCTGAGTTTGCAGCTTGCCGGTGTTGGATTACAGGTGAGCTGACACAGCTGCCTGACTTTATGTGGACTCTGGGGATCCCTGGTCCTCAGGCTTCTGAGGCAAACATCTTATCCACTAAGCCATCTCCCAGCCTGTCCTTGAGTTGCATTTTGAATAGATTGTGTTTATTTCTCTGATCATATCAGAATCATTAGGAACTGGAGAGCCATTAAAACTTTAAACATCCCCCACCGCCCCTCCCTCCTTTTCTCTGGCTTAACGTTTTCCTCCTGGTTCCCGAGAACTCTGTAGCTTCAGCTCTTCACTGGTCTCAGTCCCAACACTTGTCCTCCAATGCTTGTCTCACTGCATCTCTCTCATTTCTGAAACACTCTGTTCTTGTGTCTCACACTTTTAAGATCCCCCACAGTCTTTACAAGCAACATCTTTTCCCCCTCCTGCCTCCTCCTACCTCTGCATGGAGCCAGGAATATCTCTCTTACAGGCTTCGCTGGGGGCTGGAGGGCGAACTCTGTCATCCCATTAGTTTTCTGTCTCCTGAACAAAGCTGCTTGACTGAACCAAGTTCCTATGTCAGTTCTCCAAATCTAACCACATCTAGCTCCTTAAAACTAGAGTTTGCGGGGCTGGAGTGGTGGCTCGGTGGTTAAAAGCTCTCATTGCTCTTACAGAGAGATCCTTGTTTAGTTACCAGTGTCCACGAAATAGCTCACAACGATTTGTCTCTGGTTCCAGGTGATCTGACACCCTCTTCTGACTTATGAGGGCACCAGCATGCACGAGATGCACATGCATGCATGCAGGCAAAATATTCACACACATGTACAAGTTAACCAATGCCAATCCAAAAGCACGTTAGTTTATACTTCTCCACACATTTTGGGACTTTCACTAATTAAAGTGTTGTTGGTTTTTTTTGTTTGTTTTTTTTGTTTTTTTTACTGAACTGCTGAGTCAAAGCCCTAAACAAAAATAAACAAACCCAAAAACCCAAAGCATCCTTTCTCTTGTTCTTCCTCAGCTGCAAGACAGCCACCCATAGAATCTTATTTCCTTCCAAATAGTTTGCTTCCCTGGAGCAGACCAAGGCCTGCAGAGCCTGGGCAGTCTCTTGGTGCTGTTCTGCCTACCACGCCAACAAGCTTTCCCTGTGAGTCAATGGGTTGTTTTTTCTCACCCTAAACTGGATATTTTCAGCTTTTCTACAAACCACACTGGTTTCTTTCTTTCGCATGCTCTGTTGAGAGAATCCAAAATTGAACAAAATACTTCCGTTTACAAACAGGACGGTATCTCCTAACTTTAGCAATGTCTCATAATCTCCGAAATGATTGTGACTTTATCCCTGACACCTTTCGACAGTTTCACGGGTCACTGGGTCTTCATATTGAACTACATGATTATCAGCCTTCTGTTCTTCAGAGATCCTTGGTACAGCGATTCTAGGCACCCACTGCCCAGTGAGGTGGAGCTGTATGGATAGCCAGTGTGTGAAGGTACGTTCTGAATTCTGCTTTGCTTTCTAGTTTGTGTTCTCATGACGGTGGGAGGACATTTTTTTATGGAGGACATAAATCACCCAACGGAAACAAACTTAGAGGAAAAGTTTTGCCTTTTGTTGGTTTGTTTCGGGCTCATAGATTCAGAGGGCTGAATCCTTCCATAGTTGTTTGGCTCCATTGAACATCTAGACCCACCATGAGAAAGACTTTCATGGTGTGTAGAAGACGATGGTGTTTACTCACATAGAGCTTTCAAAATTACACGCAGAACAGTGACCTATTTCTTCCTGCAAGGCTCCACGTTTCCGGAACCGTCCAAATAAGGATCCTCACCAGATGCAAACCAAGCCTCCAGTGTATGAGCTCATAGGGAGACATGATGGGCATGTCATATTTAGACCACAAAATCCTTAGTTGTTCTTCAGGCTCAGTGATGGAGACGAGGCAGTTTAGGGATGGAGGCACCATGTATTTGTTGTGAGATTTAATTTATATATATATAAATTGTATCTGTTTCCGAAAGTTCACTGGGTAACTTTCACATTTGCTTACACTCTAGATTTCAGAATGCTTTAACTTGGCGCCCAATTTACTTCTAATGTTTTTCTTCCTGTTTTTCGTCTTTTACGCTTCCGTTAAGTTGTTATTTCAGGCGCTCCAAACAAGTGCTCTGTTCACGAGGGCCTTGGAAACTATACACGATTCCTTTTTTAACCTAGGAAAGACGACTGCCCTGGAGAATAGTGCACAAGAAAAGGGAAGTTGACAACGTAAGGAGATGTGCTCCCTGCTGGCCCGGTGTCCTTGGGCAGGAGAGCGGAGGCGCACAGGAGACCTGCTAGGTAGACACAGTGTCTCACTTTATTTACCAGCACAGTTGGCATGGGCATCACCTGTGGAGCTTTCGGTCTTTACCAGCTCCACAGATGAGGTTTGAGAGTCCAGGTTAGGAACTGTTGGCCAAGCAGCCTTCCAGATGACATGCATGGGTGTGAACTCAGGGGCAGGAAGCAAGGTCATGCACCACAGCCAGGAGGAACAGAAGTTCTGGAGCAGGACATTATTGTGAGCCTGGCGGTGATGCCGTGACCCTCTGCTCCTTCTCAACTGACAGGGATGGTAGAGTGTTGGTGAACTGTACAGACCCACAATAGACGGTTGCCAGGTAACTGGCAACTGGAAGGAATGCTGGGGTCTATCTTCCGAGCGTTGCAGAACCTGTGGGGTCTCAGCAGGGAAAGGAGACTTGAACTGGAAGGAGCCACAGAGTCCAGAATTGAGGATTTGCCTTGGCGAAGGGATGTGGTTTTCCATCCTACACAGCTGCTACTTAGAATCACGCAAGCAATTTTAAACTGCCGAAAAACACCATCCAGAAATAACAGAAACCAATTCATTGAGCCGTCAAATATGTCTAATAGCAGACACCCCCAAAATAATCCACAGAATAAGCACCCAGTATATAGGGTTTCTTGTCTGTGCGCGTTCACTGCGAAGCTGCTGGCGGGCGACAGGCATTAGGTTACACCCGTGACAGCAGCATCGCGGGAGCCTCCACTACCTTCTGGGCAGTTCCCTGAAGTTACGCCTTAGGGACTGCACTCCGCTTTCACGCATTGAGCTACTGAGTTAATGGGTTAGACCATGGGCAGCACCTCGTCTAGGCTTACTGTGCAGCATTTTCTCTGACAATGGCTGGCAGCACTAGGTGGACCCCTTGAGGTTTCAACCCGGAAGTCCTGCTCCCACACCCAAGCTTGTCTTGCAACCTTCGCCTGAATCCCGAGCCATAGAGTCTTTGATCTCCTCTTTCTGTTGCAAGCATCATTGCATGTTCATTTCTCAGTACCACGCACATGACCTTAAGTACCAAAACACTGCCTCAGTTGTCTTGTTCCCAGTCTTATTTGCAGAACTTAAGACAATTTCAAGTCATATCTCTTATTCAATAAAAATTTAGGGTGCAAATTCTATTACCCCTCAGTCCTGCAGCTATGCTCTCTCTGCCTCATCTGCTCCCTGCATCCATCCCTTCAGCTTGCAAGCTTCCAGAACCTCTAGTCTTCCCCCGGCATCTGAGCGATCAAGTCATGCCTTGCATGGCTCTCTCACAGCAGAGAGGATTACACTGGATCCTTGAAAAACGAATTAGCAACTTATAAGAAGGACTCCTTTCTTACGTTTCTGTCCTGCAGGGCAGAACAGAAGTTAAGTTCTGTTCTTAGCTGTATCCACTTCCCCATCCAAAATCCAGTCTCACATTCCCTGACAAGGAAAAATTACAGCAAAAACATGGACTTTGACTGTGGGTTTGATCTGAGAGAAAGTGACAGTCATGATTGGTTTGAGAACATTTCTGGAACTGCCTGGCTGCTGTCAGCTCGCTGGCTGTGTGACATTATTGCTACTGTACACATGCCTCGGGGGTTTGACAATGGGAACAATTTTAAAGTCTAAAAATAAAAGGCAGTAAACAAACAATGGGGATTGTCAAACTACAGTAACTCACCCACAATTGTATTTTTCTCTGACTTCCAATCATTTGTTGCCAGCTCCGAAGACAAACACCAGAGCTGTGGTTTGATCCCCTGCCCACCAGCTGGCCTGATGGCATTTGTGTGCTGTACCTGTCAATCAGCACAGACTCCACAAGCCACTAGCCCAGGGGTAGACTGAGTTTGATTTGCTGCAGGCTTGGGTGTGCTAGGTGGTTCCTCTGTGGACAAAGCCCCAAATCTTTTCTTGTGAGAGAGAGGCAGTACGAACAACCCAATCATGGGAATATAATTAATGTATAAACCACAGGGAACCACTGTAATACAGGAACTATGTTGAAATTACTTTAAAACCCGAGATATTTCCCTTCCAATGTTACTCAGGGTTCCAGCAAGGAAGCCTGCTAAGCCTGATCACCATGTCCTTACTGAGAGATGCTGCTTATAGTTTTCTTGCATTGAAAGGGTAAAGCCCTATTGAAATCCCTGTTATCAGTGGTAGCCCTTGAAGTCAGGTCTAAACTTCTGGTTCTATGTAGTGTCTTGCTGAGGTCTCAGGAGATCTGGACACTTTTTAGCTTAAACTAGAAAGAGAGAAAGGGAGAGAATAAGAGTAAGAAGAGGAGGAGGAAGAAAGAGGAGAAAACAAGGAAGAGGGGGGGATTGATAGTGGTCAAAAGAAGAAATCCCCTGTAGTCCCATGGCTTTGATTCCTCTGCCAATTGTGTTGTCTTTGGTGACTATTTATCCTAAGCACACATGTAGTTTCTGCCCTCACTTCTCCATGAATAAAGGGCCTAGGTTAGTATTTTCAAAAAGGCACATTGGTAAAGAAAAGCAAAAAGGAAATATGGGGAAATGTAGTCAATATACAAAAGCTAGAGGTGCAGAAGCGAGAGACCCTTGAGACAGGCTTTCACTATGTTGCCCTGGTTAGCTTTGAACTCACAGAGATCTGCCTGCTTCTGCCTCCAGAGTACTGGAATCAAAGACATGCCTCTGCCCCGCTCCCCCCACCGCCCCCATCCCCCTCTCCCTATCTTCAGGCAGATTTTTGGTCTTTTACAGAGTTATTCACTGCACACACAGTATATTGCTGTTCCACCAGAGTGGGAGACACTGGCACTCGATGTCGTCATCTGAGCCGAGCTGAGAGCCATGCCACCATTTCACCCTTCTATAAGGAGAGCCCCACTACCTCAGTGCTGTCCGTTCCATCCAGTCTTCCATGTGAAGAAGCCACCACACAGGCTCCGACTATGGTTTTGCTTCTGATAGAATCTTCTGGAAAATGGCTAGGTTTTCAGGTCTGCTAATGTAACAACTGAAACAGACAATAACTTAAAATCATGATGTGATGACAGATACTGATTACAGATTACAGGCCTCACACAGACTAGGCACCCAGTAAATATAAGTTGAATGAGTCAATGGGTAGCCTTTGCTTTCTCAGATGGATTTCTAAGCAGCGTAATTATTAGGATGGCTAATTAAGTCAGCTTCTCAGGGTCTCCTAGACTGAACCTTCACTCACCTTTGGCTGTATAATTTTCTCATCTCACCCACCCAAAGTTTCCAAAGGGTGCTCTCTATTCTGACAGAGTGAAGAACATGCATTAGGGAACTCGAACCCTGGCAAAGCTGCCTGCTCTGATCTCTCAGACACAGTGGTGGATGTTGTCCGGAAGACTCAAGCAGGAGCAGCCATGTCTGGATGGACTGAGCCACAGAGCACGGTAAAATTAGGGATGCTTGGAGAGGAGGCTATAGAAGATCAAGTTCAAGTTCTGAGCAATATTCTGGAAAGTGTGAAACTTGGGTATCACTTCAAGCAATTATGCAAATAGCATTTTGCAACTCTACATTCGAATTGAACCCTGAATGAGCCTTATTCCGCCATGCTGCTAGGGTTGTTGCTTGATTTCCTTACAGATAGACAGGTTGCTAGCAAAGTTGGCAGAAACGTCTGTGAGTAACCCATTGCTATGAAAGCACAGACGGAAAGAATATTCTGGCCTCTGGGATTAGCTGAAATGTCTATAAATGAGACCAACTCAATAAATGTACGAGTCTCGAAAATATAATGGTACGCAGCCATTTAAAACGGTGTTCCAGGACTGGAGGGATGGGTCAGCATTTGGGAGCACTGGCTGCTCTCCCAAAGGACCAAGGATCAATTGTGAGCACCCACCTGGCAGCTCACAACTGTCTGTAACTTTAGTTCCAGGGAACATGACACCCTCATACAGATATACATGCAGGCAGAACACCAATGTACATAAAATAAAAGTAAATAAATCATTAAAAACGATGTTCCATATTTATTGACAAGGAAAGATAGTCCCATGACAGACCTGTAGAAAACTAAACTCAGTTACAAAGCTAATCACATCTGCTATGACGTTTTTGTAAAGTAATGCAGTAAGAAATGAGGCTTTAATTTCTTTCTTATCTTTCTGTAGTGTGTACTTTTTTAAAAAGTAAGGTTCGAACTGGAAAAGTGTTCAATATTTAAGAGTACTTGCTGCCTTTGCAGAGGACCCTTAGTGTGTGCAGAGAGGGAGGCCTCTGGTCCCTTCCTGTTCTTAGGTCACTTGTCTTATTGGATGACCTTATGGCCTCATCCCTCTTAAGGAATTGCCTCCTTAACAGCCCAGTTGATAAATATTTACTGGGGACTAGGGACTCAACATACAGTCTGAGAATACAATGGCAATGGTTGTCAATTTCATTCCCAGGAAAGACTTCAAATTAAAAATTGCAAATCAGACATGTTTTTTTTTTCTCTTTCTACACACACACACACACACACACACACACACACAATGCATAATGGTGACCTAACAGTGGTTGTCTGAAGACTCCTAAATCCTCCAACCTTCTGTAGGCTACCTCCTCCTTTAACATCCAGACAGCCTTTCTGAAGATCTTTGCCAATGTCTAGACAGAGAAATAAATCTTTCCCACCCAAAAGTCCACATGTTTTCTTCTTTAAAAAAATTTTTTTATGTATTTTATGTGTATGAGGTTTATTTTTTTATTTTTTTGTACAGACCTATGTCTATCTGTGCATCAGTTGCATGCCTGGTCCCTAGGGAGGCAAGATGTGGGCCTCAGGCCTCCTGAAATTGAGCTATAGATGGTTGTGAGCTGTCATGTGGATGCTGGGAATTGAATCTCCTCTGGAAAAGCAGCTAGTACACTTAACTGTAGAGCCATCTCTCCTGCCCTCTACCCATACTTTCTTAAGCCAGGGTGCTGATTGGAATAACACATTTTTCTCACATGTAAGAATCATGCAGCAACTTCTTTTTTTAAAAAAAATAATATGCTCTTCTTTCTCTTAAATGTTTACAAAATGGGATTTTTAGCCACACCGGTGTGGTAGTTGCTGCTTTTCTGTATACACACGATTATAGCTGCAGATCCAAGGTTCCTTTTCTCAAGATGTGAAAGGGTCAGTTTCTTAAGAGTCTGTTCCCATTGCTTCTGTACAAGCTTCAGAGACTGAGAAGCCAAACCAGAACACATGGCAAAGTATTTTAGGGTTTGGCACAGGAACTTTGTAAGAAATTTCAAAGCATCTATGTCCCAACGTCTATTTGCAGACTAGAATCTGGAGCCATGGAAACCAAAAGTTTCCATTCTGCATGAGGTGTAACCACACAGTCTTTGGAGAAGTTTTGCCTTGAGACGTGTGGGCCTTGCTGATTCTTACAGCCTCTCTCTGGGGGCAGATGCCCCACTCTGGTGGACAGGACCCCCAAATCCAGGAAGAAGCTGATGTCCTTTGAAAGTCCCCTAGGCCATTTAGTCATGATTTACTCTCTTGTGCCAAGCTATGAATCTAGGGCTGGCTTCACTCTGCTGTCCCCCGACAAATAAACAAAATCTTACCCCCCTTGCCTCCCACCTTTGACTTCCCTGAAAACATTTCATGGAGGAGTTTGTGCTTAAACATTCAAAGCACACTATTAAAGCAAGCATAAATACGGCCTCAAAGTTTTGTTCAGGAAACACTATGGACTTACTGTGGGCATCCATGACCTAGAGGGACGTTTATGGCAATAGCGAAAAGGCCAGATAAGGACCCCCATTTGGAACAACCATTTGTACCATAAATATATTTCCTCAAGTAAATCTGCTGATTGCCCTCACACTGGCCAGACAGCCCCGCCAAGTGGTTTGCTCCAAATGCTACAAAAGACCCAGCTTACTTTGGTCTACATCATGGGTTGCAGATGAAGAAATACAATCGGCGGAGTGGGGATGGAGGTCTCCTTAAGAAAACTATTGCTCTAGTGAAAAAGAACTGGACACATATGCAAGGGTTTTGGGGTTATCTTGCAGGAAGAGCCAGCACTTAATATCAGCCAGTTACCTCCACAGAATCCTAAGGACTGTTTCTAGAAAAATGAGTCTCAATTCAAGACTCTCACAAGCATCTTGCAAATATTCTCAAGATCACAGAAGAAAGCAAAGTCAGTTTTCTTTCAGATGCGGGAATTATGAGGGTGGGCGGTTGGATGCTGGACTGTTTGTTAACCCTTCTGAGGCCAGGTTATTTAAATCTCCTTCAGGGCATTCTTTTGTCTTTTAAGATGAAATTCAAACCCCTCAGCTTGGCAGAAAAGATCCATCTTGGCTTGATCGTGCTTGCTTTCTACCCCAAGGAGTCTCTGGTGAGTTGCTCCAGCCATGCAGAGCCATCTGCAAATGTTTCCTGTTCCCTGGAGTCTTCTCTCTTCTTTCTTCCTCTAGTGAAAGATTACTTTTCATTTGGGTTCCCTTTATCATTCTGGACTCGTGTGACTGCCCATTCATCTGCTTGCCCGTGCTGATCACCTGGTGTGCCGGAACCGTATCCCTGTGATAGTCCATTGGAGAGATTAAAAAAAAAAAAATCAACATTTTTTTTGACAAATAGGATTCTGTACTTAGTTCCTAACATGAGCCATGTTTTATTTTGAAACTCTTTGCATGCTTTATCTCCTTGGGCCTCCCGACAGCCTCTCAGTGTAGCAGCCTCATCCTACAGGTTAGAAAACGAAGGCATAAAAGATTGGAGTAACATTTTCAAGGTAAGGCACAAGTAAGTATTAAGGTCAGAAATTCAAACCTTGTGATCCCAGGCTCTATAAGAATAGAGGCTGAGCAAGCCAGGATGCAGCACCCCTCCATGGCCTCAGCATCAGCTCCTGCTTTCAGGTTCCTGCTCTGTTTGAGTTCCTGTCCTGGCTTCCTTCAATAATGGATCACAATACAGATGTGTAAGTCAAATAAACCCTTTCCTCCCCAACTTACTTTTTGGTCACAGTGTTTTGTCATATCAATAGAAACCCTAACTAAGACACTCTTGGGATCCTTCATGCATAGGCTTTACCCACTAAGCCACCCCCCTAGTCTTGCTTCCGTTTTTAAACAACTTGCTCCTCTAGTTAGCAGACAAAACAGTGGGTTTCACAGTGACAGTTGAGTGCACATCGCTCACTGCTGAGCCTGTGTTTCTAGGCAGCACACCGGGTGGAATGGATGCACAGGTGAAAGACACATGATGGAAGATGCTGTTCTTGATGTTAGTTTTAGAATGCACAGTGAGGAAAAGATGCTTCAGTTTGTGTTCACACACGAGACAGTCCCTTATTCAAGTGACATTAATACCTACCTATGTATAGTGACTGAAGGGCAGGCCGGGGAAGGGGTCAGTGGCATGGAGTACGGTCACACAGGACTCCTCTGATGATGTCCTTTATCCTGTTGATCAATCAATTCATTCCCCCTTGGGGTAAACTGTGGAATAGCAGGGTAGGTGTTTATTCACTGTGCCAAACCATAAATAATAAGCTCCACCTGTCCTTGGGACATTTAGGGGGGAAACGTCCTTTCCCTCTGCTCTAGATGCTCTTCAGATTGCTGTACACCATGAGTGCTCTGCACACACACAGGGGTCTTAGTCACAGGTCATCCAATCAGAACTTCCGCCCTCCAGACAAGTTAGTCTCTCAGATCTGAATGGGGTGGACGGAGGAATGAGAAGGTGAAGTCAGCCTAGGAGGTGACTGGGCTCCACAGAGCTTTCCTCTAGTTCCACCCAAATGTGAAAAGCTAAGAGAGGGAGAGACTGGAGGAACATACAGATTTGGCTTTTAAAAAGGCAAGGATTTGCCATGAGAGAAGAGAAGACATGCATGGGTCATTGATACTTAGAATGGACCCTCCCTCTTTCCTTCCCTCCCTCCTTCCCTCTCTCCCTCCCTTCCTTCTCCTCCTCTTTCTTTTTTTTTTTTTTTTTTGAGGCAGAATCTCTTAAATTCCAGGCTGGCCTCAAATTTGCATGCATGAGGGTGACCTTGAGCTCCAATCTTCCTGCCTCTATCTCCCAAACACTGGGATTAAGCCATGCACACTATGCCTGGTTTACGGGTCCCTGGGTAGCAAACACATTAGGCAAGCACTGACTATATCTCAAGCCCTAAGGTGGACTCTTTCTGAGGGTGGAGCCAGTCATTAGAATGGCAGGTTTGATTTTTTAACTTTTATTTTATGGGTGGGAATGTATCTCAGTGCTAAGTGTTTGCCTGACGTCCAGTCCCTAGCACTGGAGGGGTGGGGGTCAAATTTTATTCCAACTTCTCTTTCCTATATTTCTTTTCTTATCCCTTCTTTATGTTTTTCTTCCCTCTCCTCCTCTTCTTCCTCTTCTCTCTCTCCCTAATCTTGAGTGGATGTTAATTTTCTTGTTCAAAGGACTTAAATTTTATGAATGAACAAACTGCCTCCTTGGAATTTTAAACCACTCTTTCAGGTTGCATGATAGCTCCGAGTAGACCCCTCTGGACCTTCGTCTAACTCTGTCTGTACCCAGTGTGGAGGGCTTCAGAGCCACCAGTGCTGCCATTCCCAGCAAGCAACATTTTAATTTTAGGCATAAGTACTTTTTAAGTAGCAGAGAGCCACTCTGAGATTGCAGACTCGGTCGTGGAAGCAGTTCACGGAGATCCAGTTCCTCTACATTCATCATAAACCCTCCTAACGAGATTAAATCTGAGCATTGCACAGTTACCCATTGGCTGTGCTTCCTCCGCCGGTCCAGATAGATGGCGATGACGAACCCGAACTGATTGTTTTATCAGGATGAGGTCAGCTCATTGAGAAAGCGTGTGCCGAGACCCAGAAAATATCCTAATTCACTCAAGATAAGGTCAGTGTCATGGACTAAATCACAAACTCTATAGTTAGAACAGTCCTCCCATATACAGCGATGTCTTATTGCCAGCGCGTTCTTAATCAGTTCTTCCGAACAATGCATTCTCTATTTGAAGGCTTGCTGCTTTAATCTCAGACAATAAAAGCCATTCACCTACCCAACCCAGCAGCTGCTTTCTCCTTGCTACTAAAATTCCTTAATTGGAATCACCCTGTCTTTGACCTAAACCATCCATTACAAGGACTTTCAGACATGCCTCCTGCTAACCCTGGAATAGCGTGGCACCTGTTTTTCCTCTTCTTTAAGATCCTTCTCCATTTCAGAAAGCTCCCCTTGACACTCAGAGAGATTTCAAGTCTCCTCTCACAATGAACAGATTCACATTTGGTAATAAGCCAGGGACCCCTGGACCTTGGACTTCATGCCAAGCAAAACTCTTTGTCCTCTATTGTTGGGAATATAAGTTAATACAGCATTGCAGGAGAACCTTGCCATACTATGTGTCAGGAGCTCTGGTCAAAATTACTAGTGAATATTACAGAAAAACCACCTGATGTTAACTAGTAGCATTAAATAGTCAGTATTTTAGATTATTTGTTCAAATGAGTCTATTCCTAGAAATTTATCTTAAAGAATTGTGGTTACGTCAAATGATTTGATGACAAAGATGCTCCCTGTTTGTGAGTTAAAAGCTGAAGTGACTTGTATGCATAATTGCAAAAATGTAGTTAAATTAGGTTGTACATTATGAATAAGTTTTAGTGATATACCACACAATGAACCAGTTTAACATGATAGTGGAAAAAGTGATTTAAGCTCTCAGTCAGGGTTGGAAGCATCAAGACAAAGCAACAGCTTAGGCCAAACAACAACTGAGCTATGATCAGCCCATGGACCAAAGGGACATGAAGTGGACTGAGGTCACCAAATGTATAACAAGAGAATAGTCAAGCAGGATGATGGTGGAGCACTATTTTAATCCCAGCACTCCAGAGGAGGCAGAGGAGGCAGAGGAGGCAGAGGAGGCAGAGGAGGCAGAGGAGGCAGAGGCAGAAGAGGCAGAGGCGGAGGCAGAGGCGGAAGCAGAGGAGGCAGAGGCAGAGGTTGAGGCAGAGGCAGAGGAGGCAGAGGCAGAGGAGGCAGAGGCAGAGGAGGCAGAGGCAGAGGAGGCAGAGGCAGAGGCAGAGGAGGCAGAGGCAGAGGCAGAGGCAGAGGCAGAGGCAGAGGCAGAGGCAGAGGCAGAGGCAGAGGCAGAGGCAGAGGCAGAGGCAGAGGCAGAGGCAGAGGCAGAGGCAGAGGCAGAGGCAGAGGCAGAGGCAGGTGGATCTCTGTGAATTTGAGGCCAGCTTGCTCTACAGAGCTAGTTCCAGGACAGCCGAAGCTACACAGAGAAACCCTGTCTTGGGGGGAAGAGAAAGCAAAAGAGAGACAGAGAGACAGACAGAGACACAGACACAGAGACAAATAACAGAGACAGACAGAGTCATGCAAAGACTTGGGAGGAGTGACCAACTGTCAACAGTCAGTCAATTGGGGGATCCAAGTACCTCACAGGTCATGGTCCATGGGAAACAAATGCTCCCTCCCCTTTGTCTCTCAGTGCTGGCCTCTGAGCTAACAGCACCCATAAAGGGGCCTGGACCCTATGAACGATATTCACCAGGTCAGAGAGCAGATGAGGAGAGAGAGGATAAGTGGTTAGGGAGCTTGGGGATAGGGCATGAATATTCTGTCATTCCCACATCAACTTCCCACCCATACAGAGGTTCAAGCACAAGAATTTACTCCTCCCTAATTCTAAGGCCCAAAGTCAAGGTATTGGCAGGTCTTACTCTGTTTTACATCCCTCTCCTTGCTCCTGGTGGCTCCCAGCAAGCTGTGGCACTTCTCGGACTTTTATATTATATTTATATTGTATTATACTATATTATTTATTTAATTACATGTATGTGGGTGAGTCAGGACTGGTGCCCTTGGAGGCCAGAGGCTACAAGTCAGCCAGAGCTGAAGGAAGTTGCAGGGACTGTGACCTGCCTGACATTGGAGGTGGGAATTGAACTTGGGTCATGTGCAAGAGCAATAAGCACTCCTCGCTGCTCAGCCATTGCTCTAGCCCCAGGAGGTGGAGCCTTGAGACAGGTGATGGCCAGGATGCTCTGACCTCATGAATAAACTAATGAAGACTATTAAAGAGTGTAGGAAGCTGTCTTGTGCTTGCCTTTCCTTCCACCATGGAATGACACAGCAAGAAGGCCTTCCGTACCCAGTGTGCCCTCCGGCCTGACCTCTCACCTCTGAATCTGCAGCCAAGTAGGTGTCTGGCCATTGTACGTTACACAGTCTGTGAGGTTCTCAACAACAAGTGGACTAAGAAAAATCTGGTCTTCTTATCTGTCTGCAGTTGATACTCTCACTAGAAGAAAAATACTTATTTTATATGTGTGAGTGTTTTGCTTGCATGTACGCCACATGTGTGCCCGGTGCCCATGGAAGACAGAAGTGGTGTTGGATCCCTTGGAACTGAATTACAGATGGTTGTGAGCTGCCCTGCAGGGAATCGAACCCAGGTCCTCTGAAAGAACAAGTGCTCTTAACCACTGTGCTCTCTCTCCAGCTGTTCCTCATTTTCTCTTAATGCTACTGGATCTGAGGACAACACCAGTAATCGAAGAGTTTTTCATCTTTCATATAGCTTCAAAGACCCTTCTTCCAAGTAAGCTTGCTTTCGCAAGAGCTGGATGGACAGCGTCTTTTGGTGAGCACCATTAAATACAGGCAAGCAACTGATGTCTGGCACAGTCATAAGATGTTCATGTAAACACAGACACATAGGAGAACAGAACATAAAAAGTGGGTGGGCTCTTACTTTTTCTCTTTCTTCAGGAAAACTACACATCCAGATATGTCCATCCTGGCGCTCTCTGTGATAAGACAGGGAGTTTTGTTGTTGTTGTTGTTTTGTTTTAATTTATTTGTTTTCCACATTTAAAAGGAGTTGAATGTTTAAAACTATTTTGATGTAGTTGGTCATGGTGGAAGCAGAGGCAGGCATGTCTCTGTGAGTTCAAGGCCAGCCTGTACTACAAAGAGAGTTCCAGAATGGCCAGGGTTGTTGCACAGAGGAAACTCTGCTCTGAAAAACAAAACAAAACAAAAAATGATTAAAAAATAAAATGAATTGAAAATATGACGCTGTATTACTTTGGTATATGAAAAAGTAAAAGACAAACAGGGTGTGGCAGCCTGCACCCGTAAGCTTGGTGTTTGGAGGGAAGGCTGGACTAGGAGGATACAGAGAGTTCCTGCCTACATAGCAAGGTGCTAGGAAGATGGCTCAGTTAGTAAAATACCAGCCATGCAAGGTCCAGAGCTCACACCCTGAGCCCCTACATAAAAAACCCAGTGCAGTGGCATTTGCCTGTAATCCCAGCTCTGGGGATGGGGTGTTGACAGGAAGATCCTGGGGGGTTGTCGGCCAACCCATTGAGCACACTACTGGACTTCAGGTTCAGTGAGGGACCTTGTCTCAAAAAATAAAGTGCAAAGGTACCAAGGAGGACACTTAATACCAACTCTGGCTTCTATGTACTTGCATACACATGGGCACTCATGCACACATATGCGCACACACGAACATAGACACACACACACACCACAGGAATAAAAGAAAGTGAAATGCAAATAACCAAAGAGAAAGAGTGAAAATAAAAGTAAAAATAAGAGTACATTTAAAAGCCTGATAATATCTAGGGCTATGATCTGTGTGAACGAGTACAAATTTGCCCACACATATAAATAAAAAAGTGAACACATGATACAGTAGTCTGTGAGTGTGGTCTAACCATAAAATTATGTGCATTATAATTGGACCCAGGCTTCCCTCCTGATGATGTGAAGAGAAGCAGACATTTATGCTTCGTTTTGCAAATCCAGAGCAATTTGACTGTGTTCTGTGCAGCCACCCACCACCTGCTTTTGTTCCCTCCCAATAAAGAAGAAAGGCTTCATCTCAGCTTTGACAGAGCTGATTTAATTATATTTGCTGGCTCGAACCAAAAATCGAGGGCTTGAGAATCCCATGCCTACAGGGGTCATAATGCTCTGACATACACTTGGTCCTCAGCCACATGGGCGGGGCTGGCTTTCTCCACACTAAAGTGTGCACCCTGCAGTGTTGGCTCTGATGCTGGACAGACCCTGGGCTTGAGTGGAAGTCCTTAGGTGCTTCCGGCAGAGTTGAACCTCAGTAGATAGTCTGATCTTTAGACAGCTTCCACATCCGATGAGATCTGCTCCATGTGGTATCGTTTCAAAATCTGTCAGAATCTCATCAAGTGACCAGCTACTGTGTAGGGGGCCTAGACTTATTAAAAGTTTGTGCCTTTCCTTCCTCTCACCTTCCAGACTGGTGAGGAAATTATCCTCACTACGATCTGCATGAAGATCAAGAGGCAGAGCCCTGGAATAGGAGAAACGGCTTAGTGTTTAAGAGCAGTGACTGTTCTTTCCCAAGACTTGGGTTTACTTTCCAGCACTAGCATGGTGGTTTATACTGGTCTATAACTCCAGTCCTGGGAGACCCAATATTGTTTTCTGGCCTCCATGGGTATATGTATTGCACAGAGATACACACAGACACAACACCCATATGCATTAAATAAATAAGGCAGGGCCCTGTCCTGTATAGTTTCAGGACTGAAGAAGCCAGGCACTTTGCACAAAACAAACACAGACATGAAGGATCTAAACTCTGGGCTTTCTTTGAGCACAAGATAGGAAAGAGTTGAAAACAGCAGAAGGCAGAAACTTGCAATCTCAGCTTTGATTTTTCTACACGCCGGCCTGCAATGGGCCACATCCCATCGGAAGGGACTCTCTTCTTCCTAGGATTTTGTTTTTTCACAAGGTGTGGTCATGTCCAGGTTCATCCTAATTCGTGAAAGGATTCTGTGTCCCATTAGAAGAAGGTATTTAAATTTTCTCAAGGCTAGGTCAGCATGACAGAGTATTTAGCTGTGTGTGCAAGGCCCTGGATTTGATACTTGATGCTATACACACACAAGAGAGAAGTTATTCTTGTTTTCAAATTCTTGGGTTTTTTTCAACAGCAGTATGTAAAACATTTGAAGTAGCTCTCTAAGCAGAAATGTCACCTGCTTCATTACAGTCACATACTGTATAATTACAGGGGACAATAGGCTGAGGTGTGCATGCAAGGGTAGGTGCAGACCTGGGAGCCTCATGGATCTAGTCATTTGGCACAGTAGGAAGCACAGTCATGGGGCTGTTTCTTCAGTGGGTGAGGCAGGTGACAGGACCAGAGAAGGGAAGGGACTTCCTGAAGTCACATCCTTAGGGAAGAGTAAATTAATTAGAGTTTGGGTTTTTTTAATCCTTAGAATGTGCCTTTCCTCCTGCCTTGCCCCAGCCAGAGCTCTCTTCACACACAGTGGAAGCTTATTGACACTCCACTTCTGCCCAGTGTGGTGATCACCTAGGGACTGCCCTGTGGCTGCCTTGCTCTGGCCAGTTAAGCTGTGCATCCGTCCAGGGCTACGTTGCTTGCTTCTGCATCTGTATATCCCACCCATCCTTGGCAGAGTGTAACACCATTAAATATCACATCCACGGACCAAACAGTGGTATGACCAAAAGAGCTATTTTGTAGGAAATTCATTTGATGGCTTAAGAGGAATCACTTGTACTTGCTTTCATATTAGGTGTCAGTGAACCAATTATTAAAAAAAAAAAAAAATCACAAATGGAGCTGGAGAAACAGCCCAGTGGTTAAAGCACTTGCTATTCTTCCACGGGACCAGAGTTCAGTTTCTGGTATCCATGTTAGGGAGCTGACTATAAAAGTCCAATTCCATGGGACTCCATGCTTTCTTGTAGCTTCCGTGGGCAGCCATACACACAAGCATGTACATGCAGAGAAACACACACAATACACAAACATATAAATAAAAAATAAGATTAATGTTTATTTTTAGGTGGAAGTGGTGGGAGACAAAGAAGAGAAATATATATCTCTTTATATACATATATTTGTTGTGTTTATTTGTTTGTTTGTTTGTTTTTCTTCGAGACAGGGTTTCTCTGTGTAGTCCTGGCATTCCTAGAACTCACTCCATAGACCAGGCTGGCCTTGAACTCAGAAATCTGTCTGCCTCTGCCTCCTGAGTGATGGGATTATAGGCGTGTGCCTCCTTCGCCCAGCAAGAAGCAATATTTAAAAATAAAAAGGTTGGCATGTTCTGCTCCTGTATTGCTGGAATGCCTTCCATCTGTCTTCCGCCTTGAAGCTAGGAGGAGAAATGGTAGGAGCGAGGCTGACGTGAGGCTTTTATACGTAAGACAGAGCCATACGGTGATTGGATGGCCCACCCTCCACGTCAGCAGTTATCAACCTGTGGACTCAATCCCTTGAGGAAAGGTGAAACGACCTTGTCACAGGGGCTACCTAAGACCATCTGGAAAACACAGATATTTAAACTGCGATTTACAACAGTAGCAAAATTGCAGTTATGAAGTAGCAACAAAAATAATTTTATGGTTGGGGGGGTCACCAAAACACAAGGAACTGTTAAAGGAACAGCATTCGGAAGATCGAGAACCGCTGCTCTCAGCACAGCCCTGGCTGATGCCGCAAGATTAGTGAGTGTTATTTATGTCTCTGAAGGAGAACCAGCATGATTAAGGTGAACATAGAGTATGTTTCATCACTCCCTGAAGTAAGAAACTGTTTCCTTTAAATGACTAACTACCAGCCTGATCTTGTGTGATAAGAGGCGGCTCTTCTACAATGTAACTGATTCATCCCTGGCCTCTATCTTACACAGGAATATGCATAAAGCAGCAGTGGCTGTCAACTCAAATGTGTTCCCTCTAACTGTTCTTGTCTGCCCCAGGCCTCGGAGTCAAACCCATACAGTTCCTGATGTTGACCTCACAGACTTACACACTCACAGGGGTCAGGTAGGGAATACAGTTAAGAAAAGTGAGACAGAGACATCGATCGATCCAGCCGTGCCTTACCTCCATTTGTAGAACGGCTCTTGTAGCTTTATAAATATAAATACACATTTTTCTGTTTTGCTTTGTTTTGTTGGTAGAAAAATGTGTCTCCTTCTGTTTTTTTTTTAACCCCAGCTTTGGCTGGAAACCCAAGTACCAAGCAGAGACAGATTCAGGTTTATGGCCCTGACAACAGGCACAATTTTAGGATTTACTTTAAGACAAGAAATGCAATACTGAGACATAGTCACGAGCAGCTCCTCGCCCTGCTGTCTTTAGATTGCTCCGTTGTCTCAGGCATGCAATCAAAATGAATAGCGTTTCGATGAACACAGTTCCCTGGGTTTTGGATACATGTGTGCAGTCTGCAAACACTTGTGTCCTGAAGTTATTTCACTGTGTCCCTACGATTTAGCAGGAGGTGCCAGACTTCATCACGGCAAAGAATGTGTTACACACCCAAGACTTAACATAACACTTTGGATGCGTGAAACACCCATCTCCTTTCTGTTTGAAGCATCACTGGTGCTTTGCAACTGATAAATTCCACTTCACCTGAATGCCATAAAAAAGAGAGATGCTGCATTTACAGCAGCATGTGTTGATTACAATCGATATTTCAAATAGGAGCGACCTGTGGTTTAGACAAGATGGTCACAGGAACCGGATCCAGTGCTTACAGTTCTCTAGCTGTTCTGGTTTGGTACATTTCACGTCTGTTTGCCTCTCACTATATTCTGGTGCTCGTCCTCTGAGGTCATTCATCTTGCAGTTGGCTCTTCATCTTCCAGGCACTGTTGCTGGCAGAGGTGGTGGGTAATGGAGGCTCCCTAGAGCCTCAGATGTTAGTCTGAGATTACTCACTGAGATAGTAGCGTTTGATACTTGAAATAATTCAGAGTGTGATGGGGGAGTGGGAACAAAAAGAGCCACATGAAGATTAACATGTAAATGAAGCCTGTCGGCAGAGGAAGACTGGAAGCCCTTCTTAGCAGTGTCTAAGAAACAGAGCATGCGCAGAACAAAGTCCTTGCTAAACAGTGGGGAGAGGGCGCTATAAAAGACCATACACTGTATGGCCTAATGCTTTTGGACTCTTCTGAACTTACTAGCCCATTATTCTTGAGAATGCTTTTCCTTGTATTCAAAAGTCTGTTTTATTCTAGGTGTATGGGCATTTGGCTACATGTATGTCTGTGGATGCCTTGCACCCATGAAGGCCAGAAAAGTGTGTCAGATACCTCTGGGATTGGAGTTACAGACAGCTATGAGCTGCCCTATGGGTGCTGGGAATTGAACCAGGGTCCTCTGGAAGATCAGCAAAGTGCCCTTAACCACCAAACCATCTCTCTAGCCCATTTTTTTTTTCTTTCTTAATAATCTGACAGTTGCTGGGCAGTGGTAGCACACGCCTTTAATCCCAGCACTTGGGAGGCAGAGGCAGGTGGATTTCTGAGTTCAAGGCCAGCCTGGTCTACAGAGTGAGTTCCAGGACAGCCAGGGCTATACAGAGAAACCCTGTCTCAAAACAAAACAAAACAAAACAAAAAAACCCCAACCAAACAAAATAATCTGATAGTTTGTATTCCATGCATATCTTAACAAGTGTGACTTTTTTTCTCCATCTCTCCACCTGATGATTAAATGCTTTTTCTCTATCTTTAACTCTAAAGGATGTGCCTCAGCTTTGTTTTTAATCAGTTTCTAATGTCCTCCACCACCACCTCCCCCCTCCCCCAGACAACCAAAACAGTGTTTGTCTGTGTAACCCTGGCTATCCTGGAACTCACTCTGGAGACCAGGCTGGCTTCGAACTCAGATCTGCCTGTCTCTGCCTCCCTAGTGCTGGGATTGAAGGTGCCAGCCCACCTAATTCCACCTTTAAATTCTTACATCAATGAAACTAAGAACCTCAAAATGCAACCTCTGTTTTTTCCAGTCACTAAACCCCCTCTCTCTCTCTCTCTCTCTCTCTCTCTCTCTCTCTCACTCTCTCTCTCTCTCTCCTGTCAGCCTTAAACACAGGAGTACCCACTCAAGTTGTCTTCAGTCAAAACTACAAAGGGAGTTTATTGATGACTTCTCTTCACCACTTTGGCAAAATCATCTCAAGAAGCAACTTGATTCAGCACCATTTCAAAGGCCCTCAGTCCAGTGCAGAGGCAAACGCATGACAGCTGGTGTGTAGGAACATGAGACAGAGAATCCTCAAAGGAAGAGAAAGCTTCTACCAGCGACAGAAGCAGAGAGCACATTCAGGGTGTGCCCCACGGCAGCCTTCTTCTCCCAGCTAACCGCCAGCTCCCAGAGGTCAACAATCTCCTCAAACAGTGCCACCATCTGGTGAGCAAATGTTCAAACACGTGAGCCTGTGGGGGACATTTTATGTCCACATGGGACAGAGATCTACTTGGAGGCTGACTACCAGAAGAGGAACAATTGTCGAGGGAAAGGATGGGAAGGAGAGGCAGAGGCCAGTTGTAGATTAGGTAATCCACTCTTGAAATTTTAACAAAATAGCCTGAGCATGAAAATACACGATGTGGATCCCTGTGGGTTTACATTGGCTTTATGCAAATGAAAGGTCCTGAAGTTTACATTTGTGTCATGGAAAGCCACTTATAGTATACAGATTAGGAGCTGGAGAGATGGCTTTTGCAGAAAACCTGGGCTTGATTCCCGGAACCCACATGGTGGCTAACAAGTACCTTTAACTCCAGTTTTGGGGATCTGATGCCCTCTTCTGACCTCGAATGGCACTGCACACATGTGATACACATACTTTCACACAGATACACATATACACACATATACATTGAATAAATAGCTAAATAAATTTTTCTTGAAGAGGTGGCTTTTGGCACAAAATAAAAACTAAACCAAACAATTAAAAAACTAGGGAAGGCTTCTAGTAAGTTCATGGGCTGCATAAGATCACTAGCTCTTCAACTTTAAATCAGTCCTGCAGAGAATTATTAGAGGAACTAATAAAAAGTACCAAGTTGTGCTTTTGCCTCTTTCTTAAGATGCTTTAGAATAAACACTGCTTGTCCATTTGCCTCAGAGATCAACAGCATCTATCTGGGTCATATTGTCCAGGCAAGGACAGAGTCGGGGCAGGAAAGAGGGGGTACTACAAGTCATACAGGACTCCCTAGCTGCCCTTGGTCACCCGTTGCTAGTCCCTCTTTCCTCTGATATATCTTCCAAGAGTTTAAAGACTAGACAAGAAAAGAGAGTTTTGTGGCAGAATGACAGTCATGTTAGTCTTTTGAGAAGTACAACCAGTAGGTTATGTATGTGGGTGTAGAAGATAGTTGTTCTACAAACTGGTTCACACAGAAAGTCCTGTGATACACATTATGTAACTCAGAGAAAGAGAGAAGCTGGTGTCCAGGACTGAAGGCCAAGAACAGGAGGTTCAGGACATGGTCTTGGGTTGGCAATCACATATGACCCTGAGTCCTGAAGCCCAAGTACCAGGGGTTCTGATATTTGAGGAGGGAAAATGGATGTCCTAGCTCATGGGAAGGGAGAAAGACAGAGATGTGTGTGTGTGTGTGTGTGTGTGTGAGAGAGAGAGAGAGAGAGAGAGAGAGAGAGAGAGAGAGAGAGAAGAGAGAGAGAGAGAAAGAGAGAGAGAGAGAGAGA
The DNA here is from genome assembly GCA_021653895.1 of Mastomys natalensis. Lineage (NCBI taxonomy): Eukaryota > Metazoa > Chordata > Mammalia > Rodentia > Muridae > Mastomys > Mastomys natalensis. The sequence goes on from JAJTUV010000012.1 coordinate 445,009, forward strand.
GAGAGAGAGAGAGAGGAGAGAGAGAGAGGAGAGGAGAGAGAGAGAGAGGAGGAATCTGTCACTGATTTGTTCTACTGGTCCTTGGAGAGATTGGAATACCCATGCTGTGAGGGTGAACCTTCTTAGTGTGCCTCTGGTGGAATCACCCTCACACATTCCCTAGAAATTATAATGCGTCCCTGTAGCAGGATATTTAGTCTGCTACATTGTATTCACAGTGGAGATCAGTGATTAGGTAGTAGGAGAGGAGGTGTAGAGGGGAGAAAAAGAGGAAGGGGAGGGGAAAATAGAAGAAGCGGAGGAGAAGAAGGAGGCTATCAGTCATGGAGAACCACAGATGGGTTGAAAGCTGTCCTGGGTAGCAACTTCTATCAAAAGGTTAGATATTGGGTAAAAGCTCTAATTGTGTGGGCATCTTGTTGATTGAGCATTTCTAAATATATAAATCATTAAGCTTTAAGAGTCTCATTTCTACCAGGTACTTCGACAATGACAGATACTATCTGGGGTTCAGCCGAGCTTTGTGGATGCAGCATGGTGGATTGGCAGAGCCATCCCCCACGCTGGTGTCTCGTGGGTGCCAGGGCCTGTGCATCTAGCCAGCCGGAGCCCCGGTCACAGCTGAGGAGCAGCGGGACATGGTGGCTGCCCAGGAACAAGCTGGACTGGGCACCATTTTCTAAATATCTCCCCTACACTTCCCTGCAACCAGGTACCCTAAACTCAACATGGTCAACATTTAATAATGACCGTCACAAGGCTGGCAATGTCTCAGTAGGCCAAGGTGCTTGCCACCAAGACTGTCTGCCTGACTTCCATCCAGTGCCACATGATGGAGGGGGAGTTGTTGTCCTCTGACTCCCACACACACTGTGACAGATGTGTACCCATACACATATGCACACACTCTACAACACTGAATAAAAATAAATAAATGTCAACCACGTATGTGAGCAGGCCAGTCTCCATGAGTGGAACCTGGCTTGCAAACCACTGTGCCTACTGTTCTATGACATGAACTTCTGTCCTCTTTGTATGCGTGTGCGTGTGCGTGTGCGTGTGTGTGTGTGTGTGTGTGTAAGGTGTCTTTGTATGTGTATGTATGCTTGCATGTGTGGCATGTGTGTGTGTGTGTGTGTGTGTGTGTGTGTGTGTGTGTAGAATCTCAGTTCTCCCGCGGTATTCCTCGACTTGATTCTGGGGAGACAAGACTACTACGTGAGCATCATACCCTTTCTCAGAAAAGGACAATGAGGAAAGCTTTAGTGTAATGGACACCACTGAGAATGGCCAAGGACCGGCACATGTGTGGAAGGAGAGGCACCGGAACTTTACACATTCTCAATGATTTGAAATGAAAACTTTGTTAAAAAAACAAAAACAAAAACAAAAAAACACACACCTAATAAATATAAATTATGTAAACAATTCTGTTTGTTTGGTTTGTTTTTTGAGACAAAGTTTCACTGTGTGACACTGGCTGTCTTGGACTTCACTCTGTAGACTCTGCTGGCCTGGAACTCACAGAGATCCACCTGCCTCGGCCTTCTGAGTGCTGGGATTAAAGATGTGTGCTACCACCACCCAGCTATGTAAGCAAATCTTTTTTTTTTTTTTTTTTTAAGATACATGTTTTTAATAGCTCATCACTGGGAACACTTCATAATCAAGAGTAAGTAAACAGGCTAGCATTTAAAAAATGTAGACTTTAGTAAGTGTACAGGCCAGCTTGTGGGGAAGCTGACCAAGATACATAACGTAGGAGATACAAGTGACCACCTGGAGTTTCTATACTTCATTCTGCTTACAGAATATTTATTAAGGTTGTTTAATATATGACTTTTCATTTGACATTGTGGAAGTCCTTCATTGTAAAGCTAATCCTTCTGTCTGGTGACAAGCAGTAACCACGATATCACTCTGGACCCCCACGCTGGATAAATTCCATTTCCTCTTGAGACATAGGTTTCCTTCTGTATTTCTGAGGTAATGATTTATTATTTCCGCAGTGTCTGGTGGCCCTGATGCATCAGTAAATCTGGGGACATACTTCCTTTAGATGGCTGTGACATTACAGAGGAGTGGAAGGGTAGCACAGCAGATCCGGAGCTTCTGAGGCACTGAGTCTAAGTTTGTCTCTTCTGTTAGGGAACTTTATTAATGGAGCATGTGGCTTCACCACCTGCACAACTCTGGTGGCCAGAAGCCATCTTGCTGACCCTATGCAAGCAATTCTTAACAAATATAAATTATGTAAGCAACAACACTTTTAGAACAAATGGCCCCCTACCCCTACCAATTTCTCAAAAATCTAGAGTCTGGAAATTGGTCTCCTATCTCTACTTCTCAACTTCTCTCTCAGTCCTTCTCAGACCCCAGCATTCTCAGAGCCATACCCAGGGAGAATACACAGGCACTTGGGTTAGAGAGCTGGTGGTGGAGGATGTGAGGTAGCTGGCCTTATTCCTCATATATAAAACCAGTTGTGTAACCCTATAGGGTTGCAACATGAGCGTGTATGCCAACCTGAGTGAAAAGGTGCTATTTGAGTGTAGTCAGGTGTGGCTGGAGACATGGCCCATATCAGGATGTGGGAAGGAGAATTCAGTGAAGAAATGCTGCAATGTTTGGTTTGTCCAAGGAGGGACAGTTCTGTATCAACCGTACTCATGAAGGAAAGAAGCTTACTTAGCTCGTGTTGGGCAGTTTGAAGTTCTAATAGCATGGCGTGGTTGTATGGCAAGGCCCCCTCCTGGGCTGCAGTATTTCATGGTGAGACCAACACCAGACACTAGAACAAGGAACAAGCAATAGTTACACTGTGGCCAGGAGAAGAAATTCTTGCGAGTCCCACCCTCTCCTCTGAGAGAAGCCCACCGTGACCTACAGACCTCTCACTAGGCCCCATCTCCCACAGTACCAGTCTGGAGATCCAGGTCCCAACCCATGGAGCTTTAGGAAGACAAACCACACCAGTGCTATCCCACAAGCCCGGGGATGCTCCTTCTCCTGTAAGACTGGAGAGGCAGCTGGATGGGGAAGCAGGCATGGAAGATGGCGGCCATGGAGGGAGATATGTGAGAGAAAACTGAAGGGGAGAGAGAGGGGAGAGAGAGAGAGAGAGAGAGAGAGAGAGAGAGAGAGAGAGAGAACATGAATTGGGGAAAGAGGGGAAGGAGGGAGAGAAAGAAAGAAATCCTGAGACCCCTGAGTTGGGGTCCAGTCAGTCTTGTCTTCCCTTAAGTGTGGATGGTATGGTTCAGGGCAGCATTGAATGGATCTACCAAGTGGTGCTAAGATCAGAAGAGCAAGGAGAGAAGGACATGGTGGCATCCCAGTAAGAGGCAGGGGCAGGGGCAGGGCAGGGCAGGGGCAGGGCAGGGGCAGGGGCAGGGGCAGGGGCAGGGGCAGGAGGGCAGGGGCAGGCAAACCTCTGAGTTTGAGGCCAGCCTGATCTGTATTACTAGTTTGACATCAACCAGAGCTTCAGAGTCAGACCTTGTCTCAAAACAAAAAAAAAGTAACAACAACAACAGACCAAACCAAACCAAAATAACAAAACAAAAAACCAAACAGAAAAAAAAAAAAGTGAGTCCATATAAGTTTTACAAGGCAGTTAAGAGCAGAGCCCAGGGCTGGGTGAGGTTGGGGAGCAGTCAATGCTGGGGCAAGAAAGAACAACAAAGACCAGTGCAATCACAATGTCTAGAACAGGCAAGAGGCAGAACTGAGCAGAACTTCTGTGGAGCCATGAATGAATGGATACCTATATAATAGGATAATTGCTGACAGAATGAGAGATGTACCTGCCCCGGCAGGGATGAATGTGAAAACGTGAATGCACATTGTACGACCCCATTATATGACCCCAGTGCAGGTAAACTCATAGAGACAGAGGGGTGCTCACACAGACTGGGGAGTGATGGGTGAATCTGGGATCACTGGCTGAAGGCCGGGGAGTTATTTTCAGGGCGCTGAAGATGCCCTGAAGTTGACTATACGTGGTAACTGATCAAATGAAATATGTAAATGCAGTTGTGTATTAACCTCAAGTGGATGGACTGTATGCTACATGCACATAGCTCAGCAAAGCTGGTATTGTCTTGAACAGTCTTTGGGTTGGTCTATTCTTTTTAAAAAATTATTTATTTATTATACATACAATGTTCTACCTGCATATATGGTCTCAAGTCAGAAGAGGGCACCAAATCTCACCATAGATGGTTATAAGCTACCATGTGTTGCTGGGAATTGAACTCAGGACCCTTTGGAAGAGCAGCCAGTACTCTTAACCTCTGAGCCATCTCTCCAGCCCCAAGTTTGTCTATTCTTCTTGGGCACTGCACATAACAGAAAGGAGGCAAATTACCCCTTCTGTGTCACAGTAGCCTGCAGCTCAGAGAAAAGGGCCAAGTGTTTTCTGTCTGAGTGATGTATACAAGGCAGGCATGTTATGTAAGGCAGACATCATGAGTCAATGTTTAGAAATGTCAGTGTTAGCGGGGCATAGTGGCACACACCTTTGATCCCAGTACTCAAGGAGCAGAGGCAGGCAGATCTCTATGAGTTTGAGGGCAGCCTGGCCTACATAGTGAGTTCCAAGAAAGCCAGAGCTACACAGTGAGACCCTGTCTCAAAACACCCCACCCAAAAGAAATTGCTAACGCCTGGATGGCACCTCTGGCTATAGGACATCTCTGCTGTCAATCATTGTCTTGTAGGAGGCAGTTCTCTCCTACTATGTGGATCCTGGGGACCAAATTCTTGACATCAGGCTTGGTGGCAAGTGACCTCACTTGGTAGGCCATCTTGTCAGCCTTGTGTGGCTTTTCTCCAGAAAGTAAAAGCATTCTAGCAACCCAACAGCGGAGTCTGACTGTGCTTACTTCCTTAACATTTACCAGTAGTGCGCTTTCTTTATTTAGCCTTTTAAAGCTGGGCCTGATGGGAATTTGTTTTAGCTGACATTTCTGTCAGTGTTATGGTTTGATATCCGTCAAGTCAGCCCAGGACCAGATGTCCACAGCAGGTCTCTATAGGGATCCCAGCAGGAAAGACTGTAGCAGGTCAGATTCAGAAAAGAATAAAAGGCTGCCTAAGTAGATTTGTCACCTTCCCTCAGGCAGTGGCTTCTCTTTCACATAAGCCGTGTGTGAGGCATGCAGTTGGTGCTCAATGAATGCAGGCTCCCTGAGTTTTGTCTGTGAGGGTAGACTCCGAGAACTGACTGTATTTATCTGGTCACACGCCTTTCTGAAAGGAGATTGGTCATAGCCTGCAAAGCTCAGTGCTTAGGGAGACTGGGCTTAGCCCAGAGTTCCCTTGGCTTTGGAGGGGTTCTCTGAGAAACCATGCAGGGATGAGTGCAGCTCCCGCTCTGCTTCTCCACACCTGCAAAGTGAACCCCCTCACCTGGCAAGCTTGGCAAAGCAAAGCACCTCCACAGTGGCAGCTTTGGCAAGTTCTTCGCGTGAGAGGTCTATGAGCCACTTGGCAGTGAAGACTCCCTTTCCCAGGTCTCTAGTCCTTCATGAATCATGTACCTGTCGTTTAGACTTCAGACCCAGGATTCTTTACTCCAAATAGATGGGAGCAGAAGCACCTGACCTGGAATTTTCAAATTCTGTAATATTCGCTTATATGTATTGAGATATCACGAAACTGGGACCCAGGTCTAAATATGAAATTAATTTGTTTTATTTATACCTTATATACCTAGCCTAAAGGTAAATTAGTACAACATCCTCACTGCACTCATGTCCTGGGTAAGACTTATCATACGACGTCAAGTATGGAATTTTCCACTCCATACTTCATGGTGCCTCTTCGTTACTGTTCTATTGCTGTGCAGAGACACCGTGACCAAGGCAACTTATAAGAGAAAGTGTTTGATTGTTTATTTACAGTTTTAGGGGATCGGTTCATGTGGCAGGAAGCATGGTGGCAGGCAGGTAGGCATGGGGCTGGTGACAAAGTTGATGAGAGTTCACAGCTGAAGGTTGCAGGCAGGAAGAGAGAGAGAGAGAAGGAGAGGGAAGGGAGATGGGGAGGGGGAGGGGAGGGGGAAGGAGAAGGGGAAGGGGAGGAGAGAGAAATGGAGAGGGGGAGGAAGAGGGGGAGAGGGATGGAGGGGGGAGGGAGGGGGAGAGAGATGGAGAAGGATGGAGAGGGGGAGAGGAAAAGGGATAGGGAAGGAGAGAGAGAGAGAAAGAGAGAGAGAGGTGGGAGGCATAGCCTTGGTAATACACTTCCTCCAACAAGGCCATATCTACCCCCAAAGGCCACGCCTCCCAATCCTTCCCACATTGTTCTATCAATTGGGGACCAGGCATTTAAACATATGAGCCTATGGGGTTATTTTGGAACATTTTAGATTTCAGATTTCTGAATTAAGGATGCTCATCTTGTTGTTAGTACCAACACAGGTGCACTGGTGTAGAAAGGGATTGATGGACTGGCGTGGGGGTCAGTAACCAGATGGATGCTAGATGTGTGAGTAGCTGGGTGGATGAATAGATCAGTGGGTGATGGATGGAGGGTACATGGTAAATAAATGGGTTGCTGGGTAGATGGATGCATGATAGATGGATTAATAGGAGAGTAGGGGGATAGATGGATGGTGGATGGACAGACGGACAGACAGACAGACAGACAGATGGATGGATAAATGGATGGATGGATGGATGGATGAATAGATAGATGGGTAGATGGACCGGTAGATGGGAACAAAAACATTCAGGAATAGGTATAGAGTATTTCAGGTTTGTAATCTCTTTCATAAATTTGTCTCCCCTCAAGACTCACTATTTCCTTCCTGAGGATACTGACAGACGTCTTCGTGCTGATACTAGCTAGCCACAGCTCTTCCTCCACAAGAGCTGGGTAAAACCTTCCGAAAGCACCACGTCTGCACCCTGCCTCTCAGCTCCAGCTATGGCAGAGCAGATGGGCCAGCGGCTGCAGGAACCATGCTCAGTGGCCAGAGCCTGTTATCCTCTTACCTTACTAAAGGCCAGTGAGTCAGCCACATGTGGTGGTACGGTGTGAGAGAGAAGTGTGGGAGACAGAGCCATTGAGTTGTATCTCGGGAGAAACAATGGGTTTCACAGGCCTGCTATTGAGCCAAGCTTGCCTGCCAAGCCCCTTCCATGGCACAAAACCCCCAATTTTTGAAGAATCAAGTTGTGTAAAACTTTGGAGAAGGGAGTCTAGTTCAGTTCATGCACAGTAACAAAGAACACAACTACAGAAGCATTGATGTTTCACATTCCCTGAAGGAGGGTTGGGAGAACAATCTACAAGGTAAAAATAGCACCTCATTTATCAAGAGCCCATTGTGTGTTGTGGGATTCTACACGTTGCCACCAGTGTTCTCAGTCACCTTGTGCATACTTAGGTTTTATTATCTATGACAGACCAAGAGACAAGATGTCCAGTTACCCAAGGTTGCTTAGTCGTGAGTTGCAGAGTTACGCTTTGAACCCAGGGTTTTCTGATTCTAGAGCCAACTTCCTACAGTCCCCTTACATCAGTTCCTGCTATGGGAAGAGGCTTGGAGGGGTACTTGGAAACCTTTGTAATGCTTTTGAATAATACTATTTTAAAATATAGTAATGTTTTCAATGTGAAATGTCTCGCCCAACACACTCATGTATTTTTAACACTTGGTCTCCAGCTGGTGGCGCTGTTTTCTGAGCCTGGGAGACTCTTTGCATGTGGGGTCTAGCTGCCAGACAGAGCCATCCATGCGGGGCTTGTGAGTTATACCTTGGTTAGGTTCCTGCCTGAGCTCTTCGCTTCCAGATCTCCTGAGATGTAACCAAAGCCCCCTCATTTACTGCCCCGCTGCTTCAGCGCCACCCTGCCTTCGCCAGCACGATGGGCTGTGTCCCTTCAAATGCAAGCCAGAGTAATTAAGCCTTCCTTCTTCTAACCTGCTTCTTTCTCTGGTCACGGCAAATGGAAAGGAACACAGCTCAGATGGACTAGTGTCTCTTTTTGGCTCTGTGGCTGGTGGGTTTTAGCCCTAATGACTGCCCCCGCACCCCTACCCCGCCCCACCCTGGTAGCTGGAGGAGTCCATTGCTCTGGAAGGCTGCCTCTGAATAAATAGGAAGTGGGTGTGTCTTCAGCAATGAGTTTTCGAAGGAGAAGGCCGTCAGTGCCCGGTGTCTTTTGCAGTGATACGGAAGATGGAAATTCTCGGCCCTCAGCCCTCCCGAGTGTACAGTTTTCGGGAGAAAAACGTGGAGCAGTCTGTGGCGAGAACAATGAACACTGTGTCTGCAGATGCAGGTGTTCCTGCTGCGGCAAATGAACCGCGATGGGGATGGGAGAGCCGCGCTCCCCTCCCACGACTAACCCAGGCGGCCCTGCATTGCTTTGTGTGGAACTGCCAGAGTCCTGTGCCAACACGTGGGCGGTGTGCTATTTCAGGGGATCCCCCCAGAAAGATCAGTAGGCATGTCCTCTGAATTCCTCTAGTATGTTCCAGAATCTTTGAGGCTTGGTGAGTCAGGAAGCAATTAAAAGAACACTTTCCCTCCGTTGCCTGCAAGTATGGCTGTCAGTGCTTGACAGGATAGAGTCCTGTCTATTCCTTTCTATTGCTGTGATAAAACATTTTTGACCAAAAGCAACGTAGAGGAGGAATGGGTTTTATTTATCTTCTGGTTCCAGGTTATAGTCCATCATTGAGGAAAATCAGGACAGGGAATCAAGCAGAAACTTGAAACAGTAATCATGGAAGATGAGGCTGGAAAGATGGCTCAGTGGTTAAGAGCACTTGCTCTTCTAGAGGACCTAGGTTCAAGTCCCGGCACCTCATGATGGCTCTTATCCACCTGTAACTCTAATTCGAGAGACTCTGATGTTCTCTTCTGTCTTTGAGGATTCTATACTCATGTAGGACACTTAAACTCACACAAGTGCATACACATAAAAAGTAAACAAACAAAAACGATGGAGGGAGGGATACTGCTTGCTCTATCCCTTGTAGGCTCCTGCTTAGGTAGTTTTCCTACGCATTCTAGGATGACCAGCCCAGGGGATGGTGCCACCCACAGTGGGCTGGGCCCTACAACACCAATTAGCAATCAAGACAATCCGCCACTAGACATGCCCATAGGCCAATCTGGTCAGGATCCTTCAATTGAATTCCCTTCTCAGGTGACTCTACCCTGCATTATGCTGGGGGTTTCAGTCAACTAGGACAGATATAGAGGCTCATAGACACTCATTTAAATTCTTTCCTATGATGGTTTGTATATGTTTAGCCCAGGGAGTGGCACTATTAGGAGGTGTGGCCCTGTTGGAGTAGGTGTGTCACTATGGGTGTGGGCTTTAAGAGCCCACACCTAGCCCACCCCTAGCAGCCTGGAAGTCAGTATTCTGCTAGCAGCCTTCAGATGAAGATGTAGAACTCTCAGCTCCTCCTGCATTGTGCCTGCCTGGGTGCTGCCATGTTCCCACCTTGATGATACTGGACTGAACTTCTGAACCTGTAAGCCAGCCCCAGTTAAATGTTGGCCTTATAAGAGTTGCCTTGGTCATGGTGTCTGTTCACAGCAGTAAAACCCTAAGACATTTCCTATAGTTGTTGGGTTGTTTTTTTTTTTTTTTTTTTGCCATCAATTTTTTTCTACCAAAACTGACCCTATTTCCATATGACACAAAACAGGGATATGACAGATCTGTTTGCCCCCTACCCCCATAGACATGCATGAGGACATGAGTTCAGAGCCCTAGCACCAGAGTAAAAGACTGCAATGGTAGCGGTGAGGATGCAGAGACAGAAGCATCGCTGGAACTCCCTGGCCGGTCAGCCTGACAGAATGGATGGAGTAGGTTCAGCAAAGGACTCCGTCACATGAAATGGAGAATGACAGCTCTGGCCTTCACATGCATACATGTTCACATGTATGTTCACACATACATGCACCCTCTCCCAAGCACATACATGCACAGAAACACTTGTTGGATAACTGACTGCCAACACTAGAGGTTTCCAACAGCGGGTCTTTTTGGTTAAAATGAAAAATCAGGTGGAGTGTCCCCTGGGGCTGCTCAGACTGTGGTATTTTTCTTACCGTCTATGCAGTGGGCCCTCCTGGGAGGTGCGTGATTCCGGTACATTTAGGAGCCCAATGCCCCTCGGCATGGGCAATGATACAAATTCAGAATCCACCTTTAGCTTCCTGAAACCCTTAGTGTTCAATTCTGGCTGGGGAACCTTGGCTACTCTAAAGTCCCAAGGCTGATGATAAAGCAGAATGGACCTGAAAGACGTGGGTTCTCTGCAGTGGCTCCAGGCAGGGCCCATCGTGTCCTCGACTTTGGCTCCTGTCTGTGCTATCCAGGACCAGGCGTCCCGGTTCCTCCAGCCTTCCAACTCCATTCCCAGCATACTTTCCAACATGTGACATGTGCTTGATTTGCATGGGATTTGGTCTCTAACCTGGGGACAAGGACCAGTACTGTGATGACCAGGGCTTAACTGGGGCTGTGGCTTCCAGCTGAGCCCACGCCTTGTGAAAGAGCCCAGGAATCTACGTTCTGAGGCCGTAACTCAGTCCTGAACCTGAACTCCAACCAGCTTTTCAGGCCTCAGCTTCTCAGAAGGGGGCTGCTGTAATGTCTGCGGTGTCTGCTGCCTCTGGGATTCTGTGAGTCACTAGACACCCGTCTCCATGAGAGATGCTGCTCCGGCCTGGTTTGTGATGGTTTCCCCATCAGTTAACTGGAAATTAGCTTAGCCAGAGAACTCGATTAATATTTAGAAAGGATTTACAAGGTAAAGAACCCAGTTAATCCTGAGTGAGAGGTCTTTTCACTTCTGTTTGTGGAATGGGTGGAGACTATGTCCCAGGTTAGGACAATATCCATAATCCCCCACTAAAGCTCTTTTTCCATTGTGGTTTCTAACTTGACATCTGCAAAGCCAGCAGATGGTTCTCGTAATGTCAGTGCCCACTGCTGGAGGACACACTTGGAGCTCTGTCTCTGGTCCAAGGACACGTCACAGCAGGCAGCAAGCAAAGCTTTCAGACAAATTGGAGAAGCTATTGTAACAAAGACCAATAGTGCAAAAGATTAAGGCTGGACACAGACAGGCCTGGACTCGCCTCTTTGTTATAATGTCCCCAAGCCAGGTAAGTCACCCTATTTAAATCTCCAATTCCTCATCTATCAGATGGAGATGATGATGGTGTTTGTATCATGGAATAAATACAGTAACCGCCAATGTGCACTTATAGGCTCAAACAGTCATGTCTGGAATTTTGTTTGGATGTTGGAGGTTTGAACTCAGGTTTGAACTCATACTTTAACAGCAAGCCATCTGGCTCACTAAATCTTCTCATCGACCTTGGGATTTTATTCTTTAAAGCAAAAAGTATTCCATCATGTATATCCCATATCTATCTATGTATCTATGTGTCTATCTATCTATCTATCTATCTATCTATCTATCTATCTATCTATCTGTCTCACTGAACTAATACACAGACTGGCTATAACTGAACTAATCAATGCAAGTAGCAGATAAATGACTTTAAATATCATAGATGTGGTTTTTCTTTCTCCTAACCACTAACAAGCTGGCACATTTTGGAGGCCCAGAACAGGCAGGCCATTAGGAACCTCGTCTGTTTCAGATAACCCTAGAGAGAGCAAACACAAATCAGGTAGGATGTGTCACAGGCTGGGAGCTCCAGAGTCCCACCAGCCAACCTTGCTTTTGCCCTGGCACTGGCTGAGATCCACAAGTCAATTTTGCCCTTGGCTTGCCACTGAATCTAGCTTTAGTGAGTATGCTGGCCAACACGTCCCAAGGATTCTGAGACCCCAGCTCCAGGCAGCAAGCCTAAGGGCCATGGTGTCCCAAAGCCAAGTTTGGTGTGCTTGAGATTCATGGAGAAGTTTTCTAACCTGCAGAATCCTGCCCTAGCTTCCCGGTGAGTCCGATTTGAGCACATGGGCTGTTACAGGGATGTGTTGCGTCTGTCTCATCTTGACCGACTGATGAAGGTCTTAGGATACTGGGAGATGGTTGTTGAACACCAGCCATCATTAAATACTGAGTTATATATAAACTCAGAGATGTTACATTAAAAACAAAGATATTTATTAATTCTCAAAACTTATCACATCTTGGGCTTAGACAGGTTCAGCCAATAAAGTTTTTGCTATATAAGCCTAAGACCTGAGTTTCAGCCCCAGAACCTACGTAAAAATGGTTGTCTCAGTGCTGAGGATGTGGAGACCGGGGATGCCTCAAACTCAACTGGCTAGCCATGGCTAACCCAATTAGTGGGCTTCAGGCTAATAAGAGACCCTGTCTCAAAGGAGGCGCACACACACATAAGACTATCCACTTATCACTTCTTAATTATTTTGTTTCATTTTATCTTGCTGTATGCCTGGAAGTTATTTATATCCATGGTCTCTGTGTGACAAGACATTCTCACGGTGGCTACTGTGCCCTTGTTCCTAGCTCCCAGTGAGTCATCTGAGATGGACCACAGTGGGAATGCTCCCACCGCAGATGCTTGCAGAAACCATCTCCCAAGGCTCTCACTGCCTCCCTCCCCAGCTCCTTTCACCCAGGATTCTTCCCCCACCAGCTCCCACACAGTGGAACCCAAAGCACACTTGGAAGAAGCTCCTTGGGTGGGACAATGTTCAAACAAAGGTAAGGGACATCCCAGGTCACCTTTGGGTTCTGAGAATTCATTCTTGTGCCCTAAAGGTCTGTAGATGCCTCTGGAGTCACGTGAAAGAGACTTGGTCCTTCTGTGTTTCAGTCTTATCTCCTATAAATTGAGGGACACAGCACGCCTGAGCCCCTGGAATCAGTTCCTAGCATCACAGACTTGACCGTTTCTGGAACATTCCCCATTGCTTGACTGAAATGGCTACTGAGAAAGCTGATACTCGAGGCCTTTGTGCAGTGTCTGGCACTCAAAAGGGGCGTTCACAGTTGCTACCTGTAATGATGATTGGCAGAAGGGAGTTCAGCCCAAAACATTATTGTGATGGTTTGTATATGCTTGGTCCAGGGAGTGGCACTATTAGAAGGTGTGGCCCTGTTGGAGTAGGTGTGACTTTGTTGAGTAGGTGTGTCACTGTGGGTGTGGGCTTTAAGACCCTCATCCTAGCTGCCTGGAAATCAGTATTCTGCTAGTAGCCTTCAGATGAAGAAGTAGAACTCTCAGCTCTTCCTGCACCATGCCTGCCTGGATGCTGCCACGTTCCTGCCTTAGTGATAATGGACTGAACCTCTGAGCCTGTAAGCCAGCCCCAATTAAATGTTGTCCTTATAAGAGTTGCCTTGGTAATGGTGAATGTTCACAGCAGTAAAACCCTAAGACAATTATCTTCTTCTTCTTTTTTATCTTTTACAGATTTCTTTTTCACCTTAAGAGACTCCTATGTGTTCTTTGTAGAAAATTTCAAAAAACCTCATTAGGACCCTACGAACATTGTGGTGGTCTAATCTTTTCCCTAGACTTCAGGAGTGTCCACGCCCACCAATCCTTGAATAGGATGTTCTTATTTGTAGCCCAACAGACCTTAGCAGGTTTCTCTGCCCCACTGCAGCTGATATCATCAGATGTGCGGGGACAGCTGGTGTCATCATCGTTATGGAAGGCCATTAGCATTGGGCACAGCGTCTATGTTGTTGACATTTTGTTCTTATTCTAGAAGGATCCATCAAATCCTTTCACAGTGTAGACATTTTGATGAGCACATATAAAACACAAGGCATAGAGCCGTAGGGTATGAGGGTACCAGGAGCCTTGCCCTTATGAGTGAGCTGAGAGTTACTAGTTACTAGGATAAGAATATATATTTAAAACAAAATATAGGTTTTTTTTCTTTATCTATTTTGAGACAGGGCGATGCTCCTGTCTGGCTCAGGCTGACCTGGAACGTCTAGGCTCAGGTGTTTCTCCTGCTTCAGTCTCTGGAACTATGGCTTTCTTTAGTCAAGTGGAGTTCTTTGGCAAGACAAATCTCTTTGTCTTTTCTGACATGTCAAAGTGACAAGGAGAAAGGGCAGATCCTGTGGTGAGCACACACCCAAGGTGCTGGCCAGAGAGGCATAAAATGGCCTTTCCTGAAGCTGCTCCTCTGTGGGCATCCTTCCTCCCAGGCGTCCAACCATGACAGACCTTTCTCTTGTGCCTAACTGTTGGCCTGTAACCTGGCTCAGAGCTGGAGCACACACTGTGGATTGATCTGCTTGGATCTCTAGAGCTGGAGCAATTGTTTTTATTTAATTACTTTTTATTTTTATATCTGTCCATCTGCCCACCTATTTATCACCAATCATCTATCATGTATCTATATCAATCATACCTATCTATCATCTATTAGTTATCTATCTATCTATCATCCATCTATTATCTATCATCCATTTATCAATCATCTATCAATCAATTATCTATCAGGTATCTATATCAATCATATCTATCTATCATCTATCCATCTATCATCTATCTATCTATCTATCTATCTATCTATCTATCTATCTATCTATCATCTATCTATCATCTATCATGTGGGCATATGTGTGTGAGCATAACCACAGCATGTGTGTAGACACCAGAGGACAACTTGTAGGAGTCCATTCTCTCTTTTGACCTTGTGGGTTCTGAGGACTGACCTCAGGTTAGCAAGTGCTCTTACCTGCTGAGACATCTTGCCAACCATAGAGGATTTTTTAAAAAAGGATGATTCTGATGACAGGAGGCTATGCCTTTCCTCTGACCTCAGGATCTAAGCTCTCCAATGCCATCTTGTGCTCTTGTCCTGATGCTCTGTGCTTTTGCTCACTCTGCATCCCTGTCCCTGCAGTGGGACCTCTGCTGTCAGCTGTGGCAGTGGGAGTACAGAGCGGGCCCTGCCCACGGCCCCCAGACACTGAGCTGCAGTCCCGTCACTGTTTGCCTCTAGACAGTTTGGTTGTGGTTGGGTCTCAGGCGATACAAAGGACCCTAGGAACATCAGTTAGTTACAGAATTCGGATGTGACCAGCTTTTCCAGGTTCTTTGTTATCTTTATGCTGAAATCCCAGCACTTGGTGTTAAACACTCAGCCGCCAGCTCCAGCCTCACATTCTTGGGTTCCCTTGCTCTTCAGTGTTCTGACCGCTCTCACTATGAGATGCTGCTTCACTGCAGGCCCCATGGCAGTGGGTAAGGGATCAGAACTAAGTCAAGACAATGCTCCCTTCCCTGTTTTATTCTATTGACAGGCACTTACTATGTGGACCCAGACTGGCCTCAAACTCAGAATCCTGCTTCCACCTTAGTGGTACTGGGATTACGGGCTGTTCCACCCAAATGTTGTTCCTTTCCCTCTAAACTTGTCCCCAGTATTTCCTTACAGTAAAATCACTTTAACACACCTACCTCTGTCAGCCACAAGCAAGGTAGTCTTATTTTTTTCTGAGATACTATGTAGCCTTGGCTGGCCTGGCATTCACTACCTAGACCAGGCTGACCTTGAACTCTCGGAGATCAGCCCGCATCTGCTCCACAAGCCTTGGAATTAAGAGTGTGCATCACCATGCCTGGCCTCTTTCAGCTCCTTTGCCTCCTGTTTCCTGTGACAAACGCTTCTTCGCTAGCATTGTTTTCATTTGAATGTTCATATATTTTGGGCTGGTCTCATCTGAAACTCAGCAAGCACCCCCATCCCTAGAATGCTCACAGGTAGGAACCAGAGGATCTTGGGTTGAAGAGTGAACCAGGAGGGGCAGGCCAGGTGTCTGCGGCGAGCTGGTCCAGGCTGGCAGCGGCAGGAGTGTGTGACAAACTTGCCAAGATCTGCACAGCCAGTCAGTTTCATCACCGCAGACCTAGTCATGAGCTTTAAGTTCAAGAAACCAAAGAGAGGCCATCTTCCCTACACAACGCTAACATGAGTCTCCCAGAATGCAGATCTGGCCAAAGCTTCAAGACAGTTTCCTGTGATTTACTTTTGGTGACAGATTTGTTTTCCAACAATGGCTGCAGGTCTTTCCAGTCCCACGGGAGTACACTGCTCTGGAAATGGGTCCTCAGCCCTCCCTCAGCCGAGCTGACACAACATTGAACAGAATCTAATCGTGTCAAGTGTCACTCAAATGGCAAATCGCAAAACACTCAGAGATGCTTGGTTGTCTTAAGCGGCAATGTGCTGGGATGGTTTGTTACAGCGTGTTTATCTATTCTTGCCCGAACCAAATGTTTTTCTTGTGGCCTGTGATTCTGTGTTAAAACTGTGACAGGCCCTGCTCAACTGGAATGGTTGTTCATGGTTCTTCTTCAGTGTATGCTGAACTTTTGAGTTCTATTTCTCCATCTCTGTGCCTATGTCTGTGTCTCTCCCCTTGGGAGCATAGCCAATGGGTGGAGATATTTGTCCTGTGGCTGAGTGTGCCCTTCCTCTATACTCTAGAGGTGGGAGTCCTCATGGTTCTGTATCTGGGATTCCCTTCTGCTTGCCAGCTCCTTCATGGGGTAGAACTTTCTGCCTTGTGGTATGGGAATTTTCCCAAGGCTCTTAAGCTCCAGTGTGCTCTCTCTCCTCTATCTATCATCTATCTATCTATCTATCTATCTATCTATCTATCTATCTATCTATCTATCATCTATCTCTATCTATCTATCATCTATCTATCTATCTATCTATTATCTATCATATCATCTATCTATCATCTATCTATCTATCTATCTATCTATCTATCTATCTATCTATCTTCCTCCATCTGCCCCCCTCCCACTCAAGACCAGGAGAGATGGTTCAGGGGTGGCTCTTCTAGAGGACCCAGGTTCCCAGCACCCTCACGGAGGCTCACAACTACCTATAACTCCAGTTCCAAGGGATCCAACACCCTCTTCTGTCCTCACACATGTGGTGGACAAACATACATGCATGCAAAACACTCCTATATATAAAAATAAGATAAAATAAATTTAAAGAAATTACTTATTTGTTTACATGGGTGTGCATGTGTTTGGTGTACACACCCACACTGCGTACTTTTGGAGGTCAGGGCATCACTTCTACAGTTTGGTTCTCTCCTGATACCATGTGGGACCTGGGGTATGAACACAAATCATCAGGATTGGCAGCAGGTGCCTTTACCACTGGGCCATCTGGCCTGCCTCTCGCCTCAAATATCTCTGGCCCTCTGATTTAGTTGTTTGCCAATGTTCTTCCCACACTCAAACAATGACCCATAGGGCAGTGGGTGAGACTACATCACTGTTTTGGGTCACCTATCTGAGACTAGCCCTATAGATCAGGCTAGCTCAAACTCACAGATCCGCCTGTCTCTGCCTCTCAAGTGCTGGGAATAAAGACGTGCACCACCACCTCCCAGCTTAAAGAAGAATGTTTCAGCGTGGTATCAGTGTTTTCTTCATTAACGGTTGCTGTTGGGACCTTCATTGTCCTGCCAGCCCCTGTAGAGAAAGCTTGAGCCCCATCTTATCCGTCTCGTGGTGACAGGTCCCAGGCCCAGCGCCAACCCTTTCTGGACCATATGTCTATGTACACTCATTGTGATACTTCACTACACTGAGGACATCAACCTAGCCTATGGGATTCTAAAGGAAGGAAACAAGTTTTTGGGAAGAGCAAAACTGTAGAGAGCTTGCCATCATGCTTGGGCAGGGACTGAGCCTGGCACCGAGGAAGAAAAAAAAAATTCCTGTGTTGGCAAACCTTATTTTGAAGTGCCAGGGATAGAACCCAGGGCCCTTTGCACATTAGTCAAGGGCTCTACCACAGAGTTACACCTTTAGGCTGATGATCTTGAAAATATAAGCTGAAGGCAAAAAAAAAAAAAAACCAAAAAAAAACCAAAAACCAAACAAACACCACCCTCTAAAACTACATTAAGGCTCCTTGTGGATACACTGGGTTTTAGAGTTTGTGTCAGTGTCATGAATGATCTTCTCTGGTCCTGAAGTGTCCTTGTCTTGTGCACCAGGAAGCATGGTGGTTCTCCTTCACTGAGTTCCATTTATCCAGGGTAGGGGCTCCCCTGTAGGATCCCGTATGCTCTGTAAGTGTGGGTGCTCAGAGAGGAGAAATGGGCCCTGCCAGCGATGGAGCAGCGCTGGGAATCTGGAGCATGCGGCCTTTTGTCCTGGCCTGGGAGCCCCAGTGTTCTTTGAGGGTCATGCTCGCCTGAGGTATGTTCTCAAGGTGTGGCCAGAGCCAAAACAACAAGATGAAGCCTCAAAGGTCAGCCCCAGCGTGGCTATTACTCTCATACCAGACTTTCATCTTGAAACTGACAGGCGCCTTCATGCCTGCAGTTCCTCTGCCTTTTCAGATGCAGTGGTGTGGGAAGCTCAGCTCTGCTCAGCGAGCAGCTCCCCGAGACACAGCAGCTTTACCCAGTGTCTCTAATGAGAATGGACTAAACATTGTTAGAGTTTCCCACAATGCCCCTTTCCTCACGGAGTTTCTCTGAGCACCAACCTGGGGTCCTTTACATTTTAATTAGTGCAGTGAACTGCTAAGTTCCAAGTTGAGTCCCCGTGATATTCAGGAACATGGGGTGAGTTCTTGTGTAGGTTAAGGATGTCTGAGGAGAATAGAGATTATAGGGAAACAGTCTACCTTTCTTTACAAGGCCTTGTTTTGCATCCCTGAAATCTCAGATGCAGCTATTACAATGAGGTCCTGTTGTAGAGAGAGCTGGCCTTTTATCACCACTTAAAATCTAATTAATCCATATTGAAGCACAAAGATTTCTGTTGTACGTTAGGGTGAGGGGTCATAGAGACTTCTTTGTTCATCTTCAGACTTATACTTGTCAAGCATTGGGGATATAATTTTACCAGGCAAATTGGAAGGTAACAGATCAAATCCTTATCAGAGAGCCTAACTCATAGTTTTTAACAGAGTCCTTCACCCTTTACATGAAACACTATATTCAAGAGGAACAAAAACGTATTTCAGAGTGCTCAGAGAGTTAATGACCAAAGCTTATACTCTGGACAGCATAGGCTCAGGATCATTACACCCCTGACAACCACAGAGGACAGCGGATCCTATAGAGTGGCTGAGCTGTAACATCTATCCCGATGGCTTTCATCTTCAGAACAGCCATGCAATGGTGGGGCTTTCTCTGTCATTGCTAGGATGGGTTCTAGCCATCATTACCACATATCTGCCACACTGGAAGAACCTCAACCTGGAGCTGAACGAGATGGAAAACTGGACCATGGGGCTCTGGAAATCCTGCGTCATCCAGGAGGAAGTCGGGAGGCAATGCAAGGACTTTGACTCCTTCCTGGCCTTGCCAGCAGAACTGCAGATCTCCAGGATCTTGATGTCCCTGTCGAATGGGCTGGGGCTGCTGGGCTTGCTGGCCTCTGGCTGTGGCCTGGATTGCTTGAGGCTGGGAGAGACCCAGAAGGATCTGAAGAAGCGACTGCTCATCCTGGGAGGGATCCTGCTCTGGACCTCGGGTCTGACGGTCCTGGTGCCTGTGTCCTGGGTGGCCCACATGACAGTGCAGGAGTTCTGGGATGACACCATGCCTGAGATTGTGCCCAGGTGGGAGTTTGGGGAGGCCCTGTTCCTGGGCTGGTTTGCTGGCTTCTGCCTGGTGCTCGGAGGGTGTGTGCTTCACTGTACAGTCTGCTCCAGGCCAGCTCCTCCAGCCCCGGGCCACTATGCAGTGGCAGGACCTCGAGATCACGGTTCATACCTGGAAAATGGAACTGCACAGCCTAAAGTGTAAGCCACCAGCAGGGCCAAGTCGTGTCCTTAATCAGCGATGACAAAAAAGGTCTCTGTTGTGTTGTTATGTAATTCAATCGTACTGCTCACGGTTTTTTCATTCAATAACTCCTTTTAATTTTTTTCTATATTAGAGATTTACTTT
Organism: Mastomys natalensis; assembly: GCA_021653895.1. NCBI lineage: Eukaryota > Metazoa > Chordata > Mammalia > Rodentia > Muridae > Mastomys > Mastomys natalensis. The sequence continues at coordinate 464,906 of JAJTUV010000012.1, forward strand.
TCAAATCTGAATGAAAGGAAGTCTATAACAAATTTATTTTGACAAACATTACATAGTTATGTGTGAAAAAAAAAAAAAAAAACAACCTGTCATTGATTTGGTTATTTGAGCCTGTGTATGCTGAGGGTTGTCCAAAATAGTCTAGTGCTTCCATGAGCTCACTTCATGGGAAAGCTGCGTTGCTGTCGTGGCTGGAAAGGATAATTATGTTCTACTTCCTAAAGAGAATAATGACAATCTGCACTCAAGTATTAGAAGAGCCACAGGGGTCTCCAAATGTCATTTCCATTGTGGGTCTGCTATTTAAACAAAAGTAGTTTGTGTTTAGATATTCCCAACAGCCTGGTGAACCGTATGAGGCTTTTTGGAGGCTGGATGATTCTGGGTGTTCTGGATGGACCACCAGAACACCAGGGTCCTTACTAAGTAGCTAATCTCTGCTCTCATCTCTTTCCTCAAAAGCTTCAAATTTAAAAAGAAAAAGAAAACAAAGGGAAAAAAAAAGCATTTTTAATCTTTTTTTTTTTTTTTTTTTGCTATCTAGATTCTGTCTGTGCATTTGTCAGAATGAAAACTCCTGTGTCCAGTTAAGAAGGACAGATGTGGGGCTGTATCATGGAGTGGTGAGCAGTTCAAGAAAGCATATTTCAGTAAAGAGGCAAAAAGCAAAAATTCCCCCAATACACAAAGCAGGTCAACTGCTTCTGGCTTACGCACTTGAGTGATCCTACTACAGGGGTGGAGGGAAGAGCGAGCTGCCCTTGTGCAACACTGTTTCACGTGCTCCATAGTCAATGTAGCCAAAGAGACTTTTCCAAACAGGCCTGATTTCAAGTCTAGAGGGATTTCTGATAAGATTGATTTATTTGGTTAAGAAATACTTCTCTCTGAACCTCTCTTTCCCCAGTGATGGTAACACCCAGTATTATCATAACACATACACACTGAAATGTGAGAGCTATTTAACTGATGAAAATCTGACAGGTGTAATTAGCCCAGCACAAAGCAGAGGGAGTTGAACCCAGACCTTCAATTAAACACTTTTTTCACATTCAGACTTAATTCTCTGACTTGTTAGGAACGATGGGAATGAGAAAGCCCAGGTAAACCATCACAGAGAGGATTAGCGCTGCCTGACCCAAGTGCCCTGCACAAAACTGAGCCCACAGGACACAAACACGGCCCTGGGCCACTCCTTAGCATGACTGGTTCATAGCAGCGTTTCCCTGTCCGCGTCTGAAACCTTTTCAACATGGACTCAAAACAATAGCAGATCTGGCAAGCGTCCTCCTATACACACAATGCAAAACCATGTCTGAGCTCAAGTGAGAAGTGTCACACTTTTTTACAGCAAGCGTGGGGCAGGAGTTGGACTGGCTCAGGCCCTCAGAACGTTCTAATGGGCTTAGTCTTCCGTACGGCAACGCAGTCGGCTGCACTTCTGCTTGCCCTGCTGGGATGGGTTTTATCCTGCCTTACAAACTACTTGCCACACTGGAAGAACCTCAACCTGGAGCTGAATGAGATGGAAAACTGGACCATGGGGCTCTGGAAATCCTGCGTCATCCAGGAGGAAGTCGGGAGGCAATGCAAGGACTTTGACTCCTTCCTGGCCTTGCCAGCAGAACTGCAGATCTCCAGGATCTTGATGTCCCTGTCGAATGGGCTGGGGCTGCTGGGCTTGCTGGCCTCTGGCTGTGGCCTGGATTGCTTGAGGCTGGGAGAGACCCAGAAGGATCTGAAGAAGCGACTGCTCATCCTGGGAGGGATCCTGCTCTGGACCTCGGGTCTGACGGTCCTGGTGCCTGTGTCCTGGGTGGCCCACATGACAGTGCAGGAGTTCTGGGATGACACCATGCCTGAGATTGTGCCCAGGTGGGAGTTTGGGGAGGCCCTGTTCCTGGGCTGGTTTGCTGGCTTCTGCCTGGTGCTCGGAGGGTGTGTGCTTCACTGTACAGTCTGCTCCAGGCCAGCTCCTCCAGCCCCGGGCCACTATGCAGTGGCAGGACCTCGAGATCACCGGCAGCATCTGGAGCTGAAACAAGCCAAGCCAGAAATCTAAGCCCGAGGGGTCAGTGGCATCTCTGATCTCACTCAGCTGGTAGGCTCTCCTGCTATAATCACCTCTACTGACTGTGCTTTTGATTTTCTGAAATGCATACTTCCCTCCTGTGGCTATTACCCTCCTCAGATACAAGTTCTTTCTACAAGTGAGAAAAGCGCTTTCTATACAGAGGCCAAGTGAGTCAGGACCTATGGATGGAATCTGTCATTACTGCGTATGAGCTTTGCAAAACTTTTAAAGTAGGCTGTGACTGTGCGCACACACAGGGCACCAGTAAATAAAACATTATCTGAGCACTTCTGTTATCAAGAGCAATTATTTGGGAAACAGATGTGACTGCAGATCGCGTACTTTCCGGTGTCTAAGGTAACTTAGGAAGCTAAGGTCTCAGTGAATACTTGTTTAAAATATGTGACAACTGATGACAGTTAAAAAAAAAAATCCTTAGACTCAGAGGTGAGAGAGGGGACACCTCTTTTTCAAAGACCTTTCTACATCAGACACATTCATCTTTGCCTCTGAGCTGAGCAGGGCAATCTCAGAGGGAGAATTTTGTCACATAAAAGCCCTCCTGTTTCTGTGCCCTGTGTTGCACAGTGGAATGTCCTGCTGGCCTTGGCTCGGTGGCAGAGGGCAGGACTGGTGCCTGTGGGCACAGTGCCTCCTGGGCTGGTGCCCTTCTCTTGGAGCACACTGTCAGCTTGGGTAGTTTAACAGGGGACCACATACCGCCAGTCCTTGTTTCCCTTCAGCAATGAAAATGTCCCATCTCATTTATGGATATAGTCTAAACAAGAATTATTCACCCCAAACTTCTGGCTTGAGGAATTCTTCATGGAGCATTTTATATTTGCTCAATACATGTTTCAAGTAGATTCTTGTATTTGTGCCAATCAGGGAAATAAACTGAACAATAAGCAACATTAAAATGCGGTATTAGGAAATATGTATTGTTTTAAAAAGAAAATCACTGAATTTGCTTTTCATCCACAGACACATGGCAGTGCAGCGACGGGATTAATCTGGGTGATGCATTTGCATACTTTTACAAATAGGACAAGTGAAAATAGAAACATATTCAGAATTTAACCTGATTAAATATTTAGTTCAGTCCTGAGCTTCTCATATTTTTAATACAATATAAATACATAGCAAAAAAAAGTTTAAATGTGTTTAATCTGTATACTACAGAGACTCAGCTAAACTTTGTTCATTTGGCAAGTTAACATTCTCTTTGTACTTGTAACACTTGAGTCTGATACACAAAATTGTAATATACTGATAATCCAAACTTGAGAGCTAAATATTAAATTCTTTTTACCCTGTGCAGAGTAAATTCTAAGTTTAAAAATACTTTTAATAATATTAAAAGTTTTATTTGTCCATATGGTTTTGTGATCAAGTTAGTAAAAAAAATTTTTTTTCTTTCTTTAATCATTTGGGTCAATACAAACGTGACAGACCTACAAAAAGCTGCCTGTAAGTACACAACACTATTGCTGACTTTTAGAGTGTGGAGAAAGGATTCTATTGGAATGAATAGTTTCTCTCACGTTAGAAATGAGCATGTTTTATAAAATAAAACCAAAGTCCCTCAGTCACAACTCTGGACTACCAGCCTGAGACACACTTTATTCTTTAATACTCATCTGACACTTTTTGTATTACAAAAAGTTAGCAATAAATCCGATGAAGATCCTAAAGCTGTAAATACTCCAATATAGCCTCTTGTAAGCCCGGCATTTAAGATGGCCAGAACCCAACTATATATTAAACAGAACATAAATAAGACCGTAAATAAATAAATGAAGAAAATAAAATCGTACGGTACAACTCCACAAAATTCTATGAACATTTTCACCAAACTATGACACTGAAGACAGCTGGCCTTCATTTAGAGCTATATTGAGTCAACCTTGCTGCTCAATTTGACCCTGACCAGGAAGGACAGACAGCATGCCCCTTCCTCCAGTCGCCTACAGGGCACTGGGCAGCATGGGAGGTCTGTGTTCAGCCCCACGCCAGATTTCTAAGAGTTCCGAGCAGTGTCCTGTCCAGTTGAGGAGCTGGGGACCAGCTGTGGGGCATTTAGGGGAAAATGATCACGTTTTAGGTGGTAACTTGATAGCTGAAATTCTGGCTGAGTATGAACTTTGATTCTGATAAAAATGAACTCTCTAAAATATACAGATTCAAGAAAATTAAAAATCCTTACTAATGGGGATTCCAGCAGATCATAACTTTTTTAAAACAGATTTTTTTCTTGCCTTTCTTCTATTAATTCCTATAAAATTATTTTGCATTAAAAAAATAAAAATAATTTACCTTGCTATATAAGATGGCTCACCAAAACACGGCTTCTTCCAGTACGACAGAGTACGTGAGTGTGGTTTATATTACCTAAAAAAGTATTTAACACGTTTATGCTGTCTAAGCTATACTGAGTATTTTTTTTAAAAGAAGTGTGCCCGGGGTCTGGTAAGTTAAAACCTAGCCTGGAGAACATGGCACTTTGACCACTTTGTATGTCAGTTTGCTTGTTCATCCAGAATATATATATATATATTAAATGGTCCAGTCCACACCCTTTGTTTCTGCATCCAACTACCCTTCATGCATCCCTGACAGAATCCCTTGAAGACAGCAGCTACAAAATAATTTCTAGTGAGTGTAGAAACCCGATGACAAACTCTCTTGTTTGGTAAGTTTGATCTCATTACGATGCGCCCTGTCCTCAGCTCTCCTCTAATGGATATGGGTGTGTCCTCTCTGTACTGCCTGTGCTGTCATCAGAGGCCAGGGCCACCACAGTCTCCTTGGTAGGCTAGACCCTGACTTGAAGCCCTGCAGATTCAGTCTGTGATAGCAGCAGTGGCCAGGCAAGCATTTGCTGGGTCTCCTCAATGTTTTTGAAAGCTGCCCCTCGGCCCCTGCCCCATCCCATTCCCTCTCTGCCCCCAATGCCTCTCTAGAGCAGGAGTACACCTCTGCTTCTCATACTCCTGCCCTTAGCTTTCATCCGCTGATCTTTCTCTAGACACGTTTGAGGGCAGAAGGGTTTTGCAGAAACAAGGTGGTCAGACGTGGGCGATGGAAGGAACTGGCGGGTGTTCCAGGTGGGCTCAGAGATGCTCACTCGAGTTCACTCGGATGGAATGTGGCTCTCTAGCTCAGGGGTATGCTGTGGCACCAGCTTCAGGGCTTCGGACAGCTGCCTGCTGCCGTCGGCTCAGCAGGCACACACCGGGCACGTGTCACCTGTGTTCCATCCTACAGGGAAGCCCAGTGGTAACATGTACATACTGTACAACACTTGTGGACCAGATTACCCCAGGTTTGTTATGTGATTTTTTTTTTTCTTCTCAAAGCATGTAAGTGTTACATTCAAAGTACTTTACAAATGAACCTGATGAAACTGGTGTGAAACGGAAGCTCTTCAAGAGTTGACAGTTATGTTACAGGAAATACAAGTCCCGCCCCCGACAAAAAAAAAAAATAAAAACAACAACAAAAAATAAATGTTCAGTCTTCGACACTCCCTTGGAAAGTGAGCAGCTGAGAAGCGGTGTCGAGCCGCAGGGTCACACATCGTCAGCCGGCAGGGACGGGATGCTGATCCTCGCTCGTGTGAAGTAGGCAATCTTCTCCCTGAAGGTAGAGGGGGAGAAGACCACTTAAATATGATGGTGGAAATTCTGAGAGGCCCAAGGCTATCTTCACAACCCCAGACACTATCAACAATTTTTCTTTGTATAGCTGTTTTTTATTTAGTGTATGTGTAGGGGTGCGCATGCTACGGTGTTGGAGTCAGTCCTCGCCTTCCTCCTGGTGCACCCCGGGGGTTGGACTCAGACCATCAGGTGTGGTAACAGAGGCCCTTTCTCTCTGAACCATCTCCCCAGGCTGAGTCTTCCTTGGTTTAAAGCTGGTAGCACATTACAACCCCTCTGGCTGTAAATCCTCTACAGACAAAGCTAGTAAGTTCCCCTCAGAAGTTCCAACTGAAAAGTGTCTGTAATCCACCAGGGTAGGTCTTAGGCTATGATCGGGTATTTCAAGCCAGGGTAGGAGAAGATTCAAAAGGGCCAATATCCTGACCTGAAATTCCCAGAGACCTTGTGGAATGCATGCTAACAGGAAGCTTGTTACACAGCGCCCTTTATGCCTGGCTCTGCTCCCTAAAGGACGAGCTAGGATGTTAGAGACAATGGACAGCGTGGTCATGATGGATGTCTGGGTGGCCACAAGCCCTGCTGACACCTGCCTTAGAGTCGCATGGAATCTTTGTTGGCTGGCCTCACCTTCGCAACATGACACCCAGGGATACAAGAGACTGTAGGGCTGAGCCTGGGCCCCACCTGTGGCTGTCACAGGTGCCACTGGTCCCAGCGTGGTGCACCTTATCTCACCCACCGAGCCTGCTCATCACTTGCCTTGTGAAGCAATAAGTTGGTTTCTTTGTTTTTCTCCTTTTGGTAAAAGAGAGCTCTGTAGTGTGTACCTTCATCCGCTGGGATAAGAGGCGCGTGCCACCACACCAGGACAGGTGGGCTTCTTATGGGGAACAGGAATGCTTCTGCGTTCTTTGAGTTTTAACAAGGGGAAGTTGTAAGATTTTCCACAGCTGACAACGCTGCTTCCTGTGCTCCATGGCTAAAGCACCGAGGAACAGCACTTCCTGCAAGTGCCACAGTGGCTGTCTAGCTCAATGGGCAGGGAAACCCAAGCCCTTTACCTCACAAACAGGACCTTCGACACCTCCACATTCCTGTGCCTGACTGCAGCTGCTGTATCCCATCTTCAGTGGGTCCCACACTCAAAGTTCTCCCCCGCTGCCATGAGCCCCCCTTTCTTGCTTCCACATAGCCTTTCTTCTGATTTGTCTCCACAACTTAAAAGCTTTTTTTACACTTCCTTTTACATTTATTTATTTGTGTGTGCATATAGGCACGTGAGTGTGTGTGTGTGTGTGTGTGGTGTGTGTGTGTTTTATGTGTACAGGTGAGCAGGGCATGTGCGGAGGTCAGGGCACAGCTGTGAGAATTAGTTTTCTCTTTTTCCTGTGTGGGTTCCAGGTTTTGAATTCAGGTCACCAGGCTAGTTGTAAGCACCTTTGTGCACAGAACCGTCTTGTTGGCCTAACTTAGAAGCTCTCTAAGGGCTTCTCTATGAAAACCTAAGCCAGAACTAAGGTGAACCTTTTCCTGTGACCCTCCTACCACTTGGCCATCATCTGACATGATCTCTGTGGCCTGTGTGTCACAATCTGGGGACATGTTAATTCTCTTTTCTGTTCTGTTTCAGTGTCCCAACAGTCTGTCCTGCCAGTCCTCAGTTCTAGGACCGCACTGGTCTGACCCTCCCCTGTTCCCTGTGGGAGCGGCCACACTGCGCCTGCAGGCTCCTCCTTTGCATCTCTGCGATAACTTCCCACATTAACCTGCTTTCTGGTTTGATTTCTGACTGTCCACAGGCTGGAGTGTCAGTGCTGTCTCACAGCATGGTTAACCCAGGCAGGATGCAGGAAGTCCTCACTGCACTCCTCTCCTCAGTTCTCCACCTCAGTCTCGTTTTCCACTGTGCCCTGCATACCCGCTCCCACAGGCTCCCTACTCGAGGCCTGGCTCCCTCAGTACCAGAGCCACAACTGAAATCCTTTGCTGTGGGGTCTGAGTCCTGCTCTACCTGAGAACTGTCTTCTCAGACGGGAGGCCTCTTTAGGAGTAGGAACTGTGCGTGCGTTCTCTTGCTGTACTGTAGGGGGCACGGTGTATGTGTGAGGAGAGAGAAGAAGGGTGCCAAGAAATGTCCAGAAAATGGGTGACCAAAACCCCCAAGACCTGCGATGTTTGTGTATCTGTCTAAATCCTGGAACAAACTTTCTCAATGAGATGTGCTCATGATGGTAAGTTCTGAGGAGAACGACTCTATTATGTCTGGAACCTCCCAGTGGGTGTCACCTCGATGGAGCTCATGAGGGGATACCATGTAGCGGTCCTGTGAAGCATTTACCTGAAGGACTGCACCTGCCGAGGCCCTTCTCGATTCTGTTCCCGTAGCCGGCACAATCCTTGGAGACCTGCCTCATCAACCACTCTGCAGTCAGGTCTTGCTTCTGCTCTTCTTTTGTCTGTTCAGCCTGGCAAGCAAACACAAATTGAAACTTGAAGACACGCCACAGGCTAAGCTGAGGAGGCCAAGTAGGCAGTCAAGGGTGTCTTCTGCTGGTAGCAGAGGACAACACCACACACTCAGCTCATGCCAAAGGGAGGAAGCACCGCCTGATCCAGGGTGAGTTCATTTAATCACATTTAAGATTTTACATCTGGAAAACCTAAGACCTCTCAAAACCAAAAAAAAAAAAAAAAAAAAAACAACCCAAAACAAAACAAAGTAGCAACAACAAACCCCAAACAACAAAACATAAATCTGAAAACTACCAGCACTCTTTTAAGAAACTGAACTGGTACCTTTTGGTAATACACTTGCCCAACTCTTTCTCCCTTCCCTTGTGTCCCTGTGTTAGCCAGTTAAAAAGTTCACTAGTGCACAGCAACCTACCAAGCAATAACACACATGTAAGCTCAAAGACCCGACACAGGAGCATTCTCAGTGCCCACCTTCCTTTAAGAACCTTCTGGAATAGTTCTCACTGCTGACTAACAATTTACCAAAATTCATTTTCTTGTGACTGCTGGTAACGCACGCTGCCGCGCACAACACACACATACACACACACACATACACACACAGACACACACACACACACACACACACACCGGTCGCACACACACCCAAATGGACCATAATGTTACTCATTAATGACTGCTTCCACGTCTTGGTCATTTGGTGACCTAATCAGCAGATACGTATTGCTGGCCTTCAGTAAGAACAGTCTATGTCAGTGACGAAGAACAGACTCTGGGGTAATATTGTCTGACTTCAAATCCCCGTTCGTTCACTTCCTAGCTGAGAGTCTGGGCAAGGGCCTGGCTGGGCCCTGGGCCTCAGTGTCTTTGCAAGTACTTCAAAGGTTTGTTTGAGGTTTAGATGAGCCAATCTACCTAAACCATTCGGCACCTGAGCCAACACCTCACTCAATCTCTTGTCTCCTGTTAGCATTTCCTGCAGGCTGCAGTCTAACAGAAGGCAGGGCAGAGCTGTGAACAAACCAGATGAAGTTTAATGAACAAGAAAAACGAGAAAAGGGTAGAAAGTGTAATATGTATAAAAATTAAGAAGTGCTCTTTTCACCCCAGGTGATGAACACACTGCCCGCTGTCGCTGCGGTCAGAGAGTTCAGTCAGCTTCCCCTCCTCATGGAGTCTCCTCAAGGTCCTGGGCTGCGTGCCCTTCCTCAACAGCCATTATGGAACTGGCTTAGTTTCTGCTCTCCCCACAATGAGAGCACCCGGGACTTTAGAGAACAGGACAACAGTATTATTAATATCTTTGGCATTATTTCAGGGTAGCATAACTTTCAAAAGTGTTAGCTTATGTATCACTTGAAGGTTTTTTTTCCTTTTCTTTTTAAAACAAAACACCACCACCCTCTAGCACCCAGGCACTCTGGCATGTTGACAGAGAGACAACCTGAGGAAGAACAGAAATTTCTGCTTCTTAGGAAGAACAGAGTCCTCCCTCAGTCCGCCTCTGCCTCTCCTCTGGTTCAGGACAACCGGCCACTCTCTATGCTTCAGACTCCAGAGTGACTAGCCTTTCATTTACATGGTGGGCGCCTGGCCTGCAGAAGGCTCAGTAACTCACAGCCACATTAAGCGCCTGATAAAACAGGGAACACAATAGTCTCAATTTACCGTCCTCGGCTTCTTGCTTCTTCCTAAGGGGGGAGTACAATCCGAGAACACTAACGTTTGGGTTATTATGAGCTATAAAGGAGGCTTTCCGCTGCCATCAGGAGAGTTATGGAGGATGACCCTGAGAGTTGATGGGGGAGGCAGGTCCAGCGTCTGCCACTGACTTAAGCACTGCTTCTCCAGGGCGCAGAGTTCTTATGGCCATTGGCAGGGTCATTGGTAGGCACTTTATGATGACGCGAGGAGAATGTTGCAGACCCCAGCACGCGCGTGCCTGCGTGCATGTATGTGTGCGTGTGCGTCTGTGTGTGAACGGTCAGGCTGCTGTGTCCATGAGCACGCTGTCCAGGGGGTGTGAAGGAGAAGAGGGGGCAGAAGAGTCACCTGTGGTGAGTGTCTACTTCTGCAGCCATAACCAAAGTTTCACTGCTGCACAGTTCGGATTGTCAGAGCTGTTTATTTCAGATGTGGGGAAAACGTACAGGATACATGTGGCTTATCCACTCACAGAGTTGGTAACATTAAACACAAAAAACCTCTTGTGCTCAGGGACTCAAGCCATTTTTAAAGCTGTATAAATGGGCCTTGTTGTGTGAGCCCTGCATTGCTGCTTGCTGCAAAGCTGTCACAGGCAGAGGGCGCAGTGACAAAGTGTGTGGAGGGTTGGCACCAGCTATGACAGGAAGTCCTTCCTCCAAAACTCAAGTTGCAATTTAACTGTCCTTGTGACACCATTAAGAGGTGGGGCCTTTGAGGGGTGTCAGACTCGGGACCTGCCCAGTCGGGGCGCACACGCCTTAGGGTCGGTGTATCTATTACTTCTATCAGTGAGGATATCATTTTACTGAAGAGAAGTCTCAAGTGTCGATCTTTAAGACAAGTTTCCAAAGCTGGAATGGGAAGCCTGGTAAAGAAAGCAAAGGAGATGTTGGCCACTACATCTCTGACTTTCTCAGCCCTCAGAATGGTATGGGGCCAGGGCCCTGCATGTGTTAGACAAGGGCTCCACCACTGAGCTGCAACTGTTGTATTGACTCTTGGGGATTCCTGTTTTACTGAGCACACACTGGGGGTTCATCGTCAGGGTTATTCCTGTACCAGTAATAAAGAAACCTGAGATACAGATAACAAAATACTGTTAATTAGGAGGTATAAGTGGAATTGCCTCCTACATCATATTAACTGTTATGGCAGGTAACAGTCTTTTCAGAGATCACTCATCACAGAGTTATATTAATTTCATATTTGCAGGTCCGCCTGACGTTTCTAGGCACTGCATAATCGGCTAGGGTGTGATGCAGGGAAAATCCAAACAAACAAGGGTCTCAGGCACTGGTACCCTACCTGGGAAGCTAAGTGGCCACTCTTGTCCTTCCTCTGCCATTACTTTCCCCCGATGTGACATCTTGAGAGATTGGCAACAAAGCTCCCGAAGGTCCCTATTTCAGAGCAGTTCATGAGAACAGAGGGACAAGGACAGCATGTTGCTTTACACAAGGATGTCAGGAACATTCACAACTGATATTCCTGCAGCTTGTCGCAGAGCACCCCCCTCCCCAAGCACAGGGAGGACTGCGGGTGCTCACACCACAGTCCCCAAGTGTCAGTTCTTCATCTGTCTGCCCTTCTCATCCTCTCTGCAGTGAGTGGAGGCGCACATGTCTTAGAGTGGGCAGGGCAACAGAATGGAAAGTAGACGGCAAAGGGACAGCTAGCTTTAAGGAACCTATATAGACAGTCACCAAGGAGAGGGGACTTATAGGACACTATGACGTGGGAAAGCAAAGGAACAGGGTCTGTACGAGGCCCCTGGAGTCTACACCTAGGCTGAGGGCACTAAGAACAACCATTTTGCATTACAACACTCAGTTTTTACAGGAACAGCTGTTCAAGGTTCTGAATTCACTGGTTGTTGGGTTTTATATTTCCTCCATTTTCCAAGCACTGACTGGACTATGGACAAATCCATGGGTATGATACCCATCATGGGTGTGGAAGGAGATGATGAGTCCCCTTAATGCTTGTTAAATCTTGAGCAATCCAATAGCAAGAGAAACCCCACAGAACCACAGAGTGAAACACAATGTTTAAGCATCGGAACATAGCGCACTGTGATTCTTAAACATTCAAAAGAGCCTTCATCCCGTTCTGTAACCAGCCAGAGATGCTAGTTATATTTGCCAAAGTCCGTCTAACTGTTTTCTGGGATAATGGCTGACCTTGGGCTTGGCAGGAGCCTCCCACTCTGGGCACCAGACATACACAATCAGGTCACACCATCCTTCAAATAGCACCCCTTAGAGAAGCCCACAGGGGTTCCACTTCACTTGGGCCTTCAAGACTCTCAACAGTTACCCTACCCTGCCTTAGCTCCTGTGAGGTAGGACACCCATAGGTGACCCCCAATCAGCACATGAGAGGAACTGGTCCTATTTCTCCTGTCAGTGTAGGTTCTAACTTTCCTTCTATGTTCAAGTCCACACTCTACCTGGAGCTTATTCTTACATGCTGTCTTAGCCGCTGTTGTATTGCTATCAAGAGACGCCATGACCAACATAACTGTTACTAGATAAAGCATATAACTGGGGGGGCTGGCGTACAGTTTCATTGGCTTAGTCCATTGTCATCATGGCTGGGAGCACTGTGGCAGGCAGCACTGTGCTGGAGAAGTAGCTAAGAGCTATAGCTTAATCCATAGACAGGGAGAAAGCCGATGATAAGAACAAAAGCACCTACAGCGTCCACAAACCCATCTCAGATGAGCCCTCAAAGCCCATCCCCAGCGACACACCTCCTCCAAGGCCACACCTCCTGACCCTCCACAACAGGGCCACTCCCTGATGATAACAATTCTAGTAGTGGAGTTTAATAAGTGGAAGCCATTCTTATTCAAAACAGCACATGCAGAGCAGAGACAGAATGCCATCATGCCTCTTTCCTGGTGCAGGAATCGAACCCAGGTCCTCAGGGACACCATAAAATGCTCTGCCATTCAGCTATATCCGCATTCTCGCCCTCTGCCCTCTGCCTGACATGTCTCCTGCACCGCACAGCAATGCTCTTCACACACCTGTTCCTGGGCTCTGTTTAACAGAGTGGTTCTCAATCTGTCCGTCACGGCCCTCGGAACACACAGATGCTTACATTATGACAAAACAGTAGTAAAATTAGTTATAAAGTCGCAACAAAAGCAATTTTATGAGGGACTGTTAAAGGGTCACAGCATTTGGAAGGTTGAGAATCACTGACTTGATACCTGTCTCTTGCTTCTTCCGAATTCCACACCGTTGAACTACTCTTGACTATCTTAATAAATCCCAACTACTATAGGGTGAATCCCCTTCCTTCTTTTTCTTCAACATCCATAAAAAAGTAAATAGGCATTTTGCCTGGAAATAGACTGGATGGTACATTTTAGGAAGACAACCCTTTGTGAACTACTAATTCTTCTGTATTAGTGATTGATAAATTATGGTCTGCCATGTATTTTTTTAAGTGAAGTTTTGCTGGAATACTGCCATAGTCATGTATCTACAATTTTTTTTATTATTTTAAATTTTAGTTATGTATGTGTCTGTTGGTGGGCACATGCATGTGAGTAACAGGGTTTGCCTCAGCCCCAGCTTAGTCACAGGCAGCTGTAAGCAGCCTACATGGGTGCTGGGAACTGAACTCTGGTCCTCTTGAAGAGCAGGAAGCACTGCTCACCTTCGAGCATCTCTCCAGCCTTCCTTACAATTCTTTGTGGCTGCTTTTGTGATAAAATCGCCTTGTAATGGTGACTTAGACGACATGATGGCCCCAAAGTTGAACTAACTGGCCCTTTAGAGAAAGGCAACTTGCACCTTGTTTTATTTGGGTGTGGTATAGTTCTGCAGGTGCATTTGTCCTTATCACCATAAAGTCTGAAGTTTTATCTACAATGTATACCAAATGACTACTTGATACTATTCATTGATAATGTTATAAATGTCAGTACTTAAGTTTGGCAGTGTTTCTGGCTGGTACATAAACATTTTAAAGGTTAAATACCAAGCTTCCACCAGGGCTCACATGTCAAAGTTCAGGGTTGTGCAGCCTACATGGAGGAGTGGGGTCAAGGAGGGTGCCTGAAAGGTCGGACCTTGGCCCTGACCCCTAGCTCTTTGCTCCCTGTCTGTCATGAGAAGAGCCTCCCCGCAACACCCCCTGCTCCCATAAACAGGATCCATGGCTCACCACACAACCACTGCCTGAACCCTCTGAGCGACGAGTGACCTTCCTCCTTTAAGGTGTCCTCTGTTGCGTCGGCCATGGCTATGCAACGTAGCTCACATGGAGAGAAGGACAGCAGGCTCCACTCGGAACTTAATCATCTTGCTAACTACCTGTAAGCAATCCGACTCACAGCCTTTTTTTTTTAAATTTAGGCATCTGTGTCACCTGCCAATAACAGCTTTCTTTCTTTCCTGTCATTTTGCTCTTCGGAGGGTGCTGACTACAGCTGTTAATACAATGTTGAAGAGTGCTGAGCGTCCATGTGGTGGTCTGAACGACCCCCACAGGCTCATATATTTGAATGCTTAGTCACAGGGAGTGGATCTGTATAAAAGGATTAGAAGGGTTAGGAGGTGTGGCCTTGTTGGAGGAAGTTGTTACTGGGGGTGGGCTTTGAGGTTTCAGAAGTCCACACCAGGCAGGCCCGGTCTCTGTGTGCTCCTTGTCATGATGATAATGGACTGAGCCTCTGAAACGTCCCTTCACTGCTACTGAACAGTGACTAACACAGTTTACTTTGGTTGTTGTTATTCTGCTGTTTTTTGTTTGTTTTCTGAGACAGGGCCTCACCCTATAGCCCTGGCTGGCCTGGAGCTTCTATGGAGACCAAGGTGGCCCGCACATCACAGAGATGCCTTTCCCTCTGCCTCTGAAGTGCTGGGGTTAAAGGCATGGGCCACCACACTCAGCTGATTTTAAAGAAAGGATTTTGTATTTGTCTTGTTTAGGATTACGTCTGGTTTCTGTTATTTTTCATCAGGTGAAGGAGCATCATGAGAGCTTTAAATATTAATGTCTACTGTCTTTTATGTTTTTGTCTTTTTTCAGCTTCCCTCTGAAGTCTGTTAAGTGCGTATACAAATAAAAATTTTAATATTAAAAATCTTTCCACAGTTCAATATAGAAACACAATATAGAAATATATTGTTCCAATATAGAAAACAAAAATGTGTTTTAAAAAAATATGGCATTAGCTTCTGTTTCCTGGGTTTGGTGCGGAGCTCTGCATTTGCTGTCACTGTGACATCAGCATCAGCCTATGGCCCTTCTCCTTCTGATAATATCTCCTGCTTTTAGAATCAGGGACTTAGCTGCATAGACTCAGTGTGGTGTGTTCTCTCTGTGCATAAGAAATGGAGACAGTTTGTTCTTTAAAATTTTGGTGGAACTTATATATAGACTTAATATCTCTTTATAGGTAATTTTAAGTTTCTGATGTCATTTTGTTAAGAGATAGAGGACCTTTCAACCTCCTTTCTTAATTAGTTCTTCTGTTTTCCGAAATGTTTGTTGAAATTGTGAGCATATAGTACTTAAGGCATCCAATGAATCTGTAAATGGTAGATCTGTCTGGACTGTTCGGTCCTCATCAATATTGTAGCTGCTTTTTGTTGCTATAGCAAAACATCTGAGAGCGCACCTTCCGGGGAGAAAGGCTGGCTTTCTCCAGGCCAGGGGCTCTGTTGCATCTGAAGCCACCTATGGAGGTAGGAGATAACTGGAGGAGTGTGTGCTGGGGCTCGGGGGGTCATTTGGAAGGAAGGCCTTTCAAAGGCTCTCCCATGACTGCCTCTCCCAGCTAGACCTCGCCTTCCAACAGCTCCTTCAGCTATGAAGTCTTTTGCTGAGGATCTTAAAGTTCTTGTGGTCCAGTCACTTCTCAACACTGCCACCAGGTGGGACCAAGCCTTTCAGTTCAAAGTACTAATTTGTTAAGGAGGATTCTCTCCTATCAGAACCATCAAGGACGTATCATCTGTACTTCAGATTCCTAGCCTAAGGAGTACGTTAAAAGAAAATCATGTTTAAGCACTTGTAACATATCTACTGAGTGAGAAAGCTCTACTTGAAGATTACATGTAGAAATGAATACAAATTGCTAAGCAAAAATATAAATCCTAACCCTGAGAATAAGTCAATATTACTTAGGCAGATTCAGTAATATTTAGGTCACAATTAGAAACAATCACTTTAAATGATTCGATTTTTGCTAGGCAGGATGGTATATATCTGTAATCCCAGCACTTGGGAGGCTGAGGCAGGGGATTACATGTTCTCTTTTCTGTTTTGAGACAGGGCCTCATTATGTAGCCCTGGCTGTCCTGGAGCTCACTATGTAAACCAGGCTGGTGTTGAACTTACATAGATGCCCCTGCCTCTGCCTTCCAGGGCTGAGAGTGAAGGCATTCTTAAAGGTCAGCCTGAGCTCTTCAGTGAGACACTCTCAAAAACAAACAAAACCCCCCAAACAAAAACATAAAATCCCTAACAATATAATCTGTGTGTGATAGCACTTGC
The DNA here is from genome assembly GCA_021653895.1 of Mastomys natalensis. Lineage (NCBI taxonomy): Eukaryota > Metazoa > Chordata > Mammalia > Rodentia > Muridae > Mastomys > Mastomys natalensis. The sequence continues at coordinate 481,343 of JAJTUV010000012.1, forward strand.
CTTTAATCCCAGTGCTCTGGAGACAGAGGCAGGGGAATTTGTCTGAGAATAGTTTGTTCTACATACCAAGTTCTAGGCCAGCCAGGGCTATATACTGAGATGCCACAAACAAACAAACAAACAAACAAAAAACTCTCCAAACCCAAACAGAACCCTCAATTATTTGTTTATTCAGTGACTCAATCTTATTTTCTATACATGTTTTTGGGTGAAAGGCAAACACATACCATTATGTGAAATGTAATCTTCTTTAAGCCAGGAAAGTGAAAATTAGAAACATTAAAATTAGCAATGTCCTTATAACTCCTGTGACTTCTGAATCTGTGAAGTGCTGAATTTAAATACTAGGTACCACTGGCTGAAACACAAGGAAGTGCGGAGGGGCTCCCTTCCTGTCAGAGGCTGTGGAGCCACCTGGGTGTTGGGTGCTATTGTTTGTAGCTTAATGGCACACCCACTACCACAGCAGACACTACAATGGTAGGGTGGCCATGCCCCAAGTCCTAGTAAAAGGACGGGAAGTGCCTAAGTTGGGACCCTCCTTCAAGGTGCCACCTACACCGACGGTGCAGGTGCACTAGCCCCACCCAGTTGGGGGACCCGGAGCTCTCCGTACCTGCTTCTCTGCTTGCTTCAGAAGTTTCTGGAATCTTTCGTCCTCCAGCACACCTGGGGAAGTCAGTCTGTCCCTGAGCTTTCAGCTCCTCCAGCTTCTGCCGTAAGCCTCTCAGAGCCTGCAGCTCGTCGTTGAGACGACTCTGGCGGGTCAGCGAGGCCTGCAGGTCCAGCTCCAGGTCCAGAGATGTGCGCACAGGGCATTCCTGAGCAGTCCTCCTGAGGGTGGGCTGGCAGACCGCCTGCAGAGGGAGACAACCGAGACCTCTGTTACTATCTCTGCCCTTCCTGCACATGACAGGAGGCAAAACTGGACACATGGCTTGCTTTGGCCAAAGCCAGGACACTGGGAAAAGAATCACCTCTAAGCAGAAGTTTGTCAAAGGTGCCCTGAGATCTGTACACTTCTGCCTCCTGCTGGGGACACAGCAGAAAGCCAGAGAAGGAGGCTCCACCAGCCTGGGATTCTGTGAGAACAGCAGAGCTGGTTTCAAGCCCGCCTGCCACAAACTGGTTGCTGAGTGTGAAATAAACTTGTATCATTTTAAAGTACCGAGAGTTTAAGAAGTGGGTTGGTGAGATGGCTCAGCCTGACAGCCCGAGTCCATGGGACCCACACTGTGGGTGGAGAGAATCAGCTCCTCAAAGCTGTTTCCTAACATCTGCCCCTGCCCAAACAAACAAACAAACAATTTTATGTGGATACCACAGCCCATGCTGAATGAAAAACATTACAAAATATATACATCCTTCATTTCAGGACAAAGTCCTGAAGCTCGGTCCTCTGCGGCCACAGCTTGAGCACTGGCAGTGAGCACTGGATCGTGAGTCTGCCTTGCAGTGCAGATGTTTACATTCCAGCTCCTGCCCATTGTGTGCCATCTACTTCCACTTTGGTCTCCCCCGGGGCCCACCGCCCGTTTATCAGGAACAAGGTAGGCAGGAGTAAATGTCTGCAGGCCGGTTTATTAGACAGAAGACTAGGGAAGGATGCAGCATGAGGCTGGGTGGAGCAGTGAGCTGTGGACTCCTGTCTTACCCACCATAAGGAGCTGGCAGAGACAGAGGACCCGGGGGTGAAGCAGACCTATTTGAGGAAAAGAATTTAAACTAAGACAACATGAGCAGGACTGTGAGGAGAGGATTTCTTGCCTGGATTCAGAACAGGGGGATGGAAGGTATGGGATGCCTCAGAGTGGGTACGACGAGTGCTCTAGCTTGAAGACCCAATGTAACAACCATGGCATCGGGACAGATGCAAATGAGGGGCCTTTCTCTGACTCACTTACACTGAGACCTCACCCAAATGGAAAGACTTAGTTTTCCTTTAATGGTTCTGGGAATTGAACTTGGGACCTTCTAAGTCTAGGCATTCTATCAGTGTGCTACACCCCAGCCTTCTTTTGATTTCAAGGCAGACTTACCACGTTCCCAAGTGGCCTCACCCATGTACCTAAGAATATTTATGAGCCCTGTTCTGAAGCAGTTCTCTCCAAGGTTAAAGAGCTGGACTGTGCTGATATCCACACTTGGTCTGCTGGTTCCTGTCAGGATGAGTGGACATGTACTCTCATCTCCCCAGGAAGAGTGCCACGTAACAGGCTGGTGCCACTGCCCAGCTTGGAGCCTTAGCCTTGTCTTCTGTGCTCTCTTTTTGCCCAACATACCTCTCATCACTAAGTAGTTCGGCTCTGTAGCATGGTCTTAGGTCTCCTTGAGTCAATCCCTGCCTTCTCTAACACGTGCACAGCATGGCAAGAAGCATCTCGGCATGCAAATGGTTCAGGGTTCAGGGAAATGTTCCCAGGCTGGGGTGATGGCTCCCGAGTAAACATGCTAACCACACAGGACACATGACCCAAGTATGCTATGGTAGCATGTGCCTCCTTCATATAATAAGCTGGGAGACACGACTGGGGAGCTGCTTAGAAGCTCACAGGCCAGCTAGGCTGGAGTATGCAGAAGCAGCAGAAACCAGAGACCTTGTCTCGGCAAGGCAGAAGAGAGGAACCAACTCCCACAAGTTGCCTTCCAACTTTCATACACGCAGTGGTATGCACATGTATGTTATACATGCAAACACATGCACACATCAGTAAAAGTGCATGAAGCCTCTTAAGGACATGTGTGCAGTGATGTGTCGGCAATCAGTGCTCAGCAATGAGCTCTCGCAGGGGAAAGGGCAGCACTGACTCTTTGCTTTATACTGTATGAATATTCCCTGTAACAATTTTCAACGTAGCTGCATGGTCACTAACTTGGGAGGAGCTGGGCGTGGCTGGCTTGAGAGCCAGTGTGTGGAGGGCTCGGCCCAGCACTGCCAGAGGTCCTCTCTGATGCTGCGACTCAGTGACTTCGGGACCCCACTTCAACCAACAGAGGTGCCGGTTTTAAATTCTCCCACAATCACTCAAGAGCTGAATATGATGGAGACATCGGAGCCCCCATTAGAAATGTGCTCACTGACGCTGGGGGCAAACCAGTTCCATCCATACAGGTTCCAAACCAGGGCCAAACACATCCCCCTGGCTCGGTAAGTGACTCAGCGCTGCAGCTGCAGGGGCTTCAGAGTCCAGCCCGAGAGCTGGCAATGCCGACAACCAACTGTTCTGGAATTTATGGTGTTCAAGGCTGGCTCAGGGAATACGTACCCTTTTGACCCGCAAACTGCGCCGCTCAGTGGAGTTTCTCACAAACAAGGATTTTTTGGCCAAGGTTGAGCTGTCACTGTCACTGCGATTTAACTGGTGACCAAAGACAAAAGGGAAAGAAATTAATCACTGAATAACCAACAGAGCTGGTGGCAGTCACAACAAAAGCATTCACCCGATAAGGCAGGTAGCCAGAGGCCATGTGAGCTAGCCGCTTCTCTCCCCTTCTCTGCCGTGCTGGTCAAACAGGGCCTCACACAGGCTAGGGAACTGATCAACCACTGAGCTGCATCCTTAGCCCAGGAGCTGGATTTTAAAGGAACTCTTTAAATTTCTTCCCTACTCTTTGGTTTTCTGAACTTAATTTTCTTAAATAATTTGAAGAGCTGCCTTTGAACACAGGTAAGACTGTTATGTGAAGGTAACTGTTTTGTTGTTGTTTTTGTTTTCTGGTTTTTTTAAAAACAAAAATGAAAGAGTTCTGTCCTTTTGCTCACAGGTGGTTTGTTTCTCTAGAGGCCAGCGCCAAGCCTGTGCTGCCCAGAATATACATGCCTCCTCCTCTCCCGGCTCAGGCGCTGCGGAAGGTCACCTATCAGCAAAGGCCGCCCAGAGCGCCCCTGCCGGCTCCACCCCCTCAGCCTGCTCATGTTTCCCACGGCACCACTACCCACAGCTCCTCAGCTTCCTCAGCCTTCTGGTCTGGCTCACTCATGAGAACAAAAGTTCTGCAAACAGAAGGGGTGGAGTCTTTGTTTCTAGGAAAGTGCTCAATAAAAGTATTTTACTGCCTGAATAAGTTCAGAAATTTAAAAGTTTCTCTCTCTCTTATTGTATGTAATATTAAATCTATTTACTGTGATTCATAAATAATTCATGAAATAGAACTTGGGAAACTGATGTAAATCTCGTAATTTTCTTCACAGGCCTGAGTCTGATTTGGAGACTGGAGATCTTAGAACATGGTTTTTGTTGTAAAATCGAATTCACATTTTCTCTTCAGTAAGATTAACATGGTTAGAAATGCATACAAAATATGCAAAATACATTTCTTAAGTTACTTTATGTTTCTAAACATAGAAGTTCAACAATTCTTAGCATCTAAATCCTTAAACTACTTCATTGCCAAGTAAATTCCATTAGGGCCAGCAAGACATTGAGTGTTTGGGAAAACAAACCAACTGAAGGAGCCCCCAGGGTATGATACTCTACACCTGCTCTGCAGCCTTTCTGGTCAGTAGTCAGATTTGCAGCTCCTGTGCAGTTTCTGGTTACTAGCAGGCCACTCACTGGCTAGGCCTTCATTGCTGGCCCCGCATCACTGGCAGAAGGGGGCGTGGCCACCATTGCTGGCCCCCACACTGCAAAGGGCATGCACATTGTGGCACTGGCAGCAGCACCTTACCCTGCAGATGTACTGACTCCGCTCGCCTGGGGAGAAGGTTTGTGAGCGCACTATCACGCTGTTTCTCACAAATGGATGCTGTCGAGAGCTCAAGCTACTTCGGTCTTTAGGGCGAACTGCCATATTGCTGTCAACTGCTTCATCGGTATTCGTCTCCTTATCGACCTGCAATGAAAGTTGGAGATTCATCAGGAGGAGGCAGGTGCATGTTTATATGGGTGCCATTCTTCTAAGGAATGAGCAAAATACCTAAAGTTAAGCAGAGACTCCTCTAGTGCTGTGAGCAAGGCTTGTCCTTAAGAGAACCATACTGCAGAAAGGAGAGAGGGGAGGTGGCTTTCTACTTCAAAAAATCCTACTTAGACATGTATTATCATTAAACTGATCTTTGTCAGAACAAGGTACAATGATAAAAAAAAAAAAAAAATTACAAATTCAATATACCTTCTGGAGAGATGGCTCAGCAATTAAGAGCATGGCTGCTCTTGTAGGGCCCCAGTTTCAATTTCCAGCACCCATATGGCAGCTCACATCTATCTGCGACTCTAGTTCCAGGGGGACCTGACTCCCTCTTCTGGCCACTGTGGGCACTACATGCACATGGTGCATAGCCGTGCGTGAACAAGCACTCAGTATCCAATCTGAGGTAACGTGCTAAGCAGTCAGTCAACAGGTTTCCGTTATACAAGTGGTTGTTCACATGTAATAAATCAGATGCTGTTCCCTAAACCCATCTCTCTGGAGTGGTTTATCTCCATGCCCTTTACGGATTCATGGGTATTAGTCTTGTTGGGGGACGCCCCGGTGATGATGGCACTTGATCTATTTCTCACCCGAACGGGTCAAGTTGCCTGTTTCATACTCATGGTCCCTAGGTGTGCTGGTCTGGATATGCTTGGCCCATGGGACATGTTACTATTAGGAGGTGTGGCCTTGTTGAAGTAGGTGTGGCCTTGTAGGAAGTGCATCACTGTGGGGGTGGGCTTTGAGGTCCTATGGTCAAGTTCCTCTGCGGACGTCAGTCTCCTTCCGCTACATGTGGACCAAGATGTAGAACTTCCAGCTCCTTCTCCAGTGCCATGACTGCCTGCACGCTACTGGATTGAACTTCTGGACCTGTAAGGCAGCCCCAGTGAAATGTCTGCCTTGGTCATGGTGTCTCTTCACAGCAACGGAAACCCCAACTAAGACACTGGGCCTAGCCAAATCAGTGTCATCTTTCAAACTGGTTTCTGCTAGAACTCCAGCCAGCCAAGGTGACTTTAAATTCTTCATGTTTAATACTGAAATAGACTTTGCCGCTTGATATCATAAAGTAGCCCCTGCACCCTAATTTATCTATAAAAGAAACATATTTATTTGAGACAGAGTCTTGCCATGGAGCCCAGGCTGGCCTGACACTCATTATCCTCCTGCATCAGCCTCATGAGGGTTAAGAGTACAGGAATCACCACACCTTGATCAGAAAATATTTGTTCTAATTATTTATTTATTTTTTTGGTCATTGGTTGCTTGTTCTGGAGATAGGGCCTTGTATGTCAGGTCAACCTATAAACTTACTACACAGCTGATGATCCTCTGCCTGTATCTTTAAGCAGTGTCATATTACAGCAGTGTGCCCTCTGTGCCATTCATGTGGTGCTGGGGATTGAACCTAGGGCTGTAAGTACTGTACAATTCAGCCACATCTCAACCCCAGACGATACTTTGAAAAAGCATTCACAGAACATTTAGAGATATCACGGAGCGAGTACTGTTTCTGCCAAGTATAAAGGAAACATTAATCTTCTGGGCCATGTGAAATTGTAAAGCCCTTTCAACGCTGAGTGGTGACATTTCTATAAAAGCCTTTCAATCAGCTTTGGGGCCCAAATCCTGATTTAGAAGAGAAAACAAGTGGGCTGGTGAGATGGCTCAGCGGTTAAGAGCACTGGCTTGCTCTTCAGGAAGTCATGAGTTCAAATCCCAGCCACCACATGGTGGTTCACAACCATCTGTAATGAGATCTGATGCTCTCGTATAGGTGTCTGAAGACAGCTACAATGTACTTTAGGCTGGAGCAAGCTGAGCCCGGAGCAAGAGGGAGAAGGGAAGGGAAAAAAATTAATTAAAAAAAAAAAAAAGAGAAAACACGTAACCCCTTGGGTGGCCCCCACAGTGGCTTTGCTTTAGGAGGTGTAGCAATTTACCAGGGTGGGGACTCCAGTTGCTGGCTGACCAGGGTCTTCAGCATGCTCCTTCCTACACTGGCTTGTCTCGGGCCCCCTAGTGCATGGACTCGGGTCTTCTGTGCAGCGACTGCCCTCTGCCAAGTGAACCCCAGACTCTTTTGCAGCCACAGTTTTGTCAGAGGCCTCTCTTAGGATCATTAAGCTATAGTGAAACAGAACAAAACAAAGTCATTTTCAGTGTGGCCGCAAACTCAATGTCATGTGAGTAGGCATGGTACTTACCTGAGAAGGAACTGAGTCATATGTGTGATTAAACACACTGTGACAGCTGGAAGCTCTTTAAGTAGATCAAGAAAAATAGATTCTCATTGTAGGTTTCAGGAATCCAGAGCAAAATCACCACTAACATTTATGACATTCCTTGTCACTCTGAATTTATAACATGTTTTATCTTTGCACTGTATATACATAAACTTGAGTGCAGACCTTACATGCTAACATTAGTCCAACTGCACATAACAGTATAACAGCTGTTCATAAAAATTAATCGGAATTCGTTTATATATGGAAGCTACTCAAAATGGAGGTATTAGCTAAAATCTCTTTTTAGAGAATACAGTGGACACCTGGGAGACGGCACTTCACATGCAGACACACAGACACACAGCCTGGCATCCTTAAAGGATGGGTTGCTGACACAGAGGAGGAAACCCAAGACCAATACTGCAATGGTAACAACTCTGCCCAAGTACGGCTTGAATGACACTTCGGGGGCAGGTGGGATAAGTCAATTTTGTCTATGACTCATGGCAGTGGTTCTCAACCTTCCTAATATTGCGACCTTTAATATAGTTCCTCATGTTGTGGTGACCCCCGATTATAAAATTATTTGCTGCTACTACTTCATAATTGTAATTTTGATACCATTATGAATCATAACATAAATATCTATGTTTTCTGATGGTCTTAGGCGACCCCTGTGAAAGGGTCGTTCAGACTCCAGGGGTCTCTACCTACAAGCTGAGAACTACTGCTTTGTAATAAGGTTTCATAGCTTTCTAAACAAACAGCTTAGACAAAAAAGCAAATGCATAGAATGCTGTAGGCATTGTTACCAGCAGCAAGAGGAAGAGCCCAGCCAAGGGGCTGACTTTGCCAGTCTCCATATTCCTTCCTCTAACTCTCCAATGACAAGCAGAGCCTCAGGCAGCTCACCCTGATGCCACAGTTCCAGACTAAGATCTGAGCCTACAAAGTGCTCACTCCCAAAGTCCCTTAGAGAAACCAAGGATGGTCCGGTACCCCTGAGAAAGGCAGCAGCTGCTTACCAATCTTCCCCTGGACCCTGCTGCTCTGGCCTCAGCCCTTCTTCCTCCTCTTCCTCCTCCTCTTGGGCCAACTCTTGTTCCACAGCCAACAGCTCAGCTGAAGTTCTTGCAAGTAAGGCTGACACGGCATCCTGCAGAACGGAAACCATATGGCAGTTAACACCAGACACTCCAAATATGATTCAGAAACTCCTCGGATGCAGACTCACATCTCCAGCTGTGAAGAAGCAGCTTGTACCAGACCCAGGTCTCCTGCTGAGAACAAATATGAAAACTGAACAAAATGAAATCCAAAACAAACACAAACTCCAGATGTTACAAAGCAAGAAGACTGTCAGGGGCCGTCACGCTGGAGGGCTGAGGTCCCAGGGAGAGCAAAGATAGAAGAGAGGTGACCATCACTGCTAGTGTTTCCTCTAAAGGCATTTGTCAACCATGAGGCCTGCAGGCTGAACAGATGGGCTGCCTGGAACGGCAGCCCCACAGCCCACAGTGTGAAAAGAGCAGCATGGAGTGCAGAGTGACCGAGGCAGTCCACATAAGAGGGGTTGGAGGAGATGAGCGAGCGGGAGACGGGCCCCACATCACATTACCCAGGGTGCTTCTGTTCAGGCTTTTGCCTTCTTAAGCTGCATCTGTACAGAGCCAGACACAGAGAAAGCCAAAACCAGCTGCTAGCAACCTAAACAGCAAGCACATATTTCATGCCTCCAAGGGCTCTGGAGAGAGAAAACTTGGAATTCAAAACCCCCAGGTGATGCAGGCAACTTTCCCATGTTGTCATCTGACTTCCAGAAGAGCATCAACTCATCCCCAGGATACTTCAGCTGGCGCTTTTACAGGCCCTCATTTGATACAGTCAGCATTCCACTATGGTGGGAAGCCAAAAGAAACAACAGACAATAGAGGAAGACCCACAAGTGACTACACACTGCAGTTTATCAGAGACAGCAATTAAACTTGTACAACTCGCATATTAAAGAAAAACTGATGAAATTACAGATTATTCTACTAGCAGGAACACAAAGAAAAGTGCACCAGTGCATAGGAGGAAAGCTGCTGCAAGTCAGAGGAGACCTTACCAGCAGTGGGAGGAGAAGGAGATGGACCATTTTAACATTTTAGATTGGGCCAGTGGCAAGATGACAGATTACAAGCCCATGTCCCACAAATGGGAGAGAAGTCAGGACAAACAGCCACCAACATAGAAGACAGACAGCTAAGACAGGTTAGTCAGAAAACTGCCTGGCCACAAGACTTCTCTGGAAGCACAGTGGCTGGACTTGGCTGAGCTACTTGGACTAACAGAGCCATTCTTGCCACAACCTGTGGAGTCTGACTAGAAAACAACGGGAAAAACCACAATACCAGGAGCAGGAGAGACCACACTTCTCCAACCAGGGGAATACACTGGCAAAGCACAAAGAACTTTCTAGTTCAACTTATGGCTTGTTTATTTTTATTTTTTAAATATTAATCCTTTAGATCTCAAGCACAAGAAGCATTTAGAACTGCAAACAGACATGGCCAGAAAAGAAGGAACCCTCTTAAGCCAAGGTACAATACAAGGAAGGGGCTGGGATGACGGCACAGTCCGTGCGGTGGCACAGCAGCACTTGTCTGCAGTACGGGCGCTGGGGGGCGTGGCCATATGGACAGCTGGGCAAAGTCCAGGCCAGTGAGGTCCTGTCTCAACAACCAAAGTGAGAAGCACACAGAGTAGGAGCCGAGGCTGCCCCGTGGCCTGCACATAGATGCTCACGTGAGTGCACAGGAACCTGCACACAAATGAACACATGCATATATAACACATGTGCACACAAAGGGAAAAACTCATGAAACAAAATCAAGGGCCACTAAAAGCTGTAAGGGAAAAAGGCCAGCCCGCATGCAAGGGTGGAAACACAGGCTTCTTCTGGTGAGCAAACCACACCCGGGAAAACCCAGAAGGACAAACCCTGAGAGGAGTAACTGTCCACCAAGACTGCTATACTAAGCACAGTCCTCTCTCAGAACTGGTGAGAGAGTAAACAACCACACGCACAACACGCGCACTGGCCGCACACACACACAAAAGCATTCCTGACAACCTCACTACCATGGCACCATGGCGGAACTCTGAGGAATACTATGCACAGAGGAAGAAGACAGTCTTATCCACAAAACCACATTTTATGTGAGAAACAAATGAACGGGAGAGCTGGGAAGGAATAAATCACAGCAAACCAATGAACCCTGAACCCTCGGGTGTGGGACGGGAGACCACAAACAATGTAATCATCCAGCCGCTGCCAACAGAACCTTAGGAAACAGCACATCCCCTCAATAATAACTCTAAGTGGAAGGACCTCAGCTCACAGATGAATGCCGCCTAGCTGTGCTCCTTTAAGAAGCAAGCCTGAGCTAGTGCTTGTCTCCAGGAATCTGACATAATTACTAAAGATATCCCAACTTAGAGGCAGAGTCTGGAGATCAACCCATCGGCCAGATGGACACCATCTCAGCTATCAGGTGGACCGCTTCCCAGCACAGTCTTTGTGGGTTCTCACTGCTGTGAAAGACGCCACGACCAAGGCAACTCTTAGAAGGGACAGCATTTAACTGGGCCTGGCTTACACTACATGACAGTGCATTATCATCATGGCAGGAAGCATGGCAGCGTCCAGGCAGACACAGTGCTGGAGAAGGAGCCCAGAGCTCTAGTTTTTAACAGATGAACGTCTCTACAACCTTTCAGATATGAGCACGATGATGAGAAAACACTACAACAGTTGAATGTGAACTAAGTTAAGATGACCTTGTTGCAATGAGTATGCTCCTAAAAAGACATAGGTACCAAAACAAATTCAAGACCAAAATTCTGGGAGTCAGAACAAATAAAGACATTGAATTTTCAACCAAAGACCAGGTAGCAGGTGGACCCAGCAGACTTTCGAGGGCAGAGGGATGGCTCAGTCAGTCAGGTGCCTGCGGTGCATAAGGACCTGAGTTTGCAGCACAACTCAAAGTCTGGGAGCAGCAGTGAAACACTTGCGATCCCAGCACGGGGAAGCACCAGCTGAGGACTGGCAAGCAAACATGGGACATCCACAGGAGAGCCCAGCCTTGTGTTCCAGCAGACTTCTCAGTGAGTAGGGACTAAACCATCTACTAGTTAAAACAAATTTTTGGACAGAAAGATATTTAAGAATATTGATAGCTAAAGATGGAAAACTAACATGCCTCGAGACTGAAAACTGACAATTTACAAAATGAAAGTGTTTCAAATGTGGCATCAAATACATAATCTTAATGAACAAAATGAATTAAAATGAAAGGTTTTCCATGGTCATTTAAACAACAAAGTCTCAAGTATTTTTTTTTTTTTTTAATTGGAAGGTAAGTTTCACTTGAATCTAAGCTGAAAATGATCTCCTGGGATGCTGGGAGCAAACAGGGGCTGCGCCCCACGGCCCACCTCTGCTCCTCCCAGCGCTGACTCACCAAGTCTATAGAGTCAAGCGTGGGCTGCTCTGACTGAGCTCCAGGCTCCTGGTTTTCTTCTTCATTCTTCTTGCAAGGCATTTGCTTGGAAGGAAGCAAATTATACCACAGCATGAAAATCTCATTGGAAAATGGTAAATCCGCCAGGCTGATCTGCGTCCCAGCCTACGGGAAACGGAAGAAATGAAGGGAGAGAGAAAAATGAGATGTGTAACTTAGTGTTTGTTCTCTGGTAAGACAAGAAATGACTGGGCAAGCTTGTCCTACAGCAACACTGGACTTAACTGTGACATAAGGACTGGCTGTGTGCGTGTCGTGTGCGTGTGCTCATGTGCGCCTGTGTTCTTGAGTCTGTGTGTGTGCAGTGGTCAGAGGATGACTTTGAGACATTTCCCACAATTTCGTCTTCACTATTTGCTTATTTCTTTAGGAACGACAGGGTCCCTCACTGTATCTGGGGTCAGAGCCTCGAGCCCCCAGTACTGTGTTAAGGAATGCACTGAGTCCGGCTTCGACACGGTGCTGTGATCTAGACCTAGGCACTCACGCATGCGCAGGGGCACCTAACCTATGAGGTCGCCTCCCTCCTCAGCACTGGTGGGTTTTAAAATCTGGACGTATTTATATCTTCAGCTCCAGCTCAGGAAGAGATAATGCCCAATCGAACTGCCCATCCTAGGATTATTTTGTAATGTTAAATTTCCCAGCTAACTTCTCCAATAACTAAGCACACAGGTTTTTCTGAATGTGGAATGAAATTTAGAAGAAGAAAAAAAAGGATAAATGACTAAGTTGAAACCAAAGTATTCCTTTTAATATGTCAGAGATGATTTGATTATTATACAACCCCATTATACAGAAGCTTAAAGACAGAGATGCTGATTTTGCTCTTGAATGTTAATTTAGCAAGTTTTCTTTGGATCTGTGGGTCACTAGAATGTTAAAAAAAAAAAGGAAAAGGAAATCGACTTCAGACCCCACCTACTCACAGTCAGAGTCTAACCAAGTGCACTGGTTCTTTGAGCTACCACTTAACAGATTTATTAAGTTTACTGGAGCCTTTAACACATATCACACATGGTATCTACTGTACTGACGATGTTTAATGGCCAAACAGAATCATCTTGGTTTCTTTCTAATTTTATCATGAGATACAATTTTCTTTTTAAATAAAGAAAAAAACAAAAAAAAAAAAACCCAACAACAACAACAAGGGAAACTCTTGTCCTTTTTCCTGTGCACATCATTACATACGTGCTCGTCCTGCACTGGACCACACAAACCCAGCTGGTTTTGACCATGTGTGCCCTGGCTGGACGTCTGCACTTGTGCCAGGCATTCAGAGGGAGATGATGACCTAACTGTGCACAATTGTATCTAAATACAAGTTAGTCTTACTGAGTTGAGTCACACTGTTCCAAGCAGTAATATTCATGTCTAATACAATGGAAGAGCAAATGGGCTGAATAAAGAAACCACACACTTAGTGTCTTGCTTGGTTTCAATTTTTTTTTCTTTGTTTGTTTTTTGTTTGTTTGTTTGTTTGTGTTTTCTTTTCTTTCTTTCTTTTTTTTTTTTTGACAGAGGGTTTCTCTATGTAGCCCTGGGAGTACTAGAACTTGCTTTGTAGACCACGTTGTCCTCAAACTCACAGAGATCCCCCTGCCTCTGCCTCTTGAGTACTGGGATTAAAGGTGTACATTGCTGCTGCCACCACCTGTCTACTTAATTCAGTTTGAATCAATGAATTAGGGACGGGAAGTTTGATAGCCAGCTCCAGCATCTAGGCGCATAGCCCACTGTGTGCAGCTATGTATCAGAAAATGGAGGTAACTGAATTTCCCATCATTAAACTTCCATGATATTGTTCCAGGCTTGAAGGAGCTTAACACAGAGAGCACACCACCCGAGCCCAGCACTGAAAAGTGCAAACTTGCTCCACAGCGATGGCCACAGCAGAGGGAAAAAGGTCTTCCACACTCGAAGAACAAGAACGAAAAGTCAAGCTCTACAGAATTAGAGTTTATAAGTGGAATTTAAAAATCTGGAGTTAACTGGTCACGCCTTTAATCCCAGCACTTGGGAGGCAGAAGCAGGCGATTCCTGAGTTCGAGGCCAGCCTGGTCTACAGAGTGAGTTCCAGGAGAGCCAGGGCTACACAGAGAAACCCTGTCTCGAAAAACCAAAAAAATCTGGAACGAGAGGAAAAACATTCTAGAAACAAACAAACCAACAAACCAGGGCTGGCGAGATGGCTCAGCGGGCAAAGGTGCTTGCCACCAAGCCGAGTGACTTGTGCTTTATCCTCAGAACCTACGTGGTGAAAGGAGAACGACTTCCTTTCACCATCACATCCGTGCCTTGGCACATGTACACACCAGCACCCAGTCCCAAATAAAGAAATAAACACTTAAGAGAGAGAGAGAGAGAGAGAGAGAGAGAGAGAGAGAGAGAGAGAGAGAGAAGAAAGCTGTAGCCATTGTTGGTAAAGTGGAAGTAGAGAAAGGCTTTGCAGAACAGGGCCAGTGGTGTTATGTGAGAGTGATTAGGATTATGGCAACGGTGCCTACCAGGCATTCCTCCCTGCGGTGTTTACTGACTGAGCAGAGATCGACTCTCAGCGTCTTCTGTTGAAGGGCTGCCTGAGAAATGGCCACCCTGAACACATCATTGTACAGCACAGATTCAGTGGGTGGGTGACTTTTGTTCGGAATAGACAGCTGACATCCGCCGAGGAGGGAAGCACAGCGACCCTAAAATACCTGCCAAGAATAAGCACAGAATGAATCTCACGGGTATGTCAATTACAGTGGATTCGCAGCTATCATTTGCAATTAGCTACAAAAGAGAGAAAATGAGGAAACACAGAGAGCATTATCAGATGAAAGTGCCATGATGGGTCCTAGCTTAGCTGCAGACACTGTTCTTAACCCACCTATGCCCAGTGGGCCCCTAACCACAAAAAACTCAGCCTGCTATCACCATGAGACTACAGGAAAGGCACTATGGGAAAACAAGGAGGAAGACACAGGACTGACTTCCCTGCATCCATCAACTCAAAAGTAAGCTGCTTCTGAGCTGGAGAAGGTGGGGGCATACTGACGTGGATTCGAGAGATGTTCTCTCACAGAATCCTCATTCTGAGCACCAAACCGAGACTGTTGATGAGCAGCCCTAGGAGTGGAATATATTACCCTACAGAGAAAAGAAAGGCTAAGGCGCATACTGTTAACAAGATGGAAAACAGATGAAGTGGCGGTTCAAAAATATCATTGTCTAGCATTCTGAAGGCGCAGATGTGACAGACTCTCTGAGGATCTCATGCTGCGCAGACGCAGAGCGAAGTGTGAGACAGCAGTGGCTCCAGCACTCCTCAGGGAGCGACTCTGACGCTCCTGAACACTCCCAGCTCCCAGCAGCAGCCTGAGGAATTTCCCTCCTAATTCCAGAAAGAGAGATCCACGAAATCTCCCCCTTTCAATTCATACTCTTGTCTGACTCATATTCTAAACTATGTTAGTTTTTCCTTTTTAGTTTGGAAAAAAAATCTGTAAATTCAATCCGAAGTTGAAAATTCCATGTTATTTTTTACTCTATATCAACATTAATTACAAAGACCCAGTACTAGAAATCCACTGGCGGCTGATGAGAGGCTCAGCGCCCCCAGAGGGCTGCGAGCTCTGGAGAGGGGCGCCTTTCCCCCTCTGCCTTCATGGAAAAGCAACACGTCAGAGAGTCAGACGGAAGGAAAGGACGTCTGTCCCTTCAGGTTCCAGCTACTCTCCACCAGATCCCTCTGTCTGGCTCATCTCAAAATCTTTCCACATCAAACAGGACTGATTGATGAGCTTCAGAAGTGAAGGCAGGGCCTGGAGAGATGGCTCAGTGATTAAGAGCGCTGGCTGCTTTTCCAGAGGACCCAGTTCAGTTCCTAGCACCTACATGGCAGCTCACAACCATCTGTAACCCAGTTCTGAGAGAGCCAACGCCCTCTTCTGGCATGCATGTGGTACATAGACATACATGCAGGCAAAACACCCATACACATTAAAATAAGAATAAATTAATCCTCCTCCTCTCCTCTTCCTCCTCCATCAGTTTGCAGTGTCACACACCTTTAATTTTAGCACAGCACCTGGGAGGCAGAGACTGGTAGGTCTGTGAGTTTGAGATCAGCCTGGTCTACAGAGTAAGTTACAGGACAGCTAGGGCTAACCAGAAAACCCTGTCTCGCAAAACCATCCCCTCCCACTACCACCCCAAAAAAGTAGGGCACAGGGACAACAGACAAGGGCACTGTGCAGCCCACTCTGCCAGAAGAGACCTCTCCAGAGCCATGCAAACCTGAGCCAGTCCTGGAATAATGTGGCTGTTACCCACCAGCTGAACACCAACATTTGTCATAATTAGTAGTAAAATGAAATTCTAGAGCCAGGCATGGTGGCCCGTGGCCTCAATTCGAGCAGTTGGGAGGAGGAGACAGGAGGCTCAGGTGTCTGAGGCTACCTTGGAAACATGAGATCTTGTCTCAAAAAACTAAAAGCATTTTTCCTTAGAGAAAAAAAGTATCAAGTATTAAGTATAAGTAAAAGTATTAGTATTAAGTCCCACACTATGAGAAACCCCCACGTTTTCACTGACACGCAGAATCTATCCAACATACATGTATATGTGAAACACGTATACAAGCGGTACAGTCTAAAAGGTAGAAAGGTAAACAAGAAAGGCTAAGTATGAACGGAAGAGGAGGGACTGAATGTGACAGTGGCATGACTCAAGAAGACAGAAGTCCTAACTCTGCTGGGGAGCTTTCATTTCTGGTGGTGGGAAATGAAGATAGATCATAAAATATATATTTGATACGGAAAATATAGCCCCAGAGTGAAGCTCCCCAGCTTCTGTTACATCACAGAGTCTTTGGGTCTGGTGAATTTTGGTTAATGATGTTTTTTCTTTGTAACTTTTTAAATAATGAAGTTTAAAATTAGAAAAAAGGAAGGAAAAGAGGAATTAAAAAGAAGGAAAGAAGGAAGGAAGGAAGGAAGGAAGGAAGGAAGGAAGGAAGGAAGGAAGGAAAGACAGAAAGAAGGAAGGAAAATAAAGTCAAACGAAAACCCTCAGAGTCTCGGAGCTGCAGAACACTGCAGAGCACTGCGTACGGCTGATACTTCTGGAGTGTCAGTATTCAGGCTTATGCATGAAGTTAAGAAAATGTTGCTGCATCTCAGGAAAGTTCAGACCAATTAGAGAAGCGACTGCGGCTACATGCTGCTGTAACAGAAGCATACGCGACACACCAGCTGGCTGGGAGCCACTTCTGCTCCTGAGCTACCCTCACCGGTGTGGCTGAGGAAGAACACTTGTGTGTAAGAAGGGAGCCTGGGGAGATGCTCCACAGGCAAAAGCATTTTCTGCTCCTGTGGAGGGCCCGTGCCTGGTTTCCAGCACTCACACAGTGGCTCCCTGGACACCAGGAACACACATGGTGCACAGACATACATGTAGGCAAACATTCATACATTCATACACATAAAAATAATTAAAAAGGAAGATGGAAGGAAGGAAGGAAGGAAGGAAGGAAGGAAGGAAGGAAGGACGGACAGCTGGTCATGGGTGTGGGCACGCTCAGTGCTCAGTCCCACAGTTCTAGTCCTCTGAGCTGGTTCACTACGGAGCCACTGACAACATACTTTGGTATCACAGACTGCAGAGTCGCGAATGTTGGAGAGCATGAAGCCTGTCTCCCCCAAAGGCTGTGTGATGCCCAGTCTCTCTGCTAACCTTGTTAATGAAGCCGTCCCCATGCTTTAATCAGGAAGTCCCTTGTGCCGATTCTCCTCCTGGATCCTAATGCCAGCTTTGATGGTTGTCAGTGATGCTCAACCACTCGTCTATTTTTCTGCAGCTCTGCCTCTGCACACCCAGCCCTCTCCCCGGGATGATGGAGATGCAAACCCTATTGGGAAAATGCCCAGGACTCTTACACACACTCTGTTTAAAGTCCTGGCCTCTGAGAAGACATGGCCATTAAGAAGACAGCCACCTGGGTTGGAGAGATGGCTCAGTGGTTAAGAGCTACTGACTGCTCTTCCAGAGGTCCTGAATTCAATTCCCAGCAACCACATGGTGGCTCACAACCATCTGTAATGTAATGGGATCTGAAACCCTCTTCTGGTGTGTCTAAAGACAGCTATAATTGTACTCATATACACAAATAAATAAGTAAATCTAAAAACAAAAAACCAAAATCCCAGCCACCTGGCTGGGCTCCATCCCTGTACTGCCATGTTCAGAGAGAAGGCTCAAATGCAGGGCAGACACGCAGTCACTTGCCCTTCTTAGAGTCATTGGGACGTTGGCTCTAGAGGTGACTGGTAGTTAAGAACTTTAGAAGGCAGCCCTCTTAGGACAGAGCCCTGAGGCGATGGACAGTGAAGAGCACTTTGCTGGATACACTGCACTAAGCATCACTGCTCGCTGGAAGCAGGTATGGAGGAGTGCTCAAAGCACTCGCTTTCACGGAACATCAAATGTCTCTGTGTAAGGTGTAACTTAATCACTACATGTTCATGTGTGACATCAGAAAAAAATTCTCCAAACCAATAATAGTGACTGCTATACAATAAGAAAAAGTAAAGTCAGATTCCCAGCAATCAGGCTCCCCCACAGCCTGTGGTAAAGAAGAGACACACGGTGCTGACTCCTGGCCTCCGGAGCAGTCCTCTGAATGGACCCAGCCCCGTCTGCTTTCCTCCCGCTCGCTTCACTTAGCCACTGCTGGGTCACACACAAAATCATGGAGCTGCTTCTCCCCGTATCTACACTTTTTAAAAAAGATCTGTTTCGTTTTTAATTGTATCTGTCCGTATCCCTGTGTGGGTATCTGCAGAGGTCGGAAGAGGACGTTAGAGTCCTGGAGCCTTAGTTGCAGGTGGTTACCAGGTGCCATCCAATGCGGTTGCTAGGAAAACAAACGTGGGGCCCTACCCACTAGCGTCTCTACAGATGCCCGCCCCCGTTCCATATCTTCATTTGATGGCTGTTTGATCACAAGCAGAATCATTGTAGGAAATTTTAAGTCTTCAATTTGTTTCCTGTACTGACTTTACTTACACTTTTGAAGAATGAGGTATCAAGAAGGCATGAAGATTTCGGAGTTGTGCTATAATCACCATGAAACTTGAACTCTTTGTATCGTATCTGCCAAAAGAACAAAGAATCAAACAGAGGAACCACAGTGACCACGCCCAGGCAGCCCACCCCACCCCCTCCTGCATTACCTGAGTCCTATCTGCACCTGGGCAGTCTCCACAATGCTGACATCCTCTTCACTGTAGGGAACGTCTTCAATTTCACCAGGCCTAGCAACCAGGAGCAGGTGGACTTGGTTAATGGGGACACTGGCTGCGGGGACACTGGCTGTGGGGACACTGGACTGTGGGGACACCGGCTGTGGGGACACTGGCTGTGGGGACACCTGGCCTATGGGGACACTGGCTATGGGACACTGCTGACAGGCATGCAGGGACCGAACACACCTGCCGGCTTCTTACTGCTTCATGGAGGCTTCGTAGACCCGCTGTCCGCCACAGATTCGTCAGAGGCGGCAGCAGATACCCGAGCAGTCTTGTCTCCTCGCAGATGGAATCCTCTTCTTTGGGTAACGACTTTTCCACATCTAGGTGGAGAAAATGATAACATCATTATTCTTGTTGGGAAAATGGTGAAATACTCCACCACAGACACGCAAAGTACATTTGCTTCGTGATGGGGTGAGAAGAATGCCTGTGTTCATAGGTCTAGAATTGGTTACTTGGAGAAAAAACTGTTTGATTCTGTCTAATGAGTTATTTTTAAGATTTATTTATGTGTATTGAATGTTTTGCCTGCATTTATAGAAATGCACCATGTACATGCAGTACCCATAGTGGCCAGAAGATGGCAGTGGATCCCCAGGTCTGGAGTTACTGGCAGTTGTGAGCCACCATGTTGAGTCCTGGGAACTGAATTCCAGGTCTCTGCTAGAGCATTAACCACTGAGCCAGCTGTCAAGGCCCACCCACATTAGACACTAATAAAAAACACGTTTATCTAGTTAAGCAAGTGTGCACATGCGTGTGTGCGTGCACATGTAGAGGTCAGAGGACAACTTGAAGGAGCATCTCTCTCCTGCCATCATGTGGGTCCTGGGGATGAAATTCAGGCTGTCAGCCTTGGATGCAACTGACCCACAGGTCCTTGCTCTAAATTACTTTAAGGCAGGGGATACATAGTTCCCACCATCCCCAGCGTCTTTGCTTCAGGCTCTCATGAGCCGCTACAGACTCCGGCTAAGCGTGCATGCGCTCCCATCAAACACTGGTGCAAGTCCAGCTACTGAGGACTTTGCTCTCGCCTCTCTCCACACAGCCTGCCCATCTGTGCTACTCTTCTGTCAGAAATTAAAGAGAAAACATCTTTGACTTACAGGAATTCTCACCAGCTAATAATATCACTAAAAAAACAAAACAACTTTGTGTGTGTGTGCTACTGAATCTTTAGTTAGCACCAGCTACCACTTAAAGCTTTTATCTCTAACTCCTATTCACACAGCAGCACCCTGCCGGGAACAGGGAGCATTCATTTAAAGCTTGCTCTGTACTGTAATAAGCTGCAAGCCCGCCAGTGTCTTTCATCCTCCAGCGAGCCAGCCCGAGGAGCGTATTGGTATGCATTTCGGCCCCCCTCTGAGTCGTGACTTTACATCCCGTTAAGATGTTTAAGTTTTAAGGCTTCAGATTACAGGATTGATTGCTGCATTCTCTCTTTTATTTCTGCAGTGGGGAATGCTTTTTCCTTGATGATGAAGTGCCTTCTCTTTGCCCACCCCCCTGCATGAGGGCTGAAGGTGACGACATGATTTATTGATTACCCCCAGGAATAACCACGGCAGACTGAAAACTGACTTTGACAATGACAGAGACTGACTGTAGGAAGACTTCATAGTTATTCCACCTTGGTCTCTGTCATCCAGCAGGGATTGGTGCAAAGGAGCAAACTGGCTGAAACAGGGACTCGGCTTCCCGGTATAGGGCCTCAGAAACAGTGTCCTTCCAAGTGCACTCCCTTTAAGAGGGGGACAATGCTCCTCAGACAGGCCAAGCATTGGTGCCCTGGACGTCTAGCCTGGAAGCTGAGAAAGCAGCGCCTTCGGCCGTGTTCAGACCGGAAATGGGAAACCCACTGCACACAAAGGCCTCCAGTGCATTTGTTTCCAGTCTTGAGGTACGGGGATGGAACCTGGGGCGTGGTGTCCTGGGCAGCACTCTGCCGCTGAACCTAGGCCTAGGTGCCTTTTAAACAATGGTGCTGTGTGACATTTGAAGGTTATTAATTTTTTTTTGGGTTTTTCGAGACAGGGTTTCTCTGTGTAGCCCTGGGTGTCCTGGAACTCATCTGTAGACCAGGCTGGCCTCGAACTCAGGAATTCGCCTGCCTCTGCCTCCCAAGTGCTGGGATTATTGAAGGTATTTTCTTTAAAAAAAAAAAAGGTCTCAAGGTCTCTTCCTCCAAGCACCTGTCTCAAGCAACAAAGTCATCACACAGCTGGTAGCAAACTCAAGTGTTAGCAAGAAGGCCGTGGGGGTAACTGGTAACTGGGGACTCAGGATCATTGTGATGGACCTTGGGCTGAAGTTTTTGGGATTCTCCCCGTTCTGAGCATTTCCCCTCAGGTACTGGGTTTTCCACGTTGACAGGATATTGAGAAATGCTGACTAGAGAATATTCCAAATATAAAAAGGGCAAAATCAGCTGAAGATGCTCAAAGGAGTGTCACGGCCTGAAAGGCAAAAAAGCGAGCACAATGGCACAGCACAGAGCACGGGCTTCCTCTTCTGTCCCCAGCCTGCAGTGCTGTGTGGGCAGTGTTGCACGCCCGTGTGCGTGAGTTCTCACCGTCGCACCCAGTGTGTGTGCCAGCAGGCTCCCTTGGTGTTACTCCTTCTGCATTCTGTGATGGGGGCTGTGCAGAGGAGGAATGGGTCTGGAAGACAGGGTAGCATGCTTGCCGAAACAGCCCTAGAGTCCTGAAGGAGCAGGCATGTTCCACTGTACTTCTTACGCAGGTCGCTGTGAGGACAGCTCTCCCGTGTGTCTATGTGCAAGTGTGTGTGGTATTTTACTCTGTACAGGTATTTAACCTGTAATGTTGGCACCTCCCTGAAAGAGGGCATACAGACCACACAAAGGCTTCATCCATTCCAGCTCCGCCCCGGGCTGCTAATGAGAACACACAACTCCAGCGATCAGTGTCAGAAAGCCCTGCATCAAGCTGTATTCATCTTTAAAGATCACAACTGGCCAATCAATTAATACATAAGATTCCTACACTTGTGCATACAAAGGAAAAAAAAAACCTTCCTAAAACAGCAAGGACTGGGATCTACAGAGGCTATCCTCTCTGCAGGAGGGGACACGTTGGAGCCCACTGACTGAAACGCAGGAAGATCCCCTGCTTCAAGACCAAGGGAACTGAGGGTAGACCATCCTCAGAACGCAGCATTCAGTGAGGAAGGCCTGCCCCGCCCATCTCCCCGGGAGCTGCAGTTGGGAGAGCCGCCAGCAGATGGCAGAGCAACGCCGGACCCTGAGCTGCAGCTGCTAAGTAACTAGGGCAGAAGCGGAGTCTGGCACAAACCAAAACCTGTGTTTACACAGAATTCCCCCAGCAAGCAAACACTGAACCTTCGTGTTAATTAGCAAATATGCTAATTGACTTTGTTTTCATCTGTTTCGGGTCAACGTTAAAAAGAACGCTCCTCATCTCTTTGCTTTGTGAACAGGGTCCGGGTGAAGTGGTGGCTCACAAACACATCCTAGGCATCTCCCCCCACAGAGCAGCCTGGACCACAGAGCACCACCGAGGGCTGAGGCTATGACTTAGGAAGGCAGCGTGCTTTGAGTATGTACATGGCTGTGTTTGTGTGCACAGTTTGTAAACGTGTGCTTATGTCTAGGTTGGCAGTTGACAGTGGGTGTCTTCAGTAACTCTCCACTTTACTTTTGGGGACAGAGTCTCTCACGGAATGTGACGGAGCTCAGCAGACCTGCCTGGCCCTGGCCAGGGAGCCCCGGGAGTACAGGTGTGAGCTGCAGCTGCACGGTGTCTTTCACACTGGTGACGGGGATCTGAAAGAGAGCTTCATACTTCACAGACTGCACCATCTCCTCAGTGTAGACAGGTTGCCTAGCGTGTGAATGCCCTGGGTTCGATACCCCAATACCACTGAGCTAAATATATCCTCCTGTCTGGAATGGCAATTTATATGTGACAGAGAAGAAAGTCTAGTAAAGAACAAATACTCCTTAAAGAACACAGAGGAGAAAGAAGAGAACCTATACTTTATATTAAAAAAAAGTAGTGCAATCCTTCCTAGAATGGCTTGGGGGGCAGCGGGAAAGTGAGGGTCTGATTTACCTGCTGTCCTTCATACAGTAGCTCCCCAGTGCATTCATCCAGGTCTTTATCCTCAAGGAGAGACTGGGATGCTCCTCCCGAATCTGAATCCAGCAAGACCTGATTTTCACCAAGGCCAACTGTCAGCAAAGTGGCGACTCAACTGACAGTCCTCAAAGTCAGCAGGGAACTGGTGTGGAGAGGTGTCGTGGGAAGACCCTGGAAATGTGCTGTCCAAGACCAGAGGAGAGCCAGGAGGAGACAAGGAGGAAAGAGAGGACCTGGAGGACAGGGACGTCACTGACTTGGAGGCTTCCGTCAGTGGGGGTGTGTGGCTGGTTGCTGTCACTCCCACCCCACAGAGTCCACTCTGGCCAGGCTGGCTGGGGGACTTGACCACCTCATTTTCGTGGATGGTGGTGATGGGTCCAGAAGGAACGTAGCCACCTTTCTCTTGAAGAAGGAAGTCCAGTTTGTACTGATAATCTGTGTCCATCTGCTCGCCCTGGCTGCCGTAATAGAGCTCAGTGGAACTGAGGGAGTTGAGCGACCCTCTGCTGGAGGTGTTCAGAGAGCCCCGGCTGGAGGCCAGGGACCCCAGACTGCTCCCAGATGACATGGACAGCGTGCTGGAGGAGAGGCTGGAGACAGGAGAATAGCACACTGTCAACTGTGCACTCCATAAGAAACAACCACAGGCCCCACTGGCTCCTTCAGACTCCGGAAGGGAAGGAAAGAGAAGACCAAGTGCTAAACCTGCAGCCTGGGCAGAGGAACTCACTGTTGGAACAAAGATTCCCTACCCACTCATTACTGTCACCAGCCTGGCTCTCCACTTACACCTTAGCAATGCTGGTCTTTCAAATGTACATGACACATGGTGACAGCAGTGGTGGCACTGCCTTTAATCCTAGAACTTTAGAGGAGAGGCAGAAGGATCTCTGAGATCAAGGCCAGCCTAGTCTACATAGCCAGCTCCAGAACAGCCAGGGCTACAAAAAGAGTCTCTGTCTCAAAAATAATACATACTACAACATACATACATACATATACGTAAACAACCATTTCATAAAATTTCATTTTCCGGGCAGGTAAGTTAACCCCAACACTCAGGTGCAGAAACAGGTAGATGTCTGTGAGTTCAAGTTAGCCTGGGCTACATATCAAATTTAGGTCAAGCCAGGGCTACATAGTAAGATTATTGTCCCCACTGTCAATGACACACCTTTTGCAAAATTTAAATAAAAACCCAAATCATATGCCTATATGTAAATCAACTTGCAGAGCTATCCACAGCAACTTCATACTTTAAAATACTGGTCAAGACTGAGAGTGTCGGTGCAGCCTCTGTGGCGACAAGAAGGGCACCTACAAAGGCCACAGAGCCCGAGCTCAGCCCAAGAGTGCGAGAGTGGCATGCTAAGCCGCATGATAAAGTCACAACAGTGATGTCACCGTGGATCTTCCAGCTCCCTCGCAACAGGTGGGATAATGGCAGTGATAAAATATTTTCTCAAGTCTTCAGTGACAGATAAAGCAAACCCTCTTTCTGTAGGATATTTCAAAATGCATTCTAAACATAAATATGGAATTTAGAGGGAAAACTGTGTTTCTAAATTTGGTAATTCAAACATTAATTGAGTGAGTGTTACCTATTTGTTTACTCTTAAGTAGCTAAAAACCAACTAAACAGGACCCAGGACATGCCTGGGTGCTATGGAAAACGTCTCCCATGAAGAACAGAACAGCTTACCTTTAAGTTGCGAATACAAGTAAGTCGTTAATTTAGTAGTTTCTTCAAGTTTCTGTAGCAGCTCTTTTCTTTTCTCTTCCAATTTCAACCTAGGAAAAACAAAAACAAAAAAATTAATTTTCAAATGATAGCACAGAAACCCAAACTAAGCAACAGAAACCCCAGTACCCCAAATCGTGTGTAAGAGTGGGGTCGCCCATTTGACCTTGGTAAAGAGAAAACAGAACAACCAAGAGAGAAGGAGCAACACTTTGCAGCCATGATAAATGAAGTAGGGTTATGTCCAGTTCCAGACCTTGGAAAATTTTAATGCTGACAGTGAACTTTCCTCAGTAAAAGACTCAGCCCCAGTCACGGAGAAATGACAAGGGGGTCACAGCAGCAGCACTAAGCACAGCAAAAGCGTAGCAAAGACAGGAGGACCTTCCAGGTCTGGGGCTGCCTTCTCATTTAGAACCATTAGATAGCAATAATAAGGAAGAGCCAAAGGCCACCTTAGGTACTGAGTTTGTCCAGTTCTGCTGTAAAATATGCTCAAGGATGAAGATGGCACTGCTAACTTCCTGGGAGCTTTAACAGCTGAGAGAGACTGCCCCCACAGTGTTGCCGTGGCTGAGCTGGCCATCACAGCTTCAACAGGAAGGACAAGCCATTTGCCTCCCTAGCCCAACCCTGTCTTATCATTGGGCAGATTATTGTACAGGTAGAGCACTGAAGAATTTTATCTTGAAACAAACTCATTTCAAAACAGGTCAGGCATCCAAGGAAAATGCACAAGCTGCATCAGCCGGGGACTTGAGACTTCATCCAAGGAAGGCCGTGCCTTGGCCCTGGTCTAAGTACCAAGCGTGTGAGCCCAGGATCCTCTGGCAAGCCACTGGCTAGAGGCTCACCTTCCTCGCCTGGAAATGGCGATTAGAATCCTGCTGTGTCTACCTGATAAGGCAGCTAATGGGATCAAATGGACTAAGGTGTGGGGAAGTGTTTTTTAGGCCACAGAACAATCACACTTGCTCATGGCCCTGCAAGGTCATGATATACACAATTAGCCACACTGGTTTGGAGAAAAAAAAAAATCTCACCAATTTAATTTTATTTATAGGTACCTATTACTTTGACATGTCTACAACACAATTTCTACTATATGTTACAATTAAAAAGTAATTCTTGCCATTTCTGTAACACCGGCACGATCAAGTCTTTCACAACTTTTACAACTGCATTTTAAAGAAGAACAGCTACTTTTTGAAATCTCTTAAACAAATCTATTCATAAGAAGAAAAATTAACATAAAGAAGAACTGAGTCAGAAGACATGAAGGTCTGGAGGAAGCCCCAGTTTTATTAGCACGGGGATGATCTCATGTTCTCCGGGCCATGAGGATGCTTGGTGGTGGCGGCTTTGCCAGCTCCACACGCTGGCTCAACTATGGTGCTGGGTTTTATGCTCATGTGTTCTCATGGGAGTTGTGTGGTGTGTGTGTGTGTGTGTTGGTTATGGTATGTGGTATGGTGTAGTTATGTGTGTGCACATGCATTCACAGGTGTGTGTATGGTGTGTGTATATGTGTGTGTGACATGCATTCACATGGTGTGTGTGTATGGTGTATGTATATGTGTGCATGCATTCACATGGTGTGTGTTTATGGTGTATGTATATGTGTGTGTGTGAGTGCATTCACATGGTGTCTGTGTGTGTGTCTGTGTGTATGTGTTATTAGGCCAGAGGTTGATGTTGATGTCTGGTATCCTTGGAGATCATTTTCTACCTTACTATATTTCACTTTTATCTTTATTTATGTGTATGGCTGTTTTGTCTCTGTGTAGGTTTGTACCACATGCATGCATTGCCTGCAGAGGACAGAAGAGGGCCCTCTTCCTCTATACAAACTTCTTGCTGGAGTCACTAGATTGGGATAAAGGAAGCTTGAAAAGCCACAGAAACTTTAGTAGAACAGCAGTTTCTGCCCTTAATTATCAAGCTTGTCAAGACTCCCCAGGAGCTTATAGACAGCTGTGAGGTACCCTGTGGTGCTGGGAATTGAGCCTAGGTCCTCTGTGAGAAGACCAAGTGCTCTGAACCACTGAGCCATCTCTCCAGCCCCACCTTATCTTTGAGACGCTGGAGTCACTGAGCCAGGATGTATGGATAGGCTGGACTAGCTGTCCGGATAGTCCTCAGGACCCAGCCTTGCTCTAGGATCACAGACACTTGTAGCTATACTTGGCTTTCTAAATGTTTAGATGCAGGTGCTATGGACCTGCCCGGTCCTCGTGCACACAGAGCAGACACCTCACTGATCAGACCATCTCCACAGCCCGAGCTTCTGTGGCCTTGCTCACACATTCCCCAGACAAGGCTAAGGTCTCAAAAGGCAGCTATTAGCTCTTCCTCTATATAAACTTCTAGCTGGAGTCACTAGCAAGACCCAGTAAAGCCGTAGAAACCTTAGTAGGGCGGCAGTTTCTGCCCTTAATGTAATCAAGCTTGCCAGTTGCGGGCAGCTGCGCTACAAGTCTTCTTCAGACTCTTAAGTGTCTCCTCTTTCTGCACTTGGCTGTCTGAGCTCCTTACCAGCCCTGCCCTTCTGGTTTCTTCATTGAGAAAGGGGCTCCTAAAAGAGCCTCCCATACACATCCCATTTCTCTTCATTGCCCTTCTGGGTGCCCTTGGCAACCTGTCAGGCCGCCATCTCTTTCTACCTCTACTTCAACACCAGAAGGAGATGTGCACTGCCTCCCGTGAACTCACGGCTCTGCTCCTGGGAAAGCACCCATGCCAGCAACCCAGTCAAGCAGTCTCTTTTCCATTAAAACCTAAACTAAAATAAACGGCACTCACTCATACCCCTGGCCACTTGTTTTAAATAATCTTCAGATGTCTTAGCAACATTCAAGTAACCAGGCACATCAGCGATTCTAGGTAAGCACCTGGGATTTGTGGGAAGCAGCAAAAATCTGTCAGCTTAAGGAATGCCAGTGCTGTGGGTGAGCGTACAGAAAGGGTACAGAAAGGGAGAACAATTTCTCCTTTGCCCTGATGCTCTCCCACAATGAGTCTGGCTCATGCAGATACTCTTAGTCACCACTAGAGGGCGACCTTGGCCACTTCTGCAGGGCTCACTGCCAGTGTTAAACTGACAGCAGAAACCAGGATCAGGATACACAGGATGGCTGAGAATGATGTGAGTTTAGTGCCTTGAGACCACAGTTTGAGTCACCCCTATTCCTGAAACAATGAAGGCCCCACAACAGCATAGAGAACAGGAACGCTTAAGACAACGCACAACGAGCTTTCTTTGGTGGCCATGTGGGCTATGTGAGCTCTCCTTTCTAGGGTGTTCCTGGACACCACCTGCCTGCTCTGCATGAGGTGTAGCTTAGACAGGAAGTCTCTGAGTCAAGGTTCAAGGACAGGATGGGGGTACAGAAGGAAGCCAACAGGGTCCTGAGCTCAGCCGGAATAGGACCAGAGAACAACACCATTAACAAGAGCCAGGCCCTGCTGGGCAGCATCTGCCCGGGGAGTGGAGGGCCTGGTGTAGTGCTGGCTGCAGCGGAAGACTCTGATCTGATCGTTAGGAGGCGGAGGAGGAGCCAGAGAAAGAAAACCAAAGAAACACAGAGCTAAGATGATCAGACAGGAAGGTCTGAGTCCCTCCCTTCCCTGCAGCACAGAGATGGGGATTTGCTCTTGACCACAGACACGAAAGGACATTTGTATGCACTTACTTAGTATGGAAGTGGCTTGACTTAGGAAAGACTCAGAAAGTCAGCACACTACACAAATGATAAACACGTCCCTCCCTGCCACTATCCAGTCTACTGCAGGCACGCTGTGCAGCTAACTACACTGCCTGCTCCCCATATGGCACAAACCCCACGGCTGCTTCTCACTAAATCTTTCATTATTTTATGTAAGGGCTATGTAGCTTCTGCTTCTGATGCGTCCCAACCTGCCACTAGAGATGTGACAGTCATTATGTGTGCAAACAAAAGTATAGAAGCCGAGGAGCAAACCACCCCATAAAAGTGACAAGCATAATGCCAGGCCTGGAAAGGCTGATAAGGTGAGCATGTCCCGCTCTCCCAGTACAAAGCCAAGGCGGAGCACAAGGCCTTTCTAGACTCCCAACAGAGACTCAGCCGAGCATGCGAGATAAGCACAAATACTCATCTCCACGGCCCTAGTTCTATAAGCAAAGACCCAACCAAGCATGGATCACGGTGCTGGGGAGGACCCCGGTGTGTACTGCTCACATGACCTTTAGCATGTCATTGTTCTGTGAGCTACACAGCACTGCAGCTCTTCCCTGAGCATCTGCGTTGTGTGATCTAGAAAGTGTTCAAGCTTGAGAGGACATGTGCACAGTTAACATTACACAACTGTACAGGGCAATAATGGCTTGGCATCCCGGAGGGGTCCTGGAACCAGCTCCTGGGACACCAAGGGAACAATGCATGCATTTAGTAAGTGCTGTACAATGTAAATGTTCACACAGGGAGCTCACAAAGGCTACCTGCTTCATCCGATCCACTGATGAACCTCTATTGGAAATCTAAGTTATACAAACGATAACCAGAGTTTTTCTTTCTTTTGTGCCTGTTGGTGCTTGCTATCCCGGCCCTTCTTTACATCTTAAGCTAAAAGTCTGATCAGCACTAGACAGAGAAAGCAGAGGAAGGGAGTTGGGCAAGAAGCAGAGACAGGCAACATGAACAGGTGCAGTCGTCAGAGGATTTGCCTTGGGACCTGCTGTGCTCCCTAAAACCAGGATGTTGCAGCCCTGTGGTGTCTCTATCAACATGACCCTAAACGGCTAATTCAAATTGCTCACAGGCTAAGACCTAATCAGGAGTGGCAGCTTTTTCCATCCCTGCCCTATTGTTCCCACACTTTCAAAATATTTTGACATGTAAAACTAGATATTTATTGAGAAATGGGGATTAAAAGGCAAGAGAAACTGGGTTCTAGGTGGATGTTTGAACTTATCTCCTGGTCTCTTGAGATACATGTGGGTCTGCTCTGGGACAGACACATCTGTGACAGGAACTGATCTGAAGGGCCACAGTCTGTCACCAAACAGATATCCTGTCACAGCAGCAACAGTGTGTGCACAGGGCTCTGCTGCAGGTGTACTCACACCCAAGGGACACACGTGTCCTGCCCATCTGGCTGTAGAACTGGATATTTTCGAATAAATAACTCTTACACCTTCCCACAGAAAAATCAAAAATTGCTCAGAATGATTGCCTCTGCTTCAGAAGCAGGTTTCAACTGACAAGCCACATGCAAAGAACATCTTGTGACTGATTAAGATACCAAAGAGAGCAAGCTGTCTTTTCCTTTCCTTGTGAAATTAAAAGCAATAAACATATGACTTCTTGTCAGTATAGAAAGAGACCTGGAAGGCTCACTCTCTGTAACAGTCTAGGTCATCTTCATCAGAGAGCAACAGTTCATAGCTATTGTTATCAGAGTGGTTCAATGATGCGCTGCATTCTTGACTTTATGTCAACATTCCTTAGTTACTCACACCTGTCTGAGCCAGCCCTTCACATTCTAACAGACACAGAGCAACCGGATCCTTCAGGGCATAGGAGGGTGTATATCTCTGCTCTAAAAAGACATTTCTCTTGCGTTGTTTCCGAGTCTACTAACAACAAAAGCTATTTAGAGTCCCAAACCTGGGGATACGTCACTAGTAAGACACAATCACAGGCCTACGTCACCCTGTTCCCAGAAGAAAACAAACCTGTCAGCCAGAGCCCTACTCGGCAAGCCCCGAACAGCCATGAGCTCGTCTTCCAGACGCTGGCGCTCGGCCTCCAGCTGCTGCAGCTCATCCTGTGTGCGCTTCTGGGGGTGATGAACTGCAGCTCCTTCAGAAGTTCTTCTTTCTCATTAATCAGCATCAACTTCTCCTTCTCGATGTCCAGGGCCCCAGGCCAGGCCTCACCATCCAACTTGGACAGTTCAATTTTCAAGTTAGCCATGCTAAAAGACAGAGAAGACACAAGCATTCAGGACTCCCACGAAAGGAGACTGCAAGCCCAGGCTTGTCTGGGTGCAACTGCCATCTACGCATCGCTGAGGAGCGGTGTGTACAATAGCCACACACTCCAGATCAGATGGACAGAAGCATCTAAGCAGAGTCACAGGCGGGCATCCCTGGGGTGTGTGTGTGTGTGTGTGTGTGTGTGTGTGTGTGGTGATGGTGGGGTACCTACAAGCTTACAGTGAGAAGCACACCAGCATGTCAGGGTGCCCCAAAATGCCATTGATGAAATTAGTCTTCTGGGTGAAGCTTCCATCCCCCTGAGAAATGGTCCTTCCCAGAGCGGGGCAGAAGCTGGAGTGTTATCAGTAGATCACAGAAGGAAGACATGAGAAAGAGTGGAGCTCTGCTCAGCTCAGATCGAAGCAAACTCACTTTATTAAGGTTCATATCACCAAGGTAATGTTCCTCCCAGGCCCTTTCCTCAAGCTTCACACGGGGACAGCTCCCCTCCACAGGCCTCTGCACGGTGAGCATTAATTACTGAGTAATCCTGTACTGTCTTGGGGGTTATGGCTTCCGACCTATGCTTCCCTGTACTGGTTGTTTGGCTGTACAGAACAGGCACAGTGGACCTTAACCAGAGAAGCAAAGGTGACCAGTGTGGCACCCACTGAGTGAAGGAGGAATGGATGGAGGAAGATGAGGAGAAGTGCCACAGCAGAGCCTCCAGCATCACAGTTCTGCCCGACCCCCAGCTTCCCTGTGTCTGGGTCTAGTCATGGATGGCCAAGTTTCTGTAACCCCCAACTCAGCACCAAGGTGAGCTCTGGAATGAACTGGCTTGCCCTGCAGCACTGAGAAGGCGTCAGGTTCAGGTTGAAAGCCGGTGGCTCCTTGGCCAGAAGCTGTAAGATCCAGATAACTATGGCCACAGCTGGTACCCACAGACATCTGTGTCCCACATAAACCACGACGGTTGCTTGGGCTACTGGCAGCATATACCACATATGAAAACAGAAAGGGGATTTGATCTGTTCTTCCTATTTTGAAGAAACTATAAAGAAAAAAAGAACACAACCGAAACAAAGCTATGAAGTAGGGCTGCACTCGTGCGGTCGGTCTCTGACTGTGGCTTTTAAGATGACAGAAGCTATCCTAGATGGTACCCACTCAGTGTGTGCTTCTCTTTCTCCCACTGTCTGCTTACGACAGATGTAACATCAGACATTCTTCAGTGTTAACCACGAACCCATAAGCAACTGTCTCAATGCACTGGAAAATTAATCACCAAATTGCTAAGTAAGCATGATATTATTAGCTTCACTGAGCATATAAAACAAAGCCCCAGGAGGAAATCGGTTCAGGGAAGAACAACTCACCTCCTTCCTTGTTATGCAAAATCCCTTGTGGGTCCCCTTCTGGTCAGCATCACCAGCAACCCTAAAACCAACTCCAAATAATACCAGTGCAGTGGCAGAGAAGTAATGAGCTAAGTGTTGATGTGATCAAAGTAGCCATTTGAGCTGGAGCAGCGCAGCAGAGAGAGGCTCTCTTGCTCACGACCACAAGGAGGTCCAGACCCTGGGTTTTATTTGGAAAGGGGCAGATCTAACAGAGAGAATGTGGAGGACTTCCAAGACCTAGGAAGGGAAATGTCACCTAAGTTCTGGAGGTAACGGACTGCTACAGCCAGTTACTCTAGAGGTCACTCAAAGTGACCCAAAGGCAGCAAGGTCAAGTCTATGAGAGGCCACAGTGCAAGGCCCAGCACACTTTAATCCTGAGTTATGGCCATTAGCCTTCAGAAAACCTGGCATAAACCTCAGGCTTTGTCCACAGCAAAACCAAGTAATTCCGGCCGTCATAGGGTTGGACTGCTTACAGTGAGAGCACCCTTGAACATGTCACTCAGGCCCAGGAACGGTGGCCAGGTTACCAGGCCTCCACACCAAAGATCAGCCCTCAAAACCTACTGAAGGCAGACCCCCAGTTCCATTCCTGGAAAGGAGATAGCCTAAAAAAAAAAAAAATCTTTCCTACCCTCAAGACATTTAAAATCTGTCAGGGAAGTTTAAAACATTAAAATTTGCTGAGTTAAATGCTGCTCAGAATGACCAAGGACTTGTTCAAGGTCATGTGGTTAATCATTTGTGGAATGAAGCCTGGGTTTCTGTTCAGGAAATTGAAGACCCAAGTACTGTTTGAAACTCTGGCTGACACAGAGGCAAATATTGTGGTAACATTCACTTCACTTTTCAAGAGCCAGATAACCTCTAAGACTATGGCCAATTGCTTTAAAAGTCCACCGTCTGCAGTAACGGTGGACACATCTGATGGTCTCCTTACGGTAGGAGACACGGCTCTCCGAGAGAAGGAACACGACAAAGCCCTTGCTCTCCTGTGCGTGTGATGGAGTAGCTCCTAGTGTCTCCCAAATGATGAATCAATGTTTAGGTTCTTAGAAAAATAAAATCAATGGTATCAGAATGACCTCCACGTCAGGAACAAGTGAGGTGTGCCATAGTTTGTAAATAATCTGAATATCCACCTTTATATTAGGCAATGTGACCCCAGCAGAATCAAGGAATTAATAAGACAGGAGCACAAGGGTTAGTAAGAGCTTCGACTCAGGTGCAGTAGAGATGCCCTCCTCTTTCCCTGGCCTGTCAGAGGGAACGACACACAACGCAGCACCTTCAGGATACAGTAGGGAACCTTCAGGACAAAGCTTCTCAGAAAAAAGTCCCCAGTAGAGGCACGGGGCAGGCCATTGCAAGGGGTTTCAGTCTGAGGAACCAACCATCTCCCTTTCAATTGGAAATATTATACATTCTCAAAACTTTTCTCCCAGGAGGGAGAGGAACCATTTAGCCCTACATTTCTCCTTAAATTCTCCCTATTCAAGCTGGGCGTAGTGCTAGGGAGGCAGAGGCAGCTCTGAGTTCGAGGTCAGCCTGATCTACAGAGCGAGTTCCAGGGCCATCAGGGCTACACAGAGAAACCCTGTCTCAAAAACCCAATAAACAAATAAAAATTAAAAATTAGATAAAATTCTCCTTGTTGTTCAGCTTTGCAGGGAGGGAGGAGGAAGCTGGCAGCAATCTTTACAGGGTAGAGCTCCCAGGGCAGGCTAGAAGAGAGTGGGAGGGAGTGACATGCTTTGTCACATGTCACCACGGCGGCAGAAATCAATCCTGGAGACAGACCAGACTCAGAGCCACGACCACAGGGAGATGGCTTCGGGCCCTCACCTTCTTTTGGCTTCTTCATACTGGAGACTCAGCCTGACTTTTTCAGCTAAATTTGATCTGCTTCTCACCCCAATCTAGTGAAAACAGAAGGAAAAAAAGTCAATTAACTCTGCTAATGAATGAAGTAAACTGCTTTTGTTTCTAAGAGGCTCGAGTAATTGAAAAGCTGGAGACAACTCGGAAGGGGAAAGGCTTCTTCGACTCAGGCACATTTGCTTTGTGAAGACTTTAGCACCGCTTTCCCCACAGATTAAATTCAAGACAAAAATATCAGGTAAATGTGTCTGGTATCTGAGAGTTTACAAAAGTTATATAGGTCAATGAAATTGACGAAATAGAACTGATTTCTTTACCAAAATTTCCATTATTTAACTCATAAGGACACAAAATGTAAACTAAAGACTCTTAGGAACTAATGTTCACATGGAAGGCCCTCTGGCCGGTGTCCATTCCTTACATGCAGGCATCTAACAGGCGGAAACCCAACTGGGAACCCAGCAAGAGAAATGCTGATGGACGACAGGGGGGAATAATGATATCCAGATCATAGTAAATATTTTCAAACATCAGCTATAATTCATGAATACTTAATTGATATCAAATTTATAAAAACAGTTTATTTTTTAAAAAAAGACAAACCCCACCATGCATAAGGATATGTATGTGGGTGTGTGCCCCATGTGCGGGTGTCTGTGCAGGCCGGTCTGGGTGTCAGATCCCTGGAGTCGGAGTCGGAGGTAGTTGTGAGCTATCTGACATGGGTGCTAGTAGCCTCAGGCAGAACAAAATTCCTCTTAAAGGTTGTGCTGCCCTCCAGCCCCTCCTTGCTAGCTTTCACCTTTTCTGCTTCTTAGTCCCCTAAGGTTCGTGTGAAGCGACTCCAATTCACACAGCTGTAAACTGAGTCAGCAAGAAGTTAACCGTGGATATATTTCTAGTTTTTCAGTAGAATCTATCTGCAAATTCAGCTGGAGAAAGCTCCAACTATGTGCACTTGGCCCTTTCACAGGAAAGGTGTGGCTGTGACTTTTAAATGCATCTGGAGAGTGAAGCACGGAATCCTCTCTAGCTCCTCCTCCAGTCCTCCAGAGCCCCACCCTGTCACTACCAACCCCCACTCACGTGCCCGCACCACCTAACCCATCCCCTACACCGACCCTTCTACCCCCTCCACCCATCCTCCCTCGGGCATCAGGACTGCACTGGGCAGCTGATGACCTCTGATCACTTACATCTCCAGAAATGCTTGTCTGTGACCCAGCATCAAGGGTCTGTCTGGACAGAGAGAGATGAGAATTCACAGGACTAGATCTCAGATCTGGCTCGGAACTGCCCATGTTCTGATCCAAATGAAATCGCTCCTGCAGCTTAGCAAGACTCTGTCAAAAAGCACACAACACCTCCTAAGTATAAAGGCAGCATGCAGCCCATTCCCAGTGTCACTGAGTGGCAGGAGCCGTCCTGATGAAAACAATGACTTTATAAATTTTGCACAAGCACATGATTTTGGAAGTATGTGAGATGATTCAGAAGATGGCCTCCCTTCTGTGGATACTAGAATCTAGCTTTGTATCATATATATATATATATATATATAAAGAGAGGAGAGAGAGAGAGAGAGAGAGAGAGAGAGAGACATGGAGACAGAGATTGTGTGTGTCTTAATGTGTGTGTGAGAGAGACGTGTGTGCAGGTGCCCACGGAAGTCAGAAGAGGGCCTCTGATTCGGAAGTGGAATTACAGGTCATTGTGAACTACCTGATGTGGTGCTGGGGACAGACCTCAGGTCCTCTGTAAGAGCAGCAAGAACACAACCAGCCCAACTCTCTCGTCTTTGGCCTTGAATGTAATACAGTATGTTCGATTCTTATTCTTAAGACTTTATTAAGTGACTCTTATTTCAATAGGGATCTACTATAGTTTGAATATGGTTCGTATGCATTCCCTACATTCTCAACGTGATGATGCTCAAAAGTGGCAGAGAATGGAAGACAAGGGGTCAGAACAATATTAACACACTCTAAAAAGACCAAAATTCATTCCCAAAAGAGCACACTGGTATAGAAAGCACAGGGTTGGTCTCTAAATTGCTCTGGCTTCCTATCTTGCCATCAAACTCTTCAAGGTACAATCCTGTCATTGTGACACCAGCCACATGAGGACTTTACAAAAGACTGAAAAGGAATAGGGCCACACCTTCCTGAGCTTCCAGCCTCTGAAACTATAAGCTAAACAAGCCCTTTTTCTTTATAAAGTAGCCAGCTTCAGGTGTTTTGCTATAACAACAGAGAATGGACTAATACAGTACTCACTTAACATTATAGAAATTATGGAGCCAGTCAATATTTATCATGTAATCTCTCATTTTAGATATACAGTAAGACATCTTTCCATTTGGAAAGGGTACAGTTATACTCCTTTATATCTAGACAAGACCCAAGAGATGGCTCAGTTTACTTTAATATTATAGAAGAGGAAACTGAGCCCAGAAGCTGTAAGGAGTAGCCTGGCCTCATCTGAGTCCATGTATATGCTGACTGCACGGCCTGCCTGTGGAGGTGACTGACAGCTGATAGCAAGGTGAATAAGCCAAGTGTACATGCCTCCATGGCTGCCCAGGCTGCACACTGCGTTAACTTTAGAGGGCGGGGATGCACAAGTCAACGTAGTAGAAAGAACATCAATCAGTCTGCTACTGTTAACAGGGCGATATTTAACCTGATGGTTAGGACTTCCATCCTAGGAGAACAGATTAAGAGGTCTGTAGATCTGACCTGCATATTTACAGTCTCAGGCATAGAAAGAGAACAGCAGGTTCTAGTTCAGGTTGGCTACATAACATACAAAAGGACATAATGTTGAAAGAGAGAGGAAGGAAGAGGAGGGAGGGAGGGAGGGAGGGAGGGAGGGGAGGGAGGGAGGGAGGGAGGGAGGGAGGGAAGAAATACCTCAGATCTGATATTTAATTTTCTCCTTTCACAAGAACAAACATACACTATACACACGCATGCGCATGTGATAAAACTCTCAGAGACACATCAAGTTATATGTTACAAAACAGAACAAACATTTTGGTGACTGTGGGCAACTCTTCTGTTCTCTTTAAATGGAAATGATCAGTAATTTTTTTGTCTTAGCTGTGATGATGACATAGTCAATCAATTTGGTAGCTTGTGATTAATATGTTTCAAAGGAATAGAAAATACTAGAGAATAAACTCGGAGCACATTACCAGTGTGAAGAGAAAGAATATTACTGTGGAATTGGTTTTGAGTAGCTGTGCATGTATCTTTAGCTGTACATAATTGCTATTGAATTTCTATGTAAAATATTTACTATTGTGCTCAATAGGTTTAAAAGTCATAGCCAATATCTGGTCTTACTTCTAGTTCTACTGCTGATCTCAGCAACTGCTCATTAATTATTCTATGTACTTTAGTAGCCAAAAGAATTCAACCTGACCCGTAGACAAGACCAAAGCGTTCAGAAAGGGCTGTCCTTACTTGATCTACGATAGGCTCCAGTGTGACTGTGTTCCAGGTTCCAGTGACAGAACTATCGTGTGCACTTCAGAAATTACCAATTTAGTCAGCAGGACAATTGTGCACAACAATGAATTGCTGAGGAATGTTCTGCATGTGTTACATATGTGTTTAAGGCTGTCATATATCTGTTTATAAAACACCACACACCAAGGCTAGCTGGGCTTACACTTCCATGTTACTGCTTCCTGGCTCTGTGATTTGAGTAACTACTAGGTTTCCTATACTATAGTTTGTGGACTATAACCAGGGCCCTGTGCATGCGGGAGCACTCAGCAAGGACCTGGGCACCAGACGCACTCCC
This sequence comes from Mastomys natalensis, assembly GCA_021653895.1. Classification (NCBI taxonomy): domain Eukaryota; kingdom Metazoa; phylum Chordata; class Mammalia; order Rodentia; family Muridae; genus Mastomys; species Mastomys natalensis. The sequence goes on from JAJTUV010000012.1 coordinate 519,284, forward strand.
CAGGATTTGTCACCACTGTCTTTTCCATCAGATCACTTCTTGCAAGTTATTTTGAAAATCCAAAACTGAAAAGCCACATGGATATAAGAGTATTTTTCTTATGCAGCAAACAACAGGAAACCAACCCGCAGAAGTTGAATGTCACATTTAAATGGTTGTATTCTAAACACAAGAATCATTGCTGGCTCAACCACTACTCAAAGATGCAGTCTACAGCTGACCAGATGATGGTGAACTCCCAATTTCTTCATGTTTTTTCATAATAATGAGGAATTGAAAAGAGAGAGAAAGGTCGTTAGGACCCGGCCGCGGCCGCCCGCTCTGACAGGGAGAGCGCTGGAATGCTTATCATCCCATGGTGGCTTGGTTTCCTTCCTTCACAGGAGGATGATCTACCTGAGGAGTAAGCCCTGCAGGCTGGAAACTGCAGCGAGGACGAGGACGGGGATCAACTAGCACCTCTCCTGGAGGGGACTATGGTTGTCCCTGGCTGGGCCAACATCCCCCACCCCAGGACATACCCATTACCTACTGATGATAGCAAAACACTCATGTACCCTGGGTGGGGTCACTGTTAGGGGAACCCCGACAGCCTAGATCACACAAGAAGTTTCTAATGCACTTAGGGAGTGAGGTGCTCAGACACAACCCCTTCCTTCAAGTTCCAGCTCCCCGCACTCTACTCTGCCTGAAAAGACAACTGAGCCTTCACAAAGGACAGCAGAAGCTGGGAACCAACTATTCTCCACGTGTCCTCAGCGCCTGTAACAGTCCAGTGGGCATGACAGGCACCAGTGGGGAGCTTCTCAGACCTCAGTAGACAGACACAGATGCCCCATGACATACCTGCATCAGATCTTGCTTTTCTTTTTCTCCTGAGCTGATTGCTTTTCTGATAGATTTCAGTTCCGTCAGGATGGCTTTGGCTTCACTAAGTTCGTACCCACTCTGGCCTCCAGACATCTTTTCATCAATTCTATGAAGAGAGAGGAGACAAGGGAAAAGAAATAAACAAGATAAAGGCAGAGGAGCACTGGTTGTAGGGGTGCCCTCCTTAGCAGATGATTTTGCAGAGGCGTCACTGGCTTGGGGTGCCCCCTCCGCAGATGATTTGCAAAAGGAGTCACTGGCTGGGTCCTCAGGGAGATGACTTTGCAGAGAGTCACTGCTTGGTGCCCTCAGCAGATGACTTTCCATTACTGCTCTCATACACCACCACACAGACTCAGTGCTCTCCTGTGCCCTTGGGTTCAACTTCTCTACCCACTACGTCCTATCATTGTCCTTTCCTAACCACTTTCAAGCACGAACACATTTTGGGCTGCTCTGATGCTAGCAGAACCCAGTCGTTACCACACTCGGCCTTCTCTCTATACCAAGAAAGAAAACTGGCAGGGACAACTCTGTAACAGCAGAAGCACCACAGCTGCTGATGGGCAGTGCCGGGCAGAGCAGAGGCAGCATTGTGAGCCTCCAGTAAGCACTCGACAAAAGCTTACTTGGACTAGCGAGTCTCTTACAATATTTGGATTATGTGGTCTCTTATTTCTGTCAAATATCTGAAAAGTACTTATTAAAGGCATGAACTGAGTTGGAGTGTCTTGCGTTGTTGAATGAGTGTGAATTTAGGAAAGACAGACAGACAGGACAGATGAGGTGCTTTGCCAGTGTGCACTGAGCAAACGGCTCTTCGGTGAGTTATCTGTCCACGCATGTCCCATGATGTGCTAATTTTACATCATTACTATTGCTGGCTAGAGGATAGGAAGAATCATTGTTTTTGAAGGGCTCAACCCCACTTTCTACATCTTTCAAAGAGCTTGCTGGATGTTCTGCGTCCTGCTCTCTCCAGTTATGATCTTGTCTGGGGTTCCTTATGGACAATGCCTCTGCTCCATCAGTCTTCAGCTCTACACAGCTTCTCAGACCCGCTTAGGATTATCAACAGACCCTCCAGAGGAATGGCAGGCACTGAGTCGGAAGAAATGACTCTGCGCTCATCTGGTTTAGGCCACTTAATAATTAATATGCACTTTCAATGTGAAAGGTGCAATCTGAATCAAACACAATGCCATATTAATCACTTTGCCAAACAAAGTTAACTCAAACAAGTGCAGCTGTAGATAACACATTTCCCTGAGTACTAATTTAGTAAATATTTTATGCTACTGAACAAGCAATTAAGCCTTTAAAAGCCTGACAAAATAAACTTGATTATAAGGTCATTTGATAATGAAGTACAGACAAATAAAGTCACAGAATTAACACATACACACACACAAACATACACAAAGACACACAGACATACATGTACACAGAGACACAGAGACATACACGCACAGATACACAAACACACAGTTACAGACACACACACAGACACACTTAGGGTAGGAACAGGACCTTGGAGATCACATTGTCACTTTTTCCAAATGAAGAACTAAAGGCAAAAAGCTTCTGCAAATTTAACTTTTGAGTCACACAGAATAGCTTAATAGGGTGACTATTCTAACGTTTTGGATCATGGCTGAGGAATCTTATAAATACAAGTCTAGAATATTCACTTATTTGTGAAGGGATTTATCTAAGTAATCTTTGGGTCCTCCAAGAATTATATACAAACTTAGTCCAGGCCAAGGCTCACTAAGTAAAAGAACTGCTGTTTGCAAGGGTTGTCTTGGCATTTACAAGCAGGGCACTTTACAAGTTACAAGCAGCAAACAAAAACTGGAGACAAACTGGGATTTTATAAAAACATTAACATGCAACAGAAACCATGTCCAAAGCCAGAGTGATTTCTTCCTACCTGGAAAAACCTCAGCGTGAAAAGGTAAAGCCTGCCCTTAATCAGAAAGACTATCATCATTTGAATACAGAAAGCAGTTAGGGCTGATGGCTAGTTTACAGTGCTGAGTTTGGCTTGTTGACTGCTATTTCTCTCTGCTGTCTCGCTCTGTTTGGAGATCTCCCTCCCCAATCCCCTTACCCTCCCCCCCCACTCCCTCTGTTCACCTCGGACATTCATTTCCAGTTCTAGTGGCTTTTCCTTTCTCTCCAGGTCTTACTCCCTCTCTTGACCTGACTATAAAAATATAAACATGGTTTGGTGGCTTACTAATTTTTTGGTGGCTCTAGTTACAGAGCCACAGGGTTAGCCACCTTCTGCTTTTAAAATGAAGCACCATGCTTTGACTTTTCTGTGTCTGAATGAAAAGGAGCTTTATGCTTTTTCTATTTTTTAACTTTAAACCATTTATATCTGAAAGAGATTTTCACTTGGGTGCTTTCTCTGGAAAATGTGCCTTAGATCCAGCCAGATTTTCCTGGGGACCCATGTCCTTTGATTGGCTAGGTGTTGCTATCATTTCCATATGGGGAGGCGTGCAGGGGTTTCCTGATATCCACCTAGGCACAAGTCACACTACTGTTTAGGCCGAGGTCAGATCTCAGGGCATAAATGGAAAAACATAGGCAGAAAGAAAGATATTTGTTCATCCAGCATAAAACAGTTGTACCAAGTAAAATGAAACCTCAAGGATAAATCACTTATTCAAGATGAAACAAAAAAATCCCACTGCGGTGGAGTGAAATGTTACAGAAAGCTGCAGTGGGATTCGACTCAACTTTCCCTTTCACAGCCACTTAAGTAAATAAATAAGTAGGTAGATAAACAGGCAGGCAGGCAGATAGACTCTTTCACAGAATTAACAGTGAGGTTTTTTAGTCTGTTCTCTGGTCCCGCCAGATCTCCCAGTGTCTTAGCCATATGGTGATAACAGAAGAAAGAAACAGCTTTCTTTGTGCATACCTAAGAACAAGCACACAGGAGAGGGCTCCGTCCTTAGGTATTGCATCTTTCTGGTTTTGTTCATTCAAAGAAAGCCCAGATTTCTACACAAATGTCTATTGTTTTCTTGTGGAATGTTTCTGACAGATCTTAAAGATGCCTTAGACCACTGGGCAGTGGTGGCACATGCCTTTAATCCGGCACTTGGGAGGCAGAGGCAGGCAGATTTCTGAGTTCGAGGCCAGCCTGGTGTACAGAGTCAGTTCCAGGACAGCCAGAGATACACAGAGAAACCCTGTCTCGGAAAAAAAGGAGAAGAAGAAGAAGAGAGGAGGAAGAAGGGGGGGGGGAGGAAGAAGAAGGGGAGGGGGAGGGGAGAGGGGGAGGGGAGAGGAGACGGGGAGGGAGGGAGAAGGGAAGAAGAAGAAGGAGGGAGAGAGGGGAGGAGGAGGGAGAGGGAGGAAGGAGAGGAGAGGAGGAGGAGGAGGCAAGCCGCTGCCGCCTTAGTTCCTATGAAAAGTGTTTGCAAGCACACTGCCTTGAAACAGTTGAGTATTACTGTCACATCGACACAACAAACACAGCAAGTTTGACTAACCTTTAACACATGACATAATTTCATGGGTCTGAAAATGTCTAACGTATGGCTATTTTGTGACACTCTTTAAAGTGTGTTTGATGTTCTGCGTACAAAGTTCTGCTTATGTTGATTCACGAGTACTAAATAACACATCTAGATTGTTCTAGTGGGAAAGCAGCTGAAGCCGCTCCAAGTCTAAACAGGAGACTTAGCGAGAGACTATCAGACAGACCTGAATGGAGGCTGCAGCAGGTGCCACTTGAGACTTGCTTATTCTAACAGTCAACTTTGAGCAGCACTAGAAGGCACACACCTAGAGTGTCACAGTGCCCTGACTGTCGGAGGCCAGAAGGCTGAATCACAAGACACCTCTGAGACCACAGCCATGTGTCTGACTGCAGGCCAGGAGGAATGAGCAGGCTTCACAAGATGGAAATCACCATTCAGTGAGAAGAGCAATCAGCTCACAGTGACAGTCACCACTTTAGTGGGGCAACGCTTTGGATGGCAGCAGACTTCCTAAGAGGAGACGGCAGACTAGGATTTCATAGGCAAAAGGACTGCAGCTGGGCAGTTTCCAGAGGTGGCTTCTGCATTAGCCTTGCACTGCTAACACTGCTGAGGGAAGACTGAACCTGGCCAGGGGAAGCCATAGGAATTCAGTCCTGCCCAGGCAGAGGACACCTCTGTGGTCATGTGGCTCTGAAAACCACAGGCTTCTTTCTTCCCATGAGGTATCTGTGCACCAGTGACTGAGAGAGAAAACAGGGGCTTCCACAGGCTGGGAATGGCACAGGCTCTTCCAGAACTGGCCACCTTTTCTTACCTACGCTTCCCTTTAACCTGACCATCTAAAAGCTACCCCAGCGGCCGGCCATCATTTAGAACTGGAATGCAAAAAACCAAGACTTTGGCAAATGAGGACTGCAGGCTCCTTTGCAGAGCCTCGCCTGCCCTCAGGCTGGACCCCACATGGTCTCTGGGACTGACAGAAAGGTGGACAGAATCCTAGGGAGAGCTGAGACTTTCCAGTCCAGGCCACCCAGTCCAGCCATCACGGCAGCCCTATACCACAATCTGAGAAGGCTGGCAGTGGTCCAGGATACAAAGCTAAAATTTTCACTCTGGTTTTCTTTGGCTCATCTTCAATGATTAAGAAAAGTTCAGACCTTTTCAAAGTATATAGATTTTTTTCCAAGTATTTTTATAAGTTGATTGCCTTTGGACTCACGGCCCAGAGCTTTAAGCCTTTTACTTTCTATGTTTCTTTGAGAAGGCCTTATGCCACTGGTATATCTCTTTTTTATTAGGGAGCTTTGAATTGCTGTAAAGTCAATTTTAGTATTTAATACTCACTGTTGCAGCGTTTCAAAGCCTTGCTGCTTATAGAGAAGTTCTTGCTTCATCTGGGAGAGTTCTCTTTTCAGCTTTTTAACCTTGCAAGAGAAATCAGGGCGGCCATTAGTTTACGAATTAGTAACAGCACATTATTTCAGAAGATAAGAAGTTAGCAAGCTAACAAACCTTTTACCACTTCTCCGTTACAAACGTTTGGGGGGGGGGGGGCATGAGGTACATTTAATTATCAGTGGCGTGCACAGCTGCCATGGCTCAGTCACTTACTCAATACGCTGTCAAGAGTGGACAGAGTCTTGATCCTTGCTTTGTTAAGCAGCCAGTCAGGGTCACATGAGGACTCTATACTTTTGACTTCTCCCCTTCTTTTACTGGGTGACTAGCCATGCCCTGGTTTCTCACACACGCCCACCGGCACACGCCTCAGGGACCTCACACATTCTATCACACTTTGCCTGAGGCTCTGCCCAAGCTCCCAAGGTGGACTCCTCCCACGTCTCTGAGTTAGTTCATGTCGCGGCTCATTAGCATCTCTCAGATCACTCTCCCTAGTCCTTGCTCTGCTTTATCTACCCCAGAGTAGTCTTCAAGAGCTGCATGGGTGCTGTCACAAAACAGTAAGCTGCATGGGTGCCCTGCCTGCCACCTGTCAGGGGACAGTAAGCTGCATGAAACCACAGACATCCCAAACACCTGCAAGGGTTCTAAGCAAACTGAGTGATTAATAAAAACGTGTCATCACACTGATAGAAACACTTTTCCTGTTACCTGTTATATTCTTTGGCAATAAGGATGTGACGGGCTGACAGATTAGAAAAGCTGCGCCTGCCTGGAGTTTAGTCACATTCAATGAAGGCCCTCACACAAGCAGCAGGAACTCACTTCCACACATCGAGTGATAGCTTTTAAAAAGTAAACTCTGTTGTACCATATTTTAATGTGTTTCTGAACTTTTATTTTCTATTTATTTTTCTCATTCTGAAGTATTTATTGACTGTCCTGTGGCCAGGTCTGGGCCTGAGGAAAGGACAGATAGCGGCCCCTTACTCATCTGCCCCAGGGTCCTTACTAAAGCACAGAAGAGCTGGGCTCTGTAGAAACAGTCGCGCAGTGAAAAGCAGCTTTCCAGACACAAGAAAGTTCGCATGTGATGAGATGCATGGGGTCTGGGGCTCGGCCTGGTGTGAGGGGCTGGACAGAGGCCGTCTGAGGAAACGGCCTGAGGTGGGGTGTGAGGGTAGGTGAGTGTGCTCTTGGTACACAGGGAAGGCACTCAGCCTGAGAAAGTGCCCGGATCATAAGGCCACGTGATTCTCAGGATTAGAGAGTGCTCCCGTTGCTGGGTCACAGGGAAGGGGAAGCCTGGGCTACAAACGGTAGCCTTGAGATGTAGTCTTGAAGCCAGGTTGAAGATTAATGCCTTATGCTAAGAGCAACAAGAACTGACCTGGGTGGTGTGTGTGTGTGTGTGTGTGTGTGTGTGTGTGTGTGAACTTAAATGGTAATTGAGAAAATGCCTCCATTAGATCAGCAATAGGAGCGTCTGTAGAGCATTTTCTTGGTCAATGACTGGCTGGGATGGGCAGTGCCCCGGGAAGGTAGTCCTGAGAGGTGTAAGAAAGCAGGCTGAGTGAGCCAGGATGAGGGCAGAGAGCGGGCCAGTCAGAAGTGTTCCTCTAAGGCTTCTGCTTCGGTTCCTGCCTGAGTTCCTGCCCTGCCCTCTCTCAGAGACAGACCGTGCCACGGAAGTGTAAGGTAAGTAAATCCTTTCTTCCCCACGTTGGTTAGGTTATGGTGTTTTGCTAGAAACTGGGTGGGAAAGCACACTAACATAGGGATCAGGGAGGAATCTTACAGCAAGCTCTGCTCTATGATGTTAAAGGATCACAGTGATGACTGCCCTGGTGGACCAGTGGGACCCGTGGTGCCTGTTTCCTGTGCGCTGGGATGAGGACACTTAGTGTGCTGGGGAGGGGGAAGAGGTAGCAGAGATCCCTTTCAAGTACCTGGCTTGGGACCCAAGGAGGAAACTACGTTCCCAAAGAGCGGGGCTCAGTCTGGGAGATGCTGTAGTCAAGTGAAACATGTGGACTTGATGTTCAAAAAGTGTCTAGGAAAGAAAGCAGACTTGGAGACATGCAGATGATACAAATATGAGATCACCTCGACAGTAGAAGCCTCAAATACCTTCAAATACCAGCAACCAGGAGAAGAGACAAACTAAACAAAAAGAGTGGGGGTGGCACATCATGAGAGTGTGAGAGAGATCAGAAGAAAAGGCAGGTGCTGTGTAACTCATGTCTCTGTGTGGAAACGCACAGTGCTTTGAATAAAGTTCAGTACTTTACGCTTTAAGTTCAATCTGTTGTTTCACTGTGCCCACTTATATTTTATCATGGAAAATAATACAAGTAATTATATTTCAGAAGTAAGGCCAGTGCTATCAGAAAGCAGAGAAGAAAGAGATGGAGACAGAGGTGGACGCTCTGGCACGGAAGCTGCGGTGAAGAGCAAAGACTGACAGAATATTCACGGAGTGTGGGGAGACATTAGTCACTCGCACGTCAAAGGAGGCACGAGTATTCAGCAGCTCATTCCCCGTGTGCCTGCGGACCTGACAGCTTGCCTGTACTTTTTGTTAAAAAGACAATAACCCTTCAATTTAAAACAAAACAAAACAAAAAAGTATATCAGGAAGTCAATACCAACTCAAAGAGATGGGCTGAAACCTGTCTTTACTTTTGAAAAGAGTTGGTAGAAACTTATTGAGACCACGTAAACTGCTGAATTAAGCCAATCAAGTCAAGACTGACAAAGTGTCCTCCTTAGAGTCACTGGGGATAGAATGACAGGTCAATTTTAAATGTCTCAGATAGCCCTGTCTCGGAGATACTAGCACGCTTCACATTCGCCACAGTGATGACCAAGAGGTGAAGACACCAAATGGCCACCCACAAACGCGCAGAGGAAATAAGCTGTGTACCTACAGTGAGACAGCATTCAGGTTCACAGAACAATCAGAAGATGCTGCGGTGTGTGTCAGCACAGATGGGCCCTGAGGACATCACATCAGAGAAAAGAAGCCACTCACAGAAGGACAGCACTCGGTTCTACTTACACAAGCCACACAGACCCACAGGAGGGAGAGCATCCAGGGGCTGGAGGGAAGGGCACGGGGAGCTGCTGATCGGTGGGAAATGACACGTTCCACTGTGCAACAGGGCACCTACGGTTAGCAGTTCAGCACTGTATACTCAACATGTGTTAGGCTCATGCTAAGTGTTCCTATCACACATAATAAAAGCTAAAATCTTAAAAATCTAAATTTAATTCTGACCACCCTGACCTCTGGATTTTATTGTGTATGGACCAATGACATAGGAGGCTAACCTGAGCTGCCTTGGCTTCACGTTATTTAATTACCTAACACTGGCTGTAAGCACAACCCTTCCTAGCTTAGGGAGGTTACCCGAATGGTTCTTACTTCCCAAGTATTGATTTTAAAATCAAATGGATTTTGTTTCTTAACTGTGAAACAATTCACTCCCATTATATTGACTAATGAGAATAGATCTGGTTTCCAGCCAGACATTCTAATTGTTCCTCGGCTTTGTGCGGATGGACTTCCACTCACCTTTCCTCACTAGCTATGGAAGAGCATTTACTGCGCTTGTTACTCCAAGGCACCCAGCTGGAGGATCAGGCCAGTGCTGTCTGCATGCCGAGCACACGCTCTAGCACATGCTGTAGCACACGCTCTCACACATGCTGTAGCACAGACTGTAGCACACTCTGTAACACATGCTGTAACACACGCTCTCACACATGCTGTAGCACACGCTCTCACACACGCTGTAGCACACACTGTAGCACACGCTGTAACACACTCTCGCACATGTGTAGCACACCTGTAGTACATGCTGTACACACACTCTAGCACATGCTGTAACACATACTCTCACACATACTGTAGCACACGCTGTAACACACACTCTCGCACATGCTGTAGACACGCTGTAGACATGCTGTAGCACACACTCTAGCACATGCTGTAGCACACGCTTTAACACACGCTCTCACACATACTGTAGCACATGCTGTAGCACACACTTGAGCACATGCTCGGGAGCATACGGTAGTTCTACTATTCTGGCATTTACCAACCACTCCCTCTCCCGATTTACACATTACTCATGAGAGCGACATAATTTAATGCTTACGGTGTATGTGGGGCATGTACCTGAAGATCACAGTGGGATCTAACAGAGAGCAGTGCAACCCAGGACCAGGAATTTTAAAGCTACAGTGAGTTACACCAATGGGCTACAAGAAACCTGTGGCCTTTTCTTCCAACTAGAAGTGTCCGATCCTTGGCCAGACCGATGACATGCAAGGCTACAAGAACAGGTTGGTAGATCAGGTAAATGTATAAAAACCATGTTATACATGGGTTTCCTTGGAATCAAACTCACAATGCAGAGTGTGAAGTCAGAGGCAAGAGACTCAGGACCTTTGCACATTTCCTGCTTTCTCTACTGACTAAGCTAAAGTCACTGACATTTTATATCAACTTCAAAGTTATTTCTAAAACCTAGAAAGGATGCAGTGATAGAGTGTGCATGGCTGGAAACCACAGCAGCTCTTCCCACTCAGCACAGTCCTAGAGCACTGTTTTATTTCAAAAGCAGGAGACTGAAGAGGATGACGAGGAGAAGTAAGTCTGAAACCTGTAGGCCTCTGAAAGATCGGGAGACAGGCAGGTTTCCCAGGCTTGCCCCTGAGGTGAACCCAGCAGCATTAAAGCTATAATGAGCAAAGTGGTATTTTACTAATGAGTCCCTTCCCCTTTCACGGTCACTCCACTGTCACACAGGAAGCTCCTCTATAAGACAAGAAAGGGCAACTGTCACCCTGCTCCTCCTGGAAATCTCTCGACGACTCCACCCTGCTCCTGATCTCCACCACATCTCATCATCTCTGGGTAACAATAGGACCAAGAACACCGCTTTTAAACTTTAAAAACACAGAGGAAAACAGAACCCCAGAAGCTGCTAGAACCATTTATAATGACTAATTAAAGGATTTCTGTCCAAAGAAACAAGATGGTTAAAAAAATTGATACTTTAGTAAAAATTTTTATAAAGCCTATGTGAAAAAAAATCCTAAGAACATCTAGGAAATTTACTGTCTGAAAATAAAAATAATACAGATCTATGTAAATGTTCTCTACAAACACATAAAAATCAACCAGCAAGTTATCGCATAACCCAACAATTCCACTCTAAGCAAATATCCAGAGAAACGGAAATGTACCTTCTCAAACATGTGTACATGTATGTATGTTCAGTCTCACAGATGCAGAGTCACTTACAACTCAAACTGTCACTATCTGATGGAAGGGTACATACAGTCTGTTCCTCGATACTAGAACAGACTACTGCTTCCACATATGCTACCACACAGAAGGGACCTTTGAGACATTACTGAAACAAAGACGCCAACTAAGGAAGGCAGGATGTTACAGCTGACTGCCTCAGCTCTGTTGCTCTGTTGCTGTGAGGAGAGACCATGACCACAGCAACTCTTACAAAAGAAACCGTTTAAGTGGGGGCTAAGAGTTTCAGAGGTTTTTCTGTCCCCGGCAGGAAGCATGGTGGCCAGAAGGCAGCCCAGGTGCTGGATGTAGCTTAGAGCTATATCCTGATCTGTAGGGAGCAAAGAATTGGGCTTGGCATGGGCTTTTGAAACCTCAAAGGTCCCCCCACCACCACACACACACACACACACACACATTGCCTCCACAAAGCCACACCTCCTGATCCACTCAAACAGTGCCACCTCCTGATGATAGCATATGAGCCTATGGGGGGTCATTCTTATTATGCCACCTCTTGACATTTATGTGAAACAACCACAACACACCCATCTAGAGATGCAGGAAAAACACTTCAAATCAACTTCAGCAGATGGCGCTGCGTGAATGGCTGGAGAAGAGAGGTGAGCAGAATGAGGAGTCACTGTGAATGGGGACAGGTTTCTTTTGAGGGTTCAAGTGATCTACAATTAGATTGTGATCATGACAGGCTATACATAGTCTGAAACCCACCAACCTGTCCATCTGGTGACTTCCCATTAAACTTTTAATGTGTGTTATTTTAAATGGATGAAATGTTACTTAAGAAAGTCATTAAATTAAAAAACACAAGAAAATTAAAAAATGGAATATAGAAATAATTAAATTACAAACTGATTAAAGTTGCCAAAAATAAATTCAAGTGATAAATACTTAGACAATCTCTTATTTTAAATTAAATTTCAAGATCTTCACAAATGTTCTGCAGGGGCTTGTGTCTGTCTTTACTTCTCTGCTGGCCCATAAGCCAGCTCCTCTCCACACTTACTCCCAGCAAGTGATACCTCCACGGGCAACCTTTGACACATCACACGCCCCGTGCTTTCCCACACCACAACCTTACACTACTCCCCCACCAGACTAGCTTCTTCACCACCCCTGCAAATCTGATGAATGTCACCTGCTAAACGCATACCCTGAACACCTGGCTGGAACCTGAGACCAAGTCTCCTTTGTTGCTCACACTGTATTCAGTAGTGCCCACTGCTGCTTGGCCTGAACACCTAAGACAGCATAAAGACTGGCTGTACAGAGGGGAAAGTGCTTGCTGTGCACGCCTGACAACTCCTGGGAAACACACACACACACACCACACACACACAATTTTAAAGACTTGAGTAGAAACTCAAACTTATCCACTGGAAGGCTCTTTCCCATTACTATGTTACTATTTTAAGTAAATCATATTCAGATGCTAATCTGTGCTTCCTAGGAAGAAGCCCATGTTGGTCATAATATATTATTTTTAAATGTTGCTGTAATTACTTTAGGATTTTGGCATGTAAGCTTATATACCTGACATATACATGTTTAAAAAATTCTTCACCCAAGCCACATACACAATTTGCGTTAAATTTGTTTAATCTTGTTTCTCTGAAATCTCAACATTTGTACAATGCAGGTTTGTTTTGTTTTGGCTTTTTGCTTTATTTTGTTTTTAAGACTGAGCCTTACCATGTAGCTCTGGCTGGCCTGCAACCTGTTATATACAGAAGGCTGGCCTCAAACAGAGATATTCACTGCCTCTGTTTCCCAAGAGCTGGGACTAAAGGCGTGCCCACCTCACATGGCTTAAGTCAATTTTGTTTTGTTTCGTTTCGTTTTGTTTTTTAATTAACAGGAGATTTGTTTAGGCAAGGATAGAGACATCCTTTGCCAAACTTAGCAGGAGATGTTAAATTTTCTGTCCAATTTTCCTTCCTGGATAAGTCTTTCCTTTCTGTCCCTGTCTGTTTTGAAAACATAATACCAGAAGATGAGGGGCCCAAATCCACCACAGCTCCTAAAAGTGAGTTCTTGGGAGTGGGTCTGAAATTAGGATAAATATTTGCTGATCTTGCATAGGTCCAACGAATCAAGGCAGGATCCTCGATGTGCGACTGGCGCTTGGGGTCGTTGTACTGAAGCAGATACTCCCGTTTAAGGCCCGGCCCTTATGCTCAAGTGCTCGACCTGCACCTTTCGAGTCTCCGGAGACACGTCATACTCGGCAGGGTCGAGGGTACTGGGGAGAGTGGCCAAGGGAGCAGGCTTATACTTGGACCCCGATATCTTGGCTCCCGGCGTACATCTGCGCCTCGGCTTAAGTCAATTTTGATCTATAATTTAAATTTCTTTTCATCTGAAATTTTAAATGTAGTAAGTATAAGTTTCTTATGATATTTGCTATTTGGGAAGTGACAGTTTTATCTCTTTTGTGCTTTTTAAAAAAAAAAAAAAAAAAGTCCCCACACACACCTTTTTTTTTTTCCTTTTTGATTCTTTCTCACTTTTGAGTCAATCCTGAGAGACATCTGTCAATTCAGTAAAAGTATGCACAGCAGCAAGGAGACAGAAGCAGCCTGCACGTCCATCACAAAGGCCCAAGAAAATGTAGCACACATACACAATGGGCTGCGTTCAGCTACAAGGAGAAATGACATGTGCGGGAAAACTGACAGGTCTTGAGTTAGTATACCGAGGGAACCCATACTCATAAGAAGATATACGTGTTCTTCTCTATGTAGAGCCTAGTATGTGTGTAGGCGGGGCCTGTATGTCACGAAACTAGAAAGGGTACCATGAGAGGAAAACCGTAATAAACAACATATAGACCAGACAAAAGACTACTAGGACCAAAAGATATGTAATCTTTTCTATTAAAAAAGCATGTTTTAATCTATGTGTGATGATATGTGCCTTTAACCCTAGGGTCAGGAGGCAGAAGCAGGTGGATCTCTATGAAGTCAAGGCCAGCCTGGTCTTTATAGTGAGCTTAGGCTAGCCAGTGCTACACGGTAAGACTCGGTTTCAAAAAAAAAAAAAAAGTTTTAAACTATGCTTTTATTCATCCTTTTATAATGTCAGACAAGCATACAATGTATTTCAAGCATATTCACTCCCTAGGTCCAATAAAGCGTCTTAATCTAAAACAATTCCTTTCAGTCTACTTTAGTTTTCCTGTTCGGCTCGGTTGTTTGTCCAGGCTCTATAAAACCATCGGAGTTGATCATTTACAGATGGCTTTTTCTACCTGTCAATACTGTGTCTGTTCAGACTATATTCTTTCCTAGAGAAGTCAACTGCATTTAAGTTTGCAAATCGCTCCAAGCATGGTACAATTAAGGGTGTTGAGAGTCAGAGTGGAGAGGCTCGTGACTCACACAAGTGAGAAGAGAAAAATCCCTCAACAACAGCGTCAATGAAGACATTCATTTGCATCTGTTGTTCAGCCTGCAGTGCAGCGAGCGCCCTTAAAAATTAGACAAAGAGGTCAAATCATTAGAGAAAAAGAGAAATAAAATATCACTAAGTACATGATATGACTGATACATTTTCAAGGTCTGGGGCTGAATTTTTGAGGGTAAAGGGGGCACAAATGTGTTACGAAACTACTTTGAAGTTCCTAGCAGGGCATGAGAATAGCGCTTATGCGGAGGCAATCTTCTCTCAATTTCTCCCAGTTTCCTCTTTTTCTTAGTCATGTAATTTTCAATTTCATTCCAAATCACTACGAAAGTTGTGCTGTGTACTTCAGCCAAACACCAACTATTAATAAACAAATTGATCTGAACATCCTAAGAATGAACCATCTAATGCAAACACTGGGGTTACAAATTAGCACATGCTACATGTGACTACTCCTTCATCCTGAAATAAGGCAGTCACATCTGGAACTCAGAATGTAAGACAAAGTGTGTGTGCATTTGTGTGTCTCTGTGTGTGTGTACATGCGTGGGCATGTGAGTGTGTGTGTTTATGTAATGATCTTATTGGATTTTCCAGCCTGACTGTGGAACCTAAGCAGGTTGAAACCTACAATCCTTGCAATCCTCCTGCCTCAGCCTTCGAGTGCTGGGACCCTAGGCATGTACCACCACCCTTACATTAAGCTAAAGTTTATACAAAATACAAATACAAAGATCTTTCATGTGTAGCCAAAAGTCAATCCTTATTTGTAGGGATTTATATCAAGTATGTTACTATGATTTAATTACATCATTTAGAACACTACTTAAAGGAAAATATTTCATACTTAATTATTTCAGCTCTATTTACAATTACAAGTCAAACCTTTAAATTTAACTGCCCATGGGACTCCAGGATGTAACCGACATGAGTCTTCACTCATGTGGAGCTGGGCTCTTTGGAGATACATGTATCTAAGAGTCACCCATGTTCCTACTAAGTGACCCTCCTGGATCACCAGGATGGACCAAATAAGGGTCCCACCTGTTGATGTCCCACTTAGGGTGAACAGGTGTCTATATATCCCCCCAGAAGAAGCAACACAGTAATTTGCTAATATTTTTACATTGAAGTATGGAACTAGTGCCTGTTTACCCCTAAAACCTGTCAGTGTGATTTGAAAAGGTGGTAGGTGTCCAGAGCTGTGGAGTTAGTTCCTTCATTAATTACTACCTTCCAACATCAATTTATGAAAGGGGCTTTTGTGTACAGAGACTCTGCTGGGCAGAGCAGCCAGACAAGCCAGGTTGTCCACAGAGACTCTACAGTGACACCCATCCCCTTTCCCAAGTGCTACAAGAGACAGCAGAGCCAGACAGAGTCAGCAGAGCCAGGCAGTCAGCAGAGCCAGGCAGAGTGAGTACTCGCTCAGGCCCCAGCTCCAGCATTGCAGCAGCAGCAGCACAATCTGGGGTCTGACTGCTTCTAAAACCCATTTAACTGTCCATCAGCGCCAGTGACAGAGGTGAGGGCGGGGCATGTGAGGGCGGGCATGTGAGGGCGGGGGATGATGCCTCAAGTCAGCTTCTTCACAGAAGCACCTTTCAAGAAGGGCATCTCTCTGACTCACCTTGTAGTCCCAGAATGATATTTACTGCCCCTAATTAAGACCAGAAATCCTGGCATAACATAGCCTTGTCAAAGACTCATTAGGAGACAGGTCTGAAGATGTGAGCACTTGGGGTCTCCTGAGACTCTGATTGACAGACCCTTTTAATGGTTATTTGTACGAGGGACCTTAATATGTTTTTGTTTTTAGTCACTCCTCACAAAGTTTGACTATTTCCTTCCTTAAATGTGCCAACTACAGTAGCCTACTGTGGCTACAACCTGTGTTATAAAAGATAATAATGAAAACTGGTTAACATCTCCAAAAACAGTAATAACTTCCTAAAAGTCACAATCAAGTGCTGGTAGACTTTGGTAAGAGTGAGTCTTAACAAAAATGCCTTCATTTCCCTGTTCTAAAAATAAGTTATCTAGCTGAAATAAATCGCAGTAACATAAGACACGGATACAGACACAACAGCAAAGTATTTGAGGCCATTTCATGATAGTCTTAAAAAATGTACAGAGAACTGTAGACAAATTGATGGGCTAGAGGGCCCAGGACACCTAAAGAGCATTTACTACCAGATCCCACACATCTCCTCTCTACAGGCTTTATAATTAAATGAAGAGAATCCAGACTTCCAGTATATGGACCCTGATCTAGGCTTTGGGTCTTGTTTCTGTTTTGTCCTGGGCCCTGAAAGTAGGGCCTTGGCTAAGCTGCACTCTCAGGCCACACATGAACCCACATGCAGATTTTTTTGTGCTTTTTTAAAAAAAAAAAAAGAAACAACTGCATATATTGTAAAGAAAACCACACCAAACGGTCTATCTGAAGAGATGAGGAACTACTAAGGCCATAGAATTTATGTTAAAGGTCCCAAAGGTAAAGGGAGTGGAGGCCTGACCACTGTCTTTTCTGAGGACCCGCAGAGGAGGTCGGTGAAGGCAGTGACTGAGGCTTGGAGAACAACAGGTAGTCAGGCCCATACAGCCCAGCCGAGAGTTCAGTCTCACTGAAGCTGATGAGGTTTGCAGAGGGCATTCCACGGGCTCGTGGGCAACTTTGAGAGCTTTGCATAAGAGCCAGGATAAACTGGAGACGGACCACCTTAGGGACTGAGGACTGAGTTACAGTTGTTTCCAACTCTGACTGGATTTAAATCATCTGCCCCTGACCCAAAATGCCTACAAGAAGCAAAGCTAAATGCTCTGAAAAATGCAAGACCACCCAAAGCTTCAAGTTATCTTTGTATTTCCACACATGTACTGTGGCTTAAGAGTAAGCATCTGAAAGGAACAAGAACTGACCAAAAGCCAACAAAAAGCAGCCTAGACCCAGGACCCCAAAGACAGGAACCAAGCACTGGATTAATCAAAGTATGGAAATATGAAGTACTATGACTATGTTGGTCAAAAAATCATATTAATGTGCAGAATTCGGGCAAAGAACTAGAAACCAAAATAAACAAATAAAACCATTTAAAAAGAAACACCTAAGCAGAATTCAGCTGAAATAAGTAATAAAAATAAAAAATCTCCAGGTGTTTGAAAAGGAAGCAATATACTGCACTGTGATTCCCCGAGAGGAAGGAAAACGTCTGGAAGCACATGACAGTAAAAAGTCAATATCTATGGGAGAAGACAAAAGTCATATGTATTAAGTGATTTCATGCCTTTATGCAAATATTTGGAAGCAGAGTGGTTGAAACTCTTTGGCAATGTCCATTGGAAAACAGGGCTGGGTTTGCTTGCTCGTCTGTCTGTTTTGAGGGAGTATTACACTAAGGCCAATTGACACAGTACTTGTTTTTGGACAGCCTAAGCTGCTGTCCTACTACCTTTGAAAAGAATGTGCCTCCAATCTGGATAAAGGTAAGCCAAGTCCACTCTTATATCAGAAATGTATACATGTAGCTGGGCCTTGGTGGTGACCACCTTTAATCCTAGCACTCAGGAGGCAGAGGCAGAGACAGGTGGTCTCTGTGAGTTCAAGGACAGCCTAGTCTACACAGTGAGTCCTGAGACAGCCAGGGCTACACAGAGAGACCCTGTCTTCAACCCCACCCTCAAAAAAAAAAAAAGTGTACATGTCTGCACCACAAAATACGTATGATGTGTACATACAGGCCTAGTTATTAGTGATCAGAACCTGGAATAAACGGACACACATCAGTGGTACAACAGAGATCGCTGTCTACCAAAGCAGTTCTTATAACTTTAAATGTGAATGTGAGTGAATCCTGAAACCATTCGGGGGCCATGTCCATGGGAGCACTCCAGTTTAAAATGCCTAGGAAGCATTGGCTCGGTGCTAGCGAGGCAAGCATGGCTTCCAGGGAGAATGGCTGTGAGGGACCATGTGAGAGGATGCATAGCAGTGTTGCAGTTACGATAGGGGACATGCCTCATGACCCTGGTATTTATTAAATATGAGGTAATTTGCTCATGAACATCCCATATGATTCCCCCATCAAGGATAAACCAGATTGGTATTTAGCAGCCTGAACAAAATAATTAAAGCAATGATCAGGAAATAATCCTTCCTGAGGAAGAATGACAGACAGACAAGGTAGTGGAAGTTGCAGGCACCTTTTAAATACCAGGACATCTGATAAAAGAACAAAGCAGCTTAGGAGACAGAGAGGAAAGTAAATTATCAGGATGCAAGGTTTCCCTTGCATACATTAACAGCTAATAAGAAAAGCCAACATCAGCAACAAAGGTAATCCCAGTCTATGGCCATACCACTTGAGGGTACCAGATCTCATTTGATCTCTGAAGCTAAGCAGGGTCAGGCGGGTTAGAACTTGGATAATAAATAATCCACACTTCAATCAAAGGAGAAGACTACCCAGCAGGGCAGAGTGAAGATGCTCCTTCAGAGACAAAGCTGGGAGATGACCACACATGATTCCTTCATGACATGAAGCTAATCCACTCTCATTCAATAACAGACTACAATAAAAGAATCTTACCCTTAATCGTGTGGTAGAGATCTCAGCTTTTAAAATATCAGGATCATATTTAGTG
Source organism: Mastomys natalensis (assembly GCA_021653895.1). Lineage (NCBI taxonomy): Eukaryota > Metazoa > Chordata > Mammalia > Rodentia > Muridae > Mastomys > Mastomys natalensis. The sequence continues at coordinate 538,448 of JAJTUV010000012.1, forward strand.
CTAGATGAAGACCCTGAGAAGACTTTAAGAGAGAGAAAAATATTACTTATAAATTACAATAATAGTAAGCTTAAAATTTACTGATTTTACAAGTAAGGCTTATTATGGGCTGGACCTGGCATCCAGCCAGGCCTGTAACCCCAGTTAGATGGGAGGCTGAGGCAGAAAGATTGCAAAATCAAGTCCTTCTTGGGCTAAAGGGAAGGCTCAAGGGCAGCTTAGACAACTTAGTGAGATCCTGGCTTACAATAAGAAGTGAGTGGCCCAGCCCATGCCCAGCACGCATGAGGCCCTTCCTGGCTCCGAGAACACACAGACACACAGAGAGCCAAGTTATATGTTCTTTGATGGATCTGGTTTTCTTTTGTCTTTTAGGAGACAGGTTCTCATGCTTACTTCATATCTATTTTATTTTTTGAAACAGGGTCTTACTATGTAGCCCAGGCTAGACTCAAAGCTGCAGTGATTCTCCTGCTTCAGCCTTCCAAATGCAAGGGTTACTGGCATGAGCCACCGGATCTGGCTCTACAAGCCTTTGTCACACTAAAAAACCAAACCAAACCTCAAGATACAAAAAACAATACTGCAAAGGAACTTGTCCTGGGTTCTTAAAGAACTGTATGCTTTGTAGCTTCTAAGCCCATCAGAGCTGCTTCTTTAAATAAGGCCTGATCCAGATGACTGACACACAAATAGAAAGAGGAGTTCCAATAGTCGCAGTACTCCCTTGTAACACAGTGAGCAAGAGTCCCTTTATGACTCAAGTTGGCTGCAAAGAGTGTTGCTGCTCTCAGAGGATGAGCTGAGCTCTGAGCACCCAAACTGGCTGTTCACAACCACCTGACTCTGGCTCGAGAGCATCGGATACCTCGGCATCCTTTGCTTGTTCTGACAGAGAAATTTACTCATAAACAAAAGGCAACCAGCAGAAGCATCAGGAGAAACAGAAGGTTTGTCCAAACCCAAGTGGGGAGCTGCGCCTCGAGTGGGGTGACATTTCCCGAGCAATCTGTAGGGTGGGTGTCTTCCATCTCCACGCTTGGGGAGCTCTTGCCCAGGGGGAAAGGGCTCACAATTTAACCACAGGAGTGACTGTCACCCTCTCCTCCCCACCTCAGCTGTGGGGTGTGAACAGGACTCACGGCTTGTGTGAGAGCTTGATTTTTCTTTGTAGGCATCATTTAACCGCACATATTCATCAAGGGCCAGCGCCAGCCTCTGCTCCTTCACGTGGTACAGCTCCTTCTGCGTCCTGAGTGCATCCTGGGCCACGGAGAGATAGTCTTTGAGCATCTTCTCCTGCTCCCCCGCCACTGTTTCCTCGGATCTTCAATCTGTGTGGTTTCTGAAAAGACAGTAGGTGGGAATTTGTGTTGGGATTTCATTGTTTGTGGTATGATTCATCAAGGGACTGGCTAGTTTGGATTCTTGTATCCTCTAAAGCCTCTGCTGAAAACTTCTAAGAAGTGACATGTCTAAAACTTAGATATGGCTGTTTTCTTTATTTACTCCAAAACCATCCCTTGTCTCTTCATCTACAGTCCTTGACAACAGTGTACTGCAACTATAAGCCCTTCAAAAAGATGTCACCCATCAGATCATCCTTTTGAGAATTCTCTGGTTCCCCAATACCCCAAAAAACAAGAGCCAAACTCATCAGCATCCAAGGCCATGGATACTCTGAGCCAAACGGACCTCTGACCTAACGTAGGATGCTTGTCCTCTTCCCCACTACATGAGCACTGTGCCTGGCCTAGGCCACAGACTATCACTGTCCTCAAATTCACAGAAAAATATAGACACCAAAAAAACCAAAAGAACATTTAATTCTGAATAGCAATTTCATTCAGTTATTACAATCTGTTGAATCTATAAATACTGGAACTTACATTGCTTTGTGGGTAGTTATTTTTCTATTAATTCATTTTTTATTATATTTTACCAAAAATATCAATAACTCTGTGGTAGATTATAAAACTTAATATTGAAGCCACCTTGCTCTTGCTCTGAGGAGAAAGTCCTTTAGTGACTGTAAAATTCTCTAAACCAGTAATAATCCCTGCCAATGGAACATGGGCCCTGGGAGGGGTCACCCTAGCCCTTTTATTTTATAATAAATGCATTTACCAAATACAGGGGCCATGTGCTGGTGTCTGGCTGTGGAACAAATGCAACTTAAACGGCAGTGTGGCATTTGTGAATCCTCAAGGAGGCTAGTACAGGTCAGCTAAGAGACCTCCTCAAAATGTCCACACTGGCAAGTCACAAAGGAACAGACACTTTTGGCTGGAGAGGAGGTGAAGAGGCTCCTCTCACCAGTGAAGTGCATGTTAAACTATGAAGCAACAGCATCACACATTGTAAGTGACCACAGTTTATGAGGCTGGAGAGATGGCTCAATGGTTATCAGCACTGGCTACTTTTACAGGGGACCTGGGTTCGATTCCCACCACACACACACGGTGGCTCACAGTCATTTTTCAGCTATAGACTCTCTTCTGGCCTCTGTGGGCACTGCACTCACATGGCAGACACATGCAGGCAAAACAATAATAAAAATGAACTTTGAAAAGATCAAACTTTAAAACTGCCAGTACCAAGGTGCTGGAGGGAGTGTGAAGCAACTGCGACCTCATTCATTGTGGCTAGAAATGTCCAATGCAATAACTGTTTCATAAAACACTTAGTTTATTGTCATACAGCCCAGTATTCAGCAACTTATTTACTCAGGAACTATGGGACTATGTATTAATAGAAATACCTGAATAAAAGTATTTATTAAGAGCTTTATTCACAGGAGACAAAGACTACCCACTCTAGTACTTAATTTTTGGTATATCCATACAATAAATACTACTTAGCAATAAAAAGAAAAAAATATAAACAATAAACATGACTCTCGGACCCCAAATAGCATGTATAACCATGTATACGAAATCCTGACCAAAAGCAAATCAAGACCAAAGACAGAAACAGACCCATGGCTACCTGGGCAGCCATGCTACTCACTACAGTGGAGGACAAATGTCTTCTTTGAGGGGACAGAAACATTCCATCTCTTACAAAGCTTACATGATATATACCTGTTAAAACACATGAGCTATATACTGAAAACAGATGCAACTGCTTAACAAAGCTGACTGAGGGGCTAGGAGTGTAGGTCACTGGTAGTGCTTGTCTAACGAGTTCTCTCCCTCCCTCCCTCCTTTCCTGGAATGCAGAAGAAAAAGTTACTTTTAATAAATAACGTTTAAAGTTGATTACATATACCTTTAAAGACTCAGATGAAGGGCATTAAGGACCCATGGGGCTAGAAAACTGGCTTGGTGATCTAAAACACTTGCTGCACTTGCAGAGGACCTGGGTTCAATTCCCAGCACCCACATGGTAGCTCACAACCATCTGTAACTCCAATTCTGGGGAACCTTTTTTGATCTGGGCATCAGGCACGCACATGGTGCACATACACAGACATAATTGTACATGGTGCACACACATAGATATATGCATACGCAAACACTCACACACATAAAATAAATTTTAAAACTTTAAGAGAGAACTGAGGGGGTGTTTATTGGCCCACAGGACTGACTCTCCTGAGAATGTGTGACTTGGCCTCCAGATGTAAGGTATGACATTAAACTGAAGCAGTTCAGACAGGAAGGCTCTTAGAGCTAAGAGAGGCCCTGGGTGATGCACAGAAAGGTCTCGCTCTGTAGGGCTTGTAACTACGGCCTCGGACTTACAGCTCTTGCTTCATATTCGCTGGCTAATAAAAGCCGAGCTTTCTCTAAAGCACAAATTCTAAAAACAAAAGGATTTTAGTGCATAAAAGATGCACATCTCAAGTAATTACTAGGGGTTAACACATCCTACAGTCACTGTCCAATCCAAACAGGACATGTCCTGAACGGGCGCCCCCCCCCCGCCCCCAGAATCTTCAAGGAGAAAACAACACGGAGCAGCCATCTGGAGAGTAAGGACGGGAGGCAGAGCTCACCCAATGAGGGCCTCAAGTGCTCCACTGTATATGTATATATTAACTGTAACATGGGTCTTTACTATTCTAACAGTACTTAGCTCACACGACAGTACTTAGGCTCAAAGCACAGACCCCATCGCATAACAAATAGGAATTTCTGGTCCTAAAGTCTTCTTGGGCTGCAGAGGGGACTGCACTTCTGGATTGGGCTGCACTGGGTTCCTTTTGTCTCTCCCCCCACCCGTACCACCACCCAAGGAAGCCAGCTGCCATGGTGTGATGTACCCGGTGGGGAAGCTCACCCTGAAAGGCGAGAGGAGGCTCCGGCCAGCAGCAGCAAGGAATGCTGCCAAGAGCCACAGCCTGAATTCAGAGCAGAGTCTTCTCCAGCAGCGCCCGGGTGACTGCAGCCTGGCACCCTGGTCATAGGGTGTGAAAACTGCAGCCAGGACAGCTAAGCTCTACCTGACTGGGGCCCATAGGAACTGAAGATAACAAATATTAGTAACTTGTCATCATGAGGTATGTAACTATTAAGCCAATCAAATGAAGAGCTGCAAGGCTGTGAATGTTTAAATTAGTAAAGTGAGCAGGCGCCCTGCGGGTTCAGAGAGTCGCATTTGTCCCATGGTTGGGAACTGGTATACTTAAATAAATAGTTCTCAACAGCGGAAAGGCCATGAAATACTGCAACAATACCAACACTCAAATTAATGAATTCAAACACCAGCACATGACAACAAGTTATTAGTATTTTGTGCGCTAATAATGTGCTTTGAATGAGTCTGGCGAAACACTCGAGCAGACTGCTTGAAACATTTATATTTCTGAAATATCGCACAATTCAAATATGAACCACAAAAGAGGACTCCCAAAGGCATCTTCGAAGATTTCATAAAGCAAGACGAGGCTTGATCTCCATCTGTTATGTTTGCTGAACAGATTTGAAAAGAATATTTATTAAATGTAAACACGCAAAGTGTGCTTTACAAATGTGGCATTTGGTTTTGTTTTTTTTTTATTAAGACCTACTGGCCTTGGGTGATCACTATATCATAATGCACTGTAATTTGCATGTTGTCTGCTATATTAAAGAAGTAATATACTACATGCTTTAAAACATCACATATCTCAAGAGAATTCACATCTCATCAGTTTCATAGACATGGGACTTTACAGATAGGAAACACAAAACCTTATCATGGAAGACGATATTACACTTCAGAGAATAGTGTTTCTGTCTATAATGCATTTCTATTCTTCCTGCTGTGTTCAAAAGAATGAATGAAATAAATATGAAAAAATTCTTATCTTTCATTTTACAAAGTATCTGCAAAATTTACCTGTTGCTCATTGTTCCACATACAATTATTAAGCACCTACTAGATGCTAAATAAGATGTTGGAGGAAATCATTCTGCACAAAGTAAAAAGACATCCCACAAACCTCCGTCGGAGGATGGTCAATGCTACAGCAGTTGAGAGTGCAGGACCCAGCCCCTTGCACTTCTCCAGTCACAATTCGCACAGGCCAGACACTTAGTATCCCTTCTTTTTTTACCATGCCCCGTGCTCTCCAGCTTGCTGAAGCCTTTGGCTCTAGCTGTGGTCTTCTGTCTCCTGTCCCCTAAACTCTGACACAGGCTATCTTTCTCCTGTTAATGCAGCCAACCTCTGAGGTCAGCTAGCACCGTCTGCAGACAGCACGGGCACACTTCAGAAGAGAAGGGCTTCTACCTGCCCCTGCTCTACCTGCCCTGCTCTACTGCCCCTGCTCTACCTGCCCCTGCTCTACCAGCCCCAGCCCTGCCCTATCGTGCAATGGCAATCTGGAAGTTCAGAAGAGGAAGGCCTATGTCAAATCTAGATGAAAGAAAAACCGGAAGTCCCCAGATTTGACAAGTATGTGGGATATGTAAAAGATCACACTTTCAACTTAGCATCTCTCACCAAGCTGCCTACCAGCCATTGGGTCTATCTGCTATGCCTGGACATTAGCATGAATAAGTGGTGAGGAGACCTTCGAGTGCCAGCCATCCTAGGTCTCAGTGATTCAAGACCTGGCTTGTGGTGGCTTGAATGATATGGTCCTCATGAGCCTCAGGCACTTGAACACTTGGTCCCCAGTTGTTGTCAATGCTTAGAGGCTCAGGAAGTGTGGCCTTGCTGGAAGAAGTGTGTCACTGAGGGCAGGCTCTGAGGTTTCAAAGCCACACACCATCCCCAGTTAGCTCTCTGTTTTCTGTTTGCAGATTGATGTGTGATTCCTCAGTGCTCAGCTTCTGCTCCAGCCCGTGTGCCTGCTCTCTGGTCTGCCATTATGAACTCTATGCCTTTAGAACTATATGCCCCAAATAAAATCTTTGTTGTGTTTTATCACAGCGACAGAAAGTAACAAATACAGGGGTGCACTGGCAGAAGCTGAAGCTGACAGTGTCCCTGCCTAGAGAGCTGGAAACCAAATCATCCCAGGCTTCCGATGCCAGAGACTAAAGGCTCTCTGTACTGAGTATGAGGCTCAGTGCTCTAGGCCTGAACCACCAATATTCTTGCATTTAGATGCTGCCTTGGTGCTCAGCAGCAGTGACCAGTAGCAGGTTGCCCCTGCTGGATGGGCCCACACTGGACATTAGCCATGAACGAGTGAGAAGACCTGGGTCCCAGAGTATTCAAGACCTGGGCTTGTGGTGGTTTGAATGATTCTGCTCCCACAGTGGCTAGCATTCCATGCTATGGTATTGACACCCTTGATCCTTCGTCTTTACAGTGACTGAGCAGAGTCTACACAGAGTGTCTGTCTTCAGTGACAGCCTTTGTTAGTTCTTCCAGTTATTTCCAGCTGGCTGCCATCTTGTCGCTGTTGCTGCTGCTCTCAAGGCCATCCCTGCCTTTGCAGCTTCCACTCCCAGCCTTCACGCTACCAGACCATCAGTCACTAATGAGCCAACACAGCCAAAAAGATGACTCGGGCTATGAAGGTGATCGCACACTTGGATCGAAGGCCTCCAGTACAGGTACCATGCCTGGTACTGTAAATCTGGCCAAGAACCCAAGACCAGGGAGCTCATGGGCTCCAACATAATGCACTGTTACCACTGCTCTGCTGAATGGACATGGTATCAGATTGCTCTCTAAAAACTCCTACCTCTATCCTCACAGATGAGTGTAACTCTCAGACCTCACAGGAGAGCCCCACCACACGTGCACAGTGGACAATGCACTGCTCATCACACGCAGCAAGCACAGGTGTCTGTGGACTGATCAGCCATAAACGAGCACTGGGGAAGAGGAAGCCAAACTGTAAGGGCCAGAGGTGAGGGAGACTGGGCAAGACTGTCTTCTGGGCATGACGGAATAGCAGCATTTATGAGCTCACAGCAACTGTGGTGTCTGAACAAGACCAGCACAAGACCAAGGCAGACAACATTCCAGCACGGACAAATGAGGGGCTCCCATCTCCGACCAAGCAGCTATTGACAAGTGGATGCCTGTGGAGGAGGGAGAGTCTGTTTTCTTGAAGGGTGTGGCCACTGGTAGGCTCCCTCAGATGCTCCCACACCCTTGAATATTTAGTCAGCACAGAAAGGCACAAGATTGAGGCGAGATCTGGGAGGAGTTAGGAGAAGAAGAGGAGGGATAATATGACTGAGATACATCATATGCCTGTATACAGTTCTCAAAGAACTAATAAAACTATGGTAATTTTTTAAAAGTCCATTTAAGGTATTTCTTGTAAGGAGCCTAATATTGCAACACCCCAGGGTAGCATAGGAGGGTGCTTTGCCTTAGTTAGGATTCTATTGCTGTCACAAAACACCAAGACCAAAGGCACCTTCAGAAGGGAAGGGTTTATTTATATCTTCTTAGAACTCTCAGGCCACACTTCAGCACTGAAGGAAGTCGGGACAGAACTCAAGACATGAACCTGGAGGCAGGAGCTGAAGCGGACGGAAGCCGCAGACAAATGATGATTACTGACTTGCTCTTCACGGTTTACCTGCCAGGAGTGGCACCACCCACAGTGCGTCAGGCCCTCCGTCACCAATCCTGCATAAAGACAATGCCCCACAGACTTCCCTACAGGTAATCTGATAGAGATCATTTCTTAACTGAAATTCCACTTCCCAGATAACCCTGAACTTGTGTCAAGTTCACAAAAGACCAGGCAGGGACTCGGCTTCCGGAGCCAGCGCTGCTTCAGCAGCCGTGGCTGTGGTTAGAACACCACTTCCCCGAGGCAATCCCGAAGGTCAAAGTAGCGGAGCGGACAGCTCCTTGGCTGGTGGTCCTCCACTAAATCAGGGAAGGGTCTAACTATGTCAGTCAGAGAGCCCAATTATTTCAGGTGCCCAACAGCTTAGAGAAAACTTAACCACTAAAAAGGATGTCATCAATAAGGTCTATCATTAGCACTACAGTGCTTTAATGAATTTAACAGGGCTCTAACAGTGCTTACCACTACCTCGGTGGCATAGGAGAGGCAGATTCTAATACATCTGTCTCATTTATATTAGGTTTTACCTGATTATGCTAAGTACCTAAAAATCTAAACTTTCTCTTCCTTCTAAATACCAGTTTGTCTGTCTGGGAGATGAAAGGATGCAGACAGTGAAGCAACAGAAAGGTTTGAGATTCATGCTCTCCTCTGAAAGCCAAATACATCATACATATACCACAACTTTTCTTCAAATCCCAGCAAAACACGTGCTTCCTAGGAACCTGTTTCAGGGTAACGTGGAGGAAGCAGACACCACCCGTCACTCCCAGAGATTACAACTAACCCAGAAAGTCAATCAAAGGAAGACCTAACAGCAAGAGGAGGGACTGGGAAAAAAAATAAAACAAACACAAGAGTAACTCCTGCTTTATTGTGTAATGCTGTAATATTTCTTGTTGGTTCCTGGATCTCATGAGATTACAAATGGATTTGAGAGGAAAGACTCCAAAACAAAAACCCACTTCTTGTCAAAAGAGTGTGGGCAGGGGCTGATGTTGCCAGACAGTGCTTGAGTCTTCTGGGGCCTGCCCTAAATAAAAAAAAAAACAAAACAACAAAAAAAAGGGCAGAAACCTCGGGCCAGCAACCCATCTGCTATAGCCTGGTTTCTCTTGCTGTGATCAAACATTGAGTAAAGCAGTGGTTCTCAGCCTTCCTAATGCTGTGACCCTTTAACACAGATCACGTCGTGCCGACCCTCACATGGACAGCTGGTCTGTTGCTATATAGAGTCATGGTAAATACTGGCCCTCGTTTCCTCAGGGATGAGAGAATCCTCGTGTATAGCAAGTGATGCTATGTGACCTTGCTCCTTAATTTAAAACTATTGGTTGAACAAAGATGCTGACAGCCTGTAGCTGGGCAGAAGAGAGGTGGGACAGAGTTTCAGTTCCAAGGCTTGGGGTCTGAGGCAGAGAACATGAGGAAGAGAGAGAAGGTGGAGAGAAGAGAAGACGCCATGGAGTAAACGACCATGGACTCAGCCATGAGCGCTGGCCACCCTGAGTAGGAGCCCCGATGGAACATGGCAAGTCGCATCACAGGGTTATTGGCAGGAAAGTAGTTTTACTAGCACAGAGGGTAGATGTCTGTCCAGCTCTAGTGCTGATTAAAGCTTGTTAAAAATATAAAAGTTTTGTGTCTTTTACCTGAGAACTGAATGATCAAAGGAAAGGCAGAATAAACCTCGATTGAGCTTAAATAGTTATACAATATCCCCAACATAAAATTTTTTTGCTACTTTATAACTGTAATTTTGCAACAGTTATGAATCATAATATAAATATCTGTGTTTTCTGGTGGTCTTAGGCAACCTCTGTGAAAGGGACATTCGACCCCTGTGGGGTAGAGAGACCCACAGGTTGAGAACCACTGAATTAAAGCACTTGAAGAAGGAAAGGACTTATTTGACTTAAAGTCACACTTCCTCAGAACAGAAGCAGAGACCATGGAGGAACCCTGCGCGCTGGCTAGCTCCGAAGCTCCTGTTCCAGACCTTTCTCATACAGTCCAGGGGTACCTTCCCAGGGATGGAATGGGTCACGGCTGGTTGGGCCCTACCATTAGTTAGCAATAAAGAAAATTCCCCCACAGACATGCCCCCGGCCTCTCTGCTGGAGGCAATCTCCTCCTCGGTTACGGTTCCCTCTTCCCAGGAGTGTCGAGCTGACCAACTAAAGCTACCTCAGCTTCATGTCCCACACTGCCTGACGTACACCCACACGTGTAAAGTGTCAGATAGTGTAGCAAGGCTGGACCTGCAGTTTCCAAGGACGAAATATGGGAAAGTGGACACACTTCAGAAAGGGAACATTTCAGATCGGAGCATGAGTTCACTACTAAACTCACTGAATAAACATCACAAGGAACTTGAGAACAGGACAGGGCAGACGACCACCAGATTCAGGTCACTTGTGGTGACACATGTGCAAGGCAGACCTGGACAGCCTGTGAGGCTCTAGAAGCACAATGACCCTCAATAAAAGCTCATAGAAGACAGGACAGAGCCTGCCAATCAACACAGGCAGATTCATCACCACTGAAACAATCTACTTCTAAAAGGTTAAAGTGTGCACGCAGTCTCAGAATACTCAAGTGTCCATGATCCTATTTAAAATTACTTCACATACAGAGTTAAGGAAGCCTAGTGAGGTGGCTCCACAGTTTACAGCACTTGCTGTTCCTCCAGAGGACTCAGGTCCAGTTTCTAGCACCCCTTTGTTGTTCACAGCCACTTTTGACTCTAGTTCCAGGTCTGCTCCTGCCTCTTAAAGCTTCTGCCAGCAGTATAGGCATGAGTATACACAAAACTCAGGACAGCACACACACATACACATAGTAAGTACATAAACCGTTTAAAAAAAGAAAAAGACAAACTACTACTCTTCCAGGTCAAACAAACTATTAATAAAGGCCAACGCTGAGATGAGACAGATATAGGAAAAATCAGGGACGCTGTCATAGCACAGTCACAAGGAAAAGCAAAGCTACAAAAGGAATGAAAGACAAACAGAAAAGTATAGAGATAGAATAATTCTTCCCCTACAGGCCTTCAATATAAGAACTTAAATCACAGAAGAACTACTTGAACAGCAAGACTAAGTCTTCACCCACACAGAACAGCACCCAAAGCTGGAGAGACAGCTGGTGACTTAAGGGGACACAGGTCCATCCCCAGCACTCACATTGGACAGCTCACAACCTCCTTCTGGCTTCCATAGCTACTTGCTCATATATTTTTTTAAATCTAATTTTTTTAATAAAATTCAACATCTATATCCTTTTGTCAACAAGATGTCTGTCAAAGTAAAAACAAATAAGACATGTAAAACACCATAAAATTTTTTACTCAAGATCATGAGGACAAAATATTAGTAAAAGACTCTCAAGATAGTTGTATATTGGGATTAGCAGGACTGTAAATTAATGTGGCACATATGTGAAGGGTCTCCAGGACCTGTCGTATGCACTGGCCACAGTCCTAGAAAAATACTGGAAGACCACAAAATGAAAAAATAAATAATGATCACAGAAGAGAAAAATACATTCTCAAATTAAGTTTCATGGGATGAAAATAGACTCAATAATTGCAGAACAATATTTTGAAATATGCATAGAGCTTTTACTAAGGTTGACCATATTTCAGGGCTGGAAGAGAGAAACAGAGAGACAGATACATACATACATAGACGCAGACAGATACACAGGACACAGAATGAATTACCACCAGAGAGGAAAACAGAAGATCAATATTCCTTAAAAACAAAGACACAAATTTTGGCTTAGTATAAGCAAAGTGTATTTTAAAAAGGATAGGACAACCCTCCATATATCCATGGGTTCTATACCCACCGACCCAATCAGCTATAGATGAAATATTGTATGACAGACACATCTTTAATAAACACATACAGCCTTTTTATCTTGTCATGATTGGCTAAACAAGACAGCAGAATAACCACTAACATTGCATTAGCATTAAAAGTAATCCAGAGATGATTTTAAGCATGCAGGAAGTTGTATAGGTTATATTCCAATACTAGCCCACTTTTAAAAAGGGGTTAAGGCAGGGTGTGGTAGTGTACACCTTTAATCCCAGTTCTGAGGAGGCAGAGGCAAGCAAATTTCTGAGTTTGAGCCTACCCAGATCTACATAGTAAGTTCCAGGCCAGCCAGCCAGGGCTACACAGTGAATCAATCTCTCTCTCTCTCTCTCTCTCTCTCTCTCTTCTATCTCTCTCTCTCTGTGTGTGTGTGTGTCTGTGTGTCTATGTGTCTGTGTGTCTGAGTCCCCATCCACCCACCGTCCCCTCCCAGCATAGGTGTGTGCATAGGAGTTGGGTTTCTACATGGGGTCCTATAGCCAAATACCAGTGGACACTGAAAACATTTGTATATTTTTATCAATTACTGTCAATTTAACTTAATGCTAAAAATAAGCATAATACACTCCAAAAACAAAATTAAAAAAAAAATCACTTTGAGAAAAACTGAATAATGGGATTACTAATTTTGCACTCATTCATAATGAGAACACCACATATAAAGTGACTGAAGAATACTTCTGCCTCATAAAGGAAGGGGAAGAAGTTAGGGATAAGAAAAGCACAGATTGGTAAAGAAAAGATAAAGTTTCCCTATTTGAAGGACGAGGAGTTTCCTACACAAAATCATGGAGTGAGGCAGTTGTAAAGCTTTAAAATGTATTCTTGACCACAACACTCAAACATAAAGGGTGGAATAAACAGCAAAGAAGACCCGCCCTTCTGCAAGCAGAGGCGAGCTGGAAGCTGAGCAGATTCAACGGCTGAACAGAGACACCCTACCACTGGAAGACTCACCCAATACAACAAGCCCAGGATTTTAAAATATAAATTGCTAACTAAGATGCTTGCATCTATAATCTACACAGAAATATAAAAAAATCTGTAATTTTTTTAAAAATAATTTTAATAACGAGCCAAATTAAAGAACATACATCAACCATTTCAAAACATGAAGGCCTTATAATTATGATTATATGCTATCAGCATAAAGACAGAAAGACAGATGCATGCAACCGGACAAACATATTGAAAGAGAATGTCTGTGATAAACGGACCTCAATTTTACTTCACACCAAACTTGGCGTGGAGCAGCAATCTAAACTGTAAGAGCTTCTTGGAATCTCTACAATAAAGAGATTCACTTTACACCTTCTTAAAGGAAAATATGACTTCTTAGGACTCAAAAGGTAGGAGGCAATTTTAAAAATTAACTGGACTTTCAAAATCTTCAGCTCTTCAAATCTGCAGCAAGGAAACTGAAAAGAGAAGCCACAGAAAGAAGAAAAAGGTTCCAAAGAGTCTAACATAGAAAGCACAAGAGCTCTCTAGCAACACAGTAACTGGACAAGTGACTAAACACTTGGGCAAAATATAGGAACAAATTCTTCTCATACACAGAAATGTGTGCACACAGATTCACACAGTCATTCCTCCAGTGAGGAATGCACTTGGAGATGTTTGACAGCAGGAAGCCGAAAAGGATAACTACACAAGGGTTTACTTCGCACACACCTGCACCAACTAGAGTTTAGGATGAGAACGCAAGGGCAGACAGCAGCTGGAACTCTCCGAGACCGAGGACGGCCCTGAAAGGCACTTTGCAGGACCTTTCGGATACTTCATCTAAAAGGCATCCTGTGTTCACTATGGCTCACATGTCGTGGGTCCTTACACTATTCATGGTGGTGTCTGTCCACAAAAAGCAGCTCACAGTAGGTTCATTCACAACAAGCAAGCGCAAACATCCATCCGCACACATAGCCACACAGCCACTAGTACTTGGAAGCAGGAAGACCCCACAGCACCTATTCTTACTGTGTGAATGGCCTAAAGTCTCACTCCTGGGCATCATTAGATTCCCATGGGATTGGAGAAAGGCTGATTGATTGTCAATGGCAAAGACAAAATTCCCTTATGACTAAAAATGTCTTTGTCTTGACTGAGGTGGCAGTATACTTAAAATGTATATACATTGTGTATGTAAATTATGTACAGAAGGGTTGACTACATTGTACTACTGTAATTGTATTCAGAAAATAAAAACTTCTACATGAATTCAATGGAAATAAGAACAAGCAAAAACCTCCATTCTGAAGACCCCAAGAAACTAAAACCTTTAAATAAATGGCAAGTTATATCATGTTTATGGTATCATCACAATAATCACTCTTCCCAGTTTGCCTAGAGACAGTTACCAAACTTCCAACAGGCTCTTTTGGAAGAACTAACAAATTGATTCTAAAGTAAATATAACTATGCACATGATCTAAAGTCACCACTAGACACTGGAAGGTAATCAAGAGTGGGAGGCCTCTCACTGTGACTCACGAATCGCTCACAGTATGGGGGCGGGAGGGAGGCGCGGGCATTCTAGTCAGAGCACAGAGAACACAGCTAAACGGAACGAAGCAGAGTCACATGGATGTCAAGCCTCTTCCAACCTAGGCTCAAACCACTTCAGTGTGGAAAATAAAAATGTTGATAGCTCCGGAACAACCTCACACACGTGTAAGAGCAAGAAAGATCACATAGCAATCAGGGGAACCTTTACCACCTGTGGAGATTTCCAGCAGAACAGAAAACCACCAACCATGAAGGAGAGAAAAGGGTGATATGGTGAGCTTCATGAAAACATAAATTCAAAGTAAGACTTTTTGTTATTTTTATTAAATTACGTATATGGCGTATCTTTGCATGTGAGCACGGGTCACATGGTGTCTGCAGAAGCCAGAAGTGTCACATCTTCCTGGAGTTGGAGTTACGGACCACTGTGAGCTGCATATAGGAGTGCTGAGGACGGAAGCCTACAGCCAGCACTCAGGAACCCAAGGCCGGTCTAGATACAGTTAGACTGCCTTCAAAAAACTCGAATGTACAGATTAATTTTTAACATTTAAAAGGGAAATAAAAATTCCATTTCTCAAGATAAGTACATTCAAGACTTGAAAAACAAGTACTCCTAAGCATATATTTGATAAAGAACTCATGAACAGAACACACACACACACACACACACACACACACACACACACGCGAGAATTCCTAAAACTCCCAACAACCCAGCTAAAAAATAAGACATTTCCTCAAAGAAGCTATTCAAAAGTGGCTAATAAACCTAGGAAAGGATGTTTAACATAACTAATATCCAAGGAAATGCGTCTCTCAGGCCCCTTAGGATAGTCACGATGGGTAAGCCAGGAGGCAAAGGCCTGGTTGGGAGGATGCTGGGAACAGGACTCTGGTGCACTGCTGGCACTGGATGTGATAAGCAGCTGAAATTCCTCAGTTAGAACCAGAGCTGTGATTCAGGCATTCTACTTCTGGGTGTTTATCCAAAACAACCGAAAACAGGATCTCAAAGAAAATTTTCACACCCATGTTCCTTGCAACATCATTCACAATAACTAAAGCTGGAAGCAGCCTAAATGTCCATCCCTGATGCACGAGCAACAGAAATACAGTGTAAACCTACCCTAGACAGTCACCAAGATTACAACATAAGGGCATCCTGCCCTGGGCTACAGATGACATCGGGGAATTTTAATCACAAATTTTTACTTCAGAAAAATAAATGAGGTATCTGACAGAGTGAAACTCTTACTTAATCCCGCAAGAATGGTGGCTGCTGAGAGCAACAAATGGGGGCACAAACACGTCTGAGCCATAGTGTAGCCTTCGAGAGATCTGTTGCACTCACAGCAATGTGCAGAGTTAACGCTAAGGCACTGTACAGTTAGAATGTGCTCATGAGCTGGGCTGTAGCTCCGTGGTAGCACTCTGCCTGGCTGCACAAGGCATGGATTCAATGTTCGGCATTCACAGCACTGCACATGCACTTGCTAACATAGGTGAAGATAATAAAAACAATAGCAATGCTCACAGGAGCCTTTTCATAACAGTGCCAACTAGGAACAATTCAATGTCAGAATAGATGTGTAAATGGAATACTAATAAGCAATAAAAAGGAATATAACATATTGACATCATAGATGAATATAAGGGAGGCCACTGTTATGCCCATGAAATGTCTAAGTTTGTTGTTTATTGTGAAATATTTTCCTCATTAACATTGACTTTTGGAAAACTGTTCAGATGTTTTGAAAATGAGTTCCCAATTGAGTATACTTATAAAGTATAGAATACACTTTATTTTGTTCAATTCATTAGGATAGTTGACTTTTAACTATCTCTTTGATTTGACTTGATGTGTCTGCGCCTGAGAGTATACATGTGCACCACATGCCCACAGGAGGCCAGAGGAGGAACTGGAGTTGCACGTGGTTGTGAGCACCTCTGTGCCTGCTAAGACAGAACCCAGTTCCTAAAGACCAGTCAGTACTCTTACCTGTTGAGCCTTCCTTCCAGCCCTGATTAGTACACATCTGTGGTTAGTTGGTTTTGTTTGTGTGTGTTGTTGTTTAACTTTTTTATTAATTCTTTTTGAATTTCACACCATGCACCCCAATCTGACTCATCTCCCAGTCCCTCCATATCCCCACTCTGGTCTTGCAACATCTCCCCAAAAGAAAACAAAAAAATAAAAACAACAAAACAAAACATCTCACTGTGGAAGCTATATATGTTGCAGTGTGTCACACAGTATACCCATTTGTCTAAACAGCTTTACTTGCAAATGTTCATTGCAATGAGTCACTGGTCTGGTTCAAGGCCTCTGGCTTCTGTTACATCATCAATACTGGATCCTTACTGGGACTCCTCTCGGATATCCCGTGGTTGCCAGGTGGCAGGGACATCAGCCTGGCCTTCGGTGGTAACAGGGACCTTGGACATCAATGGGGACCCCTAATGCTGTAGGGCCACACAGCCCTCAGTGTCAGCACAGTCTGGACATCACCATGGCCTTAGGTGGCAGGGACATCAGCCTGGGACCTCAGGTGGCAGCAGGCCTCTCACATAAGGCTGCCCCTCATCACCCTCTGTTCTCCAGTTCTGCCTGTCTCCATAGTGAACAAACTGTTGTGTCACTTCCTCTCCCATCTCTCCACCACATGCCTGTTCGTTGTGGTCACGCTGGCTTGTGGCAGGGGGTGGGTCTCTGTTTTTTAAAACATGTCAAGTAAAAGAATCTGCTTCCAGTGAGGCAAGGTCACACAAGGGAGAGAAGGAAGGAGGAGCTCTGAGAGTTTGAGGACAGCCTATTCTACATAGCAGATTCCAGTAGGGACTACATAGTGATATGATACACTGTCCTTTTTAAAACAAACAAACAAACACCACACCCAACAACATTCTGTTACAGTGACTTCTAGAATAGACAAAGTTAAGCTACTGTGATAAATCTGAACACTGTTTGTAGCAGTGAAGAAGGGCTGACTGGATGATGAAACACTCTGTGTCTTGTTTGTGGCAAGAGTTGCATAGGATCACATGTTGGTCAAAGTTCATTGAAAACATTTGCACTATCTGTGCAGTTGTGTGTATATTAACAGCACTTCAATTACTAAAAGCTGTGGTAGGACTGAGCTATCAAAGGCTTTGCTTCTGGAGCTGAAGAGCGGCCCTGGGATTAGTGACAACTCACTACATTTCCAGAGGACCTGGGTTCGAGTCCCAAAACCCACATGGCAGCTCAAACTCCAGTAACTCCAGTTCCTGTCCCATCTTCATGACTTCCCTGGCTCCTGCACATCCATGGTGCACATAAACTCATGCAGGTTCACACATATACATACAAATAAATTAATCTTTTAAGTGTCATTTCCTTCTGGCTATAGAAATAGTATCAAAACTTTACAAACATCAAGTACTTTCTAGGGAGCCGCAAACATCCTGTCCTTACTGCCTATGTGCCATACACACCCACTAAGAAGGCCAAATGCAAATGTGAGACATGGCCCAAAGACACTTCACTGTCAAGGTCACATCAGTTACTGCTAATGTATAAGAGTGTTTTGCAGCAATATTATTTAGCAACCAAACATTTCTTGTCTCATTTTTTATCTAAATAAAGAGGAAATAATGCTGAAACTATACAGTCTCAAAGCACAACATATGTGTGGGCCAGCTGTTATAAAGAAATAATACCATTTGCTCCTGAGAGACTACTCTGCAGGAATGTCTTGAAGATTAATGAGATAACAGGCAGCTCCTTCTCAGATAGGAAACTACTTACTTCGGGTAACTCGGGTCCTCAGGGAATAGTATATTCATTGGGCTACTAGGCTACAATTATATAATAAAGCAAAGTGGTAGGCTTAAAAATTAATGTTCTGATAATCGAGGTTTTATATATCAGAACATTTCTTTCTGAAGTATAACGTATGCTTGAAATGCACTTTAAATCCTTTATTTAGAAAAAAATCAGCTTTTATTCTGTGTCTTACGTAACACAGCTCTTCCTTCATGAGTTCAGACAAGGCGTCCAAGGATAAATACGTGAGATGGGGCCACAGCCTCCAAGAGGCTAACCAGCTGGAGAAGGTTCCTGACGTGCAAACAAGAACAAGTGCAAGATGACAATGCTTTTAAATTTCCTATGTGCCGAGTATTACGGGAATGTGGGGAGCAGGCACCTGATCCATGGTTGGGGGGGGGAGGACGGGGGGGGGCGTACAGTGGAAAGTGCAGCAGGAAGCCTCCTGGGAGCAGAGGCATCTGAACAGACCAGTCACAAGGGAAGGCCTTGGGGCTGGAGTTAGACCAATACACAGAGAACAGAAGCCAACCAAGGAGGCACATGTCGCTACTGCACAGCCTTTCATGAAGTATTAGCACAGACCAGGGGATGAAAACAGGGCAAATGGGCAGAATGGAAAGCAAATATTATATCCAGGATTCTGAAAGGCTCAAGGGACAAATGTAGCAGTCAACAGTCTAACAGTGAAACTGAAGTTATCACCCATGAGGATCTGCAGAATGAAAAGAGCAGAAAAATCTTCCAGAAATCCTACAAGAAGGCATTGGTAAAGAAGGGTCAGGCAAGAGAAATGCTGGAAGGAAACAAGCAGGTGATGAAAAGGATGTCAGGGGAAACATCCCACACAGCCCAGGGGCCAGGAGGAAGGACTGACCCACCGTGACAAGTCAAAGAAGATTACAGTGGGGCCATCTTGTGGTGTCTCAAGTGACCTCAGCAAGTGTGGACACTGAGAAAACGAGAAACAGTGGAAATTCATGAAGGCCATGGCTGTGAGGGATGCATGCATGTCAAATCTCTTGACACCCTAAGACACAACAGTAGCATCTACAAGATTTGACTCAAGAAACACACAAGTCACACACACAGAAACCTCAGTGTCTAAGTAAGGGATGCTTTGGCGCTGCTGGGCCTCATTCACAGTCATCCTGGGGACATGTGGGCAGGCAGAGGTTTGTCACACCTGGAAGGAGTGTTGAGGGGAAGACAGAAATGTGTTACTTATTTCTTCTTTTGTGGTTTTGGTTTAGATTCATTGTGAGAGTTTGCAGTGTTTATATATTAAGACAGAAAAACATAAACACTAAAGTGCTGGGTGTGGTAGCCAATACTTTTAATCCTAGCACTCAGGACAAAGAGGTAGGCATATGTCTGTGACTTTTGAAGCCAGCATGGTCTAACTAGCAAGCTCCAGGCTAGCTAGAGCTATGCATGACTGTCTCAAGTGTTTGGCTTTTGGTTTCCCAGATATTACTTTGATGGAAAGAAAGCTAATTTTATCCACCTAAAATAAGTATTACAAAGAGAAATAGTTATTTCAGATATTCTAGTGAACTGTGTATTTGCAATTATATAGAGATGAAACATACTGTTTAAAATGAGTACATCTTTTGATGGTTAATCAGTAATAAACCATAATTGTATATTAAATGGACAGACAGATGATACATATTATTAGTAGTATATAATACTACTCTAGCAAGAAAATCTTATTTAAAAAATATAAAGTTAGCCGGGTGGTGGTGGCCTTTAATCCCAGCATTTGGGAGGCAGAGGCAGGCAGATTTCTGAGTTTGAGGCCAGCCTGGTCTATAGAGTGAGTTCCAGGACAGCCTGGGCTATACAGAGAAACCCTGTCTCGAAAAAACCAAAAAAAAATAAATAAATAAATAAATAAAGTTGGCTGCAGAGACAACTCAGTGATTTTCAGCACTGACTGCTACTCCAAAGGACCCAGGTTTGAGTTCTAGCACCCACAGGGCAGCTCACAACCATGTTTAACTCCAGTTCCTGAGCCTTTTCTGGCACCAGGCACTCAAATGGAATAAACACACACACATACACACAAACACACACACACACAAAGTAACTCATATACATAAAATTTACTTAAAAATAAATAAGTAAAACTTTAAAACCCCGTAAAGTTAAAGCTAACTTTAACAAGGCACAATGTTTTAACATGTACAAGGTGCAGGAATCTAAGTATCAAAAGTACACACACATGTGCACACGCATGAACTGTGTGCTGTTGTCCACACGCTCTTTAGAACAGACTTGGTACCTTAGAGTATCTGTTCCCTCTGCTCCTGAATCCCACCTCCCTGTAAGAGTCTCACCTGCCTGTTAATATAAGTTATTTGGGGCCTCTCAAAACATGTCTTATGTGGGGCTGAAGCAACAGCTTAGCAGAAGGGCATTTGCAAAGGACCCAGACTTGGGTGTCAGTACCCACATGGTGATTCCCAACGATCCAAAGCTTCAGTTCCAGAGAAGTAGATGCCTTCTGACCACTGCGGCCACCTGTTTACATACGACGCACACACATGCATGCAGCAAAGCATTCATACACACATACAATAAGATACATCATATATTTTAAAAAATGTACCACATACCTACAGAGGGCACCACCAACTATCATGGTGGGTATGATATAATGATATCAGATAGTACTAAAGATATCAGATAGTACTGTCTATATTCTTTAGATGGCTATCAATTAATTATGGGCTACCTCAAATCCATGAAACAATTTTAAGTGAAATAAAGTGAACCATGCTGATTTCTGTGTATTACAATTTGAGTTAGCTTTTAAAGGGCTCAATAAAGAAATAAATATTCATTAAAACATGCAGTCACATATACACAATAATAAAAAATACAAGTATGTATTTTTTTTCAAGTGTATCACCATGTGGTCGTGCACACCTTTAGTCCCAGGACTTGGGAAAGCAGAGGAAGACAAATCTCTGAGTTTGAGGCCAGCCTGGTTACACAGCCAGTTCTAGGAAGCCAGGGATACAAAGAGAAACCCTGTCTCAAAAAAATAAATAAATAAAAACAAAAGAACCAAAAAAAACCCAACAACCCAAGAAGAGTGTGGCTGGAGGATAGCGAAGGCTCGGTGCTATAGAGAGCCCTACTGCACACGCAAAGGACCAAAGTTTGCTTCCCAGCATCCACAGGGCTCGTCTTGTGATTGCCCAGAACCCCAGCTTCTGAGGATCTAGGGGATGGTGCCCTCTTCTGAGCCCCAAAGGCATTGCACTCACACGCATATGTGCACACAAACACACAAACATTCCCTGGCAGACCTAAAAGCTATGAAAGTAAGAGCTCCCCAAGAAGTCAGAAGCTATTGAGCACACGGGAGGAAAGAGGAAAGGAGCTGGTCGCTTCCAGACAGCTCTGCTGACTCCAGAGCCACTGATGGGTGTGCCCGCCGCTGCACCCAGGCCAGGCCACCCCAACTCAGACTTTAATACACCACGTCATGTAATACACCAGACAAGCACGAGAGACTGCAATCAGGAGGGCTAGGGTTATAGAGAGAAGCACCGATGGCCACAGACGCAGCCCCGCTGACCTATACAGGATTCTAGACCCATCGCCTGCCCAGCAGACAGCCCAGACGCCCTCTTTCTTCTCTCTCCATGCAAAGTTTCTCACATACACCCCAAGTGCTTGAGTGGGCCCTGGAGCTGAGTGCTAGACAGTAAGAAAACACACGGTTAAAATAAGGCGATTTACTTTGGAAAACATTTATCCTTTTGTAGGACTGCCTGCAGATTTTTAGATTTGTTTTCTAATATATGTTGTTTCACCAAAAAGACAACTTACTGTTGATGTGATCGATGTAGTAGGCACCAATCTGAGGGTCAAACCCTGCTTCCCAGCCCCATGGCAGCTCATCCCCAACACAGTCAGCGAAGGACAGGGGCTTCGTTAGCCTACAACAAACCAGAAGAAACACACTGTAATTTGTCATCAAACCAGATATGTCAAAAGTCAGTACCCTGGGCTGGAGAGATGGCGCAGTAGTTTAAGAGTGCTGTCTGTTCTTCCAGAGGTCTTGAGTTCAATTCTCAGCAACCACATGGTAGTTCACAACCATCTATACTGGAATCTGATGCCCTCTTCTGGCATGCAGGTATACACCAGATAGAGCACTCATACATTAAATATTAAAAAAAAAAAAAAAAAAGTCAGTACCCCAACTGCAAGTTAAACATCTAAGTTCCATTTTCTTTTAGTTCTTGATTGTTCCTAGAATTTGTATTATTGCATCTAAAATTTATTTTTAAATTTCATTTGTGGGGGGGGGGGGCTACTTAATCTATTTACACATAAATCTCAGGCTACCCTAGGATTTGGATACTATGACTGAGTCATATGTCTAAGTATGATGTCTGCTATAAATTCTTCCTAGGAGGAAGGACACACTTCTGATGCAACCATGCACGTCCAGTAGTCATATTATCAACATAATCTCACCTTTCAAAATGCCTTATGATTTCTCTCTTAAGAGGACTTTCTCAAGACATGTTCTCTTCAAGACTAACTCTGTCTCATTACCTCTCTCTTTAAAACTGATGGGGAAATGACATAGTCTTCTTTCAGCAGAACATAGGTTTAGATATATCTTTTCTTTTTTTTTTTTTTTTTTTTTGGTTTCGAGACAGGGTTTCTCTGTGTAGCCCAGGCTGTCCTGGAACTCACTCTGTAGACCAGGCTGGCCTCAAACTCAGAAATCCGCCTGCCTCTGCCTCCCAAGTGCTGGGATTAAAGGCGTGCGCCACCACCACCTGGCTAGACATAATTTCTGATTGACTTTCCCATCACATCCCTCATTTTGCTTCATGGATTTTCCTTGGCTACTATGCAGCCATGGCAGGCTGCTGCTGCAGGCTAGGACTGCCCTGCTGTGGGGCAGCTACCATCAGTCACCAGGTCTTCTGACCAAGTATGGCTTCACAGTGCTGGCCTGGCTCTCATATATGAAATCACCCATGATCCCTTCTCCCTGTGCTGAAGAGAAAAAGATCTCTACAGACCATTCTCAGATCATGCCGTCCATTGAAGAACAAAGCTCTTGTCTACTCCTCAGAATGCTGGGAAATCTCAGAATTCCCAACTACAATGGTCCCTCCAGGACACAAAACCCTGACACCTCTTCACTTATCTTCCCTGTGGCATGAAATCTAGACATGGCTTTGAGAGCTTTGGCCTTTGAATGACAGTCAATCCTGAGGGCAACTGGCTCTAATACAGTCAAGCTGTGAACCTTCCTAACCAGGCATATCTTTCTCTTCTCTCTCTCTCTCTCCTCCTCTCTCTCTCTCTCTCTCTCTCTCTCTCTCTCTCCCTCCCTCCCTCCCTCCCTCCCTCCCTCCCTCCCTCCCTCCCTCTCTCTCTCTCTCCTTGGTTTCTCTCTGTAAGGGTGGTAATCCCCTAATCCACATGCCCTTCCAGCAACTTAACCACCTCCCGTAGGATTCATGTGAAAACAGAAAGCGATTACCTAGGAACACTCTCTAGGCATTATAAGTGGTTATTGATACGACCTGGCATGAATCCTCCCATTTACTCCCAAGTGGCACTGAGTCACGCGCAGTCCAAATCCTTGTGTTATTGATCTGTGCCCCCAGGACCGATTGTACCAACAGAAACATGCATCTTGCACTCTAAGGTAGATCTACAAACTCTGGGTCCTAGCAACATATGTGCTCCAGGTAGTTCTACTCTAAAGTTTGAACCTCTAACCTAGAAGTTTAAGAGCTTAACATATGTACCAAGGAGATCTAGGTTCAAATCTCTGTCCTGCAACATAAGTTATAAGAGCCCCAGTACCTGATATGGCTTTAGTATTTTGGTTTTCCTCAAAAGGATGGGGGAGAGGGATAAATTTTAACTGTGCTGGTTAGTTTTATGCCAACTTGGCACAAGCTGGGGTCATTTGGGAAGAGGAAGCCTTGATTGAGAAAGTGTCCCTGACAGACTGGTTTGTGGGCAAGCCTGTGGTACATTTTCTTGACTGATTGATTGATGGTTGATCTGGGAGAGCCCAGCCCACACCTGGGCTGGTGGCCCAGGATGCTGCAAGAAAACACTCCGAGCCAGCCATGGGGTAAGCCAGTAAGCAGCATTCCTCCATGGCCTCTGCATCAGCTCCTGACTCCGGGTTCCTGCCCTGTTTGAGTTCCTGTCCTGACTTCCTTCAGTGGTGGACTGACATCAAGAAATGGAAGCTGAAATAAACCCTTTCTCCTCAACTTGTTTTGCTCCTGGTGGTTTACTTCCCACAACAGAACCCTAACTAAAACAGCTAGACAGTATGGTGAACGGTAAACTTCTAAGTCTGTTGATCGAGTTAAATCAGTCTGAGAGATGTTAAAAGAGTGTGTTCAAATGAAACCATCTGCCAAGTTTACTGTGAAATCATGGAGTAAGGCTGAACACAATTGGAGTTTAAAAAAAAAAAAAAATCCTGGTTTTAGAATTGTACTCAAAAATCTATCTCATACCAATGAGCTGCCCAGAAAAATATTTTTCTTTGATAAAAGAATTACATACAATATCAAAAGATCTAATACCAAAGAAAGTGACCTGGTATGTGCCCAGCTCCCTGAGAATGCCTGTCTGGCCTGCACTCACGGCTGTCTGCCCAGAAGCAACTGTGCTGCTGCCCAACTCAACCTGAGGACTCTTGTTTCCCTGACTTTGAAAGCAAGTTGTCACGTGGTAGACAGCGTGAAGAAATGAGGGTTGAGGAGATCGAAAGAAAGGCAAGCTTAAATGACAAGAGACAAACCTTATACCTAGTACCAAATGACACCAAATGTAGGCCTGAGTATGGCACACATATATTCATTAGGAGAAAAAAAATCCTAAAAGCTTTAGGTAGTGTATTATGATCACAAACTGTGGTGATGTCAGTTAGTTTGCAAATAACTCTGGTTTTTCCTCTGAACCGGTCAGTGAGAACTTATTTAACTGTCATTGTTGTAAGTGCAACATTACATCTGTAGGTATAAATTTGACTATAAACTCAGAGAACCCGTCCTTCAGAAGCTCTCAATCATGAAAAAGTTAATGCAAAATCTTTACAGTGTTAGTTCAAAAGGAAATTTTATGCTTTACTTTCTGCATCTTATAGGATAAATTTTGCTGTACTCTCTCCATACGTAAAACTACTAAGCATATATTTATAGATGTCAAAGTTTAAAGATTAAACCATCAGATTAGAATACTATATATATCTGGGTACAGATAATCTAAATCAAGTAGACAGCTATGGTGCTACTCTGATAATGGGACATTACTGTGACAGGCTAGTTAGCCTTTGCCCTTTGCCCTAGAAACACACTCAGTCCCCCATCATAACAGGGTCTCTCCCCAAACCTCCTGCTCTTACTTTTAGCCAGTTGCTTCCAACCACTGCTCATTCTAGACAGTCTCCCTTCTGCACCTAACGCTAGCTATGTGGTCACCTCACCAGTACCCTCTGCAAAAGCAATGCTGCACGTGACAAGCCTTTGAAACAGCACCTCATTTATGCTGTTGTTTGGGGGACCCGATATACTACTAACAAACACTTCAGTGCTTACAATAGTGTATGTTTTAGAAAGGGGTAGTAAGACTATACTTTCAGGGATCATTTCTATAGTTCGTTACTAGAAAGGGGGTAAGTTTTTGCATATAGTAATTAAACTAATAATTTTAAAAGAAACACTAAGAAAAGCACAAAAAGTAAGATTGCATGATTCCATCATATAACGTTAACACCCAACCCAGAAACTCTAAGAGCAGAGCACAGGTAAATGGCTGGTTCCCAGAAGACAAGGAGACAGCAGGACAGACAGACTCCTTATGGGCTCCAGGGAATCTTTCACACTGAATGCAGTCTGAGGTAGTTGTAGCAAATGCCATTGTGCTGCTCACATAATAACTGTCAATCCACGTTACACAAATGCTGCCTCAGTAAGTTGTTTTAGAAGGTAGGAACAAGCATGTAAGGAAGCCAAGACTCCAAGTGAATAAAGTCTTTTTATAAGAGACAATAAATAATTAAAAACGAGGAAATGTTCAACATCCCTAATAATAAAGAGAGATGCCAAGTTCAACAACGCCGAGGCTGCGTTTCAAGCCTATTAGACTATGGAGGTTTCGTTTGGGTTTGCTTCGCCTCAGTAAGGAAATGCAGTTCCCGTGATAAAATGGAAAAATCGGTTACTTTCACTCACATGCAAGGCAGTTATAAAACAACTTGGAATTATTATAAATAATAAATAAAAATAAAAGACTTGAGCCAGTGAGGTGGTTTAGCAGGTCCACAGCTGCTGACTTACTTCAGTTCCTGAAGCCCACGTTGGCAGGAGGGAACGGACCCCCAAAGGCTGTGCTCTGTTCTCCATCTCTACGCAAGCTCTGTGGTGTGTGTGTGTGTGTGTGTATGTGTGTGTGTGTGTGCGCGCGCTCTTTCTCCTCCTCCCCCCCCCACACTAATAATAATAAAGTATTTTCTATACATGCTGGTTTATTCCACCCAGCCGTGCTGTTCCTCTGTACAGGAACCCTGTGCTACCTGCCAGTACCCCAGCATGTTCTGTGCTCCACGCTCCCCTCAGCCCTGTTTTTGCCTGATGTCCTTGACACAGAGCCTGCCTCACAGCAGAGTCAGGACAGGGAAGTGACTAATATGACAGGAGGCTGGGGATTATACACTATTCTTTTCAAAAATGTCCATTTACAACAGGGTATGGCAGCACATGCCTTTAATCCCAAGCCTGGGAAGGAGGCAGGCGGGTCTCTGGGAGTCTGAGGCCAGCCGGATCTGCACAGCAAGTTCCAGGCCAGTCAGGGCTACATAATGTGACCCTTTTGGTTCTGTTGTTTTTAAAAGGGGTCCATCTATATACATTAATAGTAAGTGCATTTGAGCAAGTCACTCTATTTAGGCTGGCGTTAGGCTGACATATTTATTGCCCGACAACTGGGACAGAAGAGAGGAAACCTTCCAGTACTGCGTTAAATTTGTGATTTGTTTTTATTTACTACACTTGCGTTATGAATCAGCCTGCATCTTGGATGTTCCAGCACCTTAGTACATTTCTCTCTTCTTTCTCTAGCGCTTTTACTCCGCTGAGGAAAGCAAACCAGTCAAGCAAACACTTTTACCTGAACTCTGCTCCCTGCTAAGAGCCAAGGACTATTTGCTTGTCAGATTACTTGGTTTTGAAAATTAGCTTGAGAATGTAAGTGGCCATGCCAGCCAAGAAGGTAGGAATGTCTGTAAGAGGAAGAGGGGTCCTTAAAGGATTGTTATCCAAACAGTCGTCCACCAAGAGGCTGTGTCCCCCAGCCTGAAGCTCAGAGCACTACGGTTCCCATCAAGCCAACAACAGAACCACACAAACCTCCCGTCTCGCTCCAGACAGTCCTGTTATGGGACTTTTGTCAAAACTGCAGAGCTAGGAGAATTTTTAAAAATCCTTTAGCCTTACTATAGCCAATAATCTCAGTTAATGACGGATGCTTCCTCAGGAGGCTATGCTTAGTAAATAATCAGATACATATGTACAGTAATTAAAAGTACATACATTTTACCAGTTGAGATCATATTAAATAAGATATATATATACACACTGTTGTTTTGAATCTTGATTTTTAAAATGCATCCTTTAAGGCTGGAGAGATGGCTACATGGTTAACTCAGGTGGACTTTCCAAAGGACCCAGGTTCAATTCCCAACATTACACTAGTGACTCACAACTGTCTGTAATTCCAGTTCCAGGGGACTAGACAACATCTTCTAGCATCTGAGGGCACCAGGCACACACAAGGAGCATAGCTACACAGGTAGGCAAAGCACCCATATGCTTAAAACATGAGTGCCTCCTTCACACTCTTTCATAGTTAGGGTTTCCACTGCTGTGAAGAGACACCATGACCACGGCAACTCTTATAAAGGAAAGCACTTAACTGGGGCTGGCTTACAGTTTCAGACGTTTAGTCCATTAACGTCAGGGTGGAAAGCATGGCAGCACGCAGGCAGACATCTCTCAGCCTCTTTAAAGGAGGCATAACAGGACTGTCCCCAGAGACGGGAGGTTTGTGTGGTCCTCTAGTTGCCTCAATGGGATCCATAGTGCTGTTGAGCTGCAGTTTGGGAGAGGCAGCCTCTGGTGCTGGAGAGGTAGTTCAGAGTTCTACATCCAGATTCAAGAGGCAGCAAGCAGGAAGACACTGTCACACTGCATCTAGACTGAGTATCTGAGACTGTAAAGCCTGCCCCCACAGTGACACATCTTCTCCAACAAGACCACCCCACCTAATAGTGCCACTCCCTATGAGTCTATGGGAGCCATTTTTATTCAAACCACCACATACTCACTATAAACACTACATAACCAACAGTGTACACTATTATTAAAGCCCCTCCATTTCCATAGTGAGTTACTGTAATAGTGTGGCACTTTCCCAGTTTATAAATTTCCTGGTAAATTCCTAGTAGCTGAACAAAGAATATGCACATTTTGCCGGGCGGTGGTGGCGCCTTTAATCCCAGCACTTGGGAGGCAGAGGCAGGCAGATTTCTCAGTTCAAGGCCAGCCTGGTTTACAGAGTGAGTTCCAGGACAGCCAGGGCTACACAGAGAAACTCTGTCTCGAAAAACCAAAAAAAAAAAAAAAAAAAAAGAATATGCCCATTTTTACAGTTAAAAAAAAGTCTTTTACAGTTAAAAAAAATTTTTTTTTTAGTTGCAAAACTTCATTGTGTGTTAGATGTGCTTTTAAACATATATTGGTGCCAAGACACTGTAATCCTTGGGCTGAGGGGATATCGTAGAAGGTAAATTACTTGTCTTGTAAGCCTGGGATCTGGGTTCAATTCCCAGAATCTACCTTAAGGGAAAAAGAGCTGAGAATGGTGGTGGTTTGCACTTAGAATCCCAGGGTTGGAGGGTTGGAGAAGGAGGCTTGGAGGCTCACTCAGCCAGTCTAGTCTATTTGGTAAGCTCCAGGTCAACAAAAAACTCATTTTAACGGAATGCTGGATGGCATTCTTGAGGACAACACCTGAGATTATCCCTTGGAGTATCCATGCATGCACACACAAGTACATGTGACTACACATGCACACGGAAATGAACACTCACACACATACAACACACACATTAAAGAACCAAATAAAAATGCAATTCTCACAGATGTTCTCTTGCTTGTGGGCTTTCCTCTTCGACGGTTTCCCACAGCATAGAAGGCAATGTGTGTGCCTGGAGACTGTCTAGGGTTGGGGTGATCTCATTACTACTCACAGAGGAGGCCAGCGAGACCAGACTGTTCTGGCTTGCTATTCTTTATCTATCTATCTATCTATCTATCTATCTATTATATATAATATTGCAAGTTCCTGAGCTACTCTGGAAATGGGACCCAAACCCAAATGTAAACTTCATTTATGTTTCTTATATAACTTACACACACAGCCTGAAGGTAATTTTATACAATCATTTTAATACTTTTCTGCAAGAAGTGATCTTTTACAGTTTTGGAAGCTTTCACTTGTGGTGCTGTCCGAGGCCTCACAAGGGTTTAGATTTGGCAGCATTTGGGGGTCAGATTTGAGCTGTGTGTGTGCCCCATAGTGAGGGGCAGCTCCTACACTGGTTGGCTTCATTCCATAATTGTATCTACAGCAGAATTTTACACATTCTGAATATCAATCTCTTGAAGCTGTAAGTATTTCATGAAGATACTACTTATCTCCGATGAACGACGGAGGCATGGTTACATTTAGGTGCTGGCAAGGCTGGCTGGCAGTTAGTGAGGACAAAAGCTGACTCCTAGCTCTTTACAGAGAATTCATTCCAGATAAGTCCAGTTACATGTGACAAATGCAACTGACAGAGGAAGAGAGGGCAAGGATGCGAACCTGCCAGGGCGAGTTTGTGCAAGAGCTTGAAGCACTTCAGGCTCTGGTCCTTAACTAGGTCTCCACTGGTGTTCTTCACCAGCACAGCCACTAAGAGTAAATACCAGGAAGACGAAATCCATCTATAGAACCAGCAGGGACCCGAGCTCACGGCATTGCTCTGCTTGCTCCTGCCAATGGGGTCATTGATAAGTATTAGAAAGGTATTAAAGATTTGTGAGGTGAACATATTTTCTCCTTGGCTTATCAAAACTGATACAAGAAAAGAAATATGAGGAAATGTATGATCATAGGTTACTTTCTATTGCAAGCTTGGTTCTCTGTACCCACACTGGGGAGCACGGGCTTAGAAGAGGGGAGGCTGGCTCAGGCTAAGGCCTGAGAACCACAGCAGGACCCACGTGGAGAAGGAAAGAACTGACTTATCTACACGTTGTCCTCTGACCTCCACACGTGCACTTCACACACACACATACACACAATCACAAACACACTTGCACACACATCACAAACACACACACACTACTCAAACATACACAGTCAACAGAAACATATATTTGAGACATCCCACCAAAAAACAAAATTTACAGATGGTTGTGAGGTTAAATAAAACTTATAACTTACTTTGCCTGCTAACAAACATTTAATTTTTTCTTTTTTGTTCTTTGTTTGTTTGTTTTGTTTTTACGGACTGTAGCAAGCAGGGAATGGCAGATGCCAGCAGTGTTACCTGAGGGAGCTGAATCTAACTTCTCTGGCCAGAAGCTGATCCTGCTGCAACTTTTTGGCAATGCAAAAATATCCAGTTCTCCCCAGAAACCCAGTGTCAGCTCTCTCATTAACAAGCGCTCCACATAACGCTGAGGTCCGTCTTCAGTGATGCTGGCTGCAGGGGGAGAGCTACTCCATTAAACAAGATGGAAGCAAGCTCCCTCCACTGTGACATCAAGGTGTACGACGTAGGCATCTACCCTCTGACGGTTGTCCTGTACACACGGCAGCCTCTGGTGGTTACCATCCACAGTGGGTGGTGTTTCCACAGTGGCACCCACATGCATATTTTGGAAACAAATTTGTTTTGTTGCATCTTCTTAGGACACTATCAGAAAATTATTCAAGTAATGACGTAGTTATGAGGAGAGGAAGTGAGTAATTCGGTTAACAAAAGCAGCCCTCACTGTTAAGTAACACGGCACAGTGTTAGAATTCTAAGCAAACCAACAATTTGCCTTCTCTACATTTCCAGACTGCCATAAAGTGAGCCCGGGCATGCACCAAGGTATTCCTGCACTGCTGCTATCTGAAACCCAAGACTCAGCTAGTCATGTGCCAGAACTCTCCAGGAAGTGAGCTACAAATCTGGCCTCGTTTGAGGACAGAACAATATTTTCAAAATAAACCCCTGATTTTTCTTTTACCTATCTGAAGACTCGTATTTGTTAAAAGAGGAGCTGTTTTCAGAGGTAAGAAAATCTACTTGCCTGGGTCCACACTCATGGGTGCCTTCCATACACAAAGTCCACCCAATGGCCCTGCCTACAAGAAAGTTTCCTGGTCTGGGCCATTACCTGTCATACTACAATTTAATAATTCTAAGATTGTCTTTAATGTGGTTAGTAAAAATTAATGACATAGTGTTCTACAAATACCCAACATTGGGGAAGAAAGAAAAATTCACTAGTTCCAACAAGGTACTTTCATTAACAGCAGAAAAACAAGAAAAGATGACAAAGAAGGCGAGTGCTCCACTATTTCACAGCTTAGGAGCAGGACATCCACAGTGTGGAGCCCTGACACTAACGACTGAACAGCCAGAAGAGTCCAAGAAAGCCCAGCAAACCTACTACACACGCCCCAGCCGAAGCCCGCTCTCCTACCAGGCCCGCAGCAGCATCCTCTTTCCTTCCCCTTCCCACCTTCTGGCGGTTCTCCTTTCCAGCATGTTTGTCCTTTAAGGTTCGATCTCTAAGTTACGTAAGCACCTTGCTGAGGAGGCCTTCATCATCTCTGGGATGACACCAATTGGTGACATTTTATAAGCTTGGAGAATATTTTTCCCATTCAAATTTTTTTCACAGTGTTTGCATTTCTCAGTTTGTTCAGGCCAGCAGAAGTCCTACTGGTTTATCATCTTTGTATGTCAAGCACCTAGCAAGGTATAAGGTGCTCGACAGACATGCCTTAAGGAAAAACAATGACCTCGTGATTCCCAGCCAGCCGTTTCTATCTGACAGTGCCACAGGACCGCCTACTACACTGCAAATGGAACTCACATAAACCACAGCACTTGATTCTCCCTCCAAATCCCATCCCTCACCTCTATCTGTGCCGGAATCTGATCTTAGAAAATGGCAGCAGCAGGAACTCAGATCCTCAAGTCACACCCAGGAGGCATGAGGCTGCTTCCCCTCCAACAGCCCTTTACTACAGTCCTACAGGCTGGCCCTTGGAACATGGCCTTGGTCTCAACTCTCTCCACCACCACTGTCTCTAATCAAAGCCACTGGTGTGTCTGCTGCTGAACTGCCACCAACGTTTAGTCTCTCTGTGCTCGATTCTCCACACAGCAGGCTGTAGTCTCTTGAAAACTTTTATTTATTTATTTATTTTTTTTTTGGTTTTTTGAGACAGATTTCTCTGTGTAGTCCTGGCTGTCCTAGAACTCACTCTGTAGACCAGGTGGCCTGAACTCAGAAATCTGCCTGCCTCTGCCTCCCAAGTGCGGGATTAAAGGCGTGCGCCGCTACTGCCCGGCGAAAACATTTTTTAAATCTTGTTCTGCAAAATGTTAGTAGGAACTGGGCATGGTGTCACACGCCTTTACTCCCAGCACTCGGGAGGCAGAAACAGCAGGATCTCTGTGAGTTTGAGGCCAGCATGGTCTACATAGTGAGTTCTGGAACAGCCGGGTACATAGTCAAAAAACAAAACAACAAACACTAAAATTTATCAGGAAATTACAAGACTGCACCTTCTTTCTGAAACACAGCATTATTGTGGCAAATACTCAGTTCCAACATTCTCTCCTCAGATGTACCTCTATAAAGCACCTGTCTCCAGACTTTACATGAGCCTGCTTTGTACATAAGCAACACACTGGGGTTTACTTTTCACCCAGTGCTGCTCCTTTGCCTTGTGATGTTGCTAACTTCCTTCCTTCACCGTGAGATCAGTCTGTTTGGTCTTTGCAGTACAACCTGGTGCTGACGGGGATTTTAACCGTCTTCAAACAATGCCGTATCAAGCTCTAGGTTAGATACGGACTGGTATGTTGTCTGATGTAGGTTTATAAAGGTGACCTCAGAAAGTGGCAGCTGTCTGTCACACAGCTACACATGCACAAACTATGTGGGTGAGTGACAAGAAAAGCTGCTGGACTGGGGAAAGTTTTGGGCTGCCATGGCCATGAAGCCTCTCTTTCTGAAAAGGGTGCTCAGATACATCAGACGTCTAGCTAGTTAGTTAGCAAAGCGTGATCTTTCACTGACAGGGGTCTACCCAACTGGTCCCTATGGAAGTGCGCATTCAGTGCTCTGCCTGCATCCCGCAGCAGAGACCTCTGGGTCCACACAGGTGCTCCAGCACTGAAGGTCATGAAAGCATCAGACCAGATTCCTAGACAATTAAATCCAGTCTGACTCTTGCAAAGAAAGCTTTGAGAAGGTAAACGAGTCAGCCAGCCTCTGTACACTGCAGCCGCTCATGCTGGACGAAAGGCAAGTCCAGAAGCATGCTTACTGTCTCAAAGACTGTAGACATGTAGGAGACAGATGTCTACTTCCATAAACGTTACTGTTTTGCTTAGGAACACTGGGCAAAGTTTTTCTTTTAATTTAGATATAATTCAATTATAGCCAGATTCTACAGAATGTCTATACACATATTTTATATAAGATGCCTTACTTAAGGTGAGGGAACATTCTTCTTATTTACTTTCCCTAAATCCTGATGAATATGAGAGGAGAGAGAGAGAGAGAGAGAGAGAGAGAGAGAGAGAGAGAGAGAGATATTAAAGTTTCTGATTGGGATACTTACAAAATCTGCATTTAAGTTATCAACATTAACCCAATTTGACATCTTTGTAGTGTATGTAACATTTGGCCAAGACAGATCTGAGTTTTTACCACACATTTTAGTGACTGATGGACCATGTGACGGTTGACATGAGTACTTCCTGATTTGAATCTTCAGGTGACTTGCTATATAAGCAAGGAGTCACTAGAGTTTACAAGTTGTTTGTTTCCTTAGCAGCACGGACCAATACGAGTGTGCTGCCTGTCACAGAACCCTCCTGCTCCACTGATATTATTTCCCTCCCTGTACACCCCACCCTCCCGCAGTGCTGGGCAGACAAAGCCACAGCTGACACTCCTTCAGCCCGTTCAGTGTGTCTGACTCTGTTGACCACGTCTGTACGCAAGACTCCCATCAGTCACACTAAGTCAGTCCCACCATACTTACTAGCCTTCGCAAGTATTTATTTTACTAAAACATCGTGCGCTGGCCCTGAGTACAACATGCATACAGATGGAAAGAATCACGGATTTTCTAAAGCTCCAAGATTGGAATTTCAAGACTCAAATATCAGAAAACTGAGCAATGCTCCTAAGCAGCCTAAGGAATGGCATTGACATGCTACAAATCGATTCCATACCACACGTTTGCTTTGCTAGTTAAACATATGGCTGGATTTCTCCACCTCTGTGGAGACTCCGGTGGTGTTCGCTCCTCCTCGCTAGCCTGTGCTTTCTTCTGGCATCACACCAGACCCGCCAAGCACTAAAAGTTAGACATATGGAATGTGAGGAATGTCTGATAACTTCAGAGATCAGCCCTTAGTCATAAACAAAAATGCGTGCCCTTTGAGCTTAGCCTCAGCCTCGATCTGAGGCAAACAAAAGTCATGAGGCTGAGTGCTGGCAAAGGGGACAAGGTGACACGGGCTGGGCTGGGTGAGCTCTAAATATAACTCTCCATCACTGCTCACAAAACACACTGTCCCTTTACTCTAAACGCTGATGAAGCACGCAGACCAGAGCCCTGCTCCGTCTTAGACCAGTAGTACAGGAGTTAGGAAAGAAACCACTATCATCTGTGTACAGTAAACCATGCTCCATCCCCGAGGGCTTTCACCAACTCCTCCTTATCAGGGACAGATCTGTAGTAATTTAGCAGATTCTATAGGTACAAGTATGTTCAAAATTAAATAGAAACAAAAATCAAAACAACATAAAATACATGACTTAAGAATTTGCTCTATTCAGATGAAATAGGAATGCCAAACCGAGTGTCTATCTCAGCTGAATCTTTTCCCCTGAGACAGGGTTTCTCTGTACAACAGCCCTGGAACAGCTGTCTTGGAATTCACTCTATAGACCAGTTCAAAGCTCCTTGAGAACTCAGAGATCTGCCTGGCTCTGCCTTCCAAGTGCTTGAATTAAAGGTATTCACCACCACACCTGGTTTAATTTTACTCTGAAGGGAAATGATCCTCTGAAAGGAAACAGAAAAACACAATTGTCACTAGCTCTAGTCCCAGGTGACCAGGTGACCTCTTCTAGCCTGAGGACACTGCATACACCTGATACACTGATGTAAATAAAGTTAGGTAAACACTTATACACATGAAATAAAAATAAACAAAAACTTAAAAAAATTAAAAAAAAAACATAAAAACAAAAGGATAAAGGGGGTCAGCAGACAAGAGCATCTTAATTAGGGGTGACAGAGAGAAATGGCAGAGAAATGACTTAGCAGACCAGAAAAATGGGGAAACCAAGTCAGGAAAGAAAAAGCCAGAAGCAAATCAGCTCCCATTGCAACAGCCTGAAATGAGATTCCAGCGTCAAAGGCCTCGGAGGGAAGCACTCCCTCAAAGCCACTTAGGAAACAGCCAACAGAGCTGGCAGAAACGGAAGAATCAATTCTCTGCAGAGGCTTCACCAGAGGCTTGCACACTTGCAGGCGAGCATCTGGTGCAGCTTACAGAAAAGGTGCCTCGTTAAAAACAAAATATGGAGACAACGTGAACTCACTGAGAGCAAGCTTCCCTGGTTGCCTTTCGTCGTTTTCGGGGAAATGGGCTGACATCTGTCAGGCTGGGGACGGCTGAGCTGTACCATGGAATGCTAACTAGGCCAAGAGGAAAGGCGGGCTGCTGGCGTGCCCGAGCACTGCTGCACTCCCTAGTACATGGCTACACACGGTTCTTTGTGTCTCCTTCTGCAACATGATGAACAGCTGTATGTGTCATGAAGGTCAGGCCATGCTGCAGCAAAACGTCCCAGATCTCATGTCCTTCTCCCTCAGGCCAAGCCCAGCACTGTCCTGGACGCCTCTCCAGGCAGTGGGCCTCCACAGCACGGTTCATCATCGCTGACTGCATACCTCCAACCAGAACATCAGAAACGGGCGGGAAGGGGACACAGGGGACACACACCATTTCTGCTCTCAGTCACTAGCCAAAGTAAACTACTGGGAAGAAGGGTGGTTAATAACTGGATCTGACCAGAATAAAAAGGACCAGAACGGTTGAGATTAGTTACCCCATTTTCAGACAATACAATTATATACCTCCACCAAAAGGCGCTTGGAACCAATAAACAAATTTAGCAAAGCAGCAGCATTCAAAACAAGTAGCTTTATACAGGCCATAATGAACTCCTTAAGAATGAAATTAAGAAGATTCCATTCACAATCTCAACAACCACCACCATTTAGGGATAAGTTTAACCAACAAACTGAAAGACATCACCAATAACAAATTACCAATTACAAAACACTGAAGAAAGGAAATGAGGGAACTAGAAAATGGAAAGGCATGTCACACTAATTAATTGGCAAATTAATACTGTGAAATGGAAATATGACTGGAAGTAATCAATAGATTCAATGCAATCTCCATCAAAATACCAAT
The DNA here is from genome assembly GCA_021653895.1 of Mastomys natalensis. Taxonomy (NCBI): domain Eukaryota; kingdom Metazoa; phylum Chordata; class Mammalia; order Rodentia; family Muridae; genus Mastomys; species Mastomys natalensis. Next base: position 575,482 of record JAJTUV010000012.1, read on the forward strand.
GACACTCCTCACAGAAATAGGAAAACAATCAGCCTAAAATTCATATAAAAGCACAAGACTCAAGTCAAAGCAATCCTGTTGAAAAAATACTATAAACAGCAAAAAAGGGAAACTCCAGATGTCAATCTCTGACCTCCACACAGCCATGCATCCCCTGCCCACACACGTAGGGGAAATGTTTTTTAAAACCCTAACACTGGGAAATCAACCCTTGAATATAATTTTAAACGCAGATAAACACTAAGAGACTGCCCTGTACCCTGTGTGGTTCACCCTGTGGGGACAGAGTCTAAAGAGGAATATAGGGAACCTTGGGAGGAAACCCAGTGTGCGCGCTTTCATCATGTACAGATACAACTGATTAGCAGGAAGCTATAAAATCTTTCTTTAAAAATAATTCCCCAACTTTAATTTTGAAAGCCGCAAAACTTCCTGTTGTCTCTCTTTATTGGTTACAAACTCATCCCTAGAGCAAGCACATATGAAGTTTTAAAGTTAAAATTTTCCTAGATGTTAATATAGTTTTCCATACTCTAAAGTAATATACAAAACCGTGAACTGTAAAGACGCCAGCAACACAGCAGTTTTGAGTGTAAAGCATGCTCCAGCAAGCTTCAGGCTAACAGTGGCATAAATGGTACACCTTGCTCTCCTACCACTCTCATGTGTTTCTGTCTTTGTGTGTGTGGCGTGTGCATGTGTGTGGGAATGAGAGAGAACACAGGTCTCAATCACCGACTTCCTGTCTCACTTTTTTACTCAGTCACTCTGCCTCATTTCCTTGAGGCAGGGTCTCTCACTGAGCCTGGAGCTTGTGGTTTCTCCACTGTGTGTGGCCAGCAGGCGTCAGTCAGCCAGTGACCTATCTCTCTGAAATGACACGTGCATGTGTCCGTGTCCAGCTTTACAAGAGTGCTGGGGACTGAAAGAGAGACCCTAAAGCACTCACGCCTACTGTGCCATCTCACCAGACCTGGTTTGCTTTGCTTTGGTTTTGCAGCATGGTCTCACTATGTGGCTCAGACTCCTCAGCCTCCCTCTGCTCGCTGGGAATGCAGGCGAGCATAACTGCCCCTGCTTAGCCGTTTATTGGACGCTTTTTATATTAGCATCCTATTAAGAGAGACATGACCTCCACACTCAAGCAGGTTCCAGCCCACTGGAAGATGAAGCACGTCCAGACTGTTTCTAATGCAGGCAGTTGTTGGTGCTAAGAACCTTGAAGGTAGCAGAGAAGAAACGGGCAGTGGCTGGTGGGAAAATGTCCCTGTGGCTACATTCGAAGTGGCTGACCCAGCAAACTCTCAGCAGGCACTTTTCCTTACTTTAGCAAGTGACTCCTTCAGAATGCCGTCTTACAGTAGTCTATGATGAACAGGTCTCTGTCTAGTTACCCACCGGCAGTCAGCACACAGTAGTGCAGCAACAGAATAGCAAGAATGTGCCTGTCTAGTGTGCCTGTCCCGGGCCTCCCTCCGCGTTAGCACCCCTCGTCTATCAGACCTGACAACAGTCCACAAATCCCCAAGGCTGGTCTCCTTTCCAGCCCACATCACAGGATGTAGGCTGCTGAGTGCTCTTTTCCAGCCTGAGCCTCCCCAAGGCTGGCTGGCCAGGGAGCTGCTCCCTCCCCTGTCCCCTCATTGAGTTGGTATAGATCTTCATCCCAAACCTGTTTTACAGGCAGATGACAGATCAGGGGTCTTTTCTAGAAGGAACCTGACCAAGGGCACAGCAACGTTTCATCTAAGGGTTTTGTCGGTTCAGGTTAATGAGCATTTGGAAAGCTAATTCTCTCGGCATTATTTCTGCTGCAGCTTTATGTTCAATTGGCCCAACAAACCTACTATTCTCTAAATAATTTGAGACTGGTTTCCAAAGAAGACAATCACCTTTTAATTACCTGTTCTGAAGTGCAAATCAGTGTCCATGAGAGGTTTATAGGAACTTGTCAAGTTGGGCAAACATCTCCAGTCTCTGTCACATTAAGTAACATGGGATTGGGCTTTGAAATATGCTGAGACAGAACTAAGTTTCTTAACATTTTTTGGATAACAATTGTTAATTGGCTGGATTAGGAGGGGAAGGTTGAACACTTTGTATGACGCTTCTTCATACAGTCTTGCATCCCTAAAATTACCTGCTTTCTTTAGCATAAACACTGTGTCATGTGAACAAGTTAAGACGAAAAAGTACTGATCCCGTCAACGGGATCCACACTCGGCCTAAGCTGTGTCTCTCCAATGGCCACCTAATAAATAATGGTAAAATACTGGCCACGAAAGCATAAAAACACATAAATTATACTTGTGGAGTCTTCTTCAAACCTTAAAACTTTTACAGAAACATATTTAAACAAGCGTACCCATGGTAATATAAATCCCTCACACATTAATTTATAGGCTTGAACACAATTGGACATTTTGCTATATTCATTATTTCCATTTATAACATATAGACTGTCTCTTTCATGCCACAAAATATGATTTCATAGCTAAAGGTAGTTTTTTATCTTGAAAACTTTTAACACATGCCAAAATGTAAAGCCTTTTTCATGTGTGGGAGTGACACCTGCCTCTGTTTTCTAGTTCTCTACTTAATGACTTCTACCTCCCAGCATGCACTGGGGCACTCAAGGACACACAGGAGGAATCTTGCACAACAGGCTCCCTTCATCCCTGCTGTCCTCAGAATCTAGATTCACCATCCTTTAAGTAGAACGGATACCTCATCGTAGCAAAGCCAAACACAGAGACACTGACTGGACCAGGTACAAAGTGAGCCCAGAGTCCCCAAGATACAACTCTGCAGAAGTCAAAGGAGGGCACCCTTTTTGCACCCCATCTCTGCAGCTTCCTGCGTTCTGCCACTTAACAATGTCAACCGTCGGCTTCTTCATCTGTGAAACATTAGAATTAGATTCAAATGCCCAAGGTTAATTCATGCTCGAAAACTTAATGATTTCTTAGGTTCATTTCAGGTTGTAGCAATTTATGTTGTATTTTCTCACTGACTTAAATGGAAATCTAAGTGACTCTTAATTAGCAGTAGGTTCTAACAATTTTGTTTTAAACCTCTGTGCCCCAAAAGAGCTCTTTAGTATTATCTGGCAGGAAATACATGGGTCTTTTAAAATCATTTAAAACCATATATATCACTCATGGCCAACTAGATAAACTGTGAGATGTCTCACCTGACATTCAGGACACTCACACTCTGACCTCAAACTCACCTTCCAATCTCCATCCCCAGTGATTGCTTTGCTGTCCCCACAGCCACAAGTCTTACTGAAAACATCTTCCCCGAGCCCCAGAGCTGCCCATTGCCCATGTGTTTCATTTACAGTACTTTACCATCAGTCGGTCTGCTGTGTTCACACATTCCAGTCCTACTAATCATCCAAACTAGGACATCTCTGACCCGGAGAGGGAACGTCTATGGGATGAGATCCCAGGAATAAAACACAGCTGCCCAGGGTGGGAACGTAATGGCTCTACAGAAAACCCATCAAATCCTGACGTCATAGAAACAAACCTCCTCCATCTGACTTTCTACTACATTTTATCATTTCTGCCACGTACTTAACTATGTGTAGAGAGGTCTTTACTGCCTAACCCAGTCTGCGTCATGCCATGTCTCAGCCTTACACTGAGTCTCAATGCTTTAGTGTATATAGGCTGGATGATGCCCTAAGTGTACCTAACTTCAGAAAGTCAGTCATGCCTTCTGACAATCAGCATCATTTACAGACAGGATCCAAGAGGCTGAAGAAACGGCTCAGTGGCTAAAGACCTTGCTGTAGAAGAACAAAGGCTGGAGAACGGATGCTCAGAACCCACACTATTGTGAGGTGAGTTTGGTGGCCTACTTGTAATTACAGCTCAGAAAGCAGACACACAAGATCCCCAGAGCAAGCTGGTTAGGGAGACTTGCCTCATCCTAAGAGCTAGCTCTGAGTTTGACTGAGAGATCGGCTCAATAAGTAAGTTGCCAGAGGAACTGAGGAAGACCTGCAGCCTCTGTGAGTACCTGCATATATGCGTCCACACATGCATACGTGTGTGTATATACACATGCACACATACCATGTACACGGGGATACAGGAAAAGAAAAAAAAAGAAGAAGGAATTCTATTCCTTGGCCAATTCAAAGACCTGTCTCCTTTGGTGATGTCCTATGTTCACTATGATGATTTGACCACAACAAATGTACATATGATGTACACAACCGTATCACCCAATCCCTTGGAACCATGACGAGAGTACATTTAAGTACAAGATAAACTCAACTCTGGGCTTCCACCAGCTATGTTGCTTTATCTAGAAGAGCTTCGGAGAACATTAGCTCTAGGGCAGAAGGCTGGGAATGACTTATTCTCTAACACAGTTCTGACTCCCTGGATCCCAAGGTACTTAATTTGTATTCTTTATAAGCTATTGATCACTTTCTGTTAGGTACTCGAGACAACCCTTAGGGATTCAGATCTGTCTGCATTGATCTTTGCATCCTCCAGAGCACACAAAGAACAAATACCAGAAATGTTTGCTAACTATTCACAGAAGTAACTTTGGAAGCCGCATGTAGATGATGTGAGCCTGTACCTTGACTGAACCAAGAATCCCTCTGGTCATCTTGAAGTACACCGGCTCAGCCCTGCTCATTCATTGATTTAAACTCCCCAGCATGCGAAAGTCTATGAGGTAGAGATAATGAGTTTTCACTTTACAAAACACTGCAGTCCACAGAAAGGAAGAGACTGTCCCTTCAGTGTGTGCTATCAAGGGACAGATGGTTCTGGAACCCACACATTCTGCCTGCCAGCTCCCACAATCTTGATCCACCCAGGAATGTAGCTATGAATTGAACAGGGTGGCATTTATCCAAAGAAAATATTTATACTGGGTAGTGGTAGAGCATACAATTGATCCCATTACTTGGGAGGCAGAGGCAGGAGGATCTCTGTGAGTTCCAGAACAGCCAAGGCTACACAGAAAAACTCTGTCTCAAACAAAATAAAACAAACAAAAAAAAATATTTACAACAAATGTTCCAAATCTTTCCAAATTCTATTACTTTGTTGAAAATGAGGGCGATTTGAGATAAAGCTTTCAACGTCAGTCTTTTCCGAGGCGCTGGACTGGAAAGCTGACTCTGCTGGAGAGAGACGTGCTCACTGGAGTGGGGGAGTTTAGCATCTGGGATGTTAGATGTAGAAAGCTTTAGTTTTTAAGTTCCCGTTTCTAACACAAAATCTAACTTACTAGACTAAATGCAGATTCTAAAAGCTGTGTGGTCCCTGTGACTCCTCCTTCAGAGCACCCATGAAAATGCTGCTACATTAAAATCAAGTGCTCCGGAGACACTATAGACAAGGCATCTTATCGGCTGGAGTGAGTCCAATGAATAGAGCTTTGACTAAAAGTTGTGAGCTAAACAAAAGCAATTTTAAAAATCAAATACTTATTTTGGAGCCAAATGTACTTGAGTATACCATATTCAAATACAAAGATGTAGGATTTGGGTGAAAAGTTAAAACTTTTATTTTGTACCAGTTTTAAAGGTTCCTTTACTACCTGTAAGTTTCTACACTCCTTGTAACTGTGATGAAGTCTAAGCCTCAGTGGGCTCCGCTCCCATCTGCTAGGCATCTGAAGGCATGAGAAGTATGTAGCAGTTATACAACAGGAAATATCTAAAAGCATTCTCTGAGATTTCCTTCCCCCACACCCCCTTCCACACCCATTCCTTACTTAAACGGCTTTCAAAAGGCCTGTTGTGTTCTTTAAAAAGCTAAGCTTTAGTTACTAAAACTAGTACACCTAGCCCCCAGTTTGCTTAGACACCCATCGCCACCACTGTCGCCTTGATGACTTAGGCAGCTTCTCGGGCCCAGCACCTGACCCTTAATGCTCAAACAGTTTAGTGCCACGCAGGTCAAATATGCTTTTCTGGTGTTATCAGGGTGGAATTTAGGAGGAAAAGAAGAAAGCTCACCAACTCAGCTTTCTGTTCTGCACATACCAAACCCTGATCAAGAGGCCCTTCTGACATTTGACATGAATGTGGTGAACACTCCAGTCAGAAGAGGCCCTTTCACCCCTTTCCTCCACCACCCCAGCCCCGACTCGCTGACCTACCCTCAAATCAACTTTGCTGAGCCAGGGTTAGAATTCCCACAGGCATTTACCCGGCTGATATAAGGCTGCAAGGAACAGAATGTAGAGTACACAGGCCCAGCCAGGCCTCAAGTGTGTGAGAGGTAGACTTGGTGCAGGGTCCAAGGAGCCACACATCTCTGGATTATTCGTATCTGTGTGCCCGCACCCGGGGGCAGCTATCAGAGTCTGTCTTTATTAAATGCCCCAAACACGCCTTTTCTACAGAGTTCTATGGCTGTGACAGACTACTATGGTGACCATGCTATGGAGCACCACACAGCAGGCTGGCACACAGAACCGGCACACAGCCAGCTGAAGTAGGTCTCTCACTTGAAGGCCTGTGCCCAAGTCTCCAGAAGTCAATTCATGTCCAGGAAGCTCTTGGTTCCATCGAAGAGTATTTTCCTAAGAGTGAGTCAAGCTGGCCTAGCCCAAGCCGCTGCGGGACCCTCACCACCACGAAGCTATAAGTCTCTGCTGGTTCTGAAGACAAGCAGATTACAAGGTTTCCTTACCAGGGTAGTCTTGGCTTAAAAATTTTCTTAAGATACTGATTTAAAAACAGAAAGAAAAAAAAAAAAAAAAGAAAGAAGGAACGAGCAAATAAAAGGAGGAGTCACTGGCTTTATTGTAACTTTCTGTCTTTTCAGATTTCTAACTGTGCCAATCACTTAAAAAACAAAAAACAAACAAAAAAAGTACACAATCATGTAACCCAGAACACCCTGACTTGTATGTACAAAGTCACATATTCTCCAAATAAAGTAAGAGGAAGCTTAAAAATCACGCAATCTGACAAAATGACATTAGAGCAGACGTGACTCTTCTATGGACCTTCTTAATTGCTGCCACAGAAATGATTTTGCCCACACTGTGAAAGAATTTTAATTTCAGTTCCATTTTCTCATTAGCTGCAAAAACTCTAAAAGTACCGTTTTGTTAAATTGAGTCAATCCCAACTGAATAGATTAATTCAGAAACCTGGTTCAATTGTCCATTGGAATACTAATTTCATTTTATCTAAGATTAATACATCCTGGACCATTAAAGCAAGCCACTCCCACCTGCCACCTTATTTGATGATTCAATTCTATTTATAATTAAGTTATAAAATTATAAGGCACCCAAAAGCGAGATCATAAATCACTTCTGCGTTATGACCTAGAAAATATCATATCTTCATAAAATGGAAAATATCCAAATTGATTTTTAATAACTGAGTACCATCCACACTGAACAACATAAGACAAGGTTGCTTCCAGAGTAACGGGCCACTGGCCCTCACTTTGGTCAGGTCAAGCCATCAAAATGGAGAACAGCGAAGGAAGAGCAGACATGCCGTAACTGCCATGGTATGCTCATTTGATTGGCCCATGCCAAGCCACAGAGATGACTGACCCTCAGGTTACCTATATAAACTCCTACATCCTCCCTATCATAAAGTATGTGCTTTTGTCTGTTTTGTCACTGTCACAAGGACTATGGCACGGAAGTCCTTGTGGCTATTGGCTCCAGGCCTCCCATGCAGGCCAACAAACCTCCCAGCTCCAGGGCACTGCCAGCTGGTCAGCCTTGCAGCTCGGGGGCAGACTGAAGGAGCATCTGGCTGCCACCAGTCACCCACACCCTCTGCTCACTGAGGACACTGAGTCTCTCCCAAGGTACTGATTTTCTGACCTTTGCTGCTCACCCTGTGCACCTCCTCCAGCACCCCGCCATGTCCTCCTGGAAGGAGCCACCTGAGGAGACAGCTTCCAGTGCCACTCTCTCCTCTTCTTGTCCCTACACAAACCATCATAATACCTTAAGGATTGTTACTGTGAAAGTGGCAAAAAGAGCTCACTCCTTTGAGGCCATCCCACTCACCAAAGCACTCTAGAAAAGAGCAAGAGAAGAGAACATGGGATCACTAAGGGCTCCTTGGAATATAAGGGACAGGTGAATACATTGGAATAGGGAAAGACCTTGATCAGACTCGCTCCAGAAACCAGGGACCTATGTTAACCAGACAAAGCGACAGCTCATGATGTTTACATACCAAGAAGAACGGAGGCCTGTGTGAAGTAATGCATGGGAGAGGGGGTGCTGGTTAGATTGCGTTGTAGTTTTGCAGCCTGACACCTTAAATTCCTATAAATTAAGCCAGCTGTCGGGTCTGTAACTTGGAACCACATCTGGGGAACCAGAGGCAATGCCAGACAAGGGACAGCTGGAGAAGGTGCTAAATCCTAGAGTTCAGGAAAGGCATACGATGTTAGCAGAGGCTGTTAAAGAGTCCAGGAGGAGGAGCTGGGGAGACAGCCCAGACTGGACTTGCATAGGATGCATGGCCTCAGGTGCAATCCTTGGCACTGAATTCCAGGACTAGAGACAGGAAGATACGACCGAGCAGCAGCTGTGGCTGCTGAAGGGAAGTCAGCATCAGCAATCTTGTCTTACACAGCAGCACTGCTCAAATAACTGCAAGCCACGCTGGACAAAGTCATCTTAACAATTAATGAGAAAACACTAGAAGAATTGTTCAGTGACCCTTGGGAATCTTCAACAGAGCATTCAAACCTCTCTATAAACGGATTAAGAAAGTGAAAAATTGGCAAGGTATCAACATGGCAGACACACTGCAGTTTAAACTTAGAACCATTGAGAGGTAGTGTTTATTTCTTTTTTAAAAAGTATGAGGTATAAGTGGGGGAAGGTCGCTTCCTTCCTGTTGTAGGCCTGGGGGTGAGAGTGCCCCCTACTGCCCTGCCCTCACTCCTCAACCCCAACCCTGGCAAGTTACAACACTCCCTCTAAGTCTGGACTGGATGCTAACAGCTTCATCCCGGAGCTTTCAAGAATGAATGAAGTCCAAGAAGCCACTTTAGAGGAACTTGTGGCCATCGCACTGCCTCTGAGACACTGCTGTAGGCTGGAAGGTTTGCCTAAGTTCCTGCGGCTGGAGCAGTGATGAGGCAACTCTCCGACAGTCAGACTTGTCTTCTGTCAGATCAAACCTGGAGATGTAACTTGGACAGCCTAGTCAACGTTTCTGCCACACTGTGCCATACACTTCCCACCAGAATGCTTGAATATTCAGCCACGGGGACGCACATCCTCAGTCACCTGTCTGAGAGGCCACAGAAGACACGAAGGTTTAAAAGCTGAAACACCTTCTTGGATTCCTGGCTGGATTAATGAAATTGGTTTTGTCAGTTTAGGACTTCAAGGGTAACAGATGACACGAGAATTGTACACTCACAAATAACATTACCACACCATTTTAAATCTGAACTCAGACAGCAGTAACAAACATATAAAGAACTTGGGTCTGTAATTATAGGTTGAAAACTTGTGATTTATATCACTTTGCCAGCCAGCTCAAGAAAAGGCTATTTTAGCCCACCCTCAGAAGACATGCTTCTGTCAATGACTGGAAGCAGTTCCTCGGCACCCAAAAGAATCACCGAGTGGAGGGGTGACATTACATAACACTTCAAAGTCCATCTTATTACTTGCAAGTGCCCACTTCTGACAGAGGAAAGCGTACTGTAATAACTCTTAAACATAGTTTTATCTCGATAACCGCACTCCACACAGACATTATCATCACCCATAGGTCACGCTATTACTGTTCAAGCGAGTCTACCTCCCTCCAACCAGTCAGTCTCCCTTGCAATCTTTCTTCCATGCTACCACCCCTTCATGAAGACCATTTTAAAGGTGTTTGTAACATTAATAATTAGGATCAGGCCGGGCAGTGGTGGCACACACCTTTAATCCCAGCACTTGGGAGGCAGAGGCAGGCAGATTTCTGAGTTCGAGGCTAGCCTGGTCTACAGAGTGAGTTCCAGGACAGCCAGAGCTACACAGAGAAACCCTGTCTCGAAAAACAAAACAAAAAAAAGAATTAGAGTCAGACTTCTTCCTTCAATATCCAAGATCCTCTGCCAGTTCTCAAATCTCATTGCTGCTAAAACTAGCTGTCGTGTCTATGTTGACCCCTGCCTGGCTCTGCCCTAATTATCCCAAGGCCCACTGCACAAGTATCTCTTATTCCACAGTGGTTAGAAGAAGGATGGATGGATGGATGGTTAGATGGATGGATGGATGGTTGGATGGATGGATGGATGGATGGATGGATGGACAGCCCCTAAGTCTAATTATTTTTCCCTTTATGAGTATCCACTAACTACTGTGTCATTAACATATAACATTAACAGGAATATATGATATTCCTTCTGGTCATTCGCTTTCCTCTGTCCTTGCATTCTTATTACTCCTGTCCTGCAAGTGTACATGCACATGTTGGTATAGCACAATGGGATATAGTACCTGTGAGGGGAGAGACAGCAAAGAAATCAAAGTCTGGTGAAAGTTAGAAAAGCAAAGCCAGCCCCCAGAAGCCTGAGGTCTGTGGTCTATATGAGAGAACAGGACACCAGAGCAATTCTGAGCCCACTGCTCACTACAGGGCTGAAGAGTATCCTGCTGTTGGCAGCATCTCTATTATCTTCTTTGATTCTACAAGCAGAAGAGGTAGGTTGGGAAAGACAGGTGATGAGCAGATCATGCCGCCATAGACAACAGACGAGCTCCATCCTAATCCAGTACCAATCATTTAAAATGGTCACTGGATTGATCCAAAGTAAGGAAGCCTCTCTTGGGATGATGCAGCCACTATAAAATGAACAGCAAACCCCGTGTGAGAAACCTGTATGCTGTGTCCTGCTCTTCCTCACTCCTTACTTCCATCCAAAAGTTTCAGAGTCATTTTAGCATATCCCCGGGAATCATGATTTTCTAGAACAGCATAGAACTTAAGTACTATGTTTCCAATGTAAGGCAGTTAGTCACTTCCTTTGACTCCTTCTGTATAAGAAACTGGTCCCAGGGAGACTGACTAGCCTGGACCTACACGGCAAGACCAGGAGTTTCTCTGCCAACTCCTACTCTGTGAACACTACAACAAGTATGTTCGTAAAAAGGACAAATAAATTATGAATCCTAAAAACCCAAATACAGCAATTCACTTACACAAAGCCAGATTGGGATGTAGTCCACTTTAAAGGCTACTGACTAACCATTTTGATTATTTACTTACTCACGCTGCTGAGTTTGATGGACTGAGTGTAATCAGAGCCCAGGAGGCAGAAGGGGAAGATCAGGAGCTGAAGAGATGGCTCACAGTCAAAGAGAACTTGCTGCTCTTACAGAGGACCTGACAGAGCCCATGTCACTCACGACCACCTGTAACTCCAGCTCCAGGGGAGCTATAAGTCACTTTTGTTGCAGTCTTTTATCATAGCAACAAAACCAAACTGATACAACCTCACCACATAGCTCAGGCTACCCTAGTACTCACTGTGTAAGCCATGCTAGCCTCTAACTGTTAAGCCTGCTGCCTCAACCTCCTGAGTGCTGGGATTTCAGGTCTTCACTGCTATGCTAAGCTCGGCTGAGGTTCAAATTGGGACCAGAAGTTCTACATAAACATGGACAATGACTTTAATAGCTAAGAGCTACAGTGAAGGTGTTTATAAAGTGAATGTATCCTTCTTCTAAATACCAGAATCGATTTAAGAGAGGGAAAAAAAAAAAAAAAACCACGCTGGGCACAGCAGCACACATCTGTCATTCCAGTACAGTCCAGAGGCAGAGGCTATGATCGAGACAGCCTGTGCTATATACAGTACGAGAACCTATGCCAGAAATAAGAAGAGAGAGAAAGAGATAGATAGATACATAGATGGATAGATACATAGATAGATAGATAGATAGATAGATAGGAGGGAGGGAGGGAGGGAGGAGGGAGGGAGGGAGGGAGGGAGAGAAGGAAGGAAGAAGGAAGGAGGAAGGAAGGAAGGAAGGAAAGGAAGGAAGGAAGGAAGGAAGGAAGGAAGGACAACCACCACCTTCAGTGTACACAGAAACATACAGCATTCAGTGAACACTAAGCAGGCTTAACCAGGAGCATCAGTCTCAAAGCTTGATATACAATACCTTATATAATATTAAATGGGAGGCTATGAAAGCCAAACCATACTCTGTTATGCCTAAGATCTGACATAATTTAAATACATTAAACATGCTTCTTACTCTGATTAAAATTCAAGATCCATTAGGAGTGATATGAAAATAATGCCACCAGATTAATCCTTGGTTAACTTTTGAACAATCTTCTTCATTAGTATTTTATCTTCCCAAAAGTCACCGATTGGTAAAAGTATTAAAACAGGTATTTTTAGATGAACTTGGAAGGTGAGCCCCTAAAGCTTGGAGGAGAGCCACACACAGTATGACCACTTCTGTCCTCGGGGAGGTGAACCAGAGTTTAAAGGCGGTTTCGTATGATCACCCACTGCAGAGCTCAAGTGTCACTGACGTTTCTCACAGCCCACGTTACGGCTTTAGCTGCTCAGCTACAGGAGCTGTTTGGCTCAATCACTATGCATTATAAAAGGCAACCCCATTCACACTGAACAAAGACAGCCAGCGACACATGTAACTGTGGCAAACGCTTATCTCACCAGAGACAAACCTGTTTCACGATTGCTCTCCCATTCACCTGGAGATGCCTTCGTGGTGTCTGAAACTGCTCAAAATCTCTCATGACAAAATTTAAACTGGAACATGCCAGAAACTTCTGTTTCTGATATTCCATGATCCCAAACACGAAACATGTTCAATTTCATTAGTTTCCAGCATCTTTCTTTCTTTCCTTCCTTCCTTCCTTCCTTCCTTCCTTCCTTCCTTCCTTCCTTCCTTCCCTTCCTTCCCTCCCTCCCTCCCCCTCCCTCCCCCCCCCCCCTTCTCTTTTGCCTACAGCACCCAGTATACCCAGGTGGTCTCCCATCCAAGTACTAACCAGGGCCGACCCTGCTTGGCTTCCGAGATCAGATGAGATCAGGCATGTTCAGAGTGGTATGGTCATAGACTCCAGCATCTTTTTTATAGTCTTGAAGCAAAAAGTAAAATTTTGTTTTAGCAAGCAACTGTAAGCCTCTGAAGTTGCTGCATTCCTGGGTCCCACTGAATTTAATATCTATAGTAACACTGAATGATAAAATAGATAAAGTGGTCTATATCTAAACTGTGCGAAGGGCCCCTCCACCACCAAAAGCTTTACCCTGCTGTGCAATGATTGCTAGAGAAATAAAGAATGACAGCATGGATTTTCTATTACCTCGAAAAAGCAAATACACAAAGCCAGCTCTAATAGTCTTGATGTTCAGCTTCCAGCAAACTGGCCAATATGAGTGCTTCCTGGGGCTAGCCTCAGACCCAAACAAGTCCCTGGGACCACAGGAGAACTCTCCCATGTCTGTTTGTGTTAAAATGGCATGGGTAGGAAACAAGTCTGGCACAGTGTTACCCCCAGCAGTGCCAGGACCAGCACCACCTGTGGGCAGTGGAGAACAGAAAGCTGTGGCACCCGCCCAGGGAGAGCAAGGAAAACCATCAGCAAATTTCAGACAATTTCCTAACAACCTTAGCGTTGGAGGGCGCGGACCTAGGAAAGGGCACAAGTTGCTGCGGCTTCTTCTCAGCCACCTCCCTGTTCTCCAGCTTAACTCCATTCTTTATTACTTCAAGGTCTACCATGTTGGGTCAACTTCCTGAGGGGCGGGACCCCCTCCACCCCAGAAAAAAAACAGTCCTTTCCAACTCTGAATCTCTCCTGGCCAGCTCCCCTGCCTACGAACAGGTATGTCTACACCATGAGAATCCATGTTCACTACAGTCACATCTCCTCGTTGCCTCAGGGCTTAGCTCTTTTTCAGGGGCCCTGTACCCACCCACTGCCTACCCGGTGTCTGGGCAGACTGACAAGTCATAGCAGCTGCCCAAGTGAGTGCTATCTATGCCGTCATTCCAATTATATAAAACATGCATTTATAAGTTAGAATCAGGAGGTATACACAAATATTATTTTTAAATATTTAATATAATTACTTCTACACTTCTTTGATACTGCTAATCTTGTTGTTTTCAATCACAAATTTAAAAAATATTCTGAGACCTGCAAGATGGCTGAGCAGGCAAAAGTACTTGGCGCTCAAGCCTAACGGCCTGGGTTTGATCCTGGGATCCATGTGAAAAGCTAGATGGTTTTGGCCTGCATTTACGAAGATTTTTAAATTTAGGAAATTGCTTAGAATTTTCCAAATAATTATTAAGAATCTTATGGGGGTGTGGGAGAGGACTGTCTGGAAGTTTACCAGTCAGATAGCCTGGAACACACAACACAGCAGAAACAATAAGACACTCTTCTTTGTCATGGTGGAAGAACAGGCTCTTAAGCTGTTCTCTCATCTCCATACTTACACTGCAACACCTGTACTCACATATATGAACCAACCACACACACACACACACACACATGCACACTGACTACACATATCACCCACCAACACACACACACAGACACTTTTACCAGGGGAGGGCTGTTTGATTCATTTCCAAATAGCTTGAAAATCAATATTGACAAGAATTTTTTAAGCTACTTACATTCTCTCATTATGAGTCAGCTGTGATTTTAAGTGTTTTATAAATAACAACTGAGGGAGAAAGAGGCAAGCCCTTGCTACAGGCTGCACACTGCTGAACAGAGCCAAGGTTAAGACCCTGCTCTAAACCACTACCTCATGCTCAGTTAAGTGACCCTTCCTTCTCTCCACCTGCGGGCCTAAACTAGAGGACGAGGCACTCACCTGTTGCTGTACACCCTTGCCTTTGTCTCTTGGCAGACCTTGTCACTTATGCAAAACCACATCTTAGCCAGTATTGTAAAAGAAAGGAGAAGTGCAAAGAGTTTAAAAAACGATGTCATTGAGACAACTCTCATTGCCGGTTGCTGAAGATAATTGTGTTTGTTTGGGCATTATTTTCTAATTACAATTAATAACGTTCCATGTACAATGAGCTTCATTAAACAAATCTTGTCCTGCTACAAACAATTAGTAGGAAAACAACAGAAACCAGAACCCTGATTAGTAAGACATATCAGGAAAAGAAACGAACGTCTGGATCAAGCATCTCTCAATAGGAGCAGTCTGGATTAATTATGCTTTCAATTAATCTGCATCATGATTGAATTATGCTTCAGATTTGAATCTAAATGCCACGCAATTTCCTGACCCAAGTCTGAAATTTACTGCAATTTTCCTCACGATGCCTGTGATTTTACTTGTTTTTAAACTGGCAACTGTAAATTCTAGAACAGTAAATAACAAAGTAAGGTTTCTGAAGAACACTAGACACAATGATTCCACTTAAAGTCCATTTCCCAAATCCCTGCTAATCTCCTTACCACATCTTCCTGTCCTACGTGAACCCAAGATCAACCTGATTCACCTAATCGAACACTAATGAACAACTTGCCTACATTTAAATGAACGATCTCTGTTCCATTTCAGATATGAAGGTCATCCATGGCGTATAAGTCCTGATGGTTCCAAGATGTCAGTCCTACCACTGTTACACCTAAGGTTGTAGAGATTCTAAGTATTCTTGATATCCTGAGTGCCATCCTTGCCTGCAGATTCATTCCTAGAGTCTCCCTGTTGCTATTAAGAAAGAGCTTAAACTGGAACACCAATGATGGACAATCATCACTTACTCAAAAAACCACTTCAATTAGTAAAAACTTGAAGTGTAATTCCTTTACTAACTAAAATAAACTGTTGTCATTAACACTTGCCAGAAATTTTGTATACTATTAAAATGTATAATATTAACCTACCCAAGAATGATAGCACTCACTACTCTATAAAATTTCAATTAACCATGAAGTTCATCCTCTTGGCCGATGAAAGTTTCCAAGTGATTCATCCAGGCAACTCTAATCATTAGTAATGACTTCCAGAGGAACGTGCCAGGGTTCTGGGCAGTGGAAGACACCCAGAAGCAACTGGACACAGAGGCACAGGTGCATGCCATGCACCCACAACAGTGTATTCTGTAAATGTGGTGGCGATGGCTCTCTTGATCCGATGTCAGGCCCAAGTCACTCACTCATATTAATGAAGTCTTAATTCAAATCAGAGCTACCAACTTGATGTAATATTAATTCAATAAGACACACTGTGCAGCCAAAATCAGCCTGCTAAAGAATACCAAAACCAAATACAAGTGTGATTTGAAGAAATGATTTTCACTATACTTTACAACTGGCTTTTTTCCTCTGATGACAATACAGATCTCACTGCTCATTCTGGCCTGGATCCTGAGTTCTCATAAGCTTCTCTTTATATTGCTCATCCTGGGAAGAAAATAACATTTTCTTGGTTTTGACTTTATATATAATTTATGGAAGGCAGCTGAACATTTCTGTGTTTGCCTTCCAGGATACTGCACAGTAAAACCACCCAGCCCACACCCTAGTCCCCTTGGGCACCATTAGCCTGCTGCTGAATGCTAAGCCAGAACACACACCACAGGGCTCCTCACTGACGCAGGCCAGGAGTGTGCCCAGGGCAAAGGATCCATCCCAGAACACGCAGAGTCACTCCACAAGTCACGCTTCCATATTTCAATGTTAAAGTAAGCACACACGTATTTCTTAAAGGAAGACAAAACTCGATGAATCTTCAGAAGAGTAAGAAAATGGAGTAAGAAAAGGCGTGTTCTTTATCTAAAAGAACACACACACACACACACACACACACACAGGCATGCACTATTCTTTGCATTAAGATACTCTGGTAGAAAGTCAGTGCCATACAACACTAATCCATTCACAGGCACACGGTAAGACAAAAGGCTGCAGAAGGGACGTCCGATGACAAAAAGTATATTTGGGGCCGTATATTTACCTTTTCTGTTCTGCTCATTCAGCTGTATATCAGACGTATACTGAGGACATCCAAATCTATGATTCTAAACACTCAGGGACACGCTTGCACTGCTTCCCAAGAACATCCCAATAGGGGCCCGTGTTTGGTGTTCTGCCCCATCTGTCCCGTGAGCTTCCCTGATGGATACCCATCCTTCTTTACCACTTGTTTAAACCAGCACCGTCCACCCTACAGAGGCCTACTCCAGTCACCTGGCCTGTTCTGTAGTTCCCTTCCCAGCACACCTTGTGCTGTGTCAGCTTGCCTGTTCTGTATGCACTCTCTTACTATAATCCACATTCTATGAAGCCAGGCTTTGCTCTATGAGCTATATGTAGTCTCTGAGCCCACCAGCAATGCTTGTCATGTAGATGGATAAATAATACCTGCTATCTATTTATTTAGAAAGGTCTAACATAAAGACATCACTTATAATTCATGAAGATATCAACTGTAACCCGACATGATAAACACATCACAGTCCACAGAAAAGTATATTCACAGGTAACCACAGCACACCGGCATATACACAAATAAATGTTTAGAAACTGAAAATGGACCCTACCTAAGAGATACTCAAGAGCTACAGTACTTTAATATGCGCTGTTGCTACAGCTGTCCTAAGAGGCAGCAGGATGCTATGGCCTGAACTGCGCATTCCCTCTTGAAGCTGTAACTCTCAATGTGACCGTTTACAAACAGGTTCTTTAAGATGAAATCCAGGTTAAACTAGGGCATGACAGGGGTCCTTGGCCAAGCAGGATGAGGTCCTTATAAAAGAAACAGCAGAGAACTGCTCTTGCTCACACAGAGCCAGGACTCTGTTACAGCAACGGAAACAGAATAACACAACATTGACGACTTCTTAGTGAATCTAAATCTTCCTTCAAATAACCAGGACATCTGTTCATGTCTTTCTCGGCCTGCACCCTTAGCTACAGTCTCCCCAAAGTGGCCATCTCAAGTTCTTAGAGCAAGAGCCAGGCAAGAGAACAAACTCTGCAGTGACTGCCTGAAAAAAAGAAGATACCAGCCCTATATTAGAAATCCTGACTTTGTGGGTCTTAGGCAAGGCACAGAACATCAACTCTTAGTCAGCAACTTAGATGATTCTAAGGCAGGTCGGGTCTCCTTGCTGTATACTCCTGAACAACCCCATCCCCCACAGTTCACTCATGTATTGAGTATCTATGTGCACGGAGGGTGGGGGTGGGGGTGTGTGCAGGACACACAAAATAAGTCATGTTTTTCAACACTGGCCTATGGGAGGCACACAAACATGTGAATGTCCTGTGCACACACTTGGCATAACAAATTCTTCCAGTTGGGGCAGGGTAGTTCCAAGCTCAGAAGCAAATTTAAAATTCTCAGTGGCTAAAAATGACAATGTTCCCTTCTTAGTCCCCACAGTGCCCCTCCGCCTGTATAAGGGGCTGGTTCTGTCATCGCTCAGGGGTTTCAGCTGACGGAAACAGGAAATAAACAAGCAGAAATGGGTTTGGCCTATTGGTAAAATAGATATTTACTAAGGAAAAATAAACAGCAGATAGCAAGAGGCAGAGCGGGGGCTCAGCTCTGGACACTGCAGGGATGACAGCTGTTAGACATCCAAGCGGTCGGGAAGTCTCTACACCAGGTACTGGGCTCTGTAACGGCAGCACAGCACATAATCAAAGGCTGCTGCTGAGTTCCATTCAAGCTTCATCTCAATGGAGGGGAGGCACAGACTGAGATTTGAGCCGCAGAGCCTGCGTTTCTCATTCTGAGTCAGAGTCTAGAGCAGCAGATCTCAAACAGTGTGGGTCCCGACCCATTGTAGATATCCTGAATGTCAGATATTTACATTACAATTCATTGCAGTTATGAGGTAGCAATAAAAATAATTCTATGGTTGGGTCATCACAACATGAGCAACTCAGGACAGCCAGGGGGAAGACCATCCCAAACTTAAGCACAAAGGTGGGGGACTTAAGCCCAGTAGTTAGTACAAACAATACAATTTTTAAACAGATTTTATACCTTGATTTTATTTTCAATCGTGGAAAACAAAAACAAAAGACCAAATAACAACAACAAACAATAACAAAGACAAATGCACAACTACAGAATTTGATACCAGAAATCCTTTCTGAAAGAACAGTCAGAGCTGAAAGACTGCAAACAAAGTCACATTGAAAACAAACAGACAGCCAGGCACAGTGAGACACACTTCTAACTCAAAACGCTCAGAAGGATGAGGCAAGAGGACCCAGAGTGGGTGGCCAGGGGCTGCGGCAGTAACTCAGTCAGTACAGTGACTGCCTTTGCAAGCTTGGGGCACGAGTTCAAGTCCCAGCATACATGTAAAAAGCCAGGCATAGTGACATGTGTCTGTGCTCCCAGACTGAAGTGCTGGGACACGCAATCCCTGGGTATACTCGCCATCCGGCCTAGTCTGGCTAGTGTACCCCTGGTCTCAGTAGCACTTGGTCCAGGGTGAGAGGGGCTCCTGAAGAATAACTCCAAGGTTGACTTCTCATCACTACATACAGCATGCATACCCATATACACAAAGACAGATGACACACACACACACAAATACACACACACACACACACACACACACACACACAAATAAATGCCAAACCCTGACAAGAAGCAAATGTTCATAAATATAAAGTACAAAACAATAAAACTCCTGACTGACATCTCTGAAACCAGAATCCATCTTATTAATGGCACCTTATAATTAGCCACTTTAATATGAGAGAGAGAGAGAGAGAGAGAGAGAGTGTGTGTGTGTGTGTGTGTGTGTGTGTGTGTACCTAACCCTGAGATAAGGATAGATCTTATATCAACGGCATCTTTTTTTTTTTTTTGGTTTTTCGAGACAGGGTTTCTCTGTGTAGCCCTGGCTGTCCTGGAACTCACTCTGTAGACCAGGCTGGCCTCGAACTCAGAAATCCGCCTGCCTCTGCCTCCCAAGTGCTGGGATTAAAGGCGTGCGCCACCACCGCCCGGCTTATCAACGGCATCTTAAATGTGGAAAAATAAGGCACTAGTGAGCTGAAACCTAACAAGTACAACAAAAACTGGTAACTCAAGACCAAGTTTTTTCAAAGAATGCAAGGCTAGCTTAACACTGGAATATGAACTGATGTATTTATTATTACTTGGGTCTCCCCCACACGCACACACATAAGCTTGTTGAGTATATAAAAAAAAAATTAAGAAAACCTCATGATAAAACTCAGCAACCATTTATTTTATTTTTAAAACTGCCTCATGGTGTCCAGCAAACAGAAAGGAACGGCAGTCCTGACAGCCTGTTTGATTCTGGAGCAGGAGCCCCTTCCTATACCGGGGGAGGCTTGGGACAGACACATGTACTGGTGACAGATCAGCTGAACCAACCCTGCCAATAAAACGGGTGACAGATATGATGGTGGATCACCATCGCATCCAGAAGATGACTTCCTTGCCTGGTAATGGATGTCCACAAAATACCTGTGTAGGCTGACAGCACGCCCTGTGGGGTCTGGACCAAACAAAGGCGCCCATTATTTCTAGTTCAGTTCAACCCTGTACTCCAACTCTGAGCTAGAACTGTATGGCAATGAAAAGAAATAAAAGATAAGGAAAGCAAGGAAGAATAAAGAATCATTATTTATAAACGGTATTATAATGTCCTCACACAAAATAATCCGGGGACTTTCTCTACCAAATGTCAAGATTAATAAAACTGAAATGCTGAAGAAAATGTGACATTAGTAAAAGACTGAATAAAACAGACTAAAGGAAATGATGACCCAAAAACGGCACATACACACATGCACAGACGTACAGACACACAGACACACAGACACACACAGAAACACTCACAGAAACCGGTGTGGAAGCATTCTTCCCAGTGACTAGGAAGGCCAGGCATCTCAGTACATTGTACTGAAACAAGAGCCACAGAGCAGGAAAAGAAAGTCACTATGTCCAGAATGCAACACTTAAAACCAAGTCCTGAAGAGTTACTGACCCAAAGGTGAAAGATAAATCTTCAAGTCTTTGCAGAAAGAATACAAAACACAAGACTCTTAAGTGCGGGAGAGAACACCAATCATAAATCAGAGGTTAGCTAAATCTGACAGCTTTAAGAATTGACATGCGCCAGGCAGTGGTGGCGCACACCTTTAATCCCAGCACTTGGGAGGCAGAGGCAGGCGGATTTCTGAGTTTGAGGCCAGCCTGGTCTACAGAGTGAGTTCCAGGACAGCCGGGCTATACAGAGAAAACCTGTCTCGAAAAACAAAACAAAACAAACAAACAAACAACAGAATTGCTATGCATTTAAAAAGAAAACACCAGCACCTCAGGGCAGGAGAGTCAGCTCAGTAGTTTACAGCACTCTCTGCTCTTCCAGAGGACTTCAGTTTAACTCCCAGCATCAATCCACAAGGTGGATCAAAACCTCCCATAACTCTGCGTCTAAGGAATCCAACACCCTCTTCTGACCGCTGGTCCCCAGGCACACATGGAAAACAGACACACATGCATGCAAGCAGCACACTCATATGCATAAATAATAAAATAATTCTAAAAGCCAAAATGTAACCATAAGGATATGAGGCAAAGAGGAAGGGAGGGAGGAGGGAGGGAGGGAGGGAGGAGGGGGAGGGAGGGAGGGGAGGGAGGGAGGGGGGGAGGGAGGAGAAAATAATAGAAAAGGGCCAGAAACTACGAAGATACTTGGAGCACAAAGACCCTACAAGGAAATTCCTAAAGTGTATAAGGAACATTAAAGAATCAGTAAAAGTCTGGCAATAATGGGATGAGCAAGTAAAAACCCTCCCAGGAACTGCAAGGGAAAGGATCTCTGCTTCAAAGTATTTAAGTTGGCTAAAATCTAAGGTTTTAAAGAGAATCAGGCATCTGATGGCATATCTGAGCACTCCTTTTATAACGTGAGGCCATAAATACTTTCTCTCCATTTTTTATAATTCCGTGTTTGGAGTTTGGCGTCATCTTGTTTTAATTGCTGTACATGATGTCAACATGTCTGTTTAACTGTCAATCTGTACACGCCACACTGCACAGCTGTGTGGTCCAAACTCATAAACTACATGTACGTCTTCTGTTTGTATGGACACATTGCTTCCTGGAGACTCCTGACTGCTACAGCTTCTCAAATGCCAAGCCATGGCCGGAGAGTCCAACCCTACACCCTTACCCGTCCTTTAGAAAACTCTTTTCTCTGGTCCAGCTTACTGACACTTGCTTCTCACATAAATTTTAGTATCAGCACGTCCTATGTACAAGAACTCCTGAGGCTCTTCAGAGGTGTGTCTGGGGGTTTTGAAGTGCTGGAGCAAACCCAGGCCTCTCATAAGCTAAGAAAGCACCCTCCACTGGGCTTCACCCACAGCCCTGTGCTGACATTTTCACTGGAGTTGAAGCAAATTGCTTTGGGGGAAAAAAATGACCTTTTTGGAAGGTATCACCCTTTTTATTATTAAGCTGTACAAAGACTAGCATGATGCTTTTCACTAGGTTGAGAACCCATTCAAGAAAAGTTGCTCAGTCCAACCTAATGAATCCACACCATTTGCCTGAAAAGCGCGGCCCACACATGATCATCCCATACTCTGGAGACTGCGGCAACCCTAGTCCAATTTTGAGGGTAGTTCCAGTGGATTTTTGGGTCACATATCTCCCCTTCAGGCAGCCAGTGAGGGACAAGGTAATAAGAGACATTTTAAATATGTTATTACTCCAGTTCACAATGATATTGTCCTATATATCTGTCTGTCCGTCCATCTACATGTCTACTTAAAGCAAAGCCTCCAGTATCCCACTCTGGTCTCAAACTTGCTACAGAGGTGAGGATGACTTGGTTGAACCTTTGGTCTCTGCCTTCCAAGTGGTAGGACAGTCCACATGTGCGCTTCCCATGCTGATTACCCAGTGCTGGGAATGCACCCCAGACTCAGATGCACCCCAGCGCCAGCCTCCACCTCACACTTGTTCAGAATTTCCTCCGTTTATTTCTTAGTCAACATTTGACATTTTCAGAGCACAGCCCTTATACATATTTAGTCAAATTCATTCTTTGGGATTTCACTTTTTGAAGCTCTTATAATGTTCGCTTTCTGTTGTCTGCTGTTTTGATTCAGTACTCATGCTCCACCCCCATGGAGGAAGGGTCCTTGAGCAGACACAGTGGCTTTCTTCCAGGGACTGGTACGGAGAGGAGAGAAGGGGAAGAGTTGGTTTTCAATAGGGAAAGCTGACAGACACTACCCTCATCCAAAGCCAGTCAGTACTAACCGTGCTCAGGATGGCAGGTGTCAAATTGGGGAGCCCACAATGCATCATTTGTCTAGCTTCAGGTTTCACACACACTGAAGAGTTCCATTTGTATTCCCTTTGTATCTAGAAAAGTGCTCTCCAGTCACTCCCCTCCCCCCTCCCCCAAGCATACTGTAAAGATCATGCCCGGGAACTGACTAGATGCCCTGCTATTAGCAGTCAGCCTGTCCTCAGTAGGATTTTGAGGTGCAGGAGCTCATCTGTTACGGCTGTATCAGAGACATAACATTTTGGTACAGAATCAGATGCCACATAGTGACTACACAGAAGAACTTTGAAGGGGAAGGGAACGCCACTTCTTGACATCGATGACCTTTCCAAATACCTGGAACAACAGTTGTAGAAGCAGAACCTGTATTTCCACCGTGTGCTTCTCCACTCCAGACCGCACGCTTTAGTTAGAGCCTGCAGTCAGTCAGCCTTCGCCACAAGACACAGCTCTGGTATAAAAAGAGTCTTTTCCATTGCCAAGTCAAGAATGACGCCGTAACTCAAGTCCTCCTGAGAAACAGAGGCAAGGTCCCCTGCTCTTGCTCCTCCTACAGACTCAGGCCCAAGCCGGTGTTAGCCGATCCCGAGGAAGAACCAGGAGTTCCATCTTGACTGATGTAGATTCTCCTGATCTGGGGAGGGGCCGCTAGGACCCCCGAACAGCACCGTTTACATTACCTCATTGCTCCTGGGTTTCATACCCTGCTCAAGGACAGTGTTAGGGTCTTACTAGTTGATATATAATATATACAGACTCTATATTATCAAATTCTAATGTGTCAACATTTAAATTTGCAGATTTTGAGACAAGGTTTCTCTGTGTAGCCCTGGATATTCTGGAGCTCACTCTGTAGACCAAGCTGGCCTCAAACTCCCAGAGATCCTCTGCCTCTGCCTCCAGATGATTAAAGCAATTACTACTACCATATGGCCATCTTGGAGCTTTCCGAGATTTGCATATATATGAAATTGTACCCTATGGAGTCAGTCCACTTACACCAGGCATCCTAAACAGGGGAGGAGCACGGTATTGCTTCCAGGAAGGAGCGCTGGTTACAAAGGCGGCAAACGCCTGAGATACTGCATCAGCATGTGTCCTTCAAAAGACCACTGTACAGAGAGTTATGTAGCTATAGTGTTACACTTCCATGGAGAGGAATGGGTAATTGGGGAAGACATATCTGAAAAGACTCGGGGGCTCAGGAACACAGCAGAATGCACAGAAATTCATCCCCTGATGCAAACGTCATTTGTTCTTTTCCTAATGAGCAGTATTTTGTTGTGGGAATGTCAGTTTGTTTGAAAGGGGTATGTCACAGTCCCTCTCAAAGAAAGCCCTGAGGTGGAATGCTGGCCTGAATGGTAAGGTGTGTTAAGTCACCTGCTGACACGGCTGTCACACTGTGTTGCGGCTTCCAGTTCCTCCCTGTCTAGGGAGCACACCACTTCATCAGGGCTTAGCTTTGTCCATGCTCAACGGGACAGTGGTTTCCCAAGGCTTAAGTTACAGCTGTCCAGTGACTGTGGTGGACGCTGAAACACCTACCACGCATGCATTTATCTGTCTGTCGTCTCGGGTCAAGAATCATCCCAAATCATACGCCTGATTTTTATGAATTTTTTAGCTTGAATGGTGGGAAAGAATTCAGTTTCAATGAGGTTTAATTAAATGAAGTACTTTATTAAATGTGAAGTCTCGATGGAAGGAACCCATCGATTAAGCTTAAAGCTACCACACAGCTTTTTCACATGCTCACCATTATGCCCTGCGAGCACTGGAGCACTGGGAGAGCCGGGGCTCCTGCGTTTCCGTTTCCTCCCTTCCTCAGTAAGTACATGTTAGGGCAGGGACATACATCTTAAAGAGTTAAACACCTCTAGCCCACCTACCCCACCATGTCTCCTCCTGTGTGCTATAAAAAAAAATCAGGACTAACAGAAAAGTACAGCTAAATTTTAAAAGTCCATGAGGAAGATGTGTGTATATGTGTGTATGTGTATACATGTATACATATACACTCATATGCAAAATCAAATATGTAGTATGTAATAGGCATGTACATGTAAGTGTAATATTTTAATTAATAAACACACGCAAACTTTTCATTCATTCATCGTTCTCTCTCTCTCTCTCTCTCTCTCTCTCTCTCTCTCTTCTCTCTTCCTCTCTCTCTGTCTCTCTCTCAACAGAGACTCCTTATGTAGTAGCCCTGGCTTGCCTAGAACTCAACTATATAGACCAGGTTAGCCTCAAACTCACTGAGATCACCTATCTCTGTCTCCTGAATGCTGGGATTAAAGGAATGGGTTACCACACCCTGCAGTTTCTCATATTTTAACCACAAGTCCTGGGTCTAAAGTTTCTTTCTTGGAAAAATAGGGTAAAAACACTTTTGTAAGTAAATGTGTGTGTTGTGTGTGTGTGTGTGTGACAACACTGAGTTAGTTAATAAAGTAGCCTAGGACTAAACTGCAGATAACAACAGGTTTCTGCAATTAATGATTTGTATGCAAGAGAAGAGCTGTAGACAAAGGCTGCTTCAGGAAAACTCCACACACAAACATCCTCCCATGAGCACACATCCTCCATGAGCACTGCCCTACAGAAGCGGGCAGTGTGTGCCTCACTACTCAACACAGGACTAAGGGAAAACTGTAGAACTTACAATCCGCTGTGGGTTCGCAACAAAGATGCTGTGCTAAGCTGTGTAACCAACATCTTGGCAGAATACTGAACAAATGAATATGCTAACTTGTTATAAAGAACAACCTCTACAAACTGATCCAGTAGAATTTCATAACTACTCTATATTATGCGTAATTTTCTTGGAGATTAAAAACAAGTGAGGGCATGCTTCCTGATACGCTCCACACAGCCACAGGTGAGCCAAAATTTCAATTACTCTTATTATAATATACATTATCTATGCCGTAAACTCTCAGATTTGTATCCTGTCTCTTGAGCTCTGAACTTAATGTCAAATGAGCCCTCTACACCTCCATCCAAAGATCTCACAATATCCTAAACTCAATATGTCTAAAATAGAGCTCATATTGCCATGTGATCAACATCTCCAAATACTAAGACCAGGAAGCCCAAGAGTCACTCTCCACTTCCACTCCTACTGGCCCAGCAGTCTGTAGCTCCCTTGGGTCTGAATGTTAAACCTCTCTTTATAAAGCCACTTCCTACCCCCTCCATTACTACTATCCAAGCTACTGGCATGGCTTACTAGTTATATCCCACTAGGATCTCGTGACTAGACTGTACGTTTCTCATCAACTCATCTCCATTTCACATAAATCAGTTATATAAATTAAATAATAATAAACTGGTTATATAAATAAAGTACACATTTGAAAGGAGAATATAATACTGCCATAAAAGTAATCAAATAAATCTTATACTTACATGAAATGGTATCCAAAATGTTAAGTACAAAAAAAAAAAAAAAAGCAAAGAAAACTACCTGTTTAATATATTCTATTGGGGTTTTTTAACATGAAAAAAATATATACCTATGTGTCTACCTCATGTGTACACAAGAAATGGAAGTATAGTGTTATCTTAAGGCAAAGAAACTTGATGAAGAGGAGACAGCGTAGAAGTCTGTAAACTGCTGAATGCACTAGTAGTTTTTGAATATCAGGTTATGTAACTGTTCTATGGAGTGTTCTGGTCAGTTTTGTCAGCTTGACACATCCTCAGTCATCTGAGAGGAAAAGCCTCAATTGAGGGATTGCTCAAAGCAGAGTGGCCTGTGGGCATGCCTGTGGTGGACTGTCTTCATTGTTGACTTGATGCTGGAGGGCCCAGCCCACTGTGGGCAGCACCACCCATAGGCGTTTGGTCCTGGGCCCAATAAGAGAGCTGGCTATGTATGTGCCTGTGGAAACAGCAAGCAACATTCTTCCCTGGTTTCTGCCTTCAACTTACTGCTGGGTTCCCTGCCTGACTTCCTCACTGATGAATGAAGACCTAGAACTGTAAGCTCAGGTAAATCCTTTCCTCCCCCAAGTTGCTTTTGGATAGTGTTTTATCACAGCAACAAAGTGAAGCTAGAACACAGTCGAAAACAAACAAAATCAAAAGCAAGGAAAGTTACATCTTGCTTCAAGGATACACCATCAAGAGCTTGATAAGTTTGCCAACACATCCAATCTCATATCACGCCCACCTGCTGTCTACCCCTACTCTTCTCTTATGGGCATGATGTTTTCCCTACTCAGATATTGCACAGGCTCTTTCCTTCTGACCCTGTCCAAGCCACTTTATAGATCCCTCTTACCATCCTTAAGTTTCCATGTAAATGGTCCGTCTTCATTTCTTAGGATTAATGTCTGCTTGTAAAATGTGTGTGTGTGTGTGTGTGTGTGTGTGTGTGTGTGTGTGTGTGTGTGTTCTCGAGCACATGTGTTTTCATGGCCCAAAGAGGCTAGAAGATGATGAAGATCTTCTGAAACTGGAACTGTAGGTGGTTGTGAGCCACCTGAAGTGGGTGCTGGGAACAAAACTCAGGCCTTTTACTAGAAAAGTATACTTTTAACCACTCAACCATCTCTCCAGAGATAAAAGGTCCTTGTTGAACCCCAGCAGGGCCTCCCTGACTCCAGGAGGAACTCAGGGGCCACCTAACACACTGCCATTACATCCCCTTTAGATACTCTTGAAGCTTCCAGCAGAACACCTAGACTGTGTCCTGACCAGCTAGAGTCCCAACTCCAGGAGGGTAGCAGGTGACTCTAACTTGATACCAAGGAGGAACAGAACTGCCGACATGACTAAAATGTGCATTTGCAGGGAACGGCGAGGGGGAGGTCTTCTGATCTGGAGAAGCAGACAGGAACGGGCACAATGTCTGGCAGGCTGCAGCACCCAGACACGGCTGAGTGAGTGAGCTGAGTGCATGTGGAGACCTGGGCGGGAGCCAGCCTAGACACCTAAGGACCGGGTCACCTCAGACACATCATTTAACCTTTTTACACCTCCTCATTAAGTAGAAACAGTCACACCTGCCTCTTGGAGTTCTCCCAAGAGCTAAACAAAGTAGCAAAGAATAAAACAGATCACCGAAGCCTAGTAGAAGCCAAGGAATGGCCATGCTACTTACAGCAAGAAGCAGACACACCCAAAGTTTATATACCTTTCAATTCAAAACTTGGTCTGCCATTAAGCAAAACATTGTTTTGTTTAGCAGGAAAAGTGGTAAATAAATGTAACACGGAATGATATAAGACTAGAGGGAGCTGCTAACAAACCATACAGGGAAGCAGAAGGCACAGAACCTGCATTTAGAAGTCTCTAGACAAGAACAGAGAATGAAGGTGGTGAAAGGGTTAAGAAAAAAAAACCAGCCATGTACTCTACTGAATGAGGAGGAAGGGCTTATGCATAATACAGAATGGGCAAACGCTGCAGCTGGTACACGAGACCAGATGACTGGAGAGACAGGCCTTTCATAAAAGCCATCAGAGAAGTGAATCCTAGCCTTCAGTAGTACAAGACCAGGAGTACACGAAAGGCTGAACTATACTTAACAATAAAATAGGCATCCATATTAACATTTGCAAAGAATACATACACAAACATCTGATGAACTGGGGCCTGGGCTCACCTGACCTGCACAGCACCGGGCCTTAGGAGGGAGCTATGCAAAGCCTCGACACCCACAGCAATAAGTAAGGAAGACCCCTCCACTTTCCAACAACCAGAGGACTACAAGGAAGCCTGTTCCTGAGTCCTCTGGTCCTGGGTCCTAGAGATGAAGTCTAGGATTCTGTTCACATAACAGACTTCCAAATATTTAAAGGGATTTAAGTAGGTAACCATGTGTCTCCATTTCCTAGGCTAATCCTAGTCTACACCTATAACCTTACCATGTCCTTTTCTATCCCTGGAGAGTCTTTAGTCCAGGCAGTAAAATGTATGTTCATGTAGTTACAAGATGCCCCTACACTCCCAGTGAAACAACAACGCAGAACCTCCTGTAGATTCTCCAGCCCCATCACCAACCCTTCATCCTTGCTCCAAACAAGTCACAGGCAACTGGTGTCCCCGACCTGATCTTCCAGGCATAGAGTCATAAGAAAAAGCAGAACGTACACCTCTGGTCATAGAAGATCACCTTAGCAGAAACTTTAATTCAAACTTTCAAACCTCTCTCCTTGTACTTCCACGGGTAATTATGTACTTAGACAATTCAGTCTATCACTAATAAAGGTGCCTGATGAAAATGCTTATGATGTTCAAACTCTGTGAACCACGTCTATTGGGTGAGATTATTTTATTTTAAAGATGCTGTTTGAAGAAGGCATCTGTATGTCAATACAGAATATCCTGAAAGCAATTCAAAGAAGGACAAAAATATATCAATTTATTCACTAATTCATTCAATAAATACAATGTATCAAATGCTCCTAATACTGGGTTATTATTTCTCTATTTTGTAGTGTTTTGTGTGTGTGTGTGTGTTGTGTGTGGGACACACTGTTGTGGCACACACACCTTTAGGGAGTCAGCTCTCTCATCCCACCTTGCTGAGACGGGTCTCTCTTGTTTCTCCCATAGAAGTGCTGGGCTTGCAGACACGTGCCACCTGTCTTTTTACTTGGGCTCCAGGGATAGAAGCAGCCTTGCACCACAAACACTTCTACCCACTGAGCTATCTTGACAACCCTCAAAACCAGGATTTTGGTTATAAGACTCAAAACAGTAACTGTATAGTGCAAACTAAGGCAACACCTTCACCGGCAATCAAAAGAAGCGTCATCCAGGAAAGGCCAAGGAACATGGTAGGCCTGAGTTCAGTCTCTGTAAGCCTCTTAAAACCTGGGCAGCGGAATGTACTTTAATCCTGGCTCTGGGGAGACAGGAACAGGCAGCAATCTAGAGATCTCTGGCCAGCCACCATAGCTTAATCTGGGAACCCCAGGTCCTAGAAGGTGACCCTATCTCAAAAAACAAGGTGTGTGGCTTCTGAGGAACAACACCTGAAGTTCACAAGTCAGGTAAACCCGAACAGACCTGGGCCATCAAGTACTGACCTCACCTCTGCAGAAGTGGCCTCACTTTAGTGCACGGCCTGGTCTCCAGTGAGACCAGGACAGGAAAGGCCAACAATTCTATCTCACCGGTGAGCCGTGTGCACTCCTAGCAGAGTCAGCCTGTGTGTGCTGTGCACTTAGGAAGCTGGGACCCTGCTCCTTTCTAATCTGGACAGGAGAATGTGAAGCAAGAGTGAATTCTTCTGGAATGTGAAGATAAATAAACACCCACAAAGACTGCATGGTTTTCTGTTTTGAAAGGCACACTTAGTTGAACACTGAACACTTGATGGGCTTGACACGTGTGAGGGCAGGAGGGGACCAGTGTGAACCAGAGAGTCGACACCAAGTACAAGCAACACAATAGACACGTGTGAGGGCAGGGAGGGACGAGTGTGAACCAGAGAGTCGACACCAAGTACAAGCAACACAATAGACAAGTGTGAGGGCAGAGAGGGCCCAGTGTGAACCAGAGAGTTCGACACCAAGTACAAGCAACACAATAGACATGTGTGAGGGCAGGAAGGGCCAGTGTGAACCAGAGAGTCGACACCAAGTACAAGCAGCACAATAGACACGTGTGAGGGCAGGGAGGGACCGAGTGTGAACCAGAGAGTCGACACCAAGTACAAGCAACACAATAGACACGTGTGAGGGCAGGGAGGGCCAGTGTGAACCAGAGAGTCGACACCAAGTACAAGCAACACAATAGACACGTGTGAGGGCAGGGAGGGACCAGTGTGAACCAGAGAGTCGACACCAAGTACAAGCAACACAATAGACACGTGTGAGGGCAGGAGGGCCAGTGTGAACCAGAGAGTCGACACCAAGTACAAGCAGCACAATAGCACGTGTGAGGGCAGAGGAGGGCCGTGTGAACCAGAGAGTCAACACCAAGTACAAGCAGCACAATAGCCAACTACAGCTCTTTGATTTCAGATACACACAGAGAAAATAAATAAGTCTTTAAAAAGATACAATAAAAGGGCTGGAGAGCTACCTCATCAGTTAAGAGCACTGGCTGCTCTTCCAGAGGACTGGGTTCGATTCCCAGCACCTACATGGCATCTGTAACTCCAGTTCCAGGAAATCCAAAACTGTCTTTGGCCTCTGCCAGCACCAAACACACAGTTACACAATCAAACGTGCAGGCAAAACACCCATACACATAAAATAATTTTAAAAAAAATTTTTTGAAGTACAATAGGCTAATTTTTCATATTAAACAAGTAAATCATCCTTATAATTAAATACAAATGAATACAGTGTAATAATGAAAACAAAATCTCAAATTATCATTAATTAGATTTTCAAAAATGAAAGTCAAAGTGGAGAGCCAGGTGTGTGGCACAAGGCTTATATTTTTATTAAGATTTATTTATTTATTCATTTATTTATTTATTTATTTGGTTTATGTATATGAGTACACTGTAGCTGTCTTCAGACACACACCAGAAGAGGGCATCAGATCCATTACAGATGGTTGTGAGCCACCATGTGGTTGCTGGAAATTGAACTCAGGACCTCTGGAAGAACAGTCAGTGTTCTTAACCACTGAGCCATCTCTTCAGCCCAGCACAAGCCTTTAATCCCAGTCTCAGGAGACAGAGACCGTCTCTCTGAGTCTGAAGCCAGCCTGGTCTACACAGTGACTTCAAGGTCAGCTAGGGCTACAAAGAGAGATCCCTATCTCAAAAACTTAAAAATAAAAATGAAAATCAATGCAGAATGAAAGAACAAAGGCAAAAAGTGAAAAACCATTAACTGAAAAAGGGAAAAAAAAAAAAAAGCTGTTAGAGGAGATGGTGGTACTTTGAGAAAAGATAATGCAGTAACTGAACAATTAAGTAATCTAAATGGGGGGGGGGAGGCAAAGCCAGAGATGAACCAAGTTTAAATGCGAATAGGGGAACTGCCCACACAGTAAAGGCCGAGAATAACTAACACCCCACACACATCCCAAACAAGTCCAAGATGACACAGACTCAGGACACCAACTCCACCCAATTGCAAGGGCCACCCAACTCTAAGGAGGTGGACTACTCCAAACGAGCTAAAATGAAGAAACCCAAATTACCGAGTCACAACCAAGATCTGGTGGACAGAGCGAGCCCCAGGAGTGGTGCATGGAGTTAGAAACACCGCTCTCAGAAGCACCGCTGTACATGTTCTCAATGAGGTCCTACCAATAGGTAGGTGCCTGGGGACTTAGCACAGGGGTAAAGGTCCTAAAACCGGTCCAAGGCACTGGGGTGGGGGTGTTATAAACTATTAACACTCAATCAGAGATTCTAGCCATACATCTCAAAGAGCCAAATGAGCGTCAGCTCCAAATTCAAAGTTGGAAAGTCCATTATTACTGAAATTTACCATATTGATGGCTTAAATCACAGACTAACTATATAGGGAGAGGCATATAGAAATACACAAAATACATGCTTAATGTTACTTTAAAAGCAAAGACAAATGAAAATCTGTGTCTATATTACCAAGATTTAGGTAATGCTTTTCTGACATTTACCTTTAGATTTGGAAACATGAAGAATTATAGATATTGTTTTGGACAAAGCACTTTATGCCTGTACCTCCCCAATCAATCAATCAAAAGATAAAGCTGTCTAAAGATAGCTACAACTGAAAACCTTCACAATGCAGCGTTTTATTTTGTTGCTTTATTACTATTGGGGGAGGCTAACGCCTCCTGGATTCCCCTTCAGGTCTGACTGGTTGGTACTTTGGTACAGTTTAAAGAGGTTTCCCTGGGTGAAGCCTTGGCCTGACTCTCTAGAACTCAGGAGGCAGCTCCCTCGGCCCTTCCTCCACTGTGCAGAGACACTTCATTAGGCTGAAAAGCTACCTTCCCAAGGCAGAAAGGAATTAGACTGCTGCTTGCAAGAGCCCTGCAATTACTTGGAGTCTCTCACAGACGGCTGCTACGACAGCAACAAAAAGTAATTACAAATCATGCACATCACGACATGCTTTTAAAGACACTTGAAACCACAGTCCCTTAAGAGTTGTTCTCAAATGTGTTCAGCCTCCGCAGAGCTAGGCTGGTCAGCAAGACAGGAGGGAATGGAGGGCAGAGAGGGAAAGGAGAAGCAACTTTCTAGGTAAAGACCAACTCAGTTCCAAAGTCAGTTTCCAGCAGTCCAGCCAGCCAGAGGAGAAACAGAGACGGCCCAGCATCCATCCTGAACTCCAGCTCCTCTTCCATGCCTATCTTCCAATGCAGCAGTCATCTTTGGCAGACTGGCGGCCACTCCCTCAGGCAGCTCTTTGGGGTCTCTGCCTCCTTTGATTTGTCTTCTTTGGCAATCCTCTTCTCCAGCTGCGCTCAGATGGTCCTGCCCATCAGTCTGACCTGTGCATTCGGCCTGCTACAACAGGACTGCCAGCTTACCTCATCCTTCCCATGGGTCCCGAGTCTCCTTCGGTAATCCTAACTACCAGTTTCCTAGAGCTCATCCCGCATCTTCTGGGGCCAAGGTTTTACTAACCTCTATACCTCTCTCCCTGGCAGCCGGGGCTTTTCCCACTCCCTCCATTTGCCAGGGCAGGGACAAGCCACCCCTGAACTCAGTCCAGCTTTAATCAGCTGCGTCCTACAGTTTGGGGAGGCCATCAGCCTCAGCCTGTTCCAGTTGCCTTTCTGGACAGGTTCATGACGGAGGTGTCCCACCCACCCTTCTGCTGCCACGGCTGGTCCTGCACTAACAGCTGGCTGGAGTGACCCTTCCCTGGGAGCTCACCAAGCGGCTTCTCAGCTCAAGTTTCTGCCTCCTCCATTTGTCAATAAATGATTTTTAACAAGCAAAGAGAAAGTTCAACCTCACTTTTATCATAAAAGATAAAAATAGTATTTCATTGTACTATCAATTTGTATTTCTCATATCCATTCAAACATCAAATTTTTCCAAATACGTTGTTGAGTGGAGTGTGAAAACAAGCCCTCATTCACAGGTCACTGGGATTATAAATTGATACAAACTCCATGTAAAGCAACTGCGAGCAAGTAATGAATCAAAATTAAAAATGCATTCATCTGCCGGGCGGTGATGGTGCATGCCTTTAATCCCAGCACTTGGGAGGCAGAGGCAGGTGGATTTCTGAGTTCAAGGCCAGCCTGGTCTACAGAGTGAGTTCCAGGACAGCCAAGGCTACACAGAGAAACCCTGACTCACAAAAAAAAAAAAAAAAAAAAAGCATTCATCTAAGACTAGAAATGGATCTGCAGTTCAGAGATACATGTTAGCGTCAACAAAGCTGTTATTATTATTAGGACTGACAAAGTACAAACTGGATGGCTGGAGATAGTTTGAATCTCTCTATTATTTCTGAACGGGTGATAGCTGTGTGGGTGATTTGGCAGTAAGCCACTGTGAGGTGGAGCTGCTTTCAGTGTCTCCCCAGGACTCATTGCTGTGGCCTTGGTCTCCAGTGTGGGTGTGTAGGTCGGATGGATGCTGCCTAGCATTTGCCTAGCATGAGTAAGGTCCTGAGTTCAATCCCCAGAATGAATCAATGAATGAATGAATGAATGAAATGTTCATAAATAAGAAAGCTCTTTTTAAAAAGTTCAGTGCACTCACAAAATGAGGCTATGAAAAGGCAAATGTATATACAAATGGATCATATAATCTCTAAGACCTCAATTTTTTTCCTTTACAGCTAACTTGCATGTTCTCTTTGGGAAGAGAAATGGGTTCCAGGAGCCATGGAAGAGCTCTTCTCACTGATCATATCTATTTGTACAGTTCTTGTTACTTTAATAAAATACCTGAGCCTGGAAACTTTATAAAGAAAAGTGATTTAGACACTTCAGGGCTCTGCAAGTTAAGGACATTAGCAATGGCTGGGCCTGATGAGGGCCTCGGGACAGAATCACAATGGCAGGAGCCTGTGCAAGAGGAATCGCCAGACAGGAAGCCACCGGAAGGCAGGGCTCGAGCTCTAGCACAGATACCCATCAGTCTGACAAGAACCACCTTACTCCCTTCAGGCGGCAGCCTCCTCTGACCTCCCAGGACACAAACCTTTCAACAGCCCTTGGAGGCCAAGGCCACAGGAATGAGCCCTGGGGACACTTGGAAACCAGCTCCACCTCACAGCAGCGTAATTTTATTTGTCTGAATTGTGTCACCTGTGCACCTATCACAGGTTCAAAAATAATAAATATAAAACTCATTTAAAGGGAAGAGAGCGGCTGGAAAGGCCTGTCTTCACTGGACTAATAATAGAGGATCTTCCTTCTGAGGGGGATGGGAAAAGCAGCATTTCGCTGTACCATGATAGGAAGGGAGCTTCCAGGACAGTCTGAAGAAATAATTTAAGCAAATTTTTTTTTAATGGAGTCTAACGCTAGAGCAATTGAACCAAGATGCTGTGGTAAGAATTAAGAGAGATGAGGCTGGTTACAGTAAACGTGCCTGTGGTGCCACCACTGCTTAGCCAGGAGGACCTGTGGGGCTTGCTGGCCAGGAGGCCTCGACCAATCAGTGAGCTCCAGGTTCAGTGAGAGACCCTGCCCCTTACGTGACAGCATTAGAAACACACACACACAAAACTCCATTCTCATTTTCTTGGAGGTTACAACTTACCAACACAGAGAAAAGTGCACACAGTGCTCTCAACATGCCAACAAACCTGTTTTCCCATCCCAGGAATGACGCTAGTCTGAGAGCTTGTTAACGAATGAAGTCAGACATGCTGATCAATGGGGCAGAAAACTCAGGTGCCCAGAAAAAGAGTCCGAGGAGGCACATGATTGACTTGGGTCTAAGGCCGCACAGCGGAATGTGCTGTGTACAGGCAGGCCAGGCTCCAGAAGAAGCAGTTTCTCAAAAAGGTTCCACTGAGATAGTGTGTCTCTGAAATGTCCTCCACAAGTTTGTGAAGTCTGAGACTTCTCTGTGGTACAAGCTACTGAGGTGGGCCTTTGGAGTGAGAAACCACCTCTGGTTCCCTCTAGCTCTCTCTGGTTCCTAGTTGAGAGCCATGTGAGTGTGCCCGCACGCGCGTTCGCGTACACACACAGACACACACACACACAAACACTCTCTGCCATGACCTCTGCCGTGCTTTCCCCATCACAATGAACTATAACCTTGCAAACTGTGAGCCAAAATAAATCCTTCTTCTTTAAGCTACTTTTAAAAGACCCAGAGGACTCATTTAGCCTTTGTGGGCCATGTGTTTTCGGTCCCTCTTCAACTCTGCCATCACAATGGGAAGACAGGCAGTCTGGAAATGAATGAAAGGCTTAGTTAGGATAAAACTTTACTTATGGACACTAAAATATGAACTCTCTAGAACTGTCATGTCACTGGGAAAAAAGAACCAAAGTATTTTCAGTTTAGATGATCCTCAGCTGCACAGAACTTTTACCTTGGACTAATATTTAACTAAATCAGGTACCCAAGTGGTACTAGTTTAACCCAGCAAAACAAAAAGACATAGAGGTATGAAACGTACTTTCTCCATTGACAATCTTCACCCATAGAAAACTCTGTACCTCTACATCAGGGCGACAATCATCACAAGGGATTAACACATCAACAACTCCGTCATACTCTCCTACGCTGCCCTGCCCCTGCCGCTTGTTAACCTGTGATTCAGGAACTGCAGCAGCTCAAGGCAGAGTGCTTGCTTGCCTGCCTGCCGCATGTGGCCCAGGCTCAATGTCTAATGCTATGAGAAACGAATGTTAATGCATTTTAAATATTCAAGTCTACCTTACACCAGAAGACCTCACGACAATGTAGATAAAGGCATGGTAAGTTAAATAATATTAAATATTTTTGCACTCAGTTACAAACTTGAAACATTTGAACATTTTATTTCTTGTAAAGACAGAGTTCTATCAATTTATGACTTTTTAAACAATACAATTATGTATAGAATCATCTCAAGTGGCCTCCAGAACTATTACATAAACTTCAATTTCTCCCAATCTGCATTCTATTTCCTCCCAGTAGAGCCATTAATAAAAATTCCTTGTTCAAAATCACTAGTTTATAGATGTCAGAACGCATGGCTTTATCCATTAGTTTTAACTCAAATGAAACCATTGCGCAGATCTTTGTATCTCAGAATTAAATAGCTTTGCTATCACTTCATAATATGTCATTCTGTACGCAATCATTTCATGAACACAAATACAGGATATTTTTCAGTAAAATGTACAAATAAACACCCTTTCATGTAGCTGATCCTAAAATTCTGAGGATACCTGGTTTTCCAACTGATTCCTCATTGACCTAAAACCAGGAAAGGAAAACCGGTTTTCCTGGTTGTTTATCTCCAAATTACTGGTTAACTTGGAATGACTAGAGCATGAAGTAGCCAAACTCCCTTTCTAAACTTGTAGAGACGAGGCTTCCTCTCTACAGCTGCAGGGTCGTTTCTGGCACTGGGATGAGGTCAGATGTTTCCGTTTCCATCCTGGTCCTCTTTCTTTAAAGCACGTCAACCACCATCAATGGATGGACTACTTAACTGGCAATGAAGCATAATCCAGTGCCTTTTAGAATTGACACCTAAGATTATCCATGTATATATTATATATATAAGTATATATATTCTTGCTAAGATATGCAAAGATGTAATTTAAATACTTGACACTTAAAACAGGTGTGAGAGTGAGCACTCCTCATGGAGGCCCTCTCAGAATCCCTCACAAGTCATGCCCGACTATCGACTATCGCTAGGGTTTGCTCCCAACAGAGTCAGGGCCGAGGAGGACACAGGAGAGGACATGGGCTCCTCTCCATGAGCACTCTGTCCTAGGAGGGAGAAATAATTACACTGTCACCGGAACCCTACATCAGAGCGTCCCCACTCTCTGCCTTCCTTTGTCCAGCCCAATCCCCATGGCTTCTGGAGAGAGGATTCATGAAAACAGTCCGTCTCAGTGTTCAGGCAGTCTCGGTGTTCAAAAGCTGTGGACCGGTGGTTTTTAACCTGTGGGATGTTACCCCATTGGGGGTTACATATCAGATATCCTACATAGAAGATATTTAAAATGTGATTCATAACAGCAGCAAAATTACAGTTGTGAAATAGCAACAAAATACTTTTATGGTTGGGGTCACCACAACATGAGGACTATATTCAAGAGTTTGCAACGTTAGGAGGGTTAAGAACCACTGTTCTAGACTTTTATTCAAATGGGTCAATCTGTGTTCTTCAATACTGCCACTAAGTTAGGTAAGTAAACAGTTAATTCAAAAGGCACAAAGAAATGTAATAAACAAACAAACCATACAAGAGAATCACAACTCCTGAGCAGTCGTCAGGAGTCGGTCAAATTAGAGCTGACGGTGGAGGCAGTTCAAGCCGCAGTGTGGGAAAGAGAGAGAAGGAGAGAAGGAAAAAAACTATTTAGTAAGTCAGGCAAATTCCAGGTAAGTCACAGCCTGTCCAGCAACCACTGAGCAGGGCTTTTAGACACAACAACAAAGCCAGTCAGACAAGCATCTAAAGACTCACTCACTCTTTGGCTACTCTGCCAGAGCCCAGCAAGGTCTTGCCTCATTTGAATAGTATTTTAGGAATGTTCTGTCAGTCTGTCCCGTGATTACTCACTTCTCCTGCATTCTTCCTTCCCCATAACTGTGGTCAAACTGCTCAGCAGTCGGCTACAGGTGCAACACTCACACCTCACGAGTCTTGTAAAATCTGCTAACATCCGGGTATTTGTCCACACCTCCTATTGAAAGGCAAGGTTAACTTTCCCAACTGTTGCTCATAGCAACACAGGAACAAAAGATTTTTGCATGCATAATCTAAGCGCTTAATTAGAGTTCACAAACTAGGCTCTCTGAGGAAGTAAGCGGTAGAAGCGTTGGGACTCTAGATGCCCAAATAGAAGCAGATACACGGTACGTTGCTCAATTAACCACCAACACCAAAAGGTGTACCGAGATATGGCTGAGATTAACTGACAAAACCTTCCCGCCCCAGCTGCCCCGCCCACCCCACCCAAGATTTAGGACTAATTACTAGAGTCAAGGTAGAAAGCAATTCCAATCAAGGTCTGTAGTTCACACATCTGTAGTAGAACCCAGGCTCACTCATACAACAGATCAGATCAGGTTCTGAACTGATGAAAAGAGGTGCACAGGAAAGGGAGAATGTGCAAGCAGCCCTGCTTTATCAGAAAAAGTCTGCTCCTTCACACAGCTCCGGAGAGAGGAGCCTGGAGGGCGCACAGGTGGAAGACAGTGGTTACTGAGCAGAGGGGGGCGGAGGCTGCAGCCCAAGGGCAAAGGGGTTTTAGAGCCAGATGACAAGGATAAAGAGGATTTACAGCCTGTCAGATCTCAGCCTCAGAAGTTAGAACACTGGAATAAGGCACAAGTGACAGAGTCAAATTAGCTGTGTGTGTGCAACTATTAGCCCAGGCTATCCTGCTCCATGTCCTGCGCAGGGGCATAAATCAGTAACGCTGTGCATGATCTGACTAACTGGTACCTACCCACCCGCTCGACCCGGGAAGACTAGAGAACAAACTGAGAAAGCAGTTCAGTCAGAGGTAGCACACACTGTGCACATTACAGAAGCTAGAATCAAGTCCAACAATTAAGGTCCTACTAGGTCCTAGGGCAGTTAAGGTCAAGCAAAGTGTCCAATGATGAAGTTTAGACTAAGTCCTCAAAGGCAGCTGTGACTCCTAGCCCCAGACAAGAGGCAAAGGCTGTCCAAGGAGTGCTTGTAGATGGCATGTGGCTGAAGCAGAGCCTTGAAGTCAAACTCCCAAGCCTAGATCTGCCACCCCAGCCCAAACTTCATGCCTTAGGACACGTCCCTTAACCCTGTAAGCCTCCCGTTCCTAAGCTGGGGGTATTATGCAGCCTTTATAATACCAAAATATTCTAAGCTGGCTAACTTCATTGAGAAAGAAGGTCTTGAGTTCCAAGGTCACATGGGCCCTTCTGCTCAGCGCCGGTGAAGACCTTGAGGGTAGGTGCAAGCCTGCAGGAACCACCCAGGCAGAGAGGCAAGCTGGTTCCCTAAGAGAACTATCCCCTCGCAGCAGTCCCCAAGACCTAAGACCTCTGAGGGTGGAGGCAATTCAAACTTCGTTCAAACCATAGCAGAGGTGGAAACGAGTCATCAAAGACTTTATTGTCAAAAAGTAAGAGTTTAGTGCATCGGGTGGACACTAAAATGTACAGTGAACAAGCACAGTGTGCCTCATAGACTTAGATAACACATGAGGAGCTTAATAAATGGTATTGATTAACATTATCTTCGTTGATGTATCTTTAGCACAGCAGTGTTCAATAAGTGTAAGGTGTATGTTCCTAGTGGAAAAACACTTAAGTCATCTTGGCTAGAACAGTTTCAAACCACACGTACGCACTGACGCACAGCTCAAGGTCCAACAGTTTTAAACGCTACGTCTCTCCAGTTCTGAGCCAGCTCCGAAACTCCAGACCCGATGTCCAGCTGTGGACTACATGTCATTTTTGAACACCTTAGATCTACACAACTGAAAAAGAATTCTGGATTTCCAGTGCAATCAGGTACCAGGTAACCCATCCTCCCCCTGGTCACCCCCCCCATCATTAAGTCACAGAAGCCCTGTCACCCCTCCTCAGGCTTCCAGCACCTACACTGTTAGCATGTTCTTTTTTTTTTTTTTAACCTAAAAACAGAGAAATCCATTCACTGCTTCCCATTGCAAAAACCATCATTTTACTCCAAGCTCCAAGAGTTTCTCACCAACAGTAGCATCCTGATCCCGTTCTCTTTTTTTTTTTTTTTTTTTTTTTGTTGTTGTTGTTGTGGTGGTGGTGGTGTGTGTTTGAGACAGGGTTTCTCTGTGTAGCCCTGGCTGTCCTGGAACTCACTCTGTAGACCAGGCTGGCCTCGAACTCAGAAATCCGCCTGTCTCTGCCTCCCAAGTGCTGGGATTAAAGGCGTGCGCCACCACCGCCTGGCCTGATCCCTTCTCTAGGGAGGAGTGATCTCCTTTAACATTTGTCTGTTTCACCTGTGCACACGCACAGGCATGCTCACACCGTGACACACATGTGCAGGTCGGAGGGCAGCTTTCAGGGGCTGGTTCCCTTCTTCCACCTCCCACAGGCAGTGTGCCTCTTGCTTCTGCTCCTGTCTCTGGTTCCCACCTCACAGTTGGAGTGCCAGGGTTACAAATGAGACATGGCTGCTGGGTCATCAGGCTTGTGCCTTTACCTCCTGAGCCATCCTTACATATAGAACACAGAGGTCTCATCATGCATCTTCCCAACTTCTTCAGTGCTGTTTTTCTTTACATACATACATCTTCCCAACTTCTTCAGTGCTGGGGATTGAACCCAGGGCCTTGTCCAAACTGGACAAGAACTCTACCACTAACATACCTGTAGCTCAGGCTGACCACAAACTCACAATCCTGTTCCTGCCTCCTGAGAGGTAAGATTACACACTATCCCTGACCAACTAAAAATCTTCAATTTTTACAGACTCCCAAAAAGCATTAAAAGTGTGATGCTCTACAAGGCAGAAATGGCCAGACCTCTTCTCCCTCAGTGTTGGCCCCAGTCACTCACAGTCTTTCCCTTCAGTTTCTTACAACATCAATGCCCCATCTGTTTGGGAGAAGGCAGCCCAGCAGACCCTTCTGCCATGAAGGCATGTTCTTTATATGCACACAGTGCTACTGCACACTTAACATGTGACTAGTGAGGCTCCAACATCAAATGTTGAACTTGACCTAGTTCATATGGAAATAGCCACACACCCTAAGCCTGCTGGTCAGGGACTTCCTCTGGCCCTTTCTTAGGCCTGTGCCCACAAGATCTTCAAGTAGATGAAAGATCTTAATTAAATGTAGATCCTTAAAAAGGAAGGATCTCCCAACTCAAAGCAGCTTCTAATGACACCTCCGCCTTTGCCAAGGCTATCACAACTTCTTTGCCCTCTCCAAATTAGAATATAAAAATCTATGAAAGACCTTACTTATTTTATTCAGCTCTGTTTCCTCATGATATCCGTAATGGTTTCAAGACATGTTTGATGAATGACTATGGGGTCATGTCAAGTAAACTAAACCAGGGGCAAATGCCTGCATCTTGGAAAAAACTTAGAAAGGGTCCTTGAAATGCTTATATGTCATTTTTATGAATACAGAGCTCTACAGTGCTGTGCCCTGTGGGGACAGCTAATCTAAAGAGGAGCAAAGGGGACAGACACATCCGAAACAGGACTCCATTCTCAACGGACACAAGAAGTTCTGAGAAATCATTAGAGATCCAGACAAGCAGGTGGCAGGTGTCCTCGCTTCTGAGGTCACAAATGCATCTCCACACCTCCTCCTGCCAGACAGCTGAGCGCAGGGCTGAGTCACGCCCACATTGGTTATGGGTACCTATAGTGAACCAGGGCACTGAACATCCTGCCAGTCAGATGCTGCTCACACTCCTACCGTCCTAAGAGAAATGTCATATTCACGCCACTCAGCAGAAATGACAGGGAAGCAAAGAGAAGGTAAATACAACATCTATTCAACCAAATTCAAATACCTGGATAATCAGCAAAAAGAAAAGAAAAAGAGCGGTGTGGGACAGAATTTCTGACCAACTCAAACCTCTCCTTGGCCAGTGCAGTGACAGACTGATGACCACTGACCCTGTGGACACCACAGATCCCACACAGCCACAGACTGATGACCATCGACCCCGTGGACACTGCAGATCCACATAGCCACAGACTAATGACCACTGACTCTGTGGACACCACAGATCCCACACAGCCACAGACTGATGACCATCGACCCGTGGACACCGCAGATCCCACATCAGCCAGACTGAATGACCACTGACTCCGTGGACACCACAGATCCTACACAGCCACTCTCTTCAGTTTCAAGGGAGGAAAAAACCTGAACTCTTATCTCTACTGAACATGCAAAGGAAACTGAGAGATTGAAGTTTACACTAAATGAAACCATGTCCTTCAAATCTTCAGTAAAAGTTGCCTACCATGTTTTAAATTTTATTGAGGACCCTGCCACTTAATAAAACAGCCTTCTTATAGGACAGAGAAACATCAATAAAGAGCCAAAGCACATTCCACGGTCTGTTAGTTAGGCAGAATTTCAGTCAGGAATCTATAGCAAAACTCTGTAGCTCAACATTTATTACTGATGCTCACATTCAGATCTGTGAGAGGAAAGGATTTATTCAGCTTATGCTTCTACATCACAGTCCATCACTGAAGGAAGTCAGGACAGAAACTCAAGCAGGGCAGGAAACTGGAGGAAGGAGCTGATGCAGAGGCCATGGAGGGGTGCTGCTTACTGGCTTGCTCATCATAGCTTGCTCAGCCTGCTTTCTTACAGAACCCAGAACAATCAGGCCAGGGGCTGGGTCCTCCCCATCAATCACTAAGAAAATGCCCTAAAGGCTTACCTACAGGCTTAGATTTTTTTTTTTCAAAACCTACTTTATTTAGGGATCTTAACCACCTTTTAACCCATTGACCAGAGAAGAGGAAAAAGAAGGTTAATAGGAAAGGTGTTGTAGACTGTTTTAAAGAGTGGAATCACCCTCAAGCAACTACTTGGTTGCTTGAGGGTGATTCCACTCTTCATTGTCAGGATACCAGCAGTCCAGTTCAATACAAGCAGAATCTGCCAAAATCAGCCGGAATCCCATGAGTTCTTTGGCGTAGCAATACAAGACGTCCTCTCACTGTTTGTGGGGTTCCAT
Source organism: Mastomys natalensis (assembly GCA_021653895.1). Taxonomy (NCBI): domain Eukaryota; kingdom Metazoa; phylum Chordata; class Mammalia; order Rodentia; family Muridae; genus Mastomys; species Mastomys natalensis. The sequence continues at coordinate 619,550 of JAJTUV010000012.1, forward strand.
TTATGTTCTTTCTAACACCATGCGCCCTCTCAAATGTTGGTTTTCAGGAAACCATCACATGCCCTCTCACAAGACAGCTTTCAGAAAAACATCATGTGACACAACTGGGTTGGTAAAGAAACCAGAAATTTCCACTTCACCTGTCCGACAGAGACGTTTTCTTACTTGAGGTTCCCTTCTATCAGATGACTTTAGTTTGTGTCAAGCTGACAGATAAAATGCCATGTGCAGTATATACTTGGAATCTCAACCCCAAGGAGGCAGAGTCAGGAAGATCCCTGGAGCTCAGAGGCCAGTCAACCTAGCATAATTGGGGAGCTTCAGGACAACCGAAAAGAGGTGGTTGGTGTTTCTGGGGACAGCCAAAGCTGCTCTCCAGCCTCCACACTCACGTTCATGCATGTCTACACAAACACACACGCATTTATCCCTCACACACACATACTTTAAAACTAGCATCTCCATTTATTAAGACATAATACTATATTTACACCTCCTACAATGAACTGCTATTGTGCCTTTGAAATTTGATATTGTGTTGGATTTTTTTTCTATATCTTTATTTACAATTCTTCTTACAGTCTTTCTAAGGCCAGGAGAGGTGATGCACACCTACACTCCCAGCCTTAGGGAAGGTGCAGCTACAGAATGAAGAGTTAAAGTGGCCTGGAACTATGGAGAGGGTCTGTCTCACAAATTAAAGTCAACGGGCCAACGAGAAGGCTAGAGACCCAAGCCTGGTGCCGTGTGTACTCCCATAGTGGAAGAAGAGACGGGACTCACAGGGGCTGTCTTCTGACCTCCATATTGGGGCCAAGCTCGGAGATGGCTCGGCAGGTAACAATCTCTTGCTGTGTCAATGTGAAGCCCAGAGGCTGGATCCAGAACCCACGGGAAAGCAGGTGGACATGGAGGACTGCCCAGCATCCTAGGACTCAGGAAGCAGAAACAGGGTGTGGTGGCTATTCTTGGTTGTCAACCCAACTGATTACATCTGGAGTTAACTAAAAGCCAAGGCAGGTAGGTTCACCAATGAAGGAATCTCCTTCATCAAATCATTTGAGATGGGAAGACCTACCCTAAACTCAGACCTTTTCAGCGGGAAGTCCCCCTTGCATCTGGGACATGCCTTCTGACGGGAGCTTATACATACAAAGGCCATGGAAGAAGGAAGCACCTGCTCTTTGCCTGCTTGCCCTTGCTCTTCCTGGCAAGGCCATTCCTTCATTGGCATTAGAGCCTACTTTTTCAGGATCCAGGAGTTAGCTGGCTAGCTAGACTACCTGGAATTGCTGAGTTCTGGGTTCAGTGACAGACCCTGCCTCAATAGGTGAAAAGCAAATAGTCACCATCAACTTTAGTACGTCACACATATACAAATGCACATCACACCTAAAAATAAACACAAAATCACCACCACCACCATCACCATCACCACCATCATCATCATCCCAGAACTTGGAAGTGAAAGTAGGAGAAACAAAGCTTCAAGGTCATCTTCAACTACATAGAAACTTGGCTGCCAATCTAGGCTACAGATTGTCCTCAAAACCAATACAAGAAGCCGGGCGGTGGTAGTGCATGCCTATAATCCCAGCACTTGGGAGGCAGAGGCAGGCGGATTTCTGAGTTCGAGGCCAGCCTGGTCTACAGAGTGAGTTCCAGGACAGACAGGGCTACACAGAGAAACCCTGTCTCGAAAAACCAAAAAAAAAAAAAAAATATATATATATAAAAGAGAGATAGGAAGGAATGAAGGAGAGAGGAGAGAGGAGAGAAGGAAGAGGAGAAGAAGGAAGAGAGGAGAGAAGAAGAAAGAAAGAAGAAGAGAAAGAAGAAGAAATAATAATTTGATAAACGCCTAGCATTTGGTAACTTACCGAACTAAATAAGCCTTGTCTGTATACCATACAAGTATTCTCTACTTCAGGCCTGTACTGCAAAACCAGGCTCCCAGGACGGCCCCTGGTTTCGAGGCAACATATGAAGTGATATAAAGTATTAGCGAACAACAATATCCATGAACTCTACAAGCCAAACTTGGCTGCCGTGTTTCCAGACACCCCCAAAAGAAATAGATTATGAAAAACGTTAAGTGATGTTTTCATTTATTGCAAGAAAACCAATCCAAGACAGAGATAATTCTCAAACTTAGTTTCTTGCTGGCCTGGACACATTTTCATGCTGTACTGTATCTAAAACTCATTTGTATAATAAATGATCATGGAAAAAAAACAGGTGATCATAAATGGCAAATATTTATTTTAAATATTTTTAAGGCTTGGGTTGGGCATGGTGGTATATACATCTTTAATCCTAGCACTGAGGCAAAAGAAGGTAGTTCTTTTGAGGTGAATTCAAGGCTACCCTGGGCTACATAGTGAGTTCCACGCCAGCCAAAACTACAAAGTGAAACTCTATCTCAAAAAATAAGTAATAATAATAGTAGTAGTGGTAGTGGTAATAAATGTAAGAACCCATCATTCTCCTTTACAGAGCAAGCCCCTGGGGCTTTGGGAACTATTTTTGGGCCACAATACATTCTTTGCTCCTGCTTATTCACAATCTCTTCACGGTGTAAAGCCCACGCTGGCAGGAGGGCTGTATGGAAACAAGCCTACAGGGCAGGCAGGACTCAGCTCTGGGCCATAGTTCACTCACCACTACTTTTCATATAAATGATGAAAATAAATAAACAAATAGACAGCTGTTTAGAGAAATTTTAATATTTTAATAAACTATTTCCAAAGGTGTTTCTGATTCATAGGAAAACACAAGGTTGATTCAGAATGGTGCCATGCTCCCACACGTGACTCCTCCTAGAAGCTAAGCATTTACTGAAGCTGATGTGCCTGTGCCTTCTGTGCCCCTGTGCCTATGTGCCTCTTTGCCTATGTCAGTACTTTACCCAGCCAAGACCTCTCATTTCTTAGTTTTTCCCTTTTCTGTCCTGAGATGTCATATCACATTTAGTGCTATGTCCCCTCAGATCCCTCTGAGCAGTGACAGTTTCTCAAGAGGCCCCTCTACTTACTTAAGGGGTGTCCTCGTAGCTGGGCTGAGCTGTAGTGGGGATGAGGTGGCACTCTGACAGCATGCAAGGCTCTTGAGGTGACCTCTGTCACCTGAGTGTGCTGTAACACCTGCAGGTCTCTTGTAACATTTTAAATTATAATAAGGCAGGTTTAATTAATAAAAGGCTCTGTAGAATAAATAGCCCTTAACTCATTTAGAACAAACTCATAAACATATACACTACATGGTTTGGTTCATGATATGGTTCATACACATACTTCCTAACAAGCACGTCTGACATGAAGACAAAATTTAATGTGTACTTTGAATCTACATTCTACATTTAATTCCCCTCGAGCATTTCCCCCATGTGTTGGAGTAGTACTCACTAGGCTGAATTAAAGGCCAGTCTTCAAACTTCCTTTCACTAGATAGCTGTGCAAACTAGCTTATAAGCAGGCTAACCTAGAACCAACTCCTACTTACCTCTCTCTCTCCTGCTGTCCCAGACACCAAGCTGGTGGATACACTGCTTACATCTACAATGTCAGAGTTCAAGTCAGTCAGGTGTGGTGGCACACACTTTAATCCCAGAACAGAGGCATGTCGATCTCTGGGAGGTGGAAGGCAGGCCAGTCTACACAGCAAGTTTCAAGCCAGCCAGGGCTACACAGGGAGACCCTTTCTCAAATAAAAAAATAAAAATAAGTAAAGCATTTCAGTCAGATATGGGAGGAAAAAAAAAATGCAAAATCAAGAAGAACTTGAAATGTCTCTGATATAGTTTTTCCTGGTGTCAAGAAAGTGTCCACGGTCTCACCAACATATGGTCTTATACCCACACAGCACACAATCTTTGACACACACTGGTCTCATACACTACACCACACACACACACACACACACACACACACACACACACTCATAAATAATGTTTTGTTTTGTTTTTGTTTTCCAAGACAGGGTTTCTCTGTAGCTCTGGCTGTCCCGGAACTCTCTATAGACCGCCTGCCTCTGCCTCCCGAGCGCTGGGATTAAAGGTGTGCGCCACCTCCACAATATGTTTTTTTTTAAGAACTACTATGTTAAGATATTAAACACTGCAATATGAAAGACAACTTAATAATTGTATTTACATTAAGATGATAAATCTGACATTGTAGCCCTCTAAAATAATAATACTAAAGAAAAGGGTGCCAAGTATAGAATTGCCATGTGTTCCATAAAAGAAGTGCCTGCTAAGGCCAACAGGAGGGACCTCGGAAACACTGCTAAGTGGACGAGGCCAGTGGCAGAGGGATGGACACACAGTGTGTTACTCTGTCTATACCAAACGTCCACAGGGAAACCAGACACAGGAAGTAGATCAGTGACTGCCAAAAGCCTCAGGGGAGTTGAGTGGGAAGTGAGTTTTTAATAGGTAGGGGGTTATTTTGAGGAATACTGTAGTAGTTAGGGTTGTCTAGCAGTGTGAATATACCTAAAAGAAAACAAATCCCTGAATTGTAAACTTTGGCTAAAATTGCAAATTTTGTGTGGTTTGTTTTATCTCAATAAAAATGCCTAAGAAGAAAACACTCAAGATGGTAAAAACATTCTGCATTTACATTTTCATAGATTTTCATAATTTTTCGCCTACACTCTGCGCCTTTAAATTTTTCTTTCTTGTCCTACATACTAGAGGTATGTGGTGATTTTTTCAATCTCAGAAGTGGATAAAGAATTAAGTCCAAAATCTAACAAAAGTCAGTCCACCGACTTCAGTCAAGTTTACAGAACCAGCACACACAGATTTAAATTCTTTGTGAAGTAATCCACGCATTAGGGCAGTAGCTCTGTTTCCTGCTATGTCCCCAACTCCCACAGGAGCAAGATGAAGCTGGTCACACCCTTACACAGAGAATGCCTCCTTTTCTATAGGATTTTACCCAGAAAAGGAAGCAAGTGCCATTTACAAGGCAGAGCAGGGCCTGCAGGCAGCTTCTACACCGGGCTTTCCTCTCATTAAATTTAAATACAGCTTGCTTGTAGACCACATGTCACAATGGCTGACTGGAGCTGACAACTTAGCAATTTGCAGCTCAAAACAAATAGCCTGTTTATAAATAACAGTCTTTCTTGAAAAACCAACTATTGTCCTGAATCTTGCAGCAAAATTAAGCTGCAGACTACAGACCATTAAAGTCATAGAAGAAACCTTAGTCATGCAAATGCACCAAGCAACTATTAGTGCTCAATCCAGCTGAAAACAAGAAATATTTCTATGGTTATTCCTGGGAGACATCAGAGCTGGGTTTAAGTTAACACTTCCTCAAGTGATTAAAAACCAGACTCCTTCAGCAACCTCTCCACAATCCCAGTTAGGCACTGCTCGGCATCACCTGGCAGCAGATGCTGACCCTGCTGGGAAGGAACAAGGTCCAGCAACCATGACCATGGTGGTATCATTCCTGCGATCAGAGCTCACAGTGGGTTGTTTGTTTCGGTTTGCATTGGTTTTTGCTGTTATAAATAATTCACGTATTTATTATTCTTCAAAATGTAGCAGTTCACTTCTCTCATTATTTCTAATCCAACTGGAAAATTGATTATCTCCGGTTGTTGGTAGCTCAGGGTGTGTGTGTGTGTGTGTGTGTGTGTGTGTGTGTGTGTGTGTATAACATATTATATATATGTATAATATATATTTGTATGTATAATATATATATATATATATATATAATCCAATAAAACTAAAATAGAAGAGTAGCTCAACTTACACTCTCGTTGAGTTAAGCCTTTACCTGACCTAACCAACACTCAGTTCACATCCACCACACACAAAGGACACATCAAGACAGTGATGCAGAATTTGGATTTTTGAAATTTACACATTAGCAGTGGGTTGATCCATTTACTTACTCCAATTTGAAAGAAAAGAGGATTCTGGGTTCCTAGGATCCTAATCACAGGTCAGCAACTGAGTGTGGAAAGACACACATCTGCCTGACAGCAGTGATGTGCTCATTGGGCAACCCTTCCTCCTTCAGTCACCCACCGCCATACAAGTCTCTTCTCAACTCCAAGGCGCAAGCTGCTCTGTACCCCACCCTGGTCATAAGCTACAGATTAGGGTCATCAGTCTTAACACAGAATTCCTTTGTGTGGCAACCTGCAAGCTTCAGTGGACAAAAAATATGGCATCTCTGGCTAGCATCCAGGGCAAGGCTGAGAAGAATGCAGAACAGCCCTGCCTGTTCACTTCACCCTCTACTGCAAGAGGCAACCCTTCCTTCCCGTCCTTTCTCCTGTGTTAAATCTAGTGTTTAACACCAGAGCATTTGGTCACCATAACACCATAAACACCAAGTGGTGTGGTCAAAGAGTCTTCTTGGTGAGCGGGTAAGAGGGGAAGACACCAGGCACAAGCTCCAGAGTGGCAGTTCTCAACCAATGGGTTGAGACCTTTGTGGGGGGGGGCAAACAACCCTTTCCCAGCAGCCCCTAGGGCCAGCATCCACTTGGCAGCTCTGCAACTCCAACTCCAGGGGACCCCAATGCCCTCTTCTGTTCTCTGAGGACACTACACAGGCATGGACCAGACAGGCCCCATACACACATTTGCTTTTTAATTAAATGAAAAAATAATGTTACAAGGGCAAATAGTACTAATAATACTAATGTAGGCCCTAACTATGAGTTGAAAACATTGTATGAGGGAACGGTATCACCCACATTTTAGAGTTGACTCAGAAACTCAGCTGAGCACTTGACAGAACAGCAAAGTCTGCACAACGTGACCTAGCTCCAAAAGCCTACAGCATCTGAAAACACGGCTGATCCCCCATGCTCTAGTTAGTACCACTACTCCTTGAATGAAATTATGGCACTGTAGAATCCTCCAGCCTCCTCCCATTCACTCAACATAACTCTCTGTCCAACCAGAAATACTAGCCCACTCCTGATGAACTATCAAAAGCGAAGTGCTCACTCCTCGTGGAATGAAAGGAACAACTGCGAATGGGTGAATCCTTCTGACCATTTTAATGAAGAGGCTTTGGCGATCCAACGCCACCGCAGAGCCACAGCATCTCAGGTCATTTTTTCTTTAGGATTTGTAATCTGACCATGCAGAAGAATCCACCCATTCCCTACTGACCTGGGGAATACCTCTCTTTCCATATGTGGCTGTGTAGCAAAATTAACAACAGTTAGTAGTTACTCCAAATACCTTCTCTAATCAGTTCTAACACTGTGTAGGAAGACTCACTGTCGCTTAGCTGCACTGCAAGAAAACATAACTTAAACTGACCTAACCCAGTGGCTGGTGTCACAGAATAGCTTCTAAAGCTCTCATACCAAAATTCAGAAATCTTTCTAATAATTCACGTGTATATCCTCAAGTACTGAAAGACCTAGCAGCTGCAAGGAAAACCTGAAAAAGAGTTTATCTTAGTCAAATCTGTTGGTCCTTAACATAAGACTTGATAAATCAGCATTCATAGTACCTGCCGGTCCGTTCCAGTTTGAAGCAAATGGCACATCTGGCTTGTGTAAGAAAGCAGTGACACGGATAAGCCAAGTCATGATTTCTGTTGGCCTCACCCAGCCCCTGCATATTCCTATAATCCTCTCTGGTAGACAAACCAGATGACAGGACGAAGCACATGAGGCGAGGCAGGAGAGCCTGTGAAATGCTTAGAAAGTGTAAGCTTTTACACCGCAGTGAACCCGAGACTCTGAGTATCTGCGGCACGACTGTAAAAGTCAAATATTTATACAGGTGCCCTACAAACCACTGTTGTGTGCGCACTGTCAGCACCGACGTTTACTGTCCGTTAAGTGGTTTCAAAGTGCAACCGTGTAAGTAACAGGCTTGGAGCATGATGAAGTTTATGACAGCTAATGTGCCTGGAGAGACTATGGAGGTGTGACTCCTGTCATAACCTTCATCAAGCCAGCAATAGCCTGTGGGGGAGCGGGGAGGTGGGGCCTGGGCACAGGTGCCTCTCCTCATCACGAGGGAAACTTAAACCCTATCTTCATGGATAATTTAACAAGGATTGTTCCATAAATTTATGTCGTTCAAGACTTTCTTATAACTGCTTTTTAATAGCTTTCAAATACAATGGTTGTAGCAAATGAGTGCCTGGGATATCAAATAGAAAAGTGTGTTTCAAACTAACAAGAGGGGGTGGGGCTTAACAGGAAAAGCTCCTGAAAGGGCTACAACCCCTCAGACCACATTGCATACCAAGTCTATAGGACTTTTCAGAAATGCTAAAACTGCAAATGGCAGGGGCATCCCTGAAGAGATATTACTTAAATTTACAATGAGGAACTAATCTGGCATAGTGGCTAGCACCTGTAATTCTTGCATTGAGAAGAGGCTGATGCAGGGGGACTGCTGTGAGTTTGGGACCAGCCTGTGCTACATAATGAGTTCCAAGCCAGCCAGCCTGAGCTACAAAACAGTCTGAGGCAGTCTAGAAAAATATAACAAAACAAAACTACCTCCTTAATGGACAGTTTTCAAATTTACAAATAAAATTGCACCCTAGCATTTCTTTAGTTTATTTTATTTTATTTTATTTTATTTTTTGAGACAGGATTTCAAATAACCCAAGTTGGCCTTGAACTCTTGATCCTTTCCCAAGTGCTGAGTTTAGCCAGATTGTGTGAGACCATCCGTGCTCTCTAACAACTTTAATCCTAAGAAATGTTCCTCCTAAAGGTAAAGAGAAAGTTGAGAAACAGAACACTGGTGAGCACTCCCCTAAACTTCAGCTCCTGAACTTCTTAGAGGTCTGTTTGCTCGTTCAAATCTCCAGGTAAGAACAAAATGCTTGTATTGAGACCCGAGTTAAACCCGGCTAAGCTTCAAGTCTGGGCTACCTGTGGCTGTAGCCAAGGTTTAGTCCCAGCCTCCCTGCCACTTCACAAGAAAATCTGACCAAGTTTTTCGGGTGAGGAACTACGGTTAGAAGCCAAACTCCAGAAGGGTGTTTTTAAAATGATAGGGGCAAAGCTACAAAGGTCGAGCCAGAAGTGGGACCCCTCTCCACGTTCAGGACCTAGGGCACGGTTCGGGGTGCGCCCTAGTAAGAAGCTTGCAGTCAGTGCTCAGGAGCTAGGTAGGTATGGCTGGAGAGATGATGCCACAGGTGGCCCAGATAGCTAGTTGTTCACCATCACTTAGGCCTCCGGGAGGCCCCGAGCTCAGCGTGCCTCGGAGGTCAAAAGGTGCCCTCCCGCTCCATCTGAGCAACTTTAAAGAGCACAAGGGAGGTCTCAAGAGGGTCAAGTGCCCCCCTCCACCCTAAGCCTGCTAACTGGACTTAGGGTGCCAACCCAGGGCCCAATGCGGCCCTTCCCTTGGGACAGGGAGTGTCTCCAAGTCCCCGAGGGGCGTGGGGAAGGCAGTGGGCAATGGGGCCCAAGAAGGGGCGCCTGGCGGGCAGATACAGCCGCGCCTAGGCCGACGGTCCCGCGCCTACCCCGGAGCCCCTCAGGGGTGCAGGGCCGGCGACGCCCCACGCCCCCCGAGCCCTCCAGGTCTCCCAGACAACAGCCGCCGCGGCACTTCCCGAGGCGGGTCCCCGCACCCGGCCGGGGCCCGGCCGCCCACCTGTCCCGGGGGTCGATCCAGCTGGTCCTCCTGGTGTTGTGGTCGATGTAGAAAACCTTGCCGTCGTAGTCCCTGGCCTCCTCCCAGCCCCGGGGTAGCGGCAGCTGCCCGCTCCCGGCCCTCCTAGGCATGGTCGGCGGCCTCGCCGGCGAGCGGCGCCTCCATAAGGACCGGGCGCGGGGCGCGGCGGGAACGCGGGTGCCGGCGAGGGGCGTGCGGGGCTCGGAGCACGGCGGGCCACGCGCGGCGGAGCCTCGGGAATCCCTGCTCTCAGCCCTGCCCGGGATCAGTCCACCATGTCTGCGTCGGAACAGGCGAGCGAGCCCTCCTCCTCCTTGCCGCCGCTGCCTCCGCCTCTTCCTCCTCCTCCCCGTCCCCCTGTGGCCGCCGAGGGTCGCGGCGCCCAGGCTGCCCCGGCCGACGCCGTCTGGGCTCGGATCCGGGAAGCTCCGCGGAGCAACGGCCCGGCGGCGACTGGCCTCCTCATTTGCGTGCGATTAGCATGCGCCCCGCCCCCGGCCCGCCCCGCGCCCCGCCTCATCTGCATGCACATTCCTCGCCGCCACATTCCTGAGCTTAACCCTGCAGCTGCCGGGGCGGCCGTGGCGGGACGCGGGGCTGAACCCGCGCGGGGGAGGGGAGCGGCGAGGCCAGGTGGGAGGCGGGAGGACGAAGGAATGCACAGCTCGCTCCCTCCTCTCCAACCCGAGGTGTCCCCTCTCGGCCAGACCCTTTGGGGATTTAGAGGTTTTTTGGACGAAAAAAAAAAAAAAAAAAAAGAAGCCAAAGAAAAAAGTCTGCAACCTTCCCAACCTCTTTCCGTCTTCTAGGGAAACCACAAGACTTTCGAGAGGAAAGGGTGGGGAATGCTGTCCTGGGAAGAAGTCCCAACAAACAGTAAGGGCACAGAACGCCCCCACCCCCACCCCCCACGCCGCGCCCCGTGCCTTGGCTGTTCCCGGCGTTGGGGAAGTGTGCAAAAGCGCTGGGAGTGTGTCCGGGGCGTGTCCGGGGCCGCGGCGACCAGGAGCCTTCTGCTTAGAGTCTGGCCCTCGGTGACCTCACCAGGGACCTCACTGGCCTAAGGGAGCAAAGTAAAGGCGGGTCCCTATCCGTGAGTGCTGCGACATGTCCGCCCCAGTGGCCCACGGGGCAACTCCGGCCTGATCTTTAGAAGCGACAGGGCCACCCTGCCACTGTCGCCGCCACTCGCCACATGCGGGCCCTGGGGGTCCGAATGACCCGCGCCTCCCCGCCTGGTCAGGGCGCTGCACCGGCGAGGTCAGGGCCCTGTGCATCTGGCGTCCCCTTCTGGGTTTAAATCCAAGGGACATGGCTGCGTCCAATATCCAGTCCCTTCCTTCCAACCCTCTGCCCCGGGAAGTACTCCACCCCTGTCCCAGACGGACGGGGCCCAGAAGGTGTTAATAATCACTCCGAAGAGAGCCCAAGGCGGGAGTCGGAGGCCACACTTTGCTTGATCAAGGGTCCGTCTGGTGTGAGATGTAGATCTTCTCTCACAAACATTTATTTACGTAGCTATTAAAGTGCTGGTCGGTACTGAGTAGGAGCCGGATGTCAGACTCCTAAGACGACAAAGCCTTGGCAGGGTCAAGGCATTAAGCTTGCAATGTTCCTTATCCTCATTGCGGGGGTGGGGGTGGGGAGCCTTTCTGTCCCCAACCTTTACAGCGTGCTGTGCATCACCACCCTTATCCATAGTCTTCCAGGCCTCTAAGCAAATTCTTTTGAAATAGCAGCACCTTAGGAAGAAAGGCCCGGGGAGCCCAGTCCTTCACCTCTTGGTGTGAATTCCCTTAACCACACCTGCTAATGTAATAACTTCAGGACCTGGCACTGGGCAGGACATTTTCTGTGTCTGGGCATGTGTGACTAGAACTAGACTGTTAGAACCAAGCCTTGGATTAAGCTTCCAGAAGGGGACTCCAGGAGCCCTGAAGGGGACTTTAGGAAAAGAAAGGGCATTTATTCTGATTGAAACAGTTTCTGCAGTAGCAGACACTTGAAATCCCCGGAACTGGAAAGCCAGGTGCACCTGGGAAGGACAGCCAGAGAGAGAGGCAGAGGTTCCCAAGAGAAATCTCTCTTTCTAGGTCTTTCCCATTAAGACACACCAAGGCCTGTCGAAGTTTTGTGCTTTGTTGAGGGAAGTTTCTACTTCCTAACCTGTATTCTGCCTCAGCCCATTAATAGTAAGATAATCAGTCAGGGTCCTGTCTTCAGTGGGTAGATGGATCCTGTCTAAAATTAACCTGTTACACTACTGAATGTATAATTCTCTATGTTGGCCCGTTCACATGGCCAAAATGTAACCAGCGACTAATCCAAACTATCCTACTTTGAGTCTTCCTTAGTGGGTTTCTCCTTTCCCCTAAAGAATTTGAAAATATTTATTGTGAGCATGTCAACACCTTTTTTTTTTGTTTGTTTGGTTTTTTGAGACAGGGTTTCTCTGTGTAGCCCTGGCTGTCCTGGAACTCACTCTGTAGACCAGGCTGGCCTCGAACTCAGAAATCCGCCTACCTCTGCCTCCCAAATGCTGGGATTAAAGGCATGCGCCACCACTGCCTGGCACATGTCAATACCTTACAACTCCATGGTAAGACTGGAGAACATTGCTATTACAGCAGTTCAACTTGCTTCCCTGGAATGAATCCTCCACAGGAGTCCCTCAGTATAACTAAGTATTACTCAAGAATCCAAAGTGGCTCACAGCATCGGTGGCATTTGTTGTTCCATTAATCGCCAGACTTCGAAAAGAAATGCCAAATTGACAAAGCTCCGAAGAAGACACAAGCTCACTTCTGCTGACTGGCACAGGAAATGTTAGGCAAAAAGCAGTTCAGATGACAGAGAGGAGGGGGTGGCAGTTCTCTGGTCCCTTTCTATTAGGATCAAGTTCTGAGTTCCTAGGGTCCCTTTGGGGACTCCCTGAGGGTTAAGCAATGAGACTTTATTTATATTCATACCTGTGAAATTTACAGATTATCCCCTTCTAGAGATGGGCACGTTTCAGTTTGCTTTTGGTTTCCGGTGATTGGTGATCATCGACCAGGAAAGAAGGTGTTCGGGCTGCTTGGGGATACCAATTACCATGAACTGACCAGCAAAGAGTCTGTTCACTGGCCCTGAGACTTGCCTTTTCTCCTAGTTTTGTATCCACCAGGGTTAATAGTCTGTTGGGATGTGGTGCAATAAGCAAACTAGAAGGTGGTGGACAACTGTAATCTCAGCAGCCAGGAGGTGGGGACCAGGAATTGAAAACCAGCTTTGACTAAATAGTAAGTTCGAGAGTTCGAGACTATCTTAGACTACATGAGACTCTGTCTCAAAAAAAAAAAAAGGAAGGAAGGAAGGAAAACAAAAAACAAAGCAACAACAATTACAACAGCAAAGCCCACGAACACAAAGGGATAAAGGGATATAGCCCAGGTAGTAATGTGCTAAACTAGTAAACCCTAGTTCAATCTCCAGCAGCATAGAAAATCAGATGTGGTAGCACAAAAGATGGCTGGAGAGGCGGTTCAGTGGACAGAAGTGCTTTCTATGCAAATGTAAAGACCTGAGTTTAAATACACAGAATCTTCTTAAAAGCCAAGTATTGTAACTGGGCGTTGGTGAGGCACACCTTTAAGGGAGGCAGAGAAAGGCCTCTGAATGAGGCCTGCCTGGTCTGCAGAGTGAGTTCTAGGACAGCCAGGGCTACACAGAGAAACCTTGTCTCCAAAAACCAAAATAAACGCCAAGTACATAGCTAGCTTGAGCATTCTCAGCGCTCTAAGGAGAAAAAAGAGGGGGGAGGGCTCTTGGGTGTTAGCCTGGCCTACATAGCAGCAAAACCACAGAGAGATTGTCTCAAGTGAGGTGAAAGATACAGACCTGCACCTGATATTGTCCTCTGATCTCCGTATACTTGCCTGCTTCCACACACAGGAGATTGTCCTCTGATCTCCACACAGGAATGTATGGATACACACATACAGTAAGGGAGCACATAAATAAATATCACAAATACTTCAAAAATCGTTAGTACATCTGAATTTGAAATATGCATACTTTGAATCCAGCAATCCCAGTTCAGTGATAGCTGCCTATCACTGGCTAAAGTTCCCAGCGGTGTTTATGAAAGATGTGTATTGGAACTTTCTCTCTCTCTCTCTCTCTCTCTCTCTCTCTCTCTCTCTCTCACACACACACACACACACACACACACACACCACAAACCAAACAAACAGAAAAGCCCACTCACTCGGGTGCTATCAGTGAAGTTTCCCCTCTTACTGATTGAGTCTCTTTAACTATCTATATACAGCAAGTCATTTCAAAGCATCAGGCATCAGGTGAGCACAACACAGGTTCTTATCTAAAAGAAAAGGGATTTTAAGCAGAGGAAAAACTAAGAGGCAAAAAGACGCTCGCTGGATAACTTCAGTGGCATTATTATGCAGTTGAAGGACAGGCGACAGAAAATGTAAAGACTAACATAGTCTCCTAAATACTCGCTCCATGTCAAAAGAACAGCACAGCTCTTAATGGAGGGAGTTTGCAACAAGTGTGAAGCAGTCAGGGAAAGCCCATCAAAGAATTCTACAGGAGGTAAATGATCCTGAGATTGCTTAGAGAACAGATGTGATACCAGAATGTACAGGCTCGGTGGGGCATGTTTGTGGAAAGAAATGGACAAGCCCAAGTTCAAAAATGCATCTGGTATGAAGAACCCAAGACTGACTGGAGCCATCCAGTTACGGAGGCCGCAGTGATAGTGTACACACGCGATAGGCAAGAGCTAGGGTTAGACATGCGGCTATGGGGGATGAAAAGGAACGACCTGGCAGGAATTTGCAACTGATTAGATTAGGAGGGGAGAGGCGGACAGACTAGAAGGAGGAATCTGGGATCCATCCAAGTTTTTAGGCAGTTGAAAGAAACTCTGAGAACTGGGGTTGGGGGGGTAGGGGGTGCGGTGAGGGGAGATGAGGAAGTCCACAGGGGAATCTGATCTAGGATTTGAGTTTAGAAACTAGAGATACTTGGCAGAGGTGCAGCTCAAGGTCAGGGCTTGGAATACCTGCTGGAAGTTTGTAGATGGCTGAAGCTGCAGGATTGAGTCGGAAGTAGGCAGGTGGACCTGAACTAAGGAGCTCGCCTATAATACTACTCTTGGCCTGCACTTCTTCGGTAATGTGATACGATTTTGTTTATCTCTTTATAACCTCCACTTGCAGTGAGGTGCGTAAGAATTAGTAGCTACAATGGAAACCGACTTGGAAGGGAACCATTGTCTTTGTTATGCTAGTGAATCAACTCTGTGTAAGGCAAGATGAACTGGTTTCAATATTTTAATATCCTTGTTTTCTCAAGGGGATCAAGGATTATATAAACGGAAATTCTAAATAAAGCGAACACATCCCCCCTCCCTCCATCAAACTTGGGATTTTTTTTTTTTCTTTTTGGCTCTTGTGCAACCAAACGAGTTAAATAATGTATTTAGTTATTATAAATGGGTAACCTAATCCACACTTCCTAAGTTTTATGATCTAAAAAGTCTTTCAGAAGCTTAGTATGCTGATCTTTAAAAACTCCCAGTGCTGGGCCAAACTGGAATCTCTCATTACCATACTTACTCTCTTCCAGTTAATCATTGCACCAACACCTTAGGCCAAAACATTCATTTTGACTCAGTAATAAGCATCACCAAGCAGATTGGGCTTTACCTTAATCACTCATAGGAGACCCCACTGAGCCGACTCCTATTACCAAGAAGATAATGAGCTCCTGAGAACCCCGTCTCAGGTGAAGAAGGTGGCCCGTTGGAAAGTACTTGCCTAACACACAGAGGTCCCAAGGTTTGCTCTCACCCCCCTCAAAAGCCAAAGCACCTAATCATACAAGGAAAGGATGTTCAGACATCAGGATCTCCTGTAAGGCTGTCTGAAGCTCCACTGGCCTTTTCTGGGGTAGACATAATACCACATTCTATTTCCATTTGATCTACAGCTTTCCCCCATGCCAACTTTATACTGTACGGAAAGCAGCTCCTTTTAAAAATGGGACTGTGGAAGTTAGGGAGATGGCTCAGTGGGTAAGACACTTGCCATGCACTCATAAAGACCTGAGTTTGAATCCCCGGAGCCTGCGTAAAGCCAGGCACTGTAGCACATTTCTATGCTCACAGTGCTCCTAGCACAGCAGCTGGGAGGCAGAGATAAGAGACTGCCATGGAGCTCATAGGTCAACCAGCCGGACCTGTGCAGCAATGAAGAACACAGACGTTCTATCTTATGTTTTCTTCGTCTTTTTGAGACAAAGTCTCTCTCTGTATGTCCTGGAACTCCCTATGTAGACCAGGCTGGCCTTGAACTCACAGAGCTCCTCCTACCTCTGCCTTCTGAGTGCTGAGACTAAAGGAATGTGCCTCCACACTCAAACAGAGACAAGACAGAAGGCAGGGACCCACACCAGAGTTTGTCCACTGGCCTCCTTATGTGTGTGCGCTGTGGCGTGTGTGTACACACACACACACACACAAACACACACTGAGATTGTCCTCATCTCGGTCTTTTCAAACTATTTCACCCTTTCTGCCCTGTCTCTCTGAATTTATTAAATTTTTTTTGTTTGTTTGTTTAATCTTGGAGCCAGTGAGACAACACTGTGTAAAGCTTGCTACCAAACCTTACGACCTGAGTTAAATTCCTAGGAACTGTATGGTGCAAGGTGAGCTCAGACTCCAGCAGGCTGTCCGCTCACACCCCTTACCTCCCAACTCCCCACAGGGAACTAAAGAAATGCAACCATAAGCCGGGCGGCGGTGGTGGCGCACGCCTTTAATCCCAGCACTTGGGAGGCAGAGGCAGGCGGATTCCTGAGTTCAAGGCCAGCCTGGTCTACAGAGTGAGTTCCAGGATAGCCAGGACTACACAGAGAAACCCTGTCTCGAAAAACCAAAAAAAAAAAAAAAAAAAAAAGAAATGCAACCATAAATATTTTACTCTGTTTAAATCTGCCAGTGGAATTAGTTTGTCTGAAGTGGTAGACAACTGAACTACAGCTATACAAAACCCTCTGAGTGACTCTTGACAAATGCAATGCTGGATGCTGGGAAATAGAGGAGTAAACTTCATCTTCTCCCTAGATGTTTGTTTCCTTGATGCTGACTTAATGGTCTGAGAGCTTGTCTTCAAAAAATGTGTAGCTTAAGGCAGTGAACCCAGCAGGGAAGCCATGGGAGAGGGGCGGGAAAGACAAGATAAGGAGATGTTGTCTCAAAAAATAACTTTATACCTACAGCCACACACCCCACCTGTGACCCTAGCACGTGGAGATAAAGGCAGATGTCAGGAGTTCAAGGTTATCCTCATCTACACAACAAATTCAAGGCCAGCCTGGGCTACATAAAAAAAACTTTCTCCTCAGCACAGAAAATCAAAAAACAAAACAAGCTGGGCAGTAGTGGTGCATGCTTTTAATCACAGCACTTGGGAGGCAGAGGCAGGCAGATTTCTGAGTTTGAGGCCAGCCTGGTCTACAGAGTAAGTTCCAGAACAGCCAGGGCTATACAGAGAAACCCTGTCTCGAAAAAAACAAACAAACAAACAAAAAACCAAACAAAACATAATGTAACACAAAGAGTAAAAATAACTAAAAGAAATGACTATAAAATATAACTTCCGAAATTTGTTTTGATTGAGAAATAGTCAAATTTACAAAGGAGAAAAATATGGAGTTCGGGGGTGGGCAGCGATTGGGATATTGTGAATAAATAAAATAATTAACTAATGAGGAAAAAAGGAGGAAAATATTTTTGCCAGTTAGCATGGAATGGTGGTTCTCCTAGTTATCATTAATTGTCAAATTGAGGCTAGGGCCATCTGAGAGGAAAGCTTCCACTGAGAAATTGCCTAGATGATTGGCCTGGGGACATATGTTCGGGGGATTTTCCTGTTATTTGATGCCAGAGGGCTCAGGCCACTTCGGGTGACACCATCCCTATGCAAGGTAAGTCTAGACTAGGCTGGAGAGGTGATTCAGTGGTTAAGAGTGCTGGCTGTTCTTCCAGAGGTCCTGAGTTCAATTCCCAGTACCCACATGGTGGCTCACAACCATCCATAGTGGAATCTGATGCCCTCTTCTGGTGTGCATGTGTACATGCGATAGAGCGCTCCTATACATAAAATAAATAAATGCATCTTTTTAAAAAGATGGGGCTGGGCTATATAAAGATACTAGCTAAACATGAGTCTGTCAGGGAACTAGAAAACATTCAAGGTTCCCCCACAATTCCTGATTCCAAACTCCTGCCTTAACCCCCACTCTACATCCCCACCCCCCCAAATGGTACAGAATTATAGTAAAGTGTGAAGATTGCTCAACACCTATTCCTGCACTGGGAATCATGAGTAGAAATGTGCTTACCCTCAGCACATTTAGTGTAGAGGCAAATGCTTTGTTTTGTTAAAGATTATTCTTCTAAAAATACTCTTATCTCTCTCTTGATAGTGGATGGGCACATGTAGACAAATAAGATTCACTTATGATAATTCTACAAAGCAAAGCTCTAGCTTTCCAAACTGTTACCCTGTAGGAGAGCTACAGGGTCTCACTCTGTAAGCCCAGGCAATCCTAGAACTTACTATGACACCCAGTCTGGCCTTGAACTCACAGCAATCCTTCTACCTCAGCCTTCTAAGTCTTGAGTATTACCATAAACAAACAAAAAAACAAACAAATAGTTTTAGCTAATTACTAAATAACCTTAATTTACAAATGTCCTTCATACTGTCCCATAGGCATTGTGTAGTGGTGGCAACCTGTTCACCAGCAAAAGGACCAGCTGTTCAATTAATTCCTAGCAATCATGTAAAACAGTTATGGTCGCCTACCTGCCTTTAACATCAACACTGAGCAACACTGAGGGAAGCAAAGACCTCAAAGACTAACAGAGGAGAAATGTCTGACACCATTCCCCTGCTTACAAGAACCCACAGGACACATGCATGCATGCAACAGACAGACAGGCAGGCAGACAGACAGACAGAAGGACAGAAACACACACATACACTGTCCTTTGAAGCTCTTTGTTGATTCTTAAAAACAGGACCCTGGCAAGAGTATCAACATCAGTCTGGGTTATCAGGTTTTCAGTCTCTTTCCATTTGAATACAAAAAAACAAAAAATGAATGTCTGTCTCTGACTCTGTTGCCTGCTTTTGGATCCCCTTCCCCAAGCTGGGCTGCCTTGTGTAGCCTCAGTGGGAGATGCGTCGAGTCCTGCTGTGACTTGATGTACCAGGGCTGGTTGTTACCCATGGGGGAATGAGGGGAGAGGTTGGTGAGGGTGGAACTGGGACAAGAGGAGGGAGGGGGCCCGAGATCAGGAGATCAGGATGTAAAGTGAATAAAGAAACTAATGAATGAAAAAAAAATGAATGCTACGGTTTTCTTAATGAACAGAACTGAACTGATTATACACACTATGATGGCTACCATAGTTTTGGTTGTCAACATACATCTGGAACTGACTAAAACCCAAATGGCTGGGTACACCTGCGAGGGATCTTTTTCTTACTTAAATCTTTTCAGATGGGAAGACCCATTTCTTTTCTTTTTTTTGTTTTGTTTTGGTTTGGTTTTGTTTGTTTGTTTTGCTTTTCGAGACAGGGTTTCTCTATTTAGCCCTGGCTATCCTGGAACTCACTCTGTAGACCAGGCTGGCCTCGAACTCAGAAATCTGCCTGCCTGTACCTCCCAGGGGCTGGGATTAAAGGCGTACGCCACCACTGCCCAGCAAGGGAAGACCCATTTCTAATCTGCGTCTTTGAGTTTGGAAGATACACTTTTAACCCAGACCTGAGGTGGGAAGGTCCATCCTTAATTAGGGACACACGTTCTGCTGAGAGCCTATGTGAAGGACATGAAGAAGGAAGCTTGCACTCTACATGCTCATTCTCACTCCCACCAGCAAGCCCATTCCTTCACTGCCATTAGAGCACACTTCCTCAGGATTCTGGTATGTACTGAAGACCACTGAGACATCCAGTCTCATTGACTGTACAACTACTAGATTCTTAGGTTGCCATTGTTGGACCGGCCGGACTACAGCCTGTAAAACATTCTAACAAATAGATTTTACATATAACTAGGTAGGAAAATAGATTAGATAATAGATAGATAGATAGATAGATAGATAGATAGATAGATAGATAGATAAGGAGATTAGATAGATAGAAAAGATAGATAAACAGACAGATAGATAGATAGATAGATGATAGATAGATAGATAGATTGACAGTTATAAAAGAGATAAGTAAATAGAAAAATAGATAGATAGAAAAATAGATTAGATGATAGAAGGTGATAAATAGATAGATAGATAGATAGATGAGATAGATAGATAGATAGATGGATTCGTTATTATTCTGTAAGTTCTTTTTCTATAAAGAACCCTGATTGACATATATACATACATACACATACACACACACACACACACACACACACCACACACACACAACCCCCACACACATACACACACACTGAAAAGGAAAGGAGATTTATTAGGTAGGTTTACATGATGTGGTAAGGGTAGTCCCCACAATGTCTGTCTCACACTGAAGAGAGGTAGCCCCAGTCTGGCACTGGAGGCCCGGAGGATTCCTGGAGAGCTGCTGGTTGCTGGTCTCCAGTCTGCATTGGAAACTTGAAGTGCTCTCTCTCTCTCTCTCTCTGTTGTGTGTGTGTGTGTGTGTGTGTGTGTGTGTGTGTGTGTGTCTGTCTGTCTGTCTCTCTGTGTCTCTGTTTCTCTGTCTCTATCTCTCTCTCTCTCTTCTTCCTCTCTCTCTCTCTCTTCCTCTTCTGTCTCTTAAAGATCTCAGGTCTTACTACACTATGTAGTCTTGGCTGGTACTCTCTATGTAGACCAGGCTGGCCTCAAACTCACAGAAATCTTCCTGCTTCTGTTTCCTGAGTGCTGGGATTATAGCCTGTGCTACCACAGCTGGCTGGAAGTAGGTGCTAATATCAGCAAAGGAACGCTTCAGCAATAGATGATCTTGTCGGCCAGAGAGAAGGCAAGCAAGCAGAAGGCAGTTTCCTTCTTCCATGCCCATTTATCTGGGCTTCCTCCAGGAAGTGCCACTGTCATTTAGCAAAGGGGGTCTAGGTCCCCTGTAGGTTGAATCTGGAATGTCCCCTACAGGCCCATATGTTTCAACTCTTTGACCCCTGCTTTGTGGGACTTTTATAGGAGGTAGAGGCTTACTGGAGGAAGTTGGTCCCTGGGGAGGGGGGGTGGCACTTTCTGTCCCCTATCTACTTCCTGATTGTTGATACAACATGGCCTTCCACATTACAGACCTGCTACCAAGGGGATTATATCCTTTCAAACTGTAAGTCAGAGCAAACCACACCACCATCTCTCCAATCTCTTCCCGACAGCCATTAGGTCACATCAACTATAAAAGTAACATGTGCACCTCTCTTAAGGTTCTCTATCCCAAAGCTGGAATCACCTATCTCTCTAAGGACTCTGGTTCCTCTGAGTAAAAAAAGCTATTTAGAAAGAAAGGCTGGCCAGTGGTGGCCCACGCCTTTAATCCCAGCACTTGGGAGGCAGAGGCAGGCGGATTTCTGAGTTCGAGGCCAGCCTGGTCTACAGAGTGAGTTCCAGGATGGCCAAGGCTACACAGAGAAACCCTGTCTTGAAAAAAAAAAAAAAAGAAAGAA
The DNA here is from genome assembly GCA_021653895.1 of Mastomys natalensis. Taxonomy (NCBI): domain Eukaryota; kingdom Metazoa; phylum Chordata; class Mammalia; order Rodentia; family Muridae; genus Mastomys; species Mastomys natalensis. The sequence goes on from JAJTUV010000012.1 coordinate 640,917, forward strand.
AGGCTGGACAGCTAAGTGGATTTACGGCTGCTGTGTTTAGACGTGTCTGCAGGTCTGTGTATCTGTCTACACCACACGCAGACACAGTACTTTTGCTTCAAATCCAATCTTAGGATAAGATCAGTTTTGTCTCCTTTGCATGTTTGGAGCGCCCTTCTTCAGTGGGAAATCTGAGCCTCCTTGCCCCAATACACCTAAGTATCTCATCAGTGCTCTGTGTAGAACCACTCCCCTGGAACTGTCATTTCCCTTTATTTGCTGGATGTCCTTCTTACTCAGGTCTCCATGTCTTATGACTGGCCAACTCCCTTATCAAAATGTTCCTTACAAGGGTCCCCTTCACCCCTCAAGTTCAGACTCCCCATACCAGGGTATCCTGCCCTGTCCTGTGGATGATCTAGTCATCTTCTTAGACTCTGACGTTCTACCGAAAACCCTTCTCCAAAGAATCCATCTTTACTTGGTTGACCTCAGTCCCCATACAAGTGGACTGTGACATCAATCCAGGGTGCTCCCTCTATGTTGCTGTTTGCTGATCTTTTACGGCCTAGCTCTCTTGTACAACAGTGTTTTCTGACCCCATTGAACACAAGAGTATCAGGGTGAATTTCTGCTAACTCAGATCGCCAAACCCCATGCCAGGAGAGTCCCATCCAGTTGGTCTGAATTGGAGCCTTGAGGTCAGCATTGTCCACTGCAGCAACCCGGGTCCTTCTGATGCAAGTACTCAATGTGACAATTGAAGAAATCCTCTTTTGTGGGCTAGACAGATGGCTCAGCAGGTACAGGCATTTGGTGCCATGCTTGGTGAGTTAGGTTTGATGGTAGAAGGAGCAAATCAACACCCTTGAGTTGGTCTCTGACCTCCGATGGCACGTCTCTCTGATCTTGCAGGCTCACACACACAAACAAATGACAAATAAATGTTTAAAAGCATTAGTGGTTTTTGTTTTTTCAGGACAGGGTTTCTTTGTCTAGCCCTGACTATCTTGGAACTTGCTCTTAGACCAGGCTGGCCACAAAACACACAAAGATCTGCTTGCCTCTGCCCTGCCCCCACTCTCTACTCCAGTGTTGGGATTAAGAGAGTTTGCCCAACACACGAAGATAAAATGGTTTTTTGCTTTTTAAAAACGTATTTACTCTTTGTGAATTTCACATCATGTACCCCAATCCCACTCATCTCAGTAACTCCCTATCTACCCTCCTTCCTTGCAACCTCCCTGCCAAAGAAAAATAAAAAGTAGCCAGGTGGGATTAAAGGCACACACCCCTTTAATTCCAGCACTTGGTCAGCCTAGTCTACAGAGCAAGTTCCAGGACAACCAAGGCTACACAGAGAGCCCTCTTGAAATACCTAAATAAATAAATTTATCTCACCATGTGTCTTAGGGTTTTATTGCTGTGAACAGACACCATGACCAAGGCAACTCTTTTTTTTTGTTGTTGTTGTTGTTGTTGTTGTTGTTTTTCGAGACAGGGTTTCTCTGTGTAGCCCGGGCTGTCCTGGAACTCACTCTGTAGACCAAGCTGGCCTCGAACTCAGAAATCCCCTACCTCTGCCTCCCAAGTGCTGGGATTAAAGGCGTGCGCCACCACCGCCCAGCTCCAAGGCAACTCTTATAAGAACAACATTTAATTGGGGCTGGCTTACAGGTTCAGAGGTTCAGTCCATTATCATAATGGCGGGAACATGGCAGCATCCAGGCAGGCATGGTGCAGGAAGAGCTGAGACTTCTACATCTTCATCTGAAGGCTGCTAGGAAAATACTGGCTTCCAGGCAACTAGGATGAAGGTCTTAAGCCCACGCCCACAGTGACACACCTACTCCAGCAGGGTCACACCTTCTCTTTTTTTTTTTTTTTTTTTTTTTGATTTTTCGAGACAGGGTTTCTCTGTGTAGTCTGGGCTGTCCTGGAACTCGCTCGGTAGACCAGGCCGGCCTCGAACTCAGAAATCCGCCTGCCTCTGCCTCCCAAGTGCTGGGATTAAAGGCGTGCGCCACCACCGCCCGGCCACACCTTCTCATAGTGCCACATCCTGGGCGAACATAAACGAACCACACTATGGAAACTGCGATGTGTCCCAGTGTGTCACACAGTACACCTTTTTTTTTTTTTTTTTTTTTTTTTTTTTTTGCCCAAACAGCTTTATTTGCAAACGTTCACTGAAGAGTCATTGGTCTGGTTCAAGGCCTCTGACTTCTGCTACACCATCAATACTGGATTCTCATTGGGACTCCTCTGGGATATCCTGTGGTTGGCCTGTGTGGAGATCCTGCAGCTTTGGTTCTGCAGAAACAGTACTTCCTGCACTCCAGCCGCTCACAGATGGGGTAGATGTTGGGGGAGCCAAGTCAAAGCCCAGGATGTGGGTCTGGTTGGTAGCCGAGTTTGCCAGCCCCACAGCTTTTCCAGGACCGAGCCACCAGGGTCAGCTCTCCCAGTGGGGAATAGCTCTCCAGCCTGTGGCAGGCAGCGAAGACTGTTTTTTTTTTTTTTTTTTTTGGTTTGTTTGTTTCTTTCTTAAAAGATATGTTTTCCATTAAATTACTGAATCAAGTAGTAAGCATATTTAATGCTGTGACTTGTATTACCTAACTACCTGCCAGAATGGTTGTACCAATTCATAATCCCACCAGGAACGTGCCAGTGTGCACCATCTCCATTTTTCTGATCGTTCCTATTGTGCTTCCAAGGTGCGCTAGAAAGATAGGTGCCTAATGTACTCTATAACGGGTGGATCGTCTTCTCCCTGGGCCTTATATAGTTCCTGCATATAGAATTAGGTCTTAGGTTATATCAGTTTACCCAAATTTGCCATGTAATGAGGATCTTGGAATCATTAAAAAGTTCTATCACAGGGTTTACATTAGGCCTTTCAGAGAAAGAGAGCCAGAACACTTATGTTCAGTTGTGACCTTTAGCTTTTCTAGAATAAGGTCCACCAGCTGGTTGGTTGATTTGTCAGTTTAACGCAGGATAAAGTCATCTTGGAAGAGGGACCCTTAATCGAGAAAATGCCTCCATAAGATCGCGCAGTAGGGAGATCTGTGTGCCATTTTCTTGATTGCTGCTTGATGTGGGAGGGCCCGGCCTACTGTGGGCGGAGCCATCCCTGAGCAAGTGGTGCTGGAGGGCATAAGAAAGGAGGCGGAGCGAGTGAGCCACAGGGAGCAAGCCTGTGAGCAGCGTTCCCCCACTTAACTGTGGACCTATAGCCATACATTTCAAAGGGAAAAGCAAAGGCTGCCTGCACACAGCTCTTGCATAGTGTCCCAATGAGATAAATATAAATCATGGTTCAGAACACAGCATTTGTATCTTTGTCGAGCCTAAATATTTCAGATATTTTTTCCATTTTTAAAGGAACTGTCACTTCAAAGATTTAAAATATTCCTAAAATGCCAAAGCTGCATACCAATACAGCCGCACTGTTTTCTCCCTGGAAATATTAAATTGATGGAATACTACATAGTAAAATAAAACCTTCACACCCAAAGGAAGATCAGACTTGAAGTAAAAATCATAATTAATAATAATAAATCGGGTTTCCAACATAACGAAAATATGTGCAGCCAAAACCGATAATAATGATAAGGAAGAGGGAAATGGGCTCCTTCCATGCTGTACTTGAAGGATGGGGTAAGTGCTGGCAAGCTGCGGCTAAAGGGTTCACCACAGAGAAACACACGGATGCTCAGAGAATAAATATTAAATGAATAAAGGGTTTTTATTTGTTCATACTGGGATAATTTTTCTTTATGCAGTACAATGATTTTTAAATATTTTTTACAAACACTTTAAAAACTTAGTCATCACGGTCCTGTTGGCTACTGATATTTTTGCAAATAAATCTGATTTAGACTTTTTTTTTTTTTTTTGGTTTTTCGAGACAGGGTTTCTCTGTGTAGCTCGGGCTGTCCTGGAACTCACTCTGTAGACCTGGCTGGCCTCGAACTCAGAAATCCACCTGCCTCTGCCTCCCAAGTGCTGGGATTAAAGGCGTGCGCCACCACCGCCCGGCTGATTTAGACTTTTTAAAAAGTCAGTTATTTAGCACTTTATTATAAGCAGGGTACTGCTTTATGTATAAACTCATCTGGTCAATGCTAGGTGAATTTTTTTGTTTTGTTTTGTTTTTTAGACAAGAACATCTCATTCTCTGGCTGCTGTCCTGGAACTCACTCTATGTATGATCCAGTCTTGTCTCTGTAGCCTCAGCCTCCTGAGTACAACAGTTTTGAAAAAACAAAGACGCTGAAGCATCGGGAATGAAACATGTTGAACCAAGGGCATGCAGCTAGTGAGTAATGAGGCCAGGACTCAAGCGGCGGGAATGGCCCCCATATCTGTGTTCTTAGCTGCAGAGTGCCAGGTAAGGAAGGCAGTGGTGAGTAGCACAAGGCAGGGCTTCCCAGTAACTGAGTTAAATACGATAGAAGCGGGCTGTACCCAGACACGAAAATGCCGTAATGAAGTTTACCATTGTATGTATGTATGGGTGTGGTGTCCATGTGTATGTACTTGGGTGTACATGTGTGTAGGCCAGAGTTGATACTGGGTGCCTTCATCTACCACTCAATTGACTGGTTGTTGATTGATTGATTGATTGATTGATTGATTGATTGGAGACAAGGTCTGTCCTTGAACCTGGAGCTTTCCATTTTTGCTATACTGACTGACCAGCGAGCTCTAGAAAGCTGTCTGCTTCCACCTCCCAGTATGGATTTGCCGATGTATATCACTGTACCACTGTTTTACATGGCTTCTAGTGCCCCCAATTCCCATCATGTTTGTACATCAAGCACTTTACCCACTAAAACCACCTCACGGTTCTTGGAATATTTTAAGAAACTAAATAAGTGATACAGAACTGGATTATACTCTGAGCCAAGTGTGATGACTAGAGTCTCAGTACTTGACAAGTGGAAACAGAAGAAGCAGGATTGTAAGGTCATCCTTGACTACATAAGGAGCTCAAGGCTATCTCAGGCTACTACACGAAACCCCAAACATTGGATTATAACCCAAAATAAAATTATACAGGAGTCGAAATATAAAATATTGAGATGGCCTGAAGGAATGAATGAGTGAATGAGCAAGAGAGGAAGAGTCCTAATCCTTCACCCCTTGAAGATGGATGGTTTAAACCGGGCAGTGGTGGCACATGCCTTTAATCCCAGCACTTGGGAGGCAGAGGCAGGCGGATTTCTGAGTTTGAGGCCAGCCTGGTCTACAGAGTGAGTTCCAGGACAGCCCGAGCTACACAGAGAAACCCTGTCTCGAAAAACCAAAAAAAAAAAAAAAAAAAAAAAAGATGGATGGCCTGGAGGTAGTGTCACTACTGTTTAAAAGGAGTAACTTCACAGTGAAGAAACCTGGCAAATACTAAACTATACAGTCAAGGTTAACATTAGTAGTGATAAGTCATAGTCCCCTGGTGAACTGTGATAAGAAGGGACATCCATGCCACTGCTAGCTTTTCCCTAGCCCCTAACTCCAATCTAATCACAGGAAAGCTTCAGTTAAGCCAGGACTGAGGAACAGTCTACAAGTCAGGACAGAACAGAGGACACCGAGGAGCCGTTGAGACTGGAGTCATCTCAGTGGTATGATAACTAAATGTCCCCCAGACTGGAACTTAGTGGATGGCAATGCGTTATGTTCTTACCAATGCACTAAACTTCTTACTGGGACAAGTGGTCTTGAAAGCTTTTAGCATTTGGGGGGATTGATGGAAGCTTGTATGTGTGTGAACATTCCACACCATAAACCACAGGTGCAAAAGCATTCCGAACTAAGGCTTCGCTAAGGGGAAGTAACTTGGAGGGGGTGAGGATCAAGGCAACTTCTTCAAAAGACTAAACGTCCAACCAGCCTAAGAATGACACACTATGACATCTCCTGGTCGGAAGACACTTTTAAATGCGTGAAGGTAATCCTTTCAGGAGATAGGTAAGCCTTCTACCTCTGATGGCATTGAGATTTCTTCAAGACCTGTGATTCCTCTTTGATAAGCATTCAATTTAACTCAGTCTCTCCAGCCTTGGTCGCATCTTTAGTAACTGTTCTATTGCAGTAAAGAGACACTATGATCAAGGCATCTTACAAAATAAAAGCATTTAATTGGGACCTCGCTTACAGTTCCAAAGAATGAGTCTGTGACCAGCATGGCACTGGGTCAGTAGCTGACAGCTTAGCTCTCATCCATGAGCAGCACGCAGACAGGTCCAGGCTGGGCCTGGTGTGAACTTTTGAAACATCAAAGCCCACGTCCAAGGACACACCTCCTCCAACAAGGCCACACCTCCTAATCCTTTCTCTATAGTTCACCAACTAGGAGCCAAACATTCAAATATATGAGCCTTCGGGGGTCATTCTCATTCAAACCACCACAGGTAATAATCTATGAATACCAAGAAATGCAGGTCACACATGCTATTTAGAGACAGCATTTATTTGGTATGCAACAATAGTCTTTATTGTACTGTATGCAGACCTCATCAAATATCATTTTTTGGTAAAACAATCATTATTAGCATTTCAGAATATACACGTGGACAGTTTTTTTCTTCTCAAGACCATATTAGCTTAGTGCTCTGACACTAAAGTACATCCCAAGTCCAGAAAGAAAAAAAAGAAACTTCTAGTAGCATTAATTCTAAATAATTTTGTTTGCTTTTACAGTTTGTATGAGCTGACCATATCTTTTTCAAATCCACTATTCTTAAATGACTCTTTTGTGCAAGAATATACGACATATTAATTGCGCTGGGGACAATCATGGGTTAAATGGTCCAAAAATATAATTCTAGACCAAATTCCACCAGCTATTTCAGATATAAAGCTGAGGCGCATATAAATGCCTATTTAAATTTGTAATGCAGCACATCTGTGCACCATCCTTAGATAAAACTTTTTGGTCTTAAAAGTTAAGCATTATGCAGAGGAAATAAAGTCCAACTGTTCAGACAGCTAAATACAGAGGAAACAGATGGTCTCTGACCCGCCATGGAGGCCAGAAAATTCTCCTGTCTATTTTGGCTCTGATATTGTAACTAATAAAAAGTCAATTCTTCAGCTATTTGTGGTTGTAAGTAGTATAACTGTATACATTAGATAGATTATAGATTAGCTAGATAAAAATATAATGCAATATGAGCACACATGTACATGCGAGAGAGAGAGAGAGAGAGCGCGCGCACGCGCACACGCACACACACACACACACACACACACACACACACACACACGAGTTTTGTTTGAGACTGAGTTTCATGCAGACCAGAATAGCCTGAAATTCACTATATAACCAAAGACGACCTTGAATTCCTGATCCTTTTGCCTCAACCTCCTATATACCAAGATTACAGACATGTGCTGCCATGCTGGTCCATTCTTATATTTTGATCTACCGAAACATCCCGGACAATAGAATAAGAATTTATAAAGCATCCAGTAAGACAATGTAAGAGATCGAGCATCACAGAATTGATTTGGGCTCAATGCCCAGAGAAACCTCAGATTGGGATGTCTGTGACTTAAATAGGTACAATAGAGCCACCCATGAGCTGTTTGTCTTGGTGGGCTTTCAGTTAACTGAATGAAGGCAAACAGATACGTCATGGCACCAGTACTAATTTGCACTTGATTATAGAAAAGGTTACCCATGTCGAAACCATTTTGCATATCAGTTTATATAAGACAATGCATAAAAGCATTTGCAAATGTGCAGTTAAAAATTATAGCGATCCAGGGCTGGGGAGAGGACTCAGTCAGCAACTGAGGAATGACACCTGGGGTTGTCCGCTGGCCTCCGAATGCATGTTCACATGTGTTCTTGAATGTCCGTGAGCATGCTCGCGCACACACAGTGATAAAGCCATCCAATCACTTTTAGTTTCTTAGCAACCTGACTGTTCCTGGGAGTAAGATTACTGCAAAATTTGTTGCTGTGTTTCGCTTTGGTTACACACTGGAAAACAACAACAACAACAATAACAAAGACTTGACAAGAGATACCGTAGGCACAATTACATTTTCCCTTTTGGAAGACAGAATTCTTGGCCTCTTTTGAGAAGTCCAAGCTGCAAGCTAGTGACTCTCACCGCAGAGGGAAGAGATGGCCTCTTCCCTGTTCAGTCCAGTCTTTTACCCCGTTGTTCCTGGGTGGTGAACACCTTCGCCACTCTGGCTTCACACCTGGCCTGAGAGTCCCTGTAAGTGTGCAGATCCGTGGCACTCACACGCAGGTATGCTGCCGACAGTTGTGTAGAACTGACATCCTGTGGCTACAGGAAAGACTGACATCCGGACTCTCGGAGCCTAGCACAGAGACCAGCTGGAGAACCTGAGCATCATTCCAAAACCTGTCACATCTCTCCCTTCCCTCTTTTTCGTTTAATGACACCGATGTAACACCTGCATACACATATATTTGGATTACATAGAAATGTATGTCTCTGTATTCTCCGTTTTCATTCTCTTTTTCTGGTTGTATTTATTTTTTTTGTGCACATGTACCCGACAATTTTTCTTAGAAACTATTGGTTTCTGCTTTATAGCTGAGGGATTTTTATATGACCCTTGGCCTATAGGCATGTGCATCAAACAGCGATAATAACTCATACAGAAATGTATTTTTAAACCATTTGTTGGCATACATATAATCTTTCCATTTATGCTCGATTAAAGAGAATTCGTATATTAACGAGATGTTCGTTTACCTTTAAATCAAGAACGATGTTTTAGCTGAGTGTTCGGTTCTGCAAGCCACAGAGCATCGTCAACATTTTTCATAGTTGATAGTTCGATGTTAGACCTGGCAAAGCTGAGTGCACCACTTTGCATAAACCCATAGCACAAAAATCCCAAGAGTGTGGTTAGAACCATTCAGAAATTGTTGGAAATTCTGTCCTAGTCTCACGAGAAACTTTATTTAATAATTTTAAAAATGAAACTCAAATCAGCAACTCCAAGACCGTTTTAAGATAGAGCCTTTTAACGCAATACAATCGCAAAAAAAAGCCCACAAACAAACAAACCCACTCTAATCTGTTACCTGCTAAAAGGTGGCTTGGTAGGGAGGAGAGGCTTTGTGTTCCTTAATTAAATCATTTATGTTCCTCCTAAGAGCAGAAAACTTTCTAGGCACAATAAAACACTGCAGCCAGTTAACATTCAACACTGCAGTCTGGGCTGAACTGTTTAAGACAGCAGTGGTGATGCTAGGGGTGACGTATGCGCAATGTGCTTCCCCGTGTGACGTCAGAATCAAGGCTGCCGGGAAGTCAAACCAAGTTAACAGGAGCAGGCACTGCTAGAAAACATCTCAGCTTTGTTACACGGTTGGCTTTGTTGTCGTTGTTTGTTCAGAAACTTTTTACTGCTGCCAAAGTTCCCACACCGCCTACCCACGGCCCCTTAGCTTCAATTATGTGACATAGTGTCATGGTCTCTTGGGACTGGGACTTAGCGGGTATCCAGAGTCTAGGGTCACGAAGATCTTTGTTGGATTCCTGGTTGCCTTAGACTAGCTGGGCAACCCTACAGCCATCTTCCTGTCCAGGTTTCCATTTATCACCTACCCCAGGAGTTGTGTAAGTATTGGGATCCCGTGTCTCGGTGTGTCTGACGAAAGGCATCATTTAGAATTGGTTCCTTAGCCGGGCAGTGGTGGCGCACGCCTTTAATCCAGCACTCGGGAGGCAGAGGCAGGTGGATTTCTGAGTTCGAGACCAGCCTGGTCTACAGAGTGAGTTCCAGGACAGCCCGGGCTACACAGAGAAACCCTGTCTCTAAAAACCAAAAAAAAAAAAAAAAAGAATTGGTTCCTCTTTGCCCTTATTGTCCATCTGCTGATGGCCTTGTCTTTCTTTGCCACCCCTCTCTTTATCGCCTTACTACAACCAAAATTTGCAATTGTTTGAGGAAAAAAAAAATAACGTTTTTAAGTCTTATTTCTGTCGTTATATGTGTACATGATGCGTGCAGGGGTGAGCATTCCACCACGCGGATGTGTGGAGGTGAGATACAGCCAGCAATTATGTGGAGTCAGTTTTCGCCTGTTGTTACCTGGGTTCTGGGGATTAATTCGGGTCGCCAAGCTTTCCTGGCAAGCATCTTTCTCCACCGAGACATCTCACTGACAATACATTTTAAAATATTTGACCTAAACTAATAATTGTTTTGGTTTTCGAGATAGGATTTCTCTGTGAAATAGACTTGGTCTTCCTGGAACTCACTTTATAGACCAGGCTGACCTGGAACTCAGAGATCCGCCTGCCTCTGCTGGGGTTAAAGGCATGCATCACTATGTCCAGCTAATTAATTTCCTAATTCAGAAATCTCATGACATCGGACCTTTCAACATTTCTTACAAAGTGTTGAAAATTATAATGGACTCCCCCACCTCCCCTACTAAACTGTTTTCCTAATTCCTAACTTTGGAGTCTTGAAGGAAGGGTGGATGCCTCCAGCTGGAGAAAACAGAGAAGAAATCGGCAGAGATTTTTTTTGGGGGGGGGGCGGAGGGGAGGAAAGGGCTTGGGGAGAGGGAGAGACTAAAAGTGATTCAGCCAATCAGCGCTCCCCATGGGTGATGACTGGCGTAAAGGCCACCGCGGTGCACTCTGGGCTTTCACCTCTGTCCTTCAGTCTAGCCTTCAGTCAAGCTCAGCGAGGTTTATGTGTCTTTTTTTTTTTTTTTTTTTTTTGGTTTTTCGAGACAGGGTTTCTCTGTGTAGCCCGGCTGTCCTGGAACTCACTCTGTAGACAGCTGGCCTCGACTCAGAAATCGCCTGCCTCTGCCTCCCAAGTGCTGGATTAAAGGCGTGCGCCACCACCGCCCGGCTTATGTGTCTTTCATTCTCAAAAAACAGGGATCTAAGTCGTGAGGCTGTCTTAAACCTTTCTAGAACCATTTCCCAACTTCTGTGTTAGTCACTTGATAGTTTTTCTTTGATAAACGTAACAAGTACTCTTCTGGGGAAGTAAAAAACTCCAGGCTTCTCTCTGGAGCTCTTGATACCCTGTGTTTATTTTATCTTTTAAATTTTACTTATTTATTCATTTATTTATTTATTCATTCGTGTGTGTGTGTGTGTGTTTACTCAAACAGGCTGGCAGAAGGTGTCTGATGTCTTGAATATGAATTTAGACTCACAGGTTGTGAGCCTCCTGATTGATGCGTGTGCTGAGAACTGAACTCAGGTCCTCTGAAAGAGCAGCAGGTGCTCCTAACCGCTAAGCCATCTCTCCTGCCCAGTAGCGTGGCTTGTTTTTCCTTCTCACTTTACTTCCATGCATACATATATGAGTGTCTCTCTTTGTTGTGTATCTGTCTGTGTATGAGCCGCTTTCTCCTCAGGTTTGAGCTTAACCTAACCCAGAGTCAGAAGAGTTCCCAGAGTCAAAAGAAAATCTTTAAGCATTTAAAATGCGGTGTTGAATGTTTTCTTTGCATTTTACAGCATCTTTGGGGGACCTCAGCCCCAAAGGTTAGAATCATAACTGAGGTAAATATATATATTTGAAATTCTAAATCATTTTTCAACAGGGGCATTCAGAGCATCTAATAGTTATTTTTTTTCTGCCTTCTCCCTAGCTGCCACAGTTTACCTTAAACCTATGAATGTGAATAGTCATTGTCTTTGGGGCTCTGCTGTGGACAGTACACTTGGGAACTGAAGTGAGCACACAGATTCTGACATTTACTCTCTGGGTGGCGTGTCATCAGTGGGGTGGCTACTCAGTGTCTCAACGTCTCTGTGCTGTCCTCTACATGAAGATGGTGCTAAATAGTGCCTACCTCATGAAGTTGAGTGCTCTGGTGGTCAGCTTCCTGTCACGGTGACAAAAACACTTGAGGTTAATCACCTTAAACGAGGAAAAGTTCATCTCGACTCATGATTTATAGGTTTCAGCCTGTTGTCCATTGGCCTGGTTGTCTTTATGTCAGCAGGAAGTTGGCACCTGATGGAGGACATCTTACTTTCTGTATGGGGAAGCCAAGAGAGCCCACTCACATGGGTAACAGAGCCCGCCTCTGAAAGCCATCCTGAAAGCTGTGAATCTCTAACTGGATGGATTCACTCACAAGACTAGAACTCTCATGATCCAATCATTGCACTGGGCATTGGGCCTTTGATACACGAACCCTTGATTAATATTCATGCCATAGCAAATGTTAAGTGAACTAGCATATGCAAAGTGCACATGACTTGGCCCGACGCACAGGCTCTGCAGGAAAGCCTAGCTGTTACTATTCTATCCCATATTCTTGCAACAGAGAGGCTTTCCCACATATTACAACTTGTGGATTGAATGTGTCTCCTGCTGAGTTCACACGTTGAATTCCAAACCAATGTGACCACTTGAGATCTTTGAAAGATGGGTTTAGACTCCCTTTGGGGTTGGATATCAGATATCCTGCATATCAGATACTTAAAATATGATTCATAACAGTAGCAAAATGACAGTTATGAAGTAGCAACAAAATATGGTTGGAGGTCACCACAACATGAGGAGCTGTATTAAAGGGGCACAGCATTAGGAAGGTTGAGAACCGCTGCAAAAGCCTAATCCAATATGAGTAGTCTCCTTCTAGGAGGAGGAGCTAAGTACTGACGTATATACAAGGAAAAATCACAGTAGAGAAGACATCCAACTACAAGCTAAGGAGAGAGGCTTTAAAAACACTTGCCACCAAGTCTGAGGACTTGCGTTCGATCCCCAAAGATACACATGGTGGAAGGAAAGAACTGACTTCCAAAAGTTGGTCCTGATCTCCATCCTCCACCTATGTGCAGTGGATACACGTACTAGTGCACATACACAGATAGAAAAACATCCATTATTTAATTAAGAAAAAGAAAGAAAGAAAGGAAGAAAGAAAGAAGACAACCTTGATGGTGATATCTTTCGAATGCTGAGACAGCAAACTTCTGTTTACTAACTCATGTTTTGGTCTTTCATTATGGTGACTTGGCCAAACATATACCTTGGCAAGCATGAGCTTTGTCCTTAGGTTGCTTGTCCTTGGACATTTTTGATTCTCCTATCTCTGTTTTTTTTTTTTTTTTTCTCAGACCATCTCTCTGATCCCTTTGCCGCTTTCGGACCCCAAATCCAAATGTTTTCTAGGCTCTTCTTCTAAATACTAACTGGGACCCGCCTGGTTGAACTCAGAGGCCAGATGAGAGTAGGTGGAGTCAGGGTGGGCGGGGCCTTGGGTCTCCGAGGCTCTTTCTCCGCCCACTCTTCTTTTTTTTCTTTCTGTATGGACTATTTCCCATTGCCACCTCTGTGCCAAAGAATGTCAAACCTGTAGCTCTGGTTTCACTCTTCTTGAAATCTGCATGTAGACTTTGCATCAACTCGTTAGACTATTATCTTTTTAAATTGCTTCAACATAGCTCCGAATAACGCACATGCGTGAAGGCCTGAGTCCAACCCCAGGGCTGGCCTACAACAGCCAAGACAGCGTCCAATCTTGGCGTCGTGTTTCTCATAGGTATCCGCCCCCCTACTCTTTTGATGGTTATTATTTTCTTAGCGACCAAAGTTATGAAATTCAGTAATCATTCATGCCCCCCCCCATCACCTCTTATCCCCAAATACTATAACTCATTTTATTTTAAGTTCTTCTCAATTTCTATCTTTCCCCATTTTCAGTTACTGGGTGAATCCAGAACTCAGCATGGCTTGCCCTACATTCTACAGTTATGTTCCACTTTCTCTTTGGTTTTAAATCTCCACCATTCAGGAAAGTTTCCCTAAAGCACAGGTTATATTATTTTCTTCTCTGAACCTCGGTGTAACGGTTTTACATTGACTCATTTAACAAGCGCAGACTGGAATTACTTCCAGGACAAATGCTTCCCGGCTTCCTGTGATCTGACACACACCCTTCCTTTTCAGCTTTACAGGGTATTTAGAATAAAACAAGAGTCAAACAATGGACAGGTGGTTCAGCAGTTAGGAGTGTTGGCTGCTCTTGCAGAGGACTTGGGTTCAGTTCCCAGAACGCACATGGTGGTTCACAACCAACTTCAGGGGATATGTGCCCTCTCCCAGTCTCCCAGAGCACCATACATGGATATAGTACACCTACATGCATGCTGGCAAAACACTCATTCACAGAAAACACACATATGAACACATATCCACACACACGCATGGACACACACAAAAAACAACTCAGGTTTCATAAAATCGCCCAGGTACTTTGTGTTGCTTCCATGAAGGACAATTTCCAAAACCAATGGAGTGGTTGACACTGAAAATGGTAATCATTTATTCTGCGAAGATCCTCGTCCTTTGTAAGTGACAAGATGTCCTTCCAAATTGTATTCATATCACTAATAAAATGAAGGAAATTCTGATTTTCTGCACAAATGGTCTTGTGGTGGTTTGAATGAAAATGGCCGCCATGGAATGGCATGCTTTGAAAGGATTAGGATGAATGGCCTTGTTGGATTAGGTGTGGCCTTGTTGGAGTAGGTGTGGCCTTGTTGGAGCAGGTGTGACCTTGTTGGAGTAGGTGTGGCCTTGTTGGAGCAGGTGTGGCCTTGTTGGAGTAGGTGTGACCTTGTTGGAGTGGGTGTGGCCTTGTTAGAGTAGGTGTGGCCTTGTTGGAGTCGGTGTGGCCTTATTAGAGTCGGTGTGGCCTTGATGGAGTAGGTGTGGCCTTGTTGGAGTAGGTGTGGTCTTGATGGAGTAGGTGTGGCCTTGTTGGAGTAGGTGTGACCTTGTTGGAGTAGGTGTGGTCTTGATGGAGTAGGTGTGGCCTTGTTGGAGTAGGTGTGACCTTGTTGGAGTAGGTGTGGCCTTATTGGAGCAGGTGTGGTCTTGTTGGAGTGGGTGTGGCCTTGTTGGAGTGGGTGTGGCCTTGTTGGAGTGGGTGTGGCCTTGTTGGAGTAGGTGTGGCCTTGATGGAGTAGGTGTGGCCTTGTTGGGATAAGTGTGGCCTTATTGAAGATGTGTCACTGGGGGTGGGCTTTGAGGTTTCAGAAGCTCATACCAGGCCTAGCGGTTCACTGTTTTTCCTGTTGCCTGCTCTTCCAGATGTAGAACTCCCAGCAACCTCTCCAGCACCAAGTCTATCTTTGTATTGACGTGCTTCCTGCCATGAAGATAATGGACTGAACCTCTGAACTGTAAGCCAGCCCCAATTAAATGTTTCTTTATAAAAGTTGCTGGGGTCATGGTGTCTCTTCACAGCAATAAAACCCAAACTAAGACAACTATTTTTCATAGTTTTGTTTTGAGGCTGGGTCTCACTTTGTAGCCCTGGCTAGCCTAGAACTCACTATAGATCAGGCTGGTTTTGAGCTCACAAAGATCTGCCTGCTTCTGCCCCTGAGTACAAGCATTAAAAGCATGTGTTATCATGCCCTGCCAGAGACACCGATCTTACCTCCATGTGTTCTCAGCACCTGTTATACAATGACTGTGGAGCTGGCTCAGTCATTTGGGTGTCTTCAACCCTTATACACCGTGGCTTAGAACTTCAAGGCTGCCATGCCCTCTCTCCAGCGTTTCTAATGGTTCGTGTCAAGGGCCACTCTGGAAACCATCAGAAGCATAAGACTTGATCCATTGCAATCAAATGCATGCTCCGTAAGGCCAATGACCTGTGCCTAAATTGTCAATATTCTTGTGTGGCAGACTTAGCCACATGAACGTTGTGGTGGTTTTAACAGGTATGGTTCCCATAGATTCCTCCCATAGGAAGTGGAATTATTAGGGGGTGTGGCCTTGTTAGAGGCAGTGTGGCACCATGGGGATGGGCTTTGAAGTCTCCTATGCTTCGGCTTCACTCAGTGTGGAAAACAGTCTCCTCCTGGCTGCCGTTGGATCAAGATGGAGGACTTTTGGCTCCTCCAGCACCATATCTGCCTGAAAGCTGCCGTGCTTTCAGCCATGGTGATAATAAACTGAACCTCTGAAACCGTAAGCTAGCCCCAGTCAAACATTAGCCTTTATAAGGGTTGCCTTGGCCTGGTGTCTCTAACAGCAATAGAAACCCTAACTAATACAAACGTGAAATGGAATCTCACTTGGAAGATTTGGGAGCCCCAGGGGCCACACATCTGCTATCACAGATGTTCAGTAGACAGAGGACTGAGCTGGTAAAGGAGAGATTGGTATGAATTGTGCACTCAGAGCTCCCCTTGCTCAGGAGGTGGGAGGAACTCTGCTGAAGGGTACGCAGTTGGCTATGGAGACCTCGCAGGAACTGGGTGTTTGAACATAAAGAGGAACATGGAAAGGGATGGGTGACCACACAGAGCAGGGCTCACAGCAACTAATGCTAAGATACAACGGAGACAAAAGCCACACGTGCAGGGCTCAGGTTGCAGTTCAGTGGTGAAGCCTAGCTTCTGTGAGGCCATGTGTTTGATCCCTCATCACGTCACAGACAACCAGTCTATTCCCCAGGTCTCGTTTCTTATCTTACGCATGGCTTCTGCCTGTCTCCATCAACAAGCCCTAAGAATGATTTGATTTCCTCCCCCCCCCTTGGCTTTTCGAGACAGGGTTTCTCTGTGTAGCCCTGGCTATCCTAGAACTCACTCTGTAGACCAGGCTGACCTCGAACTCAGAAATCCTCCTGCCTCTGTCTCCCAAGTGCTGGAATTAAAGACGTGCGCCACCACTGCCCGGCGTGTTTTTTTTTTTTTTTTTTTTTTTAATTAAAAATTTTACATACTTATTTGTGTGCGCGCATGTGTGTGTGTACCCGTGTAACATGGAGCATCTGTGGAGGTCAGAGGACAACTTTCAGAAGTTGGTTCCCTCCACCATGGAGGCCTAGGGGATCAAATTCAGGTCATCAGGTTAGTTAACAAGCACTTTTGTCACGGAAGCCCTCTCTCAATGACCCGATTCCATGTGTGCTTAGCTTAATTGTAGAAATGTGTTTGGGGGGCAGTATGCAGAGACTACATTGGGAACGAGATTGCTTGTGCTTCACTTGAGTAGAAAAAAGCCATATGAATCCATTTGTAGCCTGACTTCTGCACGCCCAGGTTTTTGTTGGGACAACCAAGGGGCCATGAGTTGCTGCTGCCACCTGGTGGTTAATATAGGTAACTAACCTCTGCCCCCAAACACGCAGGCGCATCCTACCTGGAGTTTAGCCTGTTCCTCTCTAGTTAATGAACTCTTATTTAATTCCTAGGAAGCCAGGCGATGTGACAATTAGTCTGGGGACAGGTATGGATCTCTCTGCCTTTTCTTTGTGTAACTGTTTGAAATCAAGTTTGTTTAATTCCACGCAGTTGCGTTCCTGGAACCCGTAAGCTCTTCATCTTTTCTATCACCTTTCTCTCGATCCTTGGCCGGCTCCTCAATTCATCTTCTTCTTCTGAGATTCTTCTCCTGCGCCATCAGTGACATGAACCACGACTTTAAAGCATGAGTGTTAGGCTGTTAGACATTCCACCAGATAAATGAAAATCATAAACTTTATGACTCTGTGTGTGTGTGTGTGTGTGTGTGTGTGTGTGTGTACTTCTAAAGTCCTCAGAAGGCTCTAGTTAGAGTTCTCCCCAAATCTCTTTTTTGTCTTTGTGTCTAGCTGTGCTGTTTGCGTGTCTTCCATCCACTCTTTATGAGGCATGGACACAGAGGCAAAAGGATCGGCTCCTCTCCTCCATTTTCAATTTTCTAGAAATAATAAATGTTGCTTTTTACTATTTTTATCATAAATATTCAAATCATTTCAACTCACTGTGGATTAAATCAGCCTTCTTAAGGGTGTTTGCGAATATAATCATTACTAATAAAACTGTTTCTAGGAAGAATTTATTCTGAATGTGAACAAATAGCTTAAAAGCTTTGGAAATGTAGGCTACTTCACCATGGCCATTTTCTGCAGCTGAAAAGCAGATAAATCGAAGGCTATTTTGTTTCTAATCAAAAAATATTTTCTACTTCACTGAGTAATTTATCATGCACTCTAAATAATGTGATATTTTCTCCAATGGATTCGAATGTAGAATATTGTTAGGCAGTGGTGGTTATAAAATTCCAAAGAGGCCGAAAGTACAACCATGGACACTGAGAGGACTAGGAAGGACTTCATGGTTTCAGAATTCTGTTTGTAGGGCTGGAGAGAAGGCTCAATGGTTAAGAGCACTGGCTGCTATTCCAGAGGACCCAGGTCCAATTCCCAGCACCTACATGGTGGCTCACAACCACCTGTAACTCCAGTTCCAGGGTATCCAATACCCTCTCCTAGCCTTCCTCGGCACCAGGCACTCACGTGGTACAGATAAAAACATGTAGGCAAAACACCTATACACATAAAATTAAAATATAAATAAATAACAGAGGAAAACAGAATTCTGTTTGTTTCAAGGACAAAATGTCCTTACTGGCAAGCAAAATAAAACAACCATCACGACTAATCATGCCATGGAATATGTTACCTTCCAAGAAATCTCTACAAGTTTTGACTCAGTCAAAGGGTATGTACAGTTGTAATTTTGATAGACAATCCAACTTGTCCTCTCTAGAAGCTATGGTGGTTGTCTTGGTTAGTGTTTTACTGCAGTGAACAGACACCATTACCAAGGCAACTCTTATAAGGACAACTTTTAATTGGGGCTGGCTTACAGGTTCAGAGGTTCAGTCCATAATCATCAAGGTAGGAGCATGGCGGCATCCAGGCAGGCATGGTGCAGGAGGAACTGAGAGTTCTACATGTTCATCTGAAGGCTGCTAGCCAAATACTCACTTCCAGGCAGCTAGGATTAGGGTCTTAAAGCCCACACCCACAGTGAGTTTCTGTTGTAGGTCACAGACACATCTTGATCATTAAAGGATAGTTCCTAAATGAATAAAAGTAAACATACAACTTTTGAAAATAGAAAAGAGGTATTCTGACAACAATGATTTACCAGGAGAACTGGAAGGAGAACTAGGAGCAAAGAAAACCACACGAATCTAACAAACACACTATAATCAAAGCAAACCCAGTGTCTTAGTCGTTCAAAGAGACACAAGTGAAGACTTGGGCTACAGCTGCCAACTTGAATCCCCAGAACCTGGGTAAAAAAATTCATGCAGGTGGATGGAAAGGACCCTGGAGGTTTGCAAGCCAGCTAGCCTGGCATAGGCAGTAAAAACAAGAGATTTGTTTGCCTCAAAAATAAAATGGAAGGCAAGAATGTACGCTCTGGAAGTTGTCATCTGACCTTCATACCTGTGCTTGCGTTCCCACATGTCACAGATGCACACACGCACACACAGACACACACACACAGACACACACACACACGCATATACACACAGGCATGCACACATACATACACACAGGCATGTATGCACACACAGGCATGCTCACAAGTGTGCACACAGGTACATGCCCACACACACATGTGCACACAGTGCTGTTTTAAAATATATTTTACCTGCATGTTTGTGGCCCCGGGTTCTGGAGTGTGTGTGTGTGTGGGGGGGGGTGATGCCCCCAGAGGCCAGAAGAAGAAGTTAGTTCTCAGCTCCCTCTGGACTGGGGAGATGGATGATGTTTGTGTGTAGCCCTTTTGGTATAGGGAATTGAACTCAGGGCTTCTGGATGAGCAGCCAGTGCTCTTAACCATTGAGCCATCTCTCCAGCTCTACATAAAAAAAATTAAAAATTAAAATAAAAAAACCCAGAATATAAGTGAATATGTTTTCAGTCAAAAATTGTATTTTTAAAAGAGTCGTTGCTGGGTCCTCCTTATAACAACAATGAAACAAACAAACAAACAAACAACTCAAAAATAAAGATGGAAACAACTACAGCAAAAAACAAAGAGAAACTATGAACAAACAAAACTTGTGGGTGGTGCCACTACTGAAAACCTAAGAGTCGAAGGCAAAAATTATTATTAGTTGATAAAAAAAACAAGTGATACACAAGGAACAATATGCATGGAAATATAGTCTTGTAATGGCACGCAGGCAAGAGCACTGTCACAAGATACAAACTGCAGCCACTGACAGAAAGAGTGAGAAAGAAAAGAATCTTCACAAGAATGGATTTTGTTTTCTTCCCCAGCCGGGCGCCATTGCTGCCGGTTTATATATGGGTGCAGGGGTTTGGGTTAAGGTCTTCATGTTTGCACAACCAGTATTTTCTCTACTGATCTCCAGTCCTTTCTCCTTTCTCAAGACAGCATCTCATTATGTGATCTGGATGTCCTTAAACGTAAGATCTTTGTGCCCCAGCCTGCCCGGCACTTGATATAACAGGTGTGTATCACCACGCCCACCTTAAGAAAAGATTTTTTTAACTGTCATTTCTTGTAAATGACCAAAAAAAAAAATGTAGTATATGTGATGGCTATTCTTGGTTATCAACATCTGGACCACATCTGGAATGAACTAAAACCCAAGCAGCTCAGTACACCTGTGAGGGACTTTTCTTGATTAAAATCATTTGAAGTGGGAAAACCTAGTTCCATCCAGAGCTTTTGAGGTGAGACGATCCACTGTTAATCTGGGCCACACCTTCTGCTGGCTGTTCATGGACGTGAAAGAAGGAAGACTTTGGGGGTTTGCCTGCTTGCTCTCATTCTCACTAACAAGTCCATTCCTTCACTGGATTAGAGCCTACTTCTTTGGGATTCCAGCCTATACTGAAGTAGGAGATATATTTATCAGCTCCTTTACAAAAACAAGAGTTGGAAGCAAAGTTGAGGGGACGTGGAGGGGGCTGTGGGGACAGGAGTTTGTAGTACCAATTTCTGAACCAGGCCGTTTGACTTTAGATCATCTAGATGCTAAAGGAAAGTATAGTTGAAATAATAAGGAAGTGTTAATGATTTTTCTTCATAACATGAGACACTGGAGAAAATAGGAAACAAATGTCTTTTAAAAATTAAGGAAAAGGTGACAGCAGGTCTTTTAATGTCAAGAAAAAGACTTATTAATAAAAATGAACAAACAAACAAACAAACCCAGAATCTCTGTGTAGTTCTAGATAGCTTGGAACTCACTAAATAGATCAGGTTGGCCTTGAACTCACAGAGATCTTCCTGCCTCTGTTCCCTAAGGGCTCGGATTAAAGGTATGTGTTATCATACCTCACCAGAAATTTAATAATAAGTATGCAGAAACTTAAAAGTAGATTAGAAAAAATGTAAGTAGATTTCTCAAATAATGGAGTGTTATTTAATTTTTTTTCACCTATTTATTATGACTATGTATGTCATAATGCACGTGTGTGCATTCGTGTATGCATGCATGCATGTCTGTACACCAATAGATATCCATACATCAAATGAAAATCTTTATTTAAATTTATGATAGAGTAACTCTGAAATTAGTCTCATTTTTCTAATGCCTTGTGCAGACAGTGTAGAGATGCATCAAGTTCACCACCAGCAGAGACAGCGCTGATTACAAAACTATTTTATTCCCCTTAGTCTATACTTCTAAGTCTATGAGTGGGTAAGGAAGAGAACATGAGAAGACTCCTGTCACCCTCACGATTAAAAATGCCTTGGAAATAAATATGTAAAGAGTTCAAAGTCTTAGGAAATAGAAAACATGAAAGCTTCCAGGGAAGAAGAAATGGGGGAAAGTGAGAAGAAAAGAAGATGTTGCAAGTTAAACATAGAAACACGGCGGTTTGGATCTAGCTGGACAGAATCACAGAAAAGGGGAGTTAAGCACATGTCAGCTCAGATTAAATTTTGGGATGCAGTATTCAGACTAGTAAGGTGCATTAAAACCAACACAACACTTCTGATTGTGTGATTATTGGAGTAAAATATCACCTGAACGGGGCCTCAGCTTACTTCCCTCACACAAGGCCTTCATTAAACGGCTGAAGGTTTGGGACTAAGCACTGGTCCTATTTTTAAGATGCAAATGACAGATAATTAATGAACTGCACTGATAATTGCAGGATTTTAATATTTATAGACATCTGTCACTTTACATTTTAGGATAGTCCAACCATATGTGCTGCTCCCTTTTAATAGCAGTAATTAAAGTTTATGAACATAGCCCGAGTTGTCAGTCTGATGATCAGGAGCTGCCCGTG
The DNA here is from genome assembly GCA_021653895.1 of Mastomys natalensis. Lineage (NCBI taxonomy): Eukaryota > Metazoa > Chordata > Mammalia > Rodentia > Muridae > Mastomys > Mastomys natalensis. Next base: position 662,968 of record JAJTUV010000012.1, read on the forward strand.
TTAATAAGCTTTCTATTTTTCTTTTATTTAATTCTTTGAATGGGGGTTTGCATTAATTCCTTTTCTATTGTTGTCATAAAACACCATGACCAAGGTAACTTATAGAAGAAAGAGTTTATTTGGGCTAAAGGTTCCGGAGATGCGAGTCTGTCTTGTAGGAAGTGGGACAGCAGACAGGGTGGCTGGAATAGCAGTTGGAATTCATATCTTAAACAGCAAACAAAAGGCAGAAAGTATGAACTCAAAACGGTGTGAGTTCTATAACTTTCAAAACTTACCTCCAATGACATATTTCCTCCAGTAAGCCCACATCTCCCAAGACTCCTTAAATATTGGCATCAACTGGAGTCCTTTGATTCGAATGTCCAACACCATGGAGGACATCTCACTCAAACCAAAAGAGTCTCACCATTTGTCTAGGTTGGGCTCAAACTCTCAATCTATATTACAGGTGTGCACCACTGAGCCTGACAAAGGTTATAGATTATTCCAGAATCTTAGTCTTTAATTTGTTATGTACTTTTCAAGTCTCTTAAACTCTGCTTTAGCACTGACAGACTCTAGCATTGACCATATGGCTCTACTTGGTAATGCCTACATATATTTTTTAAATGGGGTCCCATCAATTAGTATCAACTATTAATAGCAATTATTAATGCTAAGATTAAAAGGTATAGAATAATATCTACAAATGTTATTGCCTAGGTCATTGTTTCATATTTAATATTATTTAATATGTGAAATGTATCAATGCTTTCCCAATGATTAGTTTCCTTATCGTCACTAAGTTTTCAAGTTTACATGAAGTAACTAACTCTGCCGGGTGCACCTCACAAGTTGAGACACGCCTTTCTAGCTCTGGGCTTTCTTCTATCACCAGGTGCAGCCTCCAAATTGATGATTGTATGGTTGTTTGCCTCATTTTGAAACCTGTCTTAAATGTCACCACAGATTGGATATGATTTTCCAAATCCAGATTGGATTTGAATCATCCCTCAAGCAATAAAAATACTAGACACATAAAAAAATAAGTTTTTTTTAGCAAGAATGACAATTCCCCAACTGCTTCAGAGAAAGTCTGCTCCTTGATATAAGCTGGGAGAAAGGATAATTTAATTAACTAAGAGACTGTAAGAGATCATATACAAAATAGAACCTTAACCATAACTGTAGTCCTAGCTCAGGAAGCCAGGTGGCCATGAGAGAAACTGATAGAAAGCCAACTGGTCTACCTGCTACAATCCAGGAAGCCAAACAATAGCCTCACCAACTAGTGGCCCAAATGGCCAGATTTGATTAATAATTACAATGTTCTTAATTTTAGTCCCTACTTCCAATCTAGCACCAACTGAACAGTCAAGTATGCATCCATAAGCAAACTCACAGGAGCTCACCCCATTTCCCTTAATCTGTTTACAGCTTCCCATGCCAAGAACCCCCAAGCAAGGTCTATCTAAGGCCTTTCCCAGTATAAATATCACTTCTGGCTTGGAGGCTCTGCCCAAGATTCGAACCAACATGGGTGACTCATGCCTATAGCAACCTTGAAATAAATGCCCTTTGCTTGTTGTCATGTACTCGGTCAATATTCAATTTCTACTCTGTCCATATATTAATGACATGTTGAGTGTCTTCTATAGATGCCCATTTTATTCAGGAAAAGATTGGAATCTATGGATCCCACCATCTAGTTGGAAAGTTAACACACTGATACAAACTGTTCTTCAAGTAACTGTATACAACAACCAGGCTGATTATTACAAAGTGAGTTTTGTGGTACCAGGTCTGCTTTAGAATCTATGCCATAAAAGAATATTGGCTTATTTAAACAGAGCTGGGAGTCTGTTGTTCCGCACAGGCAGGACGCACAGTTGGAGTATGGCTTCCGATTGGCCTGAGAGAAGTCATAGCAGCAGCGTTTGCTTCTCCTAAGTGTTCCCTTGATGTTGACACTCTCCTCAGGACTCCAGTTCCTACACACCCTGGGTTTCTCATACTGATCACAAGATGCTGCAGAGGAAGTTGAATGAAACCTTCACGTAGTTGGAGTCTCCAAGACAATTAGGATGCAAGCTTCTCTTCCTCACAAGCCACAGTAAGTGTCTTCATTTGCTTTTGCTTTCAGCTCAGTTAAATCCTTAATCTTGAGATCTTGATTAATTACAGGGCCATTGAGATGGAAAATGGTATTTAACTTGAGAGAATGAACTCATTCTTGTAAACACTTAGACCCAGGACTGCATAAGCCTTGCAATAGGCTGGAGCAAAAGTGATTTTTTTTTTTTTTGTTAAATTTATTTTATATATATGAGAACACTGTAGCTATCTTCAGACACACCAAAAGAGGGCATCAGATCCTTTTATGAATGGCTGTGAGCCACCATGTGGTTGCTGGGAATTGAACTTAGGACCTCTGGAAGAGCAGTCAGTGCTCTTAACCACTGAGCCATCTCTCCAGCCCCCACAAAAGTGATTTCTAGTGGACATTGGGAATAATGTTTCCAAAATCACATCACATGGAGACTGGACAACCAAATAAAACAAACAAACAAAAACAAACAAAACTTGTATTCATTCACGTGATCAAATATTCTCCTCTGCTGTTCCTCCTTGAGCCACTGTGCTATGCTTTAAAAGATGACACTGCTCTCTAATGAAAGTCCATAATCATAAAGCAGAGGAGGGAAAATAAGTGAGAGATACGGTAGAAGCGTTCAGAGGTTTCTATGGGAACCACAGATATGGCATCCTTCTAGAGAAAGTGTGTGAAAGAGAAAGAAAGATGGAAGGCTCAAATGCAGAGAAAGAAAAAACTGGCAAAGGTGGTACACACGTGAGCTGAGCTGTTACTACCTGTAGTCAGGACTCTGCCACACGTGAGCGCCACGGCAGCCATGTTAGGGTGGAAGGGGCGTCTTCAGACACAGATACCCAAGAATCCTTTGTCTGCTTGGTGAACTCTAGGTCACATGACTATAGTCTGACAGAGGAGAAATGTTTTAGAAGTTGAAAAAAATAAGTGAGGTTTTGATCGTGAACGGTCTTGTCTGGCCAGTGTAGAAGCTGGGTTGGGGCTCTGGTGGTGGTTTAGTGGTTAAGAGCACTGGCTGCTCTACCAGAGGACCTGGGCTCAGTTCCCAGCACCCATATGAGAGGACTCAACCATCTGTAACTCTAGTCAAAAGATATCCAGTCCACCTGTCTGGGCTCTACAGGCACTAGGTATGTATGTGGTGAACAGACATACGTGCAGATAAAACATCCATACCCATAAGATAAGTAAGTAAAATATTAAAAGAAAAAAAAGTGACTGGATTTTGTTGTAAGGGCCAAGGAAGACATTCGAGGGTTTTGAACAGACTTATGCTTTAGAAAAACCATTCTATGGGCTGGGCAGATGCTACACTGGGTAAGAGCACTTGCTATGCAAATGAGGACCTGTGTCCAGATCCCCAGTACCGATGTAAAATCCATGGGATGCCTGCAGATGCATGTAACCCCAACTACAGGCAATATGAGAGTAGCTAAGAGAAGGAACATGAGGTGTCTCAGGTGTCTGTTGTCTGTCACACCATCCCAGAGAGTGTGGCTTCTACTGGGCAGTTTAGGTAGGGCTTGAATGGAATAGTTCACTTCTGTTCTACCTGACATTAGCTATGGTTTCTTGACTGAGGCTGGAGCATTCACTAGTAAGGAGGTACCCTCACACTGCTGAATCATTGCTGCCTGGAGATGACCAAGGAGTTAGAATAAAGACCAACTCACCAACGTTCCTAACTTAGGGTGAGCTGTTGTGGCACAGCCTTCAGACCTTTAACATGTGCAGACATGGGAACCATTTTCTTGAATGTCAGCCTGTATTGTTTTGCAGCCTTTGACACTATAGTGTGAAGAATCACTACAGAAGAACGTATTTGGTCCTCTTCTGGATGCTTAGCTCTTTTTATAGAATCAGGAGCCAACCAGAGTCCTGGATGGTAGAAAGACAGATTTCTAACTTGGTATCTAGAAGCTTTCCATTTAGAGTCCTTTGTATGTGTCTATCCACCCATTTTACAAAGACATCTGTCTTCATTTTTACCTGGTAGTGTATTTTTGGTAAGGCTTGATGGTACTGAAGTTTAATGCTTGCTGTATACCTCACGACCCAGGCCTACCTGGACCCACTTGTATCCATCGAAAGCCATTTGCTTTCACACTCCTGAGACTTTCTCCTCTGCATGTATTTGTGCTCTTCTCAAACACTAATGTAATGGTCTGTTCTCCTTGTGGCCCCAAGCTCATGGAATAATGACTAAGACTCAAAATATATTTACAAATACCTAGGCTACCTAACCAGGCTTGTTCCCTGACTAGCTACTAATTTAAAATAACCCATTTATATTTAATCTACATTCTGACATGTGGCTGGTTACCTGTGCTCAGGTACCATGCATCTGCCCTCCTTATGTTTTCCTCGATGACTCTTCCCCTGGCTCTATCCCAGAATCCTTTCTGCCTACTAGATGTCCCACCTTCTATTCTACCCTTTCCTATAGGCCATAGGTTTTCTAATTGACAGGTGATGCATCCATACAATGCATAACATATTCTCTTAACAACCAAGTTCTTCTGGTTCAAATCCGGAGTGGTAGGTGCTTTCAGTCATGTTCTTTTGGCACACTGGGTCTTAGTTATAGACCTGACCTGAGTAGACACTGTAATCTGTGAATTTATGGAAACATACTGTTTTTGAACTTGGATCCCTGCTCAGTCTTTCCTGTACATTGCCATGCTGGCAGCTTCCTGGCAGATAGTTTTCCATGTCTCAGTTTCTCATGATTGGCCTGTTTCCTTGGCTAATCCTGGAGTTACATATGTTTGAGCTATGGATGCCCCCCAGTCAGCACTGTCTCCTGCCTTTCCACATAAGGGAGATATCCAGTCCTTATGTGGGGCCAAGAAGCCATGGGGTGGGGGTGCATAAACAGAGTTTTTGGCTCTTGAATCATCTGGAATGTAGAGAAAGAACCAGACTACAGAGCATGTCCAGTATCCCCCAGTGATGGATAGAAAACCAGAGCAGGGAGAGCCCAGGGGCACCAAGAAGGCTTCACAGTACTCCCATCAGGACCATCCGTATCCTAACCTACATGGGCACAGGCATCATTTTGTTCACTGTGTTTACCAGCCTAGAATTTGTTTTAATTTTTCCTTGCTCTGGCTTCTTAAGTGTCTGTTCTCCTTCTCATCTGAGTTGGTATACTGCCTGGTTTTGTATCAAGTTGACACAAGCTAGTCATCAGACAGGAGGGAGGTTGAGGGAAATGTCTCCATGAGATCCAGCTCTAAGGCATTTTCTTAATTAATGATCAATGGGAAAGAGCACAGCCCATTGTGGATGGTACCATTCCTGGGCTGGTGGTCCTGGATTTTTATAAGAAAGCAGGCTGAGCAAGCCAGGAGAAGCAAGCCGATAAGCAGTGTCCCCCCAAGGCCTCTGCATCAGCTCCTGCCTCCAGGATCCTGCCGTGTTTGAGTTCCCATTCTGACTTCCTTTAATAATAAGCAGCAATATAGAAGTGTAAACCAAATGAACCCTTTCCTCCCCAACTTGCTTTTTGGTCATGGTGTTTTGCTGCAGCAACAGAAACCCTGACTAAGACAGATGGATTTTCATTCAGTTCCTAGTTTAAGGCCCAACACAGACAAAGGTGTCCCGAGCTAAATGAGAACACATCCTATATTGTCTAGGTTGGCCTACTCCAGAATCCACAGATCCAAGATTTGAGCTGAGACAGTACAGGGTGGCAGGGTGCAGGGTGGCAGTTATGAAGGGTCATACTTAAGACAGCACAGCAAACTGGGTGTGGCAAGCCCACGGGCAACAAGAGGACAGAAACATGAGCACACACAGCAAAATCTGTGGCCTAGAAACTTGAAGGTAGGACTGGATAGGGGAGAAGCCACCATTCTAGAATACAGTGAGAATGGAGAACAGACTTTGAAATCCTGTTTATGCTGTGTTTTCTTGGAAAGTGTAAGCCATAGAAATAGGCTGAGATGTCACAAGATATTTGGTTTAAATGTGTGTGTGGTGTGTGTGTGTGTGTGCGCGCGCGCGCGCGCGTGCACGTGCGAGCGTGTGTGCATGCGTGTGTCTATTATGCAGTATATTGAACCTAGGGCTTCATACAGAGCAGATGTGTTAGTTAGCTTTTTACCACTGTGACAAAACACCGGAGAAGAATAAGGAATGATTTATTTAGCTCATGGTTGAGAGGTTTCCTTCTGTGGTCACTTGGTTCCATTGTTTCTGGACTGCTGTAGGGCACAGCATCATAGCAATCATGGTAGAGAAAAAAGGTTTACCTCACGGTAGACAGGGAAGAAGAGGGAAAAGAGGAGCAGATATGGTCCCCAAGGTCATGTCCTAATGACCCATTTCCTTCAACCAGATTTCACTTTCCATAGTTTCTCAGTGATCAATCAAATTATAGACTCATAAAAACCAGGAATAATGAAGCATGTCTGTAATCCCAACATTCAGGAGGTAGAGGCCAGAGGATCGCAAGTTCAAGGTCACCTTAGACTACATACTGACTTTGAGGTCAGCTTGGGATGCAAGAAACTGTGCCTCAAAACAAACAAACAAACAAAGCCAAAAACAGTCAGTCATGAACCTGTCAGGGGGCTGGTCCATTGATGAGACCAGTTTCCTCAGGACCCAGTCACTCCACACAGATCACCATGACTTAGTTATAAAGCACTTAGCTTTGGGAGGATATTTTAGATGTTGTGATCTTTTCATTGAGCTACACCTCACCCCAACATTTATATATCTTAATGGATGTTCTCTGTTTGCCAGTGCACACTGAAGTCTCATGAAAGTAGTCATATTGATATCTCAGCATCAGGACCAATGGTCTTGTAAGTGCTTCTTTTATGATATGAAGGAGAAAGGACAAGAGGAGTTTCTGTGGCTCCACAATGAGCTCAGGACTTTGATAAAAGATCAGGACCTTGTGGCTTAGGTATAGGTTCCAGGTGGATGGTTTTATCTGCTGTATTGAAGGTTCTGGAGCTGTAGAGGTGGTGGCCTCATGACCTTGTTCGAATATAGTAGCTTCCTATCTTCTGAAGACTCCGGAATAAGACAGGACCTTACAGGAAAGTGCTCATCCTTCTTGGGATCTGCCAGCATGTCTACTGGTTACAGAACCCATAATTGGGGTCAAATGTCAACGAAACCCGATTAAAAGAGGAAGGGCTGGCACCAAGCAGGTCAGGCTGTGGCTAACACACTCTGGCTGGAACTGGTGAGTATGTTTGCTTGATAATCATGCCAGTGTTGGAATGTCAGAATGGAAGGAGACTGGCTTAGCTCCCTAGTAGGAGTCCCAGGAAACAAGTCTAGCACATTGATTATATAACTCTACAATTTAGAAAAATGCAGTGGATTACATGAAGTGAAGATAGTGGTTTCAAGGCTTCCGAGAAAAGAAAGAAATGTTGAGAGAGACAGAGAAGCCAGCAAAGGTCTCTCTGGGAGAGCAGCTGACTGTGTGTCTTGAGAAGATGCTTCATTTTTGAAGGAGACAAGGATGCACTGGTAAGGGTCCCATTACCATCAAGAAACTCCTTGTGCTATCTTCTTAGGTCAAATCTAACATGCAATGATGTCATAGAACACAGGTCTATTTAACAGCACCGAGGATAAGAGAAACCAGAAAGAACCAGAGAGACAGCTCAAGGATGAACACTGGCCGCTCTTCCAAAGGGCTGGGGTTCGATTTCCAGCTCCACATTGAGTGGGTCACGACCACCTCTAGGGAATCTGACATCCTCTTCTGGCCTCCATAAGGCACTTCTACACATGTGTGCACATATATTCTCATACACACACACAACACACACACACACACACACACACACACACACACACACACAGTCTTTGATAACATCTTACATTGAGTCCTTCTGTTCTTTCAACTCCAGAAACATTCTTCCACTGATCCTGGCCCCCTCCAGGTATCATTGCCTCAGTTCTCGGATATGTGATACATAAATCAATCACACCAGTTAGCTGGCGGAGTCCCATCATCGGCTTTGTGAACAAGAATGTCTTTACTCCTAGATAATACTTATCATGTAGGAAAAGCCACATGGGCCAGCAAGATGCTCAGCAGGTAAAGGCACTGTCAGGCTGGAGAGATGGCTCAGCCATTAAAGGCTCGCTCCCAACCAAAAATATAAGTAAAGGCACTGTCAGCGTAGATTCATGACTTGAATTCTTTCCCTGAGACTCACATGGTGAAAGAAACAACCTTGGGAAGTTGTTCTCTGACCTCCACATTTGGGTGGTGGTTTATATACATGCACGTACACACACACACACACACACACACACCACACATACACACACACATGTGCACACACGCACACACAAAGGAAGCATTCATGAACACACATGCAAGAAAGAAGAAATTAAATATTAAAAGGGAGTCACATGGATGCTCCTAACACAATCTTTTTTTGACTGAGATAGATTAATGACGTCCTTCAGAATTTATGGAGTTCAAAGATGGGCTCCTCACAGTCTCATCTAATTTACCACTTAGCTCCTATAAAATGAAAACGGATATGAATGAAACATGGCCCATGACAGTGGACAGTCACAAATACAATCACGTTACACCCAATTTTCCCTTTTGCTCTAGGTCCCATGTCTTTATCAGAACACGCTAATGCAGACCTGGCACATAGTAGGTAGTTACTGATCCAGAAAACACCCAATTGGGAAGAAGAGTCTGTTAGGGAGTGACCTGTACTGACTTTTACTGGCTCACCCTACGGCTGAGCCTTCACATGCTAGTGTACAGTCTCATGCTCCCAGGATGTCAGGAGGTATTTTATGGCTTGTCAGACTGTTTTGCACACTGTGGAATATAATCCTTGAAAACATGATGAGGACTTTGGCTAAAGTCTGTGCTCACTGCTCTGTCGGATGCTAAGCCAACAGTCATGTCAAGTCAAAGCTGCAACTCAGAGAGTTTGGACTTGAGATCGGGCAAATGCATTCCCATTAAACTATTGGCAGTGAGTCCCTGCCAATCACAGAAGGGACTTTATGGATGGCATTGACTTCATCAAAGTTGCCTAAAGATTGAATTTTTGTGTGGCCATCTTTTTTCTAGGTTCCCAGCATTCCTCAGCTTAGAAAAGCAGGCTCTCCACACTGTCCTTAAACTCCCACAGGGAATAGTGTGTAGTTTGTGGCAACTCAGTTATGTGACATAGTTACATATTTCATTTTCCTTCAACTCTCACTGACAGCCAAAGGTGTCTCTGTCTACCTGCCTGCCCGTGACAAAGAGAGTGGATACATTAGCTTTAAGGTGCATCTTTCATTCTCTATTTCTTAGCAGGGTTAGGGGTCAAATTCAAGGCCTCATGCCAGCCAGCCAGCCAGCTGGGCATTCTACCACTGAGCCCCAGACCCAGGCACACTCCTTTGGAATCACAGTATAGCTCTTCTCTGGTTGATGCACATCTGGTATTCTACCAGCTTTGATGCCTGTGGTCATAAGGAGCATTCAGCTTCTCAAATAATCTTTAACGAAACAAGAGAATCTTTGCTTTACCTAACATGGCTTTTCAGAGATATATAAAATCTAAAAACCACAGAGTCTTTTTCCTGGGATGCATCACACATGTGCAAGGAGAGGATTTGTGCTCTCTGTGCCTCAGTTCTCCTGTCCCACTGAGAAAGAGAGATCTGCCAGCAGGAGAACTTGGGATTGGTTACTCTCACTTTACACTGATCCAGTGTGATGTTCACCCAGGAGCTTCTAATACAGATGTTTTGCCAGAAATTTCTTTTCTGTTTCCAGTGTATAATGTCAGCCGTGATTGACTTTATGCTTCTTTTAAAATAAATTGTATTTATTGTTGTTGTTGTTTGTAGTGGGATTTTTTCCCTTAAGGTGGGAGGAGTAAGGAGAGGAAGAGGAGAAGGAAGAGGAGGAGCTAAGGGAGAGAGCATGGAGAGAGAGAGAGGAGAGAGAGAGAGAGAGAGAGAGAGAGAGAGAGAGAGAGAGAGAAAGGAACATGGCAGCAGATGTGAGCCCGTCTCTAGCAGTCAAAGGTAGTTGATATATCTAGGTTGGGTGGGTATTGGGTTACACCTTCTGATTGTGTGGGCATCTTGTTATTGAGCATTACCAAATATATAAAGCTTTTGGATAATCTAAGCATTAGAGTCTCATTCCTACCAGGCCCACATGGATGGCAGGATGGTTTGGGCTCAGCCAAGCATTGTGGAGACAGTGTGGGAGATTGGCAGAGCCATCTCCCATGCTGGCATCTCATAGGTGGCAGGACTGGTGTCTCTGACCACCTGAGAGGATGGCCTGAGCTGAGCAGCGGTGGTACACCGCAACCACTCCTGGCCGCAGGCCTAGGCTAGTCGGGAACATGGTGGCTAATTAAGAAAAGCCAGATTGAATGGTGCCATTTTAAATATCTCCCGCAACAGTTGTTGTGTGTATGATGTGCATATGTGGGCTCTTGGGTCATAGTACTTATGTAGCAATCAGAGAGCGACGTGGACTCAGCTCTCTTCTTCTGTGGGTTCCATTTAGAAGCTCTAGCTTTGGTACCAGGCTAGTACAATAAGTGACTTTACCCTCTTCATCATCTCACAGACCCTGGTTTTATGTTATGTTTTGTTGGTTTGGCTGCAGTCTGTGTGTTTAAGTACTGTTCCTATACACTCAAAAAATTTATTCATTTTTTAAAAAAAAAATCAATATGAATGTTTGTCTTTTGTGTATGAATGCACACTGAGTGAGTGCTGGTGTCCTGGGGGGCCGGAAGAGGGTACCTGGAGCTGGAGTTCCAGGCCTTCTTGAGCCTCTTCCAAGGTGCTGGAGATCAAACTTGGTTGCCTTGGAAGAGCAAGTGCTTTTAATCACTGAGCTATCATCTCATTTTTAATTGGGAGTAACCTTGTTACTGATGCTTCCTCTTTCTTGTTTTCCATGACATAAACAATTTGTTTCCTACCTGGAAAATAATACTTGTTTTTTTTTACCCTCGAAAACTTCCTGTGGGTATTAGAAAGGTCACCCAGTTTATGCAGAAATGATGTAGACTCTTGGAATCTTTTTGTAGATAGGCAAGCTGGGCTTGTGCCCTTATGTGGCAAAATTTCCATCCAGAGGTTATACTGGAACAACATGTGATGGGGCCGCTTGCTGGAGGAAATCTAATTTTCAGAAAGTCCTCGTCCTGCATCCAATCCCCACTTTCCTTCTCGGTGCTGAGAGAAGTCATCACTAGCACACAGTTACTTGTCCCGGCATGCAAGGAATTCACATTCTGCATGTGCGCTAGAGCCTTGTTGATTACCTAGATGGAGAGTGCTATTCTGAGCTGCAATACAGACGGTGCGTTTTCATTATTGGTTTTATGCCCCACGAGACCATTCTGGGCCACCAACCCACTTCTGTGAAATGAAGGTAAGATGTAACCCAAGAAGAAAAATTAAAAAGCATATATAACGAGCACTCTCACGTACATTAATGGGAAGCACATAAGCCGGAAAGCAGGAGAGCATACTTACTGGATGTTAACATCCATCAACACGATTAACATAGCTTGTAGGTACTGCAACCTTGAAACCTAATCAATATTAGGCATTTCTGTGAAAATCGTGGGCTTCTTTTATTTGTAAATGTATGTTTGGTAGATAGGCAGGCTGGCTTGTAGCTATCTGCTAAAGCTGCCTACAGCCTGGTATGATTCTAGAAGTGACCCTTATGGTCTGAATTACAGACTGTCCTGTGGTTTCTGTCACCTCTAGCAGTTATAAAGATTGAGCACCTGTAATCCAAAAATTCAAAATTGGACATGCTCCAAAAATCTGAAATAGTTTGAACCCCAACATGATGCCACAGGTAGAAAATTATACTCTAAGAAACGTCCATCCTGAGGTTTGCAACAGTGTCAACCACCAGACCCCCAGAGCTCCCAGGGACTAAACCACCAACCAAAGAGCACATGGAGGGACCCAGGCTCCAGCTCATATGTAGCAAAGGATGGCCTTGTTGGCATCAAAGGGAGAAGAGGGCCTTGTTGGGCATCAAAGGGAGAAGAGGCCCTTGATCCTGTGAAGGCTTGATGCCCCAGTGTAGGGGAATGCGGGGGTGAGGGTGGGGGAGGCAGGAGTGGGTGTGTGGGGGGCACCCTCACAGAAGTAGGGGAAGAGACATGGGATAGGGAGTTTCTCAAGGGGAAACTGGGAAAGGGGATAACATTTGAAATGTAAATAAATAAAATAACTAATAAAAAAAGAAACTTCCTATGTTCAATGGTTAAGAATGCTGTATAGAATTATTCTCATGAGATGCTCAAAAGGTGAATGTGAAACATAATTTAATTTGGGCCTTATACTTTTTCTTCATTCTCCAAATATCTCATTATATATGCTAATCTTCCAAAATCTAAAAAATATCCAAAATCTGAACTTCTTCTATTACCAAGTATTTTAGTTAAAGGATATTCAGATTGTATAAATATTTGTCTAGAATTTTTAGAAGTTTCATTTTCAGGTTTTTTTTTTTTTTTTTTTTTTGGTTTTTCGAGACAGGGTTTCTTGTTACCCTGGCTGTCCTGGAATTCACTCTGTAGATCCAGGCTTGCCTCGAACTAGATATCCGCCTGCCTCTCCTCCCAAGTGCTGGGATAAAGGCTACGTCACACGCCGGCAGGTTTTTTTTTTAAAATGATTAACTCCTGGATTTTATTTTATGCAAATTCGAAGATACACTTTCCTGAAAATGATTATCAGCATATTTTTATACTTTTTCTTGTTTAAATAAATGCCACTTTTCATGCACACTGTCTTCTGTGTGCACGACAGATTTTCAGGGAGTCCATTTAGATCAGTCCCTGATTCATGTTAGCTCTGTTTCTTGTCTTTTGCCTCCATTTTAAAAGCTTCCTTGGCTGTTTTCTCCAAGGCTTGTATATATTCGTGAGGGAGACACTAGCTTTGACATTTAAAGCTTTAGAATAAAGTAAGAAGAACTTCACAAATATGGATATTATTTTTCTTCTTATTCCTATTAATAACTGTATATTCTCTGTCTCTGTCTCCTCTCTCTCTCTCTCTCTCTCTCTCTCTCTCTCTCTCTCTCTCTCTCTCTCTCTCTCTCTTCTCAGCATTGGATTCAAACCTGGGTCCTTATGCCAGGAGGCAAGGGCTGCCTCTACCTGTGATCCACAGCACCAGACACAGGCAGTTATAACTAAGTAGAAAACCTTTTCTCATCGTTGACGCCCAGGCATTAGCGGTGTTATTAGTAGGAAACTATGTAAGAACATAACTGTGACCAAGTCTTCCTAGTCATGATGCAGCAATGAGGAGATTGTCATCAGTTAATGCAACAGGCCACCATTTTCCTCTAAATGGACCGGGGAATACTGCCATTATCTAAAGACCAAAGCCAGTATAATTTGGATTACACTTTAGGATGTCGGTTGAAATGTAGATTTTGACTTGGCCCTTTGGTTTCTTTGTTTCTATGATTCTAAGCCAAAGTGTTTCTTGTATGCCACTTTTTTTTTTTGAATTAACTAAGCCAGAAGGTTTGACTTAGATACCCAGAGGGCAGAACTTTCAAGTAGTCTCTTAATTTAACAAAACAAAATAAAAGCATGCTCCCAACCTCCCGTGGGCCTTGCTAAGAGTTTGTATACTCCACTCATAGATCTTCAGCGCAAACATCCTTGGATCCAGATGGCTCACAAAGCATCTTCTGATTAAGTGTCTGAAGCAAGGGACCCGTCGGTAGCCTGGTGTTGTTAGTAGATAAAATGGATGGTTTCCATCATCTGGAGTCACTGGATGAAAACAGAGTGAGTACCACGGTCTGTGCTAAGCCAGCTCAGGTTCTTTTCTGGACTCTGAGTGATTTTTAAAAATGTATTATTATATCTGTAATTAGCCTAGGTAAAGAAGGACCCCTTTAGCTTCTACATGATACATGGAAGCTTTCATTATGAATAAATACCCATGACCCTGGTGCCTAACTGTAAACAAGGACAGCTACCAGCCTCATTAGGCGACTAGCAGATGGCTTATAAAATCTTCACTGGGTTTCAACCCATTTGTGGCTTACAGCATACAAATGTTTATCTTTAAATGGTTTAAAATATGTCAGAGGGGTCTACATCCTGTTTCCATGAGCATTAAACACTCTGATTTTGACAAGGAAGATGTCTTTGATAAGCTTGTGTTTGCTGACTCTACTTGAACTGATTTTCAGACTGTTCTCTGACTTCCTGCCAACAGAGGTGTTGTTCCCTTTTCTTCATCTTCTGCCCATTCTGCATATATTTATTCCAATGCCTAAGATGAACCAGTTGAAGGCATTAGCTACCGATGATGGATACACCCTAACAAATGCTCAATAGATATTTGTGAGAGACGAGAACCAGAACTAAAACATAGTTTTATTTTATATAATGCTGCTGACCAGCTAAGCAGTCTTTACTGAGGACCATGAATAAGGCGAAGAGCCATATAGTGTCTATCTGAAAAATACAAAAAAACACTTCTGAAAAGTGTTTTTGCATCAGTTAGACTTTTCACAATGAAATCTAGATAAGCCTGATAGAATAACAGTGAATGTAAATGATAATTTCCTTTAAAAAATAATGATGATGATGTAATTATATGTATATGTGTCTATATGAGAGGATGTACACTAGAGAAGGTGTCTCTGGAGGCCAAACAGGGCATCACATCCCTTAGAACTGTAGTTACACATGGTTGTGCGTCACCTGATGTGGGTACTAGGAACCAAACTCGGGTTCTCTGCAAGGAAAGTACATGCTCTTTCCCAGTACACCCGTGACCATCCCCCCAGCCCCTGAGTATTTCTGCATACAAGATCTTATCACTTCACTTAGTTGTGTAAAGTCTGAATATCTAAGGGGGAAGTTTTATTTTCTTCCTTTATAGAAGGCTGAGAAACATTCAAAGGTCTGAGTCCAGACTCCATACTCCTTTGAATCTTGTGAGTTACTTACAGTAGTAGCTGCATGCTTCAATCGCATAGCGGTCCTTCGTTCTCATCAGCATCGTTGGAGGACCACATTCACTAACTAGCACTCACTACTTCGTTCATCTTGGTTCAGATCTTGCCTCTGCCATTTGAAAGCGGGTACCTTTACCACACTGGAAATTGGAGGTATTTGTGATACCGAGCCTGGGTAGGTCAAGAGTTGGATAATGGCAGATACATCTTGGGAGCTGCATATTCCAGTTAGGCACAGAGTTAAATGCAAAGGAACCAAGGGAACTGCAACTGTAACTGTGTCTGGTAGTTGTGTCTCCGATGTTCAGAATACTCCTTTGTGGTATAAATTCTTCAAGCACACTTCTGTTCCTCCTACTACATCAGGAACTAAGGTGTCTGGGCACCTTCCCATTGCACACACGTAAAATAATCAAAGGTCTTCCCCTCAGAATGGCCCAAGTGTACTCTAATACCATTTGTACCATGCTTTCGACCTTCCCTACTCTTTACAGACTTTCCAAGAGGATCACGAGAAGAAATACCTTAAAAGGGAGATCCAGTTTATTGAGAAAGAAGGGTAATTCTCTTACTCCACGAATATGCTACTCATCTCATGGATATTCATCAACACCCTGAAACTTCACATCACAGACTGTGTTACTCATCTGGGTTCAGGATAATCCACTCTAATCTCTCTGGAAAATATGCTCCACTTTGCTTTTCTCTGTCTTGTTAAATAAACTTCTACTGCAACTGCCTTTGTCTCTCTGCTGAATTCTTTCCTCTGGGAGGAGACAAAGCAGGAACCTTGAGAGGGGAATGTTATAAACCTCAACCTTGTCTGTGTGGTGGCGCCCGCCTTTAATCTCAGCACTTGGGAGGCAGAGGCAGGCGATTTCTGAGTTCAAGGCCAGCCTGGTCTACAGAGTGAGTTTCAGGACAGCCAGGGCTACACAGAGAAACCCTGTCTCCAAAAAACAAAAACAAAACAACAAACCAAACCTCAACTTTTCCTCACAGCCATTGTGGTTGCAGTAATCGAGGCCTGGTTGGAGTAGGTGTGTCATTGTGGGTGTGGGATATAAGACCCTCATCCTAGCTGCCTGGAAGTCAGTCTTCTGCTAGCAGCCTTCAGATGAAGATGTAGAACTCTCAGCTCTGCCTGCACCATACCTGCCTGGATGTTGCTATGTTCCTGCCTTGATGATAATGGACTGAACCTCTGAACCTGTAAGCCAGCCCCAATTAAATGTTGTCCTTTATAAGACTTGACTTGGCCATGGTGTCTGTTTCAGCAGTAAATGCTAACTAAGACAGCATGGAGTGAGAATTAAATATTCCAAAGCATTTTGGGAGTTGAGGGGGGAGGATTGGGAGGAGAGGTGGGAACTGTGGTTGGGATGTAATTAATATATGACAGAAATTTTAAAAAATGCAAAACATTTGCTAAGGGCTGTGATTATATAATTAACAATAACTATCTATTCTTACCCAAACTACCAGTCAGTTAGTTAGCATTTGTTAGGGTGTATCCATCACGGTAGCTAATGCCTTCAACTGGTTCATCTCAGCATTCAGTGTGGTGGACAAGAATTCATGCTGGATACCGATGCTACAGCTTCTGTTATTTTGTTTTTGTTTTGAGACAGGGTCTACCCAAGCACAGCTCATGCTGACCTCCGACTCATGATCTTCTTGCCCTGGCTTCCCAGGTGCTGGGCTGTGTGCACCACCGCTCCTGAGTTTTTAAATGGGAAGATGGGGATCTAGAATTTTTAAATATTCAAGGTCTCACAATTTTTGAATGTCACCACCTAATGGAAACTTTTGAAACTGCTGAACATGTGAGGTCCGAATTTAGCATACCACAGCTGGTTTTGTCTGATGAACCATGGGGGGGTGGGGGGGAGACCAGAGAATGCATCAGAGATGCCAGCCGTCAGGCTAAGCCACTTGGACTAGCTCCCTGTCCTCACAGCAGACACCATCTATGACATTATTTTAAAAGTTTAACCTGATGTGACTATCTTGCGTCTATTTGCTGGGTGGCTGGCTGGCTGGCTCTGTGTCTCTCCTGACTTCTTGTAAACAGGATTCTTTTGGTTTGATTACTTTTAACAAGACAACAAAAAAAACATTGACTAATGAGGGCAAATTGTAAGATTTCCATTTGCAGAAACCAAGGTCTATCACTTCGAATGTATAAACCAGTACTCTAAGTGCCCTGGGAAATTTAAATACACACACACACACACACACACACACACACACGTATATGTATATATGTGTATATTATATATCTATATATCTATATATCTATACTATATATCTATATATCTATATACTATATAATTCCTATAGCACTTCTACCAGTGTCTGGGAGCTGTCATGCTACAGTCCTGTAAGACAAGGTTTGGTACTTGACAGACTTTAGCAACTACTGAAGTTTGGATATGAGCCTGGGAGACCAGCCCTGAGTCCTTCTCAGCCTGGCTGATCTCAGTCACAGCTCAAGTCAGGCTGGCCCCGGGTTCCTGTCCTCTGCGTGGTACTCATGCTTGTCCAGCCACCGGGAATACAGTCCAGACAACGAAAAGATGCTTAAGTAGGATCTGAAGTGCCCCACAAGCTCATGCTTTCCATGGCTTGTTCTCGGCAGTTGGTGCTGTTGGGGAAGGAAGGCTGTGGGACTTTGGAAGCTTTGGTCTAGCTGAAGGAAGTAGGCCACTGACGGAGCAGGTCCTTGGGGATGTGATGTCTCTGCCCAGTCCCTGTCTGGGGTCTTTAAGCATGTTTGTTTGTTTTGTTAGCTTTTTATTGGTTCTTTGTGAATTTCACATCATGTACCCCAATCTCACTCATCTCCCTCCCCTTGTACCCACCCTCCACCCGTGCAACCTCCCACACAACAGAGAAAAAAAAAACCTTCTTGTGGAAGCTGCAGTGTGTCACAGCGTGTCCCACAGTATACCTTTTGTCCACACTTCTTTGCTTGCACATGTTCACTGCAATGAGTCATTGATCTGGTTTGAGGCCTTTGGCTTCTGCTACATTATCAATACTGAAACCTCACTGGAATTAGTCTTCTCTCTCTCTCTCTCTCTCTCTCTCTCTCTCTCTCTCTCTCTCTCTCACACACACACACACACACACACACACACACACACACACATCTACCACCAGGAACTCAAGATGCTCTTGTCAGAAAGGAGGAGTCAAAATCTATAGGCAGAATGTTTGAGAGGAATTGGGATGAGCTAAGCCTCCCTGCCCCCGACACTCCCAGGAGGTGTTCCTTGCCTGCTTGGGAACAGGCTTTGTGATGTGGGAAGCCACTAGCCATGTGCACACTAGGTCATCCTGTGGACAATCGACAAGAAGACCCTGCACTACTCTTTCCCTCCATCCTGCCCTGCTCCAGTCTACACTTTTTTTTTTTTTTTCCAGACAAGGTTTCTCTGTATAGCCCTGGCTGTCCTGGAACTCACTCTGTAGACCAGGCTGGCCTCGAACTCAGAAATCCGCCTGCCTCTGCCTCCCAAGCGCTGGGATTAAAGGCGTGCGCCACCACCGCCTGGCTCAGTCTACACTTTCATACGTCCACCCCCTCCCTGATCCTTTCCCTCACCCCCATCCAGTGTCTTGCTCAGCCTGAGGCTCGGACTGTCACTTTCAGGAGAGGGATGCCCCTGCAAGCAGGTTCCATTTGCAGTCTGGCCTTCAGGGTGTGAATTAACCAGGATCAGGTCGTATGAGCTCAGCTGGTGAGGAGAAACTCACATGCAAATGTACAATATTGTCTCTTAACTTGCTGTCTCATTCTGTCACTGCACTGTGTGTGTGTGTGTGTGTGTGTGTGTGTGTGTGTGTGTGATTGTGGCCGAAATGTCAAGCATTTATATCAGACCAAAGTGAGAAAGGCCGAATGCGTAAGTCACAGTCCGAACAAATTTGTACTTCTTGTGCCAAAGAACAAGCGGGTTATTTTAGACCAAGTCACTTCTTAAAAAGCCGTGCTTTGCTCAACAGGAACTGGAAGAAGACCACCTAGTCCTTCAAGGTCTAGCACCTTGGCTTGCCAGCAGAATGCTGTGAGTGGGCAAGGGTGGGGGTGTGGCATGCTGGGAGAGTGATAACTGGAGTTGGAGAGAAAGTAAGACAAGCCTTTGTACCCACTGCCCGGTGGGAGCTGTACATAATTGATGGTATTCGTATGCTACAGTAGGATTACTGAGATCTGCTAATATTGATGAATGCTTTTTCATTTTTATTGCACTTTCCAAGTATGCCAAAAACATTAAAAGTTCATAAAAGAAAATAACTTGGCTTCATCGTGCCTGATCGCATCTCTGAAAATGAGTCCGCGGTAGCACAAGCTTACCAACCATCTGTGCTTATGGGGACAGTCTCATTTGTCACTATCTGTGGTCCCGGGTGTCTGAATGTTCCAGATAAACTTGGGTTTGGATATTAGCCTTTAACAGAAGCAACACAGTTCTGGGAGACGAAATCCTATTTGATTCCAGAAGTCCTCTGAAAAGAAGAAGAAGTAGTCGTCATTTGTAGATAAGATGCTTAAGTGGTCAGCGATGAGTATTTATTATATCAAGCAATATGGATTGGCCTCTTAAGCTTAAAATTTATCCCTTAAATGGAAGCTAGCTTAGAGCCATCTGCCAAGGCCAACTCTTTGCTAAACCCACAGCTCCTATTGCTGTAGCCAGCAGTGCAGAGTTTTCTCCTCAAAAGCGGATAGGACACAAATCCTTTTATATCTATACATTTAAGAGAAAAATGGGTGCTAGACCAGGAGTTCTCAACCTGTGGGTCTCAACCCCCTTGTGGGTCACGTGTCAGGTATCATGCGTATCAGATGTTTACGCTATGACTCATACCAGAAAATTACAGTTAGGAAGCAGCAACAAAATAATCTTACGCTGGGGGCTTTACCACAACAGGAGAAACTGTATTAAAGGGTTGCAGCATCAGGAAGGCTGAGAACCCCTGATCTAAACCCTTTACTAACAGGTCGTAGTTAGTCCCTCCCTCGGGTTCTGAAGAAGAACTCACCTTTGGACAGTGCTGGAAGCCTAGACTCCCTGGCACACCCAGCAGTCACACCTTGGACAGAGGCTGGTTCTAGCTGAGGGCAGTAGGTGAGTATCACTTGTAAACCGCAGTTGTGGGGGAGGGGCGGCCGGTTACATCAGTGGTTGTAAGCAATTTTGTTTAATGACGCAGAGGACTGGGCTTTGCATAGTCACTGGGTCCATATTGGATGGGCATGAACCGGACATGAACCTTACGGTTTCAAACCTTGGAGAGTTCAGTGTTTGTCACCCGCTAGTGTCGACTCTTGCTTTCATACACTATGTACGCTGAAGACTGTTTGTCTTTGTCCAGGGCAAGAACAAAACAACAGAACAATACACACTGATGTGCACAAGGGGACACAGTAGTCTTGTACACTTTCTCCCAGGGTGGCATAAGGGGCTCTGAGTCACAGTTCACTGTTCCCCCGGGTGACTGAAAACACACAAAGTCTGAAGGGTGGTGACAACTTAATTCAAGAACACCTGTCACTCACCACCTACACTTGTGGAGAAAGCACGGGCCCTCATGCCAGAAGCTCAACTTGGCTTTTGATATTTAATGTCATCAAATCTTGTCTATTGACTTATTTAAACTGATTCTGATCTTCTTAATTTTAAGCATGCATGAAAGTACATTTTGTCCTTCCCAGGAGATGAGTATCTTGGAAACATGATGCTCTCAAGTTATTTTATATTTTTTTACATACCTAGGTAAAGTTACCATCGAGTAATTGTCTTCCCAGCCTAGACATTCCCAAACACCCCTGCTTTATGTCATCACCCTCAATGGACTAAATTACAAAGAAAACTAACCCCAACTTTGAGATAGTTAGTAGCAGACAGATGGGTGAACCGGAGAAAGCCTGTCGTCTTTGAAATTTCACCAAAGAGGATAAGTCGCTTTAAATTTCTTTTGAGCCTGATGCAGCCTCCCTTCAAATAAAAACCAATTTCTATCTCATTGATATCCTAACCGTGGAACTGTAAATAAAGGATAATAAAACTTGATCAGAGAAGACAAGCACGGAGAAGAGGGTGATTAGTGTACCCGGATTCTCTCAAGTGCAAAGGCATGGTGGAGGGTTGTAAAGTTTGAGCATGTGTGTAGCTTTTTATTTCACCCTGATGCATGATCATGGTTGCTAGCTTATGATATGTAACATTTCACACCATTACGTTCATTTGTAAATTAGATTTAAATCCAATGTGTTTCCAGGAAAGGAAATAAATGGTGTTAAGAATGCGAAGCAAATCTCATAAAACCGAATGTCGTGTTTTCTTCCCTCCCTCCCCCTTCTTTTCGTCTTTCTCCTTCTCTTTCTAGAGACAGAGACACAGATACAAGCCAGGCTTTGGACTTGCTGTGTAGTTGGAGATGATCTTGAATATCTTTTTTTTTTTTAAGCTTTTTTAAAAATTTTATTTATTCACCATTGCTCTCTTCAGACACACCAGAAGAGGGCATCAGATTCCATCGCAGATGGTTGTGAGCCACCCTGTGATTGCTGGGAATTGAACTCAGGACCTCTGGAAAAGCAATCAGTGCTCCTAACCACTGACCATCTCTCCAGCCCGACCTTGAACATCTTATCCTCTTGCCTCCTCCTCTCTGGAGCTGGATCATAGCTATAAATCATCATAGCTGGTTTTATATGATGTAGGGAATCCAAGCTCAGGCTTCATACACAGTAGGCAGGCACTCCACCGACTACATTCCTAGCCTCACAATATTACATTTCAGACGAAAGCTAAAGAGAGAGACAAACACCAATCAAGGGCTTGCTAACTACATATTATGGCAAGTGTTGTAACACACACACCATCCCAGTCCTGAAGAAGAGAATGGCTCGCATCCTCTAGCTGAGTGTCTGGAGCCAGGAGAAAGTGTGGACAGTTTCTAAGTTTAGCCAGCTGGTCTTGCTAGGGAACAGCGACTTGTACACAGACCTGCAATCTTCCAGCCCAGAGTCTGTGTGTCTTCCCATTGTGTCAGAAATAGACGCCATATCACAGGATAAGCGAGTCACATCTACTGTACACACTTTCATCAGGGAAGACATTGTTCACAGTAGGGCTAAAATTGATTCTTGGGAAGATGCAGGAATCTTATCATTATATGAAGTCCTAATACAGAGATATCCAGGATGCTGGGAGCACTGAAATTTCAGGGGAGGTAGGAGTCTCTTGAGGGAAATGCCTGAGAGCCTTCCTTCTGGTATTGAGAGTTTCATTTGTTTGTTTGTTTGTTTGTTTGTTTGTTTAGGCTGAGCATTGTTGGGCAAAGGGAAAAAATAAAATCGTCACTCACCCAGGGGTGGCTGTTCAGTCAACTGGCCAACCCACTGTTGTTATGGAGACCAACATGGCGCCCAGGCATCGCCTTCTCTTTCTGAATGTGGAATTCCAGAGGAGACACAAACTACACCTATTAAGTAGAACCTATTGCTAGGTCTCCTTTCTCCTTCTATTCTCTAACTTCTCCCTGATGGGTTTGTCTCCCAGACGAGCATGACAAAAAGCCTTCAAGAAAATAAACAGCGATTCCTTCCTCCTTCTCTGTGAAAGGGGCACAGTCTGGGACAAGGACCGGAAGACTCTCTGTCTTTCTGGTTTAGGGAGCCATCCGACTAGGTCATATGTAGAGTGCTCCGGCTGCTTGGTCCTCATTGACACCAGTGCAGGGAAGTGTGACATTTTTTCAGGAAAGAAAATGAATTCTTCCATTAATGTGGTGTTTGAGGCTTTACATATTGGAACTCAGGAGTTCCATATCATGATTCCTACAGGTGACACTGATAGGAATAGTGGCTGCAACAATTGAATTAGTTATTATTATTATTGCTGTTGTTGTTGTTTGTCACTTCCCTGCCCTTGACAGGACACAAACACGGCAGTAATCTTTGGGACTTATGACCTTGCTTAGGCGTCACTGAACTCAGCAGCTAGAGTCCAAGGTGTAGTTTAAAAAAAAAAAAAAAAAAACTAAGAAAAAGAGGTTCTGAACCTTCCTTGCCTTGTAACCAGACTCAAAATTATTTTCATAAACTTGCGTTTTTATCTTGGAGGAGGAAAAGGGATTGTTAAGATTGTAAATGCAGAGTAAAGGAAGAACGCTATTAATCGCAAGAAGAAAACTGTACATTTAGGTCATTCACCAACAAGCTTGACAAAAAAAAAAGTTTCCGTGACCATAAATAATTGGATTTCTTACAGGGGGCACACAATGCTTCAGATAACTCCTTTCCTCTTTATCTGGGGTTTTGATACGTGGTAGGAGGGGTGGGGAGAGAGACACTTCACAGGGGACAGAGGTAGATAAAAGGGAAAGATCTGAGAGTCTCCATTATTACCGTGCTGTATCATTTACCTCAGTTAGGAGTCGCTAGCATGCCAGGTCACTCCTGGGGTCGAGGGCAAGAGGACAAGTTTATGCGGCTGTGGAGGGTAGCTTGCTGGCTGGAGAGATACATCAAAGTGAGACAGCAAACAGGAGAAGAGGATTTGTTCAGGTACAGAGATCAAGATGACTGACTTCCTTGCAATGTCCCACCACGCTGTTAGGAGTGTTTTACAACCCAACATCAATTCCTTCCTGGCTTTTAGGAAGGAGCAACATAATTTACAGATAAACCTGTCTCTTTAGAAGGAAGCGCTTCTTTAGAGTCTGACGATTCTTTCATGCCTTCTACATACCAACTTTAGATTCTATAGAGAAATCTCTCTCTCTCTTCTCTCTCTCTCACACACAATGGTTAATTATACATAGCATAAAAACCATCACTCTAATGACACTGCAGTATATTGTTTGATGATATTAATTTATTTAATTATTAGTTTATTTAGAAGTCAGGCTTGGTGATAACAGGGCTGTAATCTGACCAGTCAGGCTATTAATAAGAGAATTGCTGTGAGTTGAAGGCCAGCCTAGATAGCAAACAGAGAAAGTATGCACACTTGGTTGTGGTGCTATCTCTACTATTCATTTCCATAACATTCATCATCCTTACCAAAAGTATTAGCTCCTAACCCACCACCCCCACCCCATCCCTCCAACCCTGGGAGCCACTGTTCTACTTAGATCTCACGAAGCTGACTGTTTCCAGTACCTTAGGGGAATGAGATCGTGCCTTTTTTCTTTTGTGTCTGGCTTAAGTCAGTTGCTATAATATCTTCGACGTTCATGTTGTAGTATGTGTCAGGATTGTTTTCTAGTCCTTTCTGTTATTTTATTGTGTTAAAATAGACATACCATCTAAACCATTTTAAGAGACATTATATACAGCTGTTATATAGTATATATAATTATATATAGTATTTTATATATATCATTGCTACCATCCATTTCTAACTTGCAAACTCAAACTCTGCAGGCCTCAACCACCTCCTCATTCTTCCTTGCCTCAGCCCCTATCACCAAATATTCTACTCCCTGTCTTCAAGCCTGAGTTCCAAGTACTTCCTGTCAGTGGGAACACACACTCCCTATAAGATTATGGCTGGCTAGTTCCTGTCACTTTTTTCAAGGGTCCACCCATAATATAGCAAATGCCTGAATTGCATTCCTTTTTAGAAAATATTTATTTTCATTTGTAAAACTATGTGTACATGTATGTGCCTGTGTGGGACTGTGTGCCTATGAGAACAGCTACTGAAAGAGGCTGGAGGCATGAGATCCCTTGGAACTGAAGTTGCAGGTCCTTGGGAGCTGTCCTACGGTAGGCGCTGGGACCCAAACTTGATCCACTGGAAGAGCAGCTAGTGTTGTTAATCACTAAGCCATCTCTCCAGCCATGAGTTCCATTCCTCTGAATGACTGCTTGCTATTCTAACACACTGTGTTTTGCTTTTCCCTCCCTCAGTGGCCACTGGCGCTGTTCTCAACCTCTTACCTGTTATAAATAAGGCTAACACAGACACAGATGACTAGATGTCTCTTTGGGAGCCTGCTTTCAATTTTTCAACGCCCAGAACTAGAATTATTGGGTCAGAAGGTAATGTACTTTTTAAATTTTC
Organism: Mastomys natalensis; assembly: GCA_021653895.1. Lineage (NCBI taxonomy): Eukaryota > Metazoa > Chordata > Mammalia > Rodentia > Muridae > Mastomys > Mastomys natalensis. Next base: position 688,142 of record JAJTUV010000012.1, read on the forward strand.
ACAATGGATATGGAGTTTCACATTCCAAAGCAACAATGTATCAGTATACACTGTCCCAGCATCGCTAACTCTTTGCCAATACTTGTTATTTTCTTTCATTATTATTAATTTTTTATTTTTGTTGATCTGCTCGTGTCCTAGATTGCTTATATGTTGTTGTGATAAAAACACTGTGACAAAAAAACAACTTGGGAGAAAAGGCTTTATCTGCTTTATAGGTCACATTCTGTTATTGAGGGGAGCCGTGGCAGGAACTCAAAGCAGGGACCTAGAGGTAGAAATCGAAGCACCGAGAGGAACGAATGTTCCTTACTTGCTCCCTTTGGCTTGCTTAGCTACCTTCCTTATACAACCAAGCTAAACTGCCCAGCGATGTCACCATCCAAAGTGAGGGAAACCTCCCCGCTTCAAGTAGCAATCAAGAACATGACCTGCAGACATGCCCACAGGCCAATCCAGGGTCTCAGTTGCAGGTTTCTCTTCCTAGGTGTGTCAAGTTGGCAACTGAAGCTCACTGACTGCCACACCTTACGTATTATTATTTTTGTGGTAGCAGTGATTAAACTCAGGGGCTCACGCCTGCTAGATAAGTTGCTTCCACTGAGCTACTCTCCCACCCTTTCTTTGACATGCCTATTGAGATAGGGTCTAAGTTGCCCAGGCTGGCCTTGAACTTACTATGTAGCTCAGACATACTTTGCATCTGACTTTGTTGCCTCAGCTGGGGTTCTAGGCCTGTGACACAGGAATGGCTCATCCTTTCATCTCATGGGTGTGAAGTGGGCTTCCTTACAGCACTCGTATTCTTTTTTTTTTTTTTTTGGTTTCGAACAGGTTTCTCTGTGTAAGCCTGGTGTCTGGAACTCACTGTAGACCAGGCGCCTCGACTCAAACCGCCTGTCTGCTCACAGTGCGGTTAAAGCTGCGCCACCGCCGCGTTATTCTAGTATAGTGCTTAGTGTCTTTGCTTGTGTCTGTTGTGGTTGGGTTACCTTTTTTTTTTTTTTACTCAGTTGATACTGTTTTTTGATGCACAAATTTTATGTTCAATTGGTCTGTTCTTTTCTTTGGTGGTCTATGCTTTAGTACAAGATATCATTGCCCAATCAATGTCATGAAGATTTTGACATATTTTTAAAAACATTTATTTATTTATGTATGTATGTATTTATTTTATTTATTTATATATGCATAATGGATGTTTTGCCTGCCTGTATGTTGGTGCACAGTGTATGTGCCTGGAGCCCAGAGAAGCCAGAAGAGGACATCAGATCCCTTGGAACTGGAGCTGTGGATACCTATGAATTACCAGGTAGGTTTGGGAATTGAAACAGACTCCTTTGGAATATCAGCTAGTGCTCTTAATGGCTGAGCTATCGCTCCAGCGTCTATGTTTTGGGGAGGTGTGTGTGTGTGTGTGTGTGTGTGTGTGTTTCCCCTCACTAGAGTGTTATAGTAAGTTAGGTCTGTGATTCATTTCAGGTTAATTTTTGTGCATGCTCTCTGGCAAGCATCCAACTTCACTCTTCTGAATGTGCACATCCACTTTTTCTGGTACCTTCCTTGGGAACTGCCTTTTCCTCATTGCAACTGTCTTGGCATCCTTGCACACTCTTGCACATGCGTGCACACCCGTGTACAGGGTCATCTGACGATAACTGTAAGCACACTCTTCTAGGCTGTCCATTCGACTCCATTGGTCAGTCACTCTGTCTGTATGTCAGACCCACTCTTCTGTTGTTGCTTTTTTTGAACTCCCTTTGTAGCCAAAGCTTGAACCTGATCCTCGTAATTCCACTCATGAGATCTGGGACCACAGATGTGTGTCACTGTGCCAGATTTGTGCAACGCTGGGCATTGATCTCGATTCGTGCACGCTCTGAAACCACTCTGCCTCCCGAGTGGCATCCATCAAGCTCTATCCACCAGAACCACGCTGTTGATCATTTTATCTTTGGATTAAGCTTTAAAGTTAGAAAAAGGCGTGTGCTACTGCTTTTCTTTTTCTAGCATTGTTTCAGTGATTTCACAGCCTTTATTCTCTGTATGAAGAGAGTGCACTTTCTGTTTCTGAAAAAAGAAACGAATTCTGATAGGGCTTGCATTGATCTTTCAGAATGTCTTCACACATTTGAATATTAGTAATATTCAGGCTTCTGATCATATGCTTTATTTTGTCTGTTTAAATATCTTTAGCAATAGTGTATAGTTTTCATTTTACAAGTCTTTCATCTCCTTGGTTAATTCCTGAGTATTTTACTTTGGTCGATGACACTGTTTTGTTAAGGATAAGTATTTTCATGATTTCTCTTTCAGATTGTTCATTGTCAACACATGGATACGCAGCTGACTTGTGTGTGTTGTGTATTTTGCCACTTTGATGAATTTCTTTCTTTTTTTTTTTTTTTTTTGTTTTTTTTCAAGACAGGTTTCTCTGTGTATCCCTGCTGTCCTGGAACTCACTCTGTAGGACCAGGCTAACCTTGAACTCAGAAATCCACCTGCCTCTGCCTCCCAAGTGCTGAGATCAAAGGTGTGGCCACCACTGCCGGTGAATTTCTTTTTTAAAAAAAGATATATTTAGTTTTATGTGTATGTGTGTTTTGCCTTGTATGTATATATGCTGATTTCATGTGTGCTTGGTTCCCATCAGGAGGCCAGAAGAAGGTGGGTAGAGCCCGTGGAACTGGAATTAATATGGTCGCTAAACTGCATATACATGCTGGGAACCCAACTGAGTCCTCTAGAAAAACAACAAATGCTCTGAGTCCTTTCTCCAGCCCAGATGACCTTAGATCTTCATTCTAACTATATATTTTGGTGAGTGGAATCTTTAGGATTTTCTTCACATGAGGTTGTGTCATCTGCAAACAAAGGCAATTTTGCTTTCTTTCCAATATGGATGCCATTTGTTTAATTATTTGTTTATCTGTTTGTACTTGTGTGAGCACATGTGTACATATATGTGTGGAAGCCACAAGTTAATCTCAGCTGTCATTCCTCAGGGTACCACCCACCTTGCTATTTATTTGTTTGTTTATTTAAATTAATTATTTGAATTTATTTACATCCCAAATGTTGCCCTCTTTCTGGTCTCCCCTCGAAGAGTTCTTCACCCCCTCCCTCCCCTCAGAGAAGGTGCTTCCCTTATCCCCCTTCCCTGGGGCATCAAGTCTACAGGATTAGGTGCATACTCTACTACAGAGGTCAGACAAGGCAGTCCTCTGCGACATATGTGCTGGCACCACAGACCTGCTCTTCGGTTGGTGGCTCAGTCTCTGGGAGCTCCCAGGGGTCCGGTTAGTTGACACTGTTGGTCTTCCTGTGAGGTTGCCACCCCTTTATTTCCTTCAATCCTTCCCCTAATTCTTCCATAAGGGTTCCAGATCTCAGCCTGATGCTTGGCTGTAAGTATCTGCATTTGTCTCAGTCAGTTGCTGGTAGAGCCTCTCAGAGGATAGCCATGCTAAGGCTCCTGTCTGCAAGCACAACATAGCATCAGTAATTGTGTCAGGGATTAGTGCCAGCCCATCAGCCCATGGGATGGATCCCAAGTTGGGCTGCTCACTGGTCGGCCATTCCTTCAGTCTCTGCTTCAGTTTTGTCACAGCATTTCTTTTAGACAGGGGCAATTTTGGTTGAAAGTTTTGTAGGTGGGTTGGTGTCCCCAGCCCTCTACTGGTGGGGGGGGGGCAGTCCTTGTTTTTTAAAACAGAGTCTCTCCCTAGCCTGGAATTCAGCAGGTAGGACTGGACTGGTTGACCAGTAAGCCTCAAATATCTGCCTGTCCCCACCACCTCCAATTGCTGGCATTACAAATGTGTCACTGTCCCTGGCTTTTTAGTGTTTATTTTATTTTTTGGTAGCATAGGCTCTGACGATTAAACTCCCCAGCCTCATTTATTTTTCTTGAATAACTATTCTAAATAGAGTTTTTGTGTTATCCTGAATAGACATGTCGACGGAGAGATCATTCCTGATTGTTGAGTTGGCATTTTTGAGTTTTTCACTATTGATGCCCGCTGTGGGTTTTCATAATCCACCTACTGCTACCTGAGGTATTTCCCTTCTTCCTCTTATTAGTTTGTTGTTTATCATAGAAAGTGGTCTACTATGTGAAACGATTCCCTGTATCAGTTGAGATGCCTTTGCTTGGGTTTTGTTTGTTTGTTTGCTTTTCGTTTTGTTTTTATTCTGTTAGGTGGTGTCTTATACTGCTCGGTGCTTGTAGGCAGAACTTCCTTGATTACAGAAATAGAATCCCACTTAGGCATCATATTATTCTTTTTATTTTGTTGCTATACTCAGCTGGCAACATTTCTTAAGGAGTTTTGCATCAATACTGATAAAAGATTGTTAGTCTACATTATTTTTTTTTAATGTGTCATTGTTTGGCTTTGGTATTAGGGAATGCTAGTTTTATAGAATAAAATACAACACAGACCTTCCTTTATAGGCTTTTGGGAAAGTATGTTTGGAAAGAATTAGTATTAATTCTGTAAACATGTGGCAGAATTCACCTGTAAAGCCATTAGGTCCAGGACTTTTTCTTTGCTAGGAGATGGTTTACCACGGATCAAGCTTGTTTATGTTTGTTTAATTTTCTATTTCCTTGTGATTTAGTTTTGGTGGGATTTGAGTCTCTAAGAGTTACACCCAAGCTGCTCAGTTTGTTACTGTACACTTGTTCTTACTAGTCCCTCATAGTCTTTTTCATTTTATTGAGTCTGTAGGCGTGTCTTTATTTCTACATTTCCTTTTCGTTATTTGAGCCTTCCTTAAAAAAATTTTTTTTGAGATGTTCATTTATTTTTATTTTATGTGTTTGAATATTTTGTCTGCGTGTTTATCTATCTATCGTGTACATGTAGTATCCAAGGAAGCCAGAAGAGGCTGTTGGGATGTCCTGGGACCAGAGTTACAGATGGTTGTGAGCTACCATGTGGGTGCTTGGAACAGAATTCGGGTCCTCTGAAACAGTGGCCAGTGCTCTTAACCCCTGAGTCATCTCATCAGCCTCATTTGACTCAACTTCCCTTTGTCTTAGTCCATCTAGCGAATTGTGTCAATAAAAAAAAGAATAATAAACACCTTTATCACATGATCTACTTAAGATGATTTATTTGACTTTCTGGGTTTGATCTTCCTTGAGTAGAGTTCCAGCTCCTTGCCTCGCGCACAAAGCACCTCCCCCACCATCCTCCCAGGTCTTGATGTAAAGGAGGCACGAAGCTTGCCATTTGGCTACCAGAGTTCCTCCTACACATTGACAGGCTTTGTGATAGGTATTTCCTGTTAATTCCCTTAGGGTGTTACAATCAATACTGACTTGTAAGCTCACAGTGCTGGCATCAATGGGAAGTGTATCTATTGTAATGCCTTACTCATGATCTACCATCTCTATAGGCCAATGGTAGCTAAACTGATGAGCTGTACAAGTCTTTCACATTTAGCTTGAATGCACTGCAATTCCTGTCATATGTTTATACACACACATCGATGATACTGTGGTCTGTTGTGATGGTTATTATTAATTGTCAACTTGACAGGATTTGGGTGAGGGTATTTTAAATTGGGTTAGCTGAAGTTGGAAGACTCATCCTAATCTGGACAGCAGTAGTCTTTGGCTAGTCTTAAGCTGAATAAAAAGGAGAATATGGGCTGAGTACCATCACCCATCTCTTTCTACTTCCTTCCTATGAATGTAATATAACCAGCTTCCTCACGTTCCTGCCTCCATGATGTCCCTACCATGATGGATTTAGTCTTAAATGATGAGCCAAAATTAATCCCTTCCTTGCTTACAGTATTTCATGGCAATTCCTATCTGTGGTTCTTGAATTCTTTCTATATCATCTTCCAAAATGTTCCTGATCCCTGGTAGCAGTAGGGTTAATATAGATGTCTTGTTTAGGGATAACTAGGCATCAATTCAATCTCTTATCCTCAGTTCTTTGACCACTTATGCATTCTGTGTAGTGACTGCTGCCTACCGCAGAAAGAATATTCTCTGGCCAAGGCTGAGAACAGTGAAGGTCTATGGTCATAAACATGAATAGATAAAAGGAAATTTGACATTATGACCCCTTAGCAAAATAAAAATAGCAAGTTCTATCTATTCTAGGGCCTAGGACTTCCTCAGCCAGGACTTGATGGCTTAATGACCAGCATTATAGGATATTGAGCATGAGATTTCTTCTGGTGGAGAATGACCCCATAATGGTCATGCCATGATTACATTAGGAGGTACATCTTGCCTGACTGCTCAGTATTGAAGCACGAGGGTTCCATCACTGAGTAAGACCACGGATGTGTTTTTTCTCCCCTAACACCCTATATTACCTCCCTCCCCCCCAAGTCTATGGAAACTGGTCAGCATAGAGGACTTTTACCAGGCACTTTGAGATTGATTTTTCAGAAATCTGTAATGAAATTGTGTCCGGCGCCCTTCCTGGCCAGCAGGAAATCAGACGCAAGACAACAAGGTTCCTTCTCAAGGCAGTTTACTCAGGATTGTAGCTTCTGGTGGTGGTGGCCCCACCTACCCCCGGGACCAGGCTTATATCTAAGCAAAGGCCAATGAGCATATGCCACATATCATCTCTCCATACGTCCACGTATGACCATTCCCTGCCCTGCACAGCTGATAGCCAAATGAGGACTTGTTTACCACAAGGAGCACTCTCAGCCAGCACCATCTTCAGGTGCAGCACATAGTGGCTCTCTACAAGATTGTGTGTATCTTCAGCCATGGGTCTTACCTCATCAGATTTTTTTTTAAGGGCAGCTTCTGTTGACTCCCCCTCCCCTCCCAACCCTGAAAATGGACCATACTTTCCTGTTTTTTTTTTTTTTTGCTTTGTGATCTCTTTTTAAGTGAAAACTGTACTTCTGAACCTGTCAACAAGGTGATTCTTTAAAAAAAAAAATACTTATTTAACTTTATGTGTATGTCCTGAGAACATATGTAAGTACACATATGTGCAGGAGCCCATGAACATCAGAAGAAGGCATCAGATACCCTGGAACTGGAGGTACAGATAGTTGTGTACTATGTATCAGATGTGGGTGCTGGGAATGGAACTCAGACCCTCTGGAAGGATCATAAGTATTCTTAACTGATGAGCTATCTTCCCACTCCACGTGATTATTAAAATCATACTCTCACTTTTATCCAGATTTTGCTTTTTAAAAAAATTATTTGTATTTTGTATTTCTTTTAAGTGAGACAGGCTCTTACTATGTGGGTATGTCTGGAACTTGCTATGTAGAACAGGGTGGGCTCAAACAGCTATCCAACTGCCTCTGCTCTGCCTCTGGGTCATCTAAATGCTTGTGCCACTATGCCCAGCAGGATTTTCATTTGTTGTTATTATTTTTATTGTGACCCATCTCTGTGACCTAATATGTGCCTTTACTTGGGCATACGTGGTCACTTTGTATTTTCCCCATAAATTCAGTTGCTTTAAAGTGTACTAATGTGATCAATACCAGGACTCAGATGAAGAGAGAAGGAATGAGGGCCAAGGGCTAAGGTGGAGGCTTCTTCCCTGGAAGTCATTACGGCCAGAAGGGGAGGGGCTTGCAGCACCGCGGGGCAGGGCAGCAATGGCCACAGTCTTTCTGTTTGCACCTCATGACACCCTCATGATCACAACGAGCAGCCAGCAGTCACAGCATAGGCTCAGCCTATTTGGGGAACTGGGTCTTTTGTGTCCCTTGGTTTCTATGCATTGTGCAGCTGCCAGCCTCAGGCATGGAGGTGGGAGATGGGTGGCTGCTACCATGCTAAGAAGTAAGAGACGCTGGCCAAAATTAGTTACTTAGCCAACCACTCAAGCTTTATCCTGGAAACTGCAGGTCTACAACAGACTCTTGAGTTCCAAAGTGGTTATATTAACAACTGTGATCCCGCTGTTGTTGTCTAGGAGGGAGATACATTCCTAGAGACTTTGTACTTTACTGTGGAGAGCTTTTGAGGCTGCTTGACAAGAATCTGACATTGGGCCATGACAAGGAAGTAAATTCAGGCAGGAGTCTAATTTTAGGCTAAAACAGAGAAGTAAGTTCAATCAGGAATCTAAGTCTTAGGCTAGAACAAAGAAGTAGGCCTCAGGCATGAATATGACTGTGGGCTAGGACGGGGAAGTAGGCTCCGATATTTTTGTCATCCTGAAGAGCCCTTAGAAACAGTGATCCTGAGAGTGATCACAGGACTTTGCCTTGTTTGTTCCTGACTATTTGCATCTATTGTATTGCTGGTTCCTCAACTAGAACTGACCTAAATACTTGCATGTAATTAAAATGGTGTTAAAAGAAGATTGGGGGAAAAAATAACCTGCCTTCAGCCTCAGCCTTCAGCCTAGCCTTCAGCCTCAGAACTGGCTGGGTCATGCTGCAATATTGTCTAGTGTCTCTTTTCTTTAATCCTCACTCTGTGCTGGAGAAACTGTTGACTGACTAGCTGGCCTGGTCTCTTGGCCATCTTCTCTCCACTGCTTTTATAAATAGGAGTAACACTTAGTGTGTATGCTGTGTGGTGTCCCAGTTTATCTTTGTGATGACAGATAATTTCACTTTTGCAACGTGAATAAACATTGCTGTGCTCTGTTGTTTATAAATATCTGTAGTAAACCTCAGAGTATCAGTTCTTTGGGGCTTAGGCTCAGAAGTATTAATAAAGTTCCCAGTTAATTAAGGAGAAACTGCATTGGAGAAGTGCAATTTGTTGGATTTGTGTTAATTTTAATGTTTCATTTTAAAGGTGCTGTTATATTGTTATTCCACATGTGTTGTGTGTGTCTTGTGCAATTCTCTCCTTCTTTTGTTCACTCAGTTTTTGGATGGATCTCTCTTGTAGCCGGCTGACCTGAACTCATAACGTAGCTTGGGTTTGGTACTGTCAATGACAATCTCCTGCCTCGAGGTCCTTTGTGGTGGAATTGTAGTGTGTAGCTTTTACTTTTTTGTCTATTTATTTTTTTTTTCTTTTTGGTTTATTTCGGGGACAGGGTTTCTCTTGTAGTTCGGGCTGTCCTGGAACTCGCTCGGTTAGACCAGGCTGGCCTCGAACTCAAAATCCGCCTGCCTCTGCCTCCCAAGTGCTGGATTAAAGGCGTGCGCCACCACCGCGCTGATGTGTGCTGTTTCTTGTTGGGCATTATATGATGTTTTCCCTTTGGAGCTAGGAAGTAGAGACCCTGAGACCTCAGCGCACAAGCAAACACTTTACCACATGAGTTCAGTCTTACTCCTGAAAACATTTCTGCAAGTAAATTATGTACTGATAGAGATTATAAAATTGATGATACTCTCTATAACAACTTGTATGCCATTCTTAACTCTAAACAGCAGCTTGATCCACAATCAGCAGGCGATAGAACCCAGTGGCACCGTCACCTGTGAGATACTGTTTCAGTGAAAAATATATGTCACTTTCCGTGTTAAGCCACAGACAGATGATGAGTACTAGTCTCTAACCCGAGTAGCCATAAACAGTAAACAGTTGGATTTACATACACATTCGGACTAAGACCTTCTGAATTGCCTGTTTACAATTCCAATGTCCTGTTTCCAGAGCAGGGAGTCCAAGATGTTAGAGACACTGTGTGAACCTTGCCCTTGTCCAAGGCTTACTGAATGACCTTGAGAGAGCCCTTTAGCCTCCAAGAGCCAGCGCTCCCTAAGGATATTTGAGTTAAAGCTTTCCTAGGTTACCTTTGACCTTTATGGTCCTGTGACTTAACTGCTACTTTAAGGCCATGTAGTTGTCACACATCCATGACTCCTAAATCTGGCTCCAATCAACCTTAAGAAGTCTGCAGTGATTCCTCACTGGTTTTTGTTGTTGTTTTTTTCTTTTCCTTTGCCTCTAGTCACTGGAGACTTCCCAGTTAATGATAGATTTTCTATTACAGCAGGACTGACTTTCTGTAGCTCTGTCTGGCTGCTCGGGAGACTGAATGTTTTCTTGTGGTGTTTCCTATTTAACCATTATGGAGTCTAAAAGGAAGAGTCTCTACCGACTTTAGGGAAATCCTAAAGACCAGGTGGACGAAGAATGGTTTTACAATAGCCTCTGGGTAGATACCAGTTTTCCTGCAGTTAAAATTAAATCAAGGGTGGAAAATAAGATTTCTGTGCGCACGCATTTCATTTGCATAGAGTCACAGGTTACTGTCCCTTCAAAAGCTACTGTGACATAAATATGATTTTCCAAGTTGTTATGAAAAAGTAATTTGAATATTGAGCCTGGAGTTCCAAGTTCAAACTAGTTGCTTATTATAATTCATGTTATAATAGTGCTTGAAGGTTGGCCAGAGTGTTTGAGAGCCACTGGGGAAACCTGCTGACGAGAGCTGTTGATTTGCAAGAAAGAAAAAACAACTCTAAGGTTAAAGTGCACTTTCTAATTAGCTAAAATCCTGGCCAGGCTTGTAGTGGAGAGGGCCGATCCTGCAAAGCCTTCAATGTGACATTCAGGTCTTGGTTCTGCCATGGGTTGCTTTGCTCAAGTAGTCGGCACATATTTGTGCTCTGTTGCAAATCTCGCTTAACTTTATGTGATGAGCGGCGTGATATGTAGAGGCTTCAGCCCTCCGCAGTGATTAAGAAAACCAGCAGATCTGTGTGTGCCCTGTGTAATGTATCTAGCAGTAATGTGGCTAGATAAGAGAAGAGAGCTAACCCTGTTAAGGGAATTTTAATTGCATCATACAAAATGTGACACACTATCCACAGCAGATATGGGCCAGCAAGATGACCCAGCAGCTAAATGTACTTACTCCCAAATCTGATCACTGGAGTTTGACTCCCCAGGACCCACATGGTGGCTGGAGAGAGCTGAACCCTTCAAGGTGTCCTCTGACCTCCATGTGCATGGGAAGGAAATACCACTAGTTAAAAACCAGCTGTGTGTAATGTAAAGACAAATGTCTCAATGTATCTGTTGCCCAAATGGGGGAGAGACTATAACGCATGCCTCCTACTGCCCTGTGTGTCTGCACTTTTGAGTAGAGTTGCCTGTTACTATAGTACACCAAGGAAAGATAATAATGTTACTTGTTTCAGGGAGATATTGGTAGGATGACAGATTCAGGAGTGACAAATTGGGAGGGGAGTGAGGGAGGGAGCAAGTTGAATCAAAGAACTTTGTGCACAGTTTTCAGCCTGGAAGAACTAGAAGTTGGCAAACGTTAGTGAACATTCTTCAGAGTCACAAACATACAGGTTAATAGGGTAAGGGACCTGGAGGTGCAGGGAAGGCTGAGGTAGGAGGGTCACAAGCTGAGTGTTTGCCCTGCCTACAAGGTTAGTTCAAAACCAGTCTAGGACACTTAGTGATACCCTGTCTCAAGAAAGAAGAACAGTGAGTGGTAGAGATATATCTCCGTGTTAGGGCTCTTGTCCAGCATGGATAAGGACTTAGATCCTTTCGTTACAACCACGCATAAGCAAAAGGAAGTGTTCTAAGCTCTCATCTCAATATGAAGGGATAGCACTCCTTTTTAAAAATGATAACATCTGTTTTGAGAATTTCATACATGAGTACTGTATTTCCATCATTTCTGCTCTCCCCTGTACCCCTCCAATTCCTCATGTGCACCCCCAGTTCATGGCCTCTTTTTCAATCATTATGTTACATATATCTCAATATATGTGCATATATATATATATATATATATATATATATATATACACACACACACACACACACAAATATAACCTGCTTAGTCCATTTGGTGTCACTCAAATATATGTGTGTGTGTGTGTATGCTCATTCTTAGCCAAAATCTGTAAGCCTCTTTAAGTCTCCAGTTCTAGAACAGGCCTGCTACTTTGTCACAACTCATGGGCTAAGGTGGTCGGTCCTGCTGGGCATCTAGTGTTTAGGATGGAAGAACTCGTGAGCAACTTCAGTTAAAAAATTCTTCAGGAGGCTGAAGAGGTGGCTCATTGACTAAAAGTACTTGCTGCTCTTGCCAAGCACCTGGGTTCAGTCCCCAGCATCCACATGGTGGCTCACAATCAACCATAACTGTAATTCAAGGGGCTCCAACACCTCTTCTGTCCTCTGTGAGCATCAGGTACACACCTACATGCAGTGCATGCATGTACATACATGTATGGAAAGAAAACATTCATATACATAAAATAAATCAATATTAAAACCTCATCAGCCTTAGGATGTTTTATTTTGGTCTGTAAGAGCTGTACATTTATTTATTTTTTTCATAGTTTTATCTTTTCAGAATTAATCATTCATTTAATTGTGAATTTTTTTTTTTTTTTTTTTTTTTGGTGTGGTTGACTGCTAACCGTTGTAAATTGTTCACTTTTATGAACCTTCTTTTCACCACAGGCCAGACCCAGGCTTTCTTTCTTTTTTTTTTTTTTTCTTTTTTTGTTTTTCGAGACAGGGTTTCTCTGTGTAGCCCAGGCTGTCCTGGAACTCGCTCTGTAGACCAGGCTGGCCTTGAACTCAGAAATCCGCCTGCCTCTGCCTCCCAAGTGCTGGGATTGTGCTGGGATTAAAGACGTGAGCCACCACCGCCCGGCCAGACCCAGGCTTTCAAAGGACAATTTTAACTTTGGTAAGCCTTACAAAATTATCTCTTGCCAGATACAGTGACACTTGGTGGTAATCTCAACACTCAACAGGCTTAGGCAATGGGACAGCATGGTTGAAGCCAATCTGGACTATATAAGAGGATCCCATCTAAAACAAACAGACAAATAATCTGTTATGTAAATTTTCTTTTAGCTCCTAAAGTAAAAATTAGTCAACCATTAACAGGCTCCACTTTATCAATTCACTTGTGGAAATTAGGTCGCACCTGGTGTTTAGACAGGGTATATGTAAAATCTGTCTGGGAGGAGATACAATGTGACTTTATCTTTATTGCACCTATATGTCTTAGTTAGAGGGGGGGAATACTGGATTTATTGAATGGTTTCACAGAAGAGAATATTATTCAGTTATTCCTTGTCAGGCTTCTTCATTCATAGCTTTTCTGAAGAAAATTGTCAATTCAAAAATTTCCTTTATAGGTCTCAGAGGCTAGTAACTTATTGGATACAGAAAATGTCTTGTTTTCAACTTATATGCGTGTGAAAAAATCACCTCTTAAAAAGCCTCAAGTGTGATATAATGCACAGCTTATGCAATAGTTACTGGTAGAAGTGTATTTATAGAGAGGCACAGATATATATTCTTGAGCCTCTCCACACATCTCCAAGAATCTTTCTTCTGAGGCTCATTCCCAGGACGTTTTGTTTAGACTAAAGGAAAGATGACTGTTTGGCCTTCAGTGACACAACCTCATTATTTATGAGGTACAGTTCAAAACTTAGTCTAAAAAGCAAGACATACCTCTTCATTTGAGCATTCGAAAAGACTCCAAGGCCCTGAATATTTATGACTTTTTGGGTATTCGGGAGCTGGATTTGTAGATTATTCCCTGAAATGGGTAAACCGAGAATTTGGGTTTAAATTTCCTTCATAACTTTGACATTGTTGGTGCTCTGGATAGCTGATGGAATTCTACCGTCTACGATAATGAAATCATGATTCAAGGTTACTGTTTGTTTAGGGCACACAGGAAGAGAGGCAGGGGATCCGACACTACGCTTGTGATTTGCAGCTCCGAAGCTCTGCTGAGAAACTACAGGATCAGGCATTCATTTATGTAAAATCGCGCATCGGAGGGAGCTAATCCCTCTCTAATGTCACCTTATTTCACAGAATATTAATACCAGAAAATGCAGTTACATATGGCTTTGCGTTTGATTCCAACTACATAAGCCTTTTTTTTGTCCATAAACAAATAACAAGGATTTCAAGGTGGTAATGTAATTTCAGCAGTCCTGGAGACTTTGGAGGCATGAGAATACATATTCAAAAGCACCCTCCCTTCTGTTGGTACCTTAAAAAAATACTCCTCAATGGGAATACCTGATGGTTTCAAAAACGCTTCTGGATACTTGCCAAATACTCATGGGGATACTGCAGTTTCCCCCATTTTTGTTTGTTTGTTTGTTTATGATAGAAAAGGTACCATTAGATTTTCTTGATGAGAGAAAGTTGCCAAGTGTTCTGAGCCTTTGGAATTACTTCAGTAAGCCTTGTACCCACAGACCAAATCTGCAAATGGATACATGGAAGTAAATAATATTAACTAGTAACAGTAGCCTGGAGACTAGGTTCATTACAGTATGAGTTTTCTCTGTCTAAAGTGCCTGGAAGAACCAACCTTCCTTCCTTCCTTCCTTTGTTCCTTCCTTCCTTCCTTCCTTCCTTCCTTCCTTCCTTCCTTCCTTCCTTCCTTCTTTCCTTCCATTCCTTCCATTCCTTTCTTTCTTTCTTTCTTTCTTTCTTTCTTTCTTTTTCTTTCTTTCTTTCTTTCTTTCTTTCTTCTTTCTCTCTCTTTCCTCCTTCCTTCCTTCCTTTCCCTTCCTTCTTTCTTTCCTTCCTTCCTTCCTTTCTTGAATCTCACATAAACTCCATAATAATTGGGAATGGGAAACAAGCCTAAACACAAAGTTAATTGATGTTTGTACATAATTTATACAGAGTCTGGATAGATATATATATTTTTTTCGAGACATGGTTTCTCTGTGTAGCCCTGGCTGTCCTGGAACTCACTCTGTAGACCAGGCTGGCCTCGAACTCAGAAATCCACTGCCTCTGCCTCCCAAGTGCTGGATTGAAGATGTGCGCCACCACCACCCGGCGTAATTTTATATATTAAGAAAGTAATTTTGTACATGAAACAAAGTTTGTGTATGCTGAGCCATCAGAAAGGGAAGGTGTCCCAGTGCCAGGGAAACAGTCTGGGGTGGTTTCCCACAATCATTATGTTCTCAACGTTCGTGTGTGTGTGCGTGTGTGTGTGTGTGGACATTTATGTCCATGGAGGCCAGAGGGTGACATCGAAGCATCTTCTTGCATCTTCCTTGATCAACCACTCTCCTTCCTGTGTTTGAGACAGAGACTTGAACTCAATTTTCTAGGTTAGTCCAGAACAACATCTGTTTCTGGCCCATGCGTCTTCTATTCTGTGGTTACAGATGTGTGCTGCAGCACATGACTTTGCTATGGACGATGGGGATTTAAACCCAGGTCCTCATGTTTACCCAACAGGCACTCTTGTGGCTGAGCTATTTCCTTGTGCTCTGTGTTTTTAACATCCTAAAGTCACAGGACAGAGAATAAGGGAGAACTCAAGGGCATCTCCCAGATCCATGTCTCTTTATCACCTGTCTTGATTTTGTTTCCTGTTGCCTAACAAGAGCAACCTGAGGACAAATAATTTCTAAGGCTGTTGATTTCATGGATGAAGGAACCCTTTTCTTCCTAAATGAGTGTGGATCTTTGGAAGGTGAACCTCCTGTGATGGAGGTTTGCCCCAGGGCACCTTTCCCACCATCCCAGTGTAGCAAGGACCATCACTTTGGTGGCTTCAGCAATTTCTTCAGCAATTATATCTGCTTCCTCAGTACCAACCTGAACGTTCCCCTAGCTAGAGATTTTTTTGTGTCAAACAAATGAGTCCATTATCTCTAACTCCATCTTCACTAAGGTTCTCAGGACAAAGGCAGAATGAAGCCATGTCCTTCACCAAAGTACCACAATAATTGTCCAAAGCCTGGTTCCTAGGAGGGTCCTTGTTTACCTCTAAAGTCTCGTAACCTCAGCCTCCCATTGTCTGTGTTTCTTTCCACACTTTTGTCGTCTTCTGTCACAGAACGGTTTTCAATGGCCTCTGGACGTACCTATAGAGCAGTGGTTCTCAACCTATGTGATGAACATTAGTTCATCATAGCCATGGCCCCACCTCCTGGTTCCACTTTTTGTCTTATCTTCTTTTCCTGCTGCTGTGATAAAAATAATAACAACCCAAGAGAGAAAGGTTTATTTTGCTCATAGTTCCAAGTATAGTTCATCATGATAGAGAAGTCAAGGCAGCTGGAGCTTGAAGCAGCTGGTCACATCACACAGTCAGGAGACAGAGAGAAAGCAAGACAAACTGCTATCCTGATTCTCCTCTCTGTTCACACTGCTCAGGATTTCCTGCGCACAATTAACACAGGTCTTCCCACATCGATTAACATAATTAACTCTATTATCTACATCAGCAGTTCTCTACCTGTGGTCATGACCCTTCCGGGGGTCAAACAACCCTCTCACAGGGGTCATATAGCAGACATCCTGCATATCAGATATTTACACTACAATTCATAAAAGTAGCAAAATTACAGTTATGAAGTAGCAATGAGAATGATTTTATGGTTGAGGGGGTCACCGTAACATGAGGAACTGTATTAAAGGATCCCAACATTAGGAAGGTTGAGAACCACTACTGCTAAGTATGTCCAGAGATCTATCTCTCAGGTGCTTCTAGATCGTGTCAATGTGATAATAAACACTCATTATATCACATGCACTTGAATGATGCATAGGGGATTCTGGGAATGTACAGAAAAGATATATTGTAATCAAAGGGGTCTGAGAAGGGCATTTCCTCCTTGAAGATGTTGAATAAACCTTGACTCCAGTCACAAACATTTGAATGTTACTTCTTGTGCTTGTTTGAATAAGAATGGTCCCCATAGACTCGTGTGGGTGAATGCTTGGCCCATAGGGAGTGGTACTATTAAGAGGATGGCCTCGTTGGAGGAAGTGTGTCACTCTGGAAGCAGGCTCTGAAACTCTCATATGCTCAAGCTAGGCCTACTGTGATGCACAGTCTCCTTCTGCTGTCTACATATCAAGATCTGCCTGCACACCACCATGCTTCTTGCCATGATAATGAGCTAAACTTCTGAAACTGTAACCCAGCCCAATGAGATTTGTTTTTTTAAATAAGAGTTGCTATGGTCATGGTGCCACTTCACAGCAATAGAAACCCTAACTAAGACAATTTTCTCTTGAGGTTAGGCAATAGCATTTCTCACTAGTGTTATTGAACCAACATATTGAAATTTGTTTTACCAAGGACTTTTTCCCCCTAAGTTGAGGGAGGGTATTCAGTCTGTATTTGTCGCGCCCAGCTCCGCCGAATAAGCAGACGCGGCAACACAGGATTCTTCCGACAGCACTCTTTATTGTTCAGCTCTGTTCCAAGATGGAGAAGGACACGAGCTCAGAGAGCTCGTCACTTATATAGGGCTTGGTGAGGCGTGTGCGTCTCCTATTGGTGCTTTAGCAAGGACCAATCAGACGAAAGCAGCTTGCATCACTCTGTGGACAACTGCGCATGCGTCAACTCTCGAGAAGAACCAGGAAGTAGGAAACCGGCGCCATCTTCTAATGGCGGAGCGGCTCCCGACATCTCCCCTTTACTTTATAATAAAATGTCAAACGGATGCACCACTACGTCACTGATCAGCCAAAAGCTTCCTCAACTTCCAGCGTTCGAAGTGATCGTGTGGGCGAGACTCTGTACACCTTAATCCCGTGCAATGGGAACACGAGCCCTGGGAGATGTACAGATCCGCTCGACCGCACTCTGGTGCAATGGGAACCTGAGCCCTCAGAGATGTCTGGTCAGAGCAGAGTCTCAATGTCTGAGCATATTAAGCCAAGCTTGGGGGGATGCTCCCTGTTCTACCGCAAGTAATGCCTGCGCGATGACCACTTTGTCATGTCGCTGTTGTCTTTTCAGTTTGCTAAGCATCCAAAGAGAGAGCACTAGTCCACCAGCCAATAGTATACCAAATAATCCTACTCCTACCCACTCCTTAAAATAGGAGAAGGCTGAGGTTATCCAGGTGGAAAATCCTTGGGTAAAGGATATATCTAGATGGGTGGAATTAATTTGAATAATAGCCAATCGTAACCTTTTCATGGTATCATCGAATTCTGTCCTTTTCTAAATGTGCATAGGAATAGTTTCCCAAGGGAATACAAGGATAATCGAGGGTCTTATTAACAGTCTCAGTAGCAGTAAAACAAAGACTGCCGTTAATCTTCCAAGTGTCATTGGTAGGGACTTTGGCCAAATTTGTGTCCATAGGTAAATATGGTAAACCCAAGGTCTCATTGGTGGTGAAGAATCTGGGAAACACTTGTGCATTATGCATGATCGGCATAGGTCTCGGGAACGTTGTCATAATTCCCCATCTCAGCTGCGGTTGTGGTGGTGGGTGTGTGGTCGCACATAACAGTGTCAGACTCAGCAGCCACAGGATCAGGCTCAGGGGGCTTCCCATCTTGTTTTACCAGCCGGGTCAGTCATGCCGGGACCCAAATCGGATTGTCTTGATCCTGCAGGAAAACACAAATAGCTCCCCTGGATCTTATAAGAACGGGATCCGGGCCTTTCCAAGTATTATTAATGACATCTTTCCATCTAACCTCTTCTCGTAAAGAACTAGGAGAGGCATGTCTGTCTGCTGCGGATTTGCCAGCAGAATCCAAATTTAAAAAATTTAAGGTAAATAAGGCCAGGGAGGTGGAGATCTTAGGTCCTTTGCCAGGGCCTATCCCCCCTTTCTGTTTTTGTAATGTCACTTTGAGGGTGCCATTGGCATGCTCCACAATGCCTTGTGCTTGTGGATTATATGGCAGTCCAGTGATATGGCGCACACCCATACGCAGACAAAATTGTTGAAAAGTCTTGGACGTATAGGCTGGCCCATTATCTGTCTTTAACTGTTGGGGTTTCCCCCAAGCTGCCCATGCTTCTAGGCAGTGGGTGATCACATTGGCCACCTTTTCTCCTGAGAGAGGCGTGGCATGAATAATGCCAGAACAGGTATCTACTGATACATGAACATATTTTAACTTTCCAAATGATGGAAAATGAGTAACATCCATTTGCCAGATATGTAGTGGTAGAAGTCCTCGAGGATTAACTCCCAAGGACACAGGAGGTCTAAAATCTGCACAATCTGTGCATTTAAGAACAATATCTCGAGCTTGAGCACGAGATAAATTAAATTTGATTTTAAGAGTGTTTGCTGGCACATGATACAGCTGGTGAAATTGTGTGGCTAGCTGAACAGGATCTTGACTCAGCATGATCTGCCTGGTGGCTTTATCTGCTAACTCATTAGCAGCAGCCATAGGTCCAGGTAATAGAGAGTGTGCTCGTATATGAACAATGCAGAAGGGATGTATCCTACCTCTAATGATATGTTGAATTTCAGAAAACAGGTGTGCTACAGTACTTTTAGACTGAATGACACCCACCGTCTCCAATATTTGAACTGCTTTCACTACATAATGGGAATCTGAAATTATATTTAGGGGTTGATTAAATTGTTTTAAAACCACTGCAATCATTGCACATTCTACCAATTGAGGAGAGGTATATAATTAAAAGGAATCTTAACAACTTCGCCTTCCACAACGTAACTTCCTATTCCAGTATTAGAGCCATCGGTATACACATCTGTTGCATTTTCAATGGTTCAACTTTGGTTATGGTTGGAAAAATAATACCATTGTTTAAGACAAATTGTAACAAAGGGTATTTTGGGAAATGATTATCAATGGTGCCCGAATATGAGCATCTTAAAATGGCCCAAACATCAATAGTAGAACACAGCACTTGTACCTGATGTGCTGTATATGGAACAATAAGAGAATCTGGGGGAACACCAAAATGAGTTATAGCTTGTTGGATACCTCTTAGGGCCAGGTCTCCAACTGTAGAAGGGTAATGGCTCAACACTTTTCCTGGAGAAGTGTAGGGATGTATCCAAAGCAATGGACCATTTTGCCACAACACAGCAGTAGGCTGTTGTGGGGAAGGAATAATACATAACTGGTAGGGAGCATTTAAATCAAAGCGAACAAGCATAGCAGTTTTCAACGACTCTTCTATCACATCTAATACTTTAGCTGCCTCGGGAGTCATCGCAGTGGCTGACATTCTTTCTATTAAACTTGTAGTATAAGCTGCGCTAACTCCGTAAGTTTGTACTGCTTCTACCACAGCTTTAAGAGACTTTAAGTCTAATGCTTGATATTGTCTCGCACCATTTTCCTCCCACACAGGAAATGCTCTCGAGATCTTTTTCCTCTCCTTCTCTGATATATAGGAAGTGGATGTTGGTAGCCAAGTTGGCTTCCTCTCTGACCTGGCTGTCTCCGCCCTTCCCTCAAGGGGGGGGGTGAAGGGCGGTACCCCGGAGCACATGGAGGATCTGGTCTATACCGCTCCGCCTCATATTTTGCGGCTTCCTCCTCTAATTCTGCTGCTCTTCAGGGTCTAGATCTCCCAACATCGAGTCATCATCGTCAGAGGACGTCTCCCCTTCGGAGGATAACTCGGCCCTGGGTTCTCGAAATCGCGCCAAACTTGGATATATTTTTGGCGGTTTCTCCTCTTTTTCTTCTCCAACTGGCCTCAAACTCTGCCTTGTTTTACTAACCCTATCTTTTACCGTCTTCTTCTGAGATCTCTCTTTCCCTTCTAAACTCTTTTTCTTTTCTGCTTCTGATAGACTGTCTTGGTGGTCATCTAAAAGTCTCTGCCCTTCTTTAACTTCTTCTCACATCTCTCGTCTGAAATGCAGGATTTAATCAGTTTGAATAATGGCCAAGTACCCGGCCGCAGCTTCCCTTTCTCTTTCTCATTTGCCAGATCCCTCCCTAATTTTGTCCAAGACCCCATAGTCAAGGACCCAGATGTAATAAACCAAGGAGCGATCCTATCTACCTCCTTCAAGAAACTTATGATAACCTTTTCTGGAACCTTTAAATGTCTCCCTCGAAGCAGCGCCCGCACCGCTTCAGACATAGGCTTCAGTTGTTGGTTTCCCATACTTCCTTTATCTACAGGAGCGGGAATGCCTGCTCAGTTATCTACCTGAGACTTACAGCCGGCTATTCGATGTTACAGAAAGGGTACGTACAGATCTTGTCACGCTTCCCATAATTCAGACAAAAGCAGCAAAACAAGCCGAAAATGAAAGCGAGCAATATAATCAGAATGACCCACACAAAACTAATCATACCTTGCAGAAAAGCGCCTAGGCTCCTCACGCCGTCAGTTCTGAACCCTCTCCAGACAAGCAGTCCGGGGTCCTTCGAGTCGTTCCTTCGCCCGGGTTCGGCCGTTCCCGGGTTTCGGCACCACTTTGTCGCGCCCAGCTCCGCCGAATAAGCAGACGCGGCAACACAGGATTCTTCCGACAGCACTCTTTATTGTTCAGCTCTGTTCCAAGATGGAGAAGGACACGAGCTCAGAGAGCTCGTCACTTATATAGGGCTTGGTGAGGCGTGTACGTCTCCTATTGGTGCTTTAGCAAGGACCAATCAGACGAAAGCAGCTTGCATCACTCTGTGGACAACTGCGCATGCGTCAACTCTCGAGAAGAACCAGGAAGTAGGAAACCGGCGCCATCTTCTAATGGCGGAGCGGCTCCCGACATGTATTTACTTAGAATAGATTAAAAAATAACTTTAGCCTTTTGTGTTAGTGAGAAGACTCTTGCTAGCTGTTGGTCTGAGGGAGAACGACTGTTCCTTGGTGGGTTATATGATGCTTGAGAAGATTGGTACGTCGAGCCCGGCTAAGTGCCCACCAGGTGGGTGTTCTCTTGCCAAACTGTTGTTTCAAATCTTCATGGCTTCTTAGGTGAATAGGTAACCACTGGGAGCTGCAGTCAGAGGAAGGGTTTATCATCTTGAGCCGCAGGATGGAGAAGACAACCGTCAGAAGCAGCAGAGCAGCTTTGCTCTGGAACTCTAAGTGCTGTCAATCTGATAAGGTCGCAGCTTGCTTTCCATACATGTCTCAGTGCAGGGCCTCTGCTCCATCTCCGCAGCCACACTCTCTCACACTCCATGCAATAGACTGGCTCCAACCTTCTTCCATTCTGGTTTCCTAGCCAGCAGCATTACTTTCTTGGCTGACAAGAATGGCAGAAAGACAATTCCAGGGTCAGAGATGCTACTCTTCTCATCTTTGATCACTTCTTTGGCAAAAGCTGAGATACTTGTACACCAAGTCTCTTGCCAGGGAAGTGGGTGATGAGGGAATGCAATGGCCGTTTCTGACCATCCTTTGGGAGGGTCTCTGCACCAATCTTGATTCTATTTATGGAAGATCTTTATAGCCTGTAGGCTCTTGAGACTGAGAAGAGTCAGATATATGATCCTATATTTATAATAACACACTGATATACATGTCTACCTGTGTGCATGCACGTGCGCCACACACACACACACACACACACACACACACAAGATAGACAGATTGAGAGAGACAAAGAGAGATTGAGACACCGAGAGAGGCAGACACAAAAAGAAATGAGAGAGAGAGAGAGAGATTGGGAGAGAGAGAGAGAGAGAGAGAGAGAGAGAGAGAGGTTGAGAGAGAGAGAGAGAGAGAGAGAGAGAGAGAGAGAGATTGATTATATACTTCTGAAACCCTGAGCAACAGTTTTTAAGAAATACATTGCAAAGTGTTTAGAAGTAAAAATGTCATGATATCTACCATAATTTTTTAATGACAGTTCATGAATAAAAGGAAGTTATTTAAATTACACAATGTGGTGAAGCTTTTGTTTATTGAGGATTACAACCATGAAGATGGCTAATTTTTTAAAAAGTTTTTTATGTATTTTATGTATATGTCTGTGTATGTGTACTGTGCATGTGTGCCAAAACACACAATTCGTGTTCAAAGGATAACTTTCAGGAGCTGGCTCTCTCCTTCCACGTGTGGGTTCTGGGGACTGAACTCAGGTTGTCAGAGTTATTGTAAGCCATCTTTCTGACTTCAAAATTTTAGGGAAATCTTTACTGACCTCTGCTATAGCTTGTATCTTAAGTGTACTCCAAATGTTCACGTGGTCAAGGTTTTGTTGCCAGCATGCCAATATTGGGAGGTAGTAGAAGCTTTAAAAAGCTTGGGACAGGCAGTGGTGGCACACGCCGTTAATCTCAGGACTTGGGAGGCAGAGGTGGCCAGATTTCTGAGTTTGAGGCCAGCCTGGTCTACAGAGTGAGTTCCAGAACAACCAGAGTAAACCCTGTCTCGATAAACAACAACAAAAAAACCCCAAAACAAAGCAACAACAACAACAAAGAAGTAGATCGTGGTAGGAGGTTTTTAAATGACTGGGGCTACAACCTTAGGAGCCTTAGAGGATTCTGGGCTCTTCTCTTTGCCTCTCTGGCTTCCTTGTCAAGATGTGAACAGTCTTTTCAATGCACTCCTGCCACGTAAGCTACCACAGGCCCAAAGCGTAGGACCAACCATTGTGGGCTGTGTGTGTTTGACTGTCTGTCTAGAGCTCTACAACCCTGAGCGTTTCCCTTCAGAAACTGGCCTCTCGGATATTTGTTAGAGTAATTGTGGTGGTTTGAATCAGAAATGTCCTTCCTTGGCTCATCTATGTGAATACTCTGTTCCCAGTTGACGGAGCTATTGGTGGGAGGTAATGGACTCTTTAGGAAGTGGAGGCTTGTGGGAAGAAGTACGTCATTAGGGGGGCAGGCTTTGAGAGCTTATAGCGCAGCCCCACTTCCTGTTCTGCCCGTGTACTTCCTGTACGCAGATAAAATGTGATCCTGTTCCTGCTGTCATGTGATGGCTTCCTCAGTATTACGGACTCCAGCCCTCTGGAACTGTAAGCCAACAGAAACTCCTTTTTCCTTAAGTTGCTTTGGACCTAGTCTTTTAGGATAGCAACATAAAAGCAACCAAAAAAAAAAAAAAAAAGCAATGTAAAGCTGACTAATACGCCAACAAAGAAAGCCTTCTGCCTTTATCCATCATCTTCCTATCCTTTGTCCTCTCTAGTCCTAGATAACCACGAATACAAATACTTTTTGGGTCTAGAGACCTCTCTGGTTTTGAGATTTCTTATGAATTGAAATTTCTGTAGTGCTGCAGATTGAGCCTGGGATCTCAGCGCATATTAAATAATCACTGTGACATTGAGTCATATCTAGTATATATCAGGGTTCATTCATGGTATAGCATGTATTAATATTCCATCTATTCTTATTTATAAGTAATATCTCATTGTATGGGTGTACTGCATATTGTTTCTCTCTCTCACTGATTGATGAACATTTGAACTGCTCTCCCATGTTTACTATTATGAATAAAACTGATTGGCACTCTTGTTCCAGTTTGTGAACGGATCTACTTACTTCTTCCAGGAGTAGGGCTTGTAGTTGACTGGCTCAATAATCCAGGGACTGTATGATGCCAAATGTTTTCATGAGACAAGGGTGTCTGGGATCACCTGAGTTTAACCTTCCTGTCTGACGAGCGGGCAAGCAACAAATTACAACCATTTTGCTTATCTGGGATAAGCAAATTTGCATCATTTTCATTGATGCAAGTTTGGACTGATACAGGGTTATCATTACTCAATGGTTTTTTTTTTTT